>CM053618.1:30527531-30646937 GCA_028646535.1 Procyon lotor
GGTCACTTCTTTGGGTTTCCATTGTCTTGTGAAGACCCCCATGCATGTGCACCATTCTAAGAAACCTGTGCACCTTTCTCATGTTAGTCTGCCTCAGTATCAGTTTAGTCTTAGGCCCAGCTGGAGACCCTAAGATAGTGGAAGAGAAAATTTTCCTCTCCTACACTTGCTTACTCGACCTCAACTCCAACTCCCAGCTTCCTTTATCTGTGAAGAGATATTCTGAAGAGACAGGGTGCGATCACTTGTTTCAGGGAGTATAAAATCTAAAAGACTGAAAAAGAACCTAACACTAAGTACATACAGGTTAGAGTTCTTCCTCCTACCTAGTCTGATTTTATATTGCTTCAGTAATGCAACCATTTCTACCTCCTTTCACAAATTTTTAGAACTTGTATAGTGCTTACCTAATAATCAGTATCTTGTTCAGATTTGGAAGCACAATGTATTATAAAACACAGGCTTATGGGCTAGTTCACTTATTCAGCTAGACAATGTCTTTGTCCTTCAAAGAACAGAGTACCACCTGCTGGTACACCCTGACCAAGGTGAAGTATGCCAAGAGAGACACTTATTCTGGAACACAAATAAAGGTAACCTTAATGACTATTTGGCCAGATTGCTCTAGGTTTTTGTGTGTTTCTGTTAAATAATCAATGGCATAAATATGCCCTAAAGCTCTGTGACTAAATGAGCATATCATGAGGTCAGTTTTCCAGAGACACGATTACCTGTAACATTGATGAAATGAAGTCATTGATCATTTCAAGATCTTCGAATTATTTATAGGCCCTGTTTTGTTTGCACAACTTCTGTAGGATTTTTATGTCCCTAAAGAATGTGACTACCAACCAAGAACCTCCTTAAAAGGACCAGAAATAGGCCTAAGCAACCTGATTACTCTGAATGGGTGATGCATTTCAAGTTGAAAATTCATTGCAAGAAACATTATAAATCTTGTACTATATTATTTATTATATCGAATTCCTGACTTTAAGCAATGCCTTGAGAGGTAAGTTAATAAGCAGAAGGCTGGTTTGAATGTTTTTTTCTTAACAGTAGAAATCACTGTATACAAGGAACAAAGAGAATCACTGTTCTTTCAATTCTAAATGAGGAGACAGCTGCAGACGGGGATAGGTTAACTATGTAAATTCTCACCACGACCTTCTGTGACAATAAGGATTACCCAAACATAACACTTGTATTCTACATACAGGAAATGATTTTTGTCATCACTCATCAAATCTTTGCTACATAGGGCTACATAAGGCACGACAAGTATGTGTTATAGGACTCAAAGAGAGCAAGAGAATGAAGCCTGAGCCTTATCAGGGTGGGCAAAGAAGGAAGAGAAAGCTACCAAAGAAAAGAAATAAAAATGGCTTAAACCACACCTTCTCTTGGCTTTTTTGCTTAAAACCACCAAGACCACCAGAGAATAAAATGTTCCCTTTTTATATCTTTACTAATATTCCTTTCCTTACTATGGAGCTCAGTTCAAGTATGCCCACAATAAACCTGGACATAGCCAATTTGGGCATTTGAACAACTCTGTTCATACAATTGTGTACTTATTCCCTTGTTCTGTTTTCTGTAAATAAACTACCAAGGATGTGGAAAGAGATGTCTAAAGAAAGGAACATTCTGCATTTGGAATATTGGTATGCCATGGTATATAGCACCTTGGCCTTGGCTAACAGAGCAAGCAGGACTTTTGGTTACCTACCTCACGCTTTCCCAAAGCAGCAAATTCCTAGGGTTACACCTTTAAGGAAAGGTTTTTACTTTTTCTGACCATTGCCTGTCAATGTTGTACACCCTATTTTCTTTAGAAAATGCTAATATCCACTTAAAATAGAAATAATTAGATGTGTGCGTTTGGTAGGGAGGGGGGTTGGGGGGCACTTATTCCCCACTCCCGAGGGCTCCCTCCATGTAGAGGGACTTTTCATTAGATGAACAATACTGGTCTCCAGGAGAGGAGGTAAATGCTACTGACTGCTAAGTTTTGGGGTAGGAACTGAGCATGGGGAGCTAAGACCTTCTCTTTCCCTTCTCTGGACATTAGGATGCTCCTCCCTACCACCGATTTTATAGGGGCAGGCTCCTGTGTGCATAGGCTGAGGCTGGGTGGGAAAATTCAGTTCAGAGGTACAAGGCTAGGGAGTTCAGGAAGCCAGGCGTCTGAGCTGTTTCCCCATCGCTGAACAGTAAGGCTCATATTTTGATCCCTGTCTGCCTGGATGCTTTCTCTATCAACTGGTTCAAGCAGAGAAAAGAGAGGTATTATTTATCAGCCCCCTCAAGCCCCAATATGTGCTTTTAACTTATGTCTGTATCTCTTCCCTTGGGACGTGTAACTGCCATCTGCTTAACCATGAGAACCATGGAAAACTTCCATGAACGAGCTGATAAAATCCACATCGAAGCTCTGCTTCTTTTCTAAATTACCTTGTAGTCTTGTCCGGATTTACTCTGTAGCGTGGAAGAAACATTGAGACAGACGGACTGAATTTTGCGGAAGAGTCCTGGTTTAGACCCGTGTTGAACCACTCCCTCCACCTTTAGTGCCAGCTGCTGGTTATTCTGGACAGCGATGGGCTCTGCAGGGTTCCGGGGCGATGGTGACAGAGCAAGCTGGAAGACCAACGTGAAGATCAATGCTCACAAGCAAGAACAAGCTTTCTTCCAGCAAACGTGTTTGTGCTAATTGTTGTTTATTGGATACAGCATTACACAGCTAACAACCTGACTGCTGGGACAACCAAACAAACGCACCTTTCAAGTCAGGGGTTTCTTCTCCCTAATGCCTCTGCCAAATACCACTCTGTCTTCTACCCCAAACACCAGCTCTGTGTGAGGTTACAGAGGATCAGAAAACAGTGAAGGCCCTAATGTTCCCCATTTCTGCAGCAGGGCATTTCTTTGACAACGAATCAATTCCAGCAGGGAAATGCACTATGTAAATTTTTGTGTCTAGCTGCTATCTCTTTGGTCTTATGTAATTTTAAATAGACTAAATTCAAGGGCAAGTGAACTTAAAATTCAAGAATTACATATATGATCAAGTCATAGTAGTATGAAAGTCAATTTCCACAAATGAGCCAAATGACATTTTAACCTCTCATTAGAGTAGTTTTTAAGAACATATTAAAAATCCCAAATACCCTTAAATTACAGAAAGCTCAAATTCTGCTAAATGAAAAGATGGAAGAGGTGGGTTTTTCTGATGATGCCGAGCGTTGCATCAGTCAACCCTACACACATCCTACCTAAGACATCTTATCTAAGAGAATCAATTTTCCTTATTATCCAGGTCATTCTGAAATGGAATACTCTGTTATTTACAATCAGAAGCATTCAAATGGAAATTCGATTTCAGTGTACATTCAATGCAAATGTGCACTGAAGACATTTACCGACAGAGGGATAATCTAGGAACTCTCTTGGAGGCAAGAGTTCCACCTTTTTCAACAATTCCATTCTCTGAATCAAAAAGAGCTTTTGAATTTGGAGTGGCTCAAATATTTTCAAATACTAGCTCTTCTCTTTGGCTAACTCCTCAAAACTTGATACTCACAGACAAAAGGGCTCTGGAGGTAGGACTGGTAATGTTTTGCCAGACCTGATCCATTCTAAATGGGGTCTGAAAAGCCTAAACAGACGTGAACTCAGCTCAAGATCCCTGTAAAGGACTATGATGAAAACCTCTCAAATTATTCTTGGAGACAAAGGACAGAGCTGCAGGTAGCCAAACGCTTGTCTACCGCCCGGGCACCGACAGGTAAGGAGGGAAAGGGCTTAACTCCCAAATCCCATTACCTGCACCAAACAACTTGATAAAGGGGAAAAAAAACTTAGAATAAAAGGGTGTCCGTTTTATCAAAACCAAAGGTATGATCCTGAAGCAGAGCTATATCCTATGTATTCCAGAAGATAACTGAGTTTTTAATCTATATTAACCTTTGTATTTTGGTAGTATTACCTTGATGCTGGTAGACTGCAACTTCTGGAAAAAATACCTCTGAAACGAAAGAGGAACTTTCAGCAAGGAAATGATGGCATCGCAGAGGCATGCTGTATGCTGGGAGGGAAAAAAGAAACTAAGTCAAATAAAAATAAATTTCCAAATTTAAGTTTAAAAGGTACAAATGGTATTTTTAAGATTATTGCAAAAGTACATACCAATCAGGAAACAGGCATAACACCCAAATGTTTGCCAAATCATTTGTGTCAAGGAGTACAACTGCAGATTTTTACTTTGAAGCATATTTAATAAAATAAAAAGTAAATGTAGGAGAAAATCCTCCCGGCCAAATAATGTACTAATTTTCCATTTCTATAGCATTAGAGCTATTAGATATGTTATTATATAATTAGTTTAGATGCTAAATATAGACTCACTCTCGTATGGTAAAGTAGGATCAAGAACATATGATAAAGAAGCCAGCGCAGTATACGGATGCCCAAGGCCTAACAGCAAATCCCATGGGGAGCCTTGCTGCCTTGTTCTTCCCTCCCATGTCCATAGGGTGGCTTCTTTGTCCTTGTGGCCAGGGGTCCCCGGGGAGTGAGCAATGGAGGAAACTTACTGGAATTCAGAGTAAAGAATGACTGTACAGTTCAACTCTACAGAATTCTGAAATTTCAGTAAGAGTACTTTATTTCAAAAATCCAGTTCACAAACTTAACTGAGTTTTGAAACTCTCAGAATAGCTGCAGAAGAGAATCATCACAGTGAATCCTTTGAGGCTTAGTAAAGGGAGTCATACAACCAGCATTTAAGAGTTCTAAGATATTATACATATTTATCTATTTAAAACCACTTTATCGGGACGCCTGGGTGGCTCAGTTGGTTAAGCAGCTGCCTTCAGCTCAGGGTCCTGGGATCGAGTTCCATATCAGGCTCCTTGCTCAGCAGGGAGTCTGCTTCTCCCTCTGCCTCTGCCTGCTTGTGCTCTCTCTCTCTCTCTCTCTCTTTCTCTCTGACAAATAAATAAAGAAAAATTAAAAAAAAAATAAAACCACTTTATTGAGGTACAACTGATGTACAAAAAGCTGTACATATTTAGTGTATCCAACTTGATGAGGGGAGATGAGTATCACCCATGACATTGTCAAAGATATTACAAACGTCACCCAGGCTAATCCTCAATTTTGCTGGTGACACCGGTCACCCAGACGGGTAACAGAACAAGCTGGAACTAGAACCTAGGTTGTCTGACTCTTGGTTCAATGATTTTGTTCTATTTCACCACCAATTCACCAACATAACAGACAAAACTACAGCACTGTCAGAACACGTGTCACTTTGGCTGACCCAGAACTATTTCGGTTGGTCTACCCTCCCCTCCTCAAGTCTGCTTCCCCATCAGTGGCCCCACAACACCTCAGGGTGAAAACCACTCTACTCCGCTGGCTGCCCTTCTGAGCTCCTGATTCCAAGCAGGGTGCCACCTAGTCGCCTATTGTAAACAGTTTTAAACAGCTGGGCATTAAGGCTACACACGAGAAGATTCCACCTCCCTGGTTTCAGGGTGCTGAACGTTTTGTGCCCAATAGGCCTATAATACCAATGGCAGCCCTGTTATTTGAGAAAACTACAACACAGATTCCAACATGTGGGGTCTCTCTCTTCAGGTTTAACTGCTAATGCAGCATCATCCATCTTCCTGCAACAAGGAAACTGGGAAGCATTTGCAGGGACATCCTACTGGTGGTGGAAGTCTGATGCCAAGAGTATCTGAGGAGAGACATCTCTTTAAAGGATCAACTAAGGCAGACCACAAGTGACCTCAGGCTGTTCCTCGGCAAAAGGCACCATTATCCCTTTCAAAAGAATGGATACAGATTCTACAATGCCCTTCAGGGACAGTGTGGACAGCCACTGAGGCCGCACGCGCCTGGGGCACGCCTCCATGTCAGGAGCAGGTCACCATCACAGGAAGCGTCAGGAGACATGAAGTCACATACTAGGTCAGCAAACCAGCAGGAGGACCAGCACTCTCTTCTTTGTTGAATCTGGTACTCTCCAGCCTTTGTATTTTTTGATATTGAATCAATGTCTTGCACAGATGTGTGTATCTCCTTCAAAGATAATCTTTACTCTGTCCCTTAGCAACCAAATCTCAATGTCAAACAATTACCCCTGTCAGTTCAGTTCAGCAAATATATACTGACAATCGTATGTGGAAAGCAGTACGTCCAGGAGAGTTCTTGTCCTGAAATCGAATCTAACTCTTCCGCAACGCATCTTGTCAATTTCTTCTTAAAGACTTGATGAAAGGTGAGAGGACAGCGTGAGAAGAGTGGGAGCCAGAAGAGAGCTGCAGGGGATATCAGCGTCTAGTGGGCGGCCAGGGCGAGGGCAACTCCCCAGGGTGTGAGTTCATAGAGGAGGTCTTATGGACTGAATGGCTTTATTCTCCCAACTCTTATTTTTGAAGCCCTAGCTCCCAATGTGTCGGTAATTGGAGGACGGGCCTTTGGGAGGTTATTAGCTTTGGATGAAATCACGAGGATGGGGTCCCATGATGGGATTAGTGTCCTTATAAGAAAAAAAGTGGTCAGAGTTCCCTTCCTCTCCCTAGTGTGAGGGCACAGTGAGAAGGGGGACATCTGGAAGAGGCCAGAGGGTCCTTACCAGGACCAAACTGGCTGCCACCTTGATTCTGGTCTTACCAGCCCCAACAACTAGGAGAAAGAAGTGTCTGTTGTTTAAGCCACTCAGTCTAGAGGGATTTTGGTATAGGAGCCCGAGCTGACTTACACACTGGGAAATGGCAAGGCAGGGAAGAGAAGATCTGGGTGAATGTGTCAGTCTGTCCTATGCGGGAGAAGACTGAGGAAAGAGCGAGAGCACAACACTCCCAAAGGTCACAGAGATTCAGCAGGCCAAAGGGGAAGCAGTGCACCAAAGGATATCAGTGGCATCTGCTGGCAGGAAGTGATCTGTCATCAGGTAGACAATGAGCCCTGTTCTGTTTTCATGGGCCAGTGGTTCTCAACCCCTGAGGTCAACTGAGGTCAAATCAGTATCAATTAATCAACCAAAATAGTGGTGGCAGGACAGCATCACCTGGGAGCCTTGAAAAATATTAATGCCTGGCCCTCAACCGCAGAGATTCAAAGTTAACTGATCTGGAGTGGGCCTGTGTATTGATGTATTTTTAAAAAAGCTCCCAAAGTGATTCTAATGTGTAGCCAGGGTTGACAACTATTGCAACTTCAGCTAAACTGTTAAAAAGGGGGGAAAGAAAAAAAGAAGTTTTATTTGCATTCTGGGGGAGCAGATCCAACGCATTCCTGTAACTGTGCAGCAGCCACAGAGCTGCCGAGCGCGGCCATGGATGGCGATGCTGCGAGGCAGGTATGAGAGCAGCCCTGTTAGGAAACAGGCCTGGAGAAAACTGGCAGAGAGGTGACCTGACTGAAGTCACAGGGTTAGGAAGTGCCCGAGTTGGATACAAACCTACGTCTGTGCAGTAAAAACTCAATGAAACAAACACCACTTGCCATGTAAGAAACAGGGGTGTATTTCCGATTGAGCGAGTCCACTTCCTCCAAGACGCGATTATATACGGACATCATCCTCCGCTCATATTCACTGTCCGCACGGGCAGCTCCAGTAGATCCAGATTCCTGGAAACTGAGGCCAAATAAGTATCGATTAATCAACCAAAATAGTCACCATCTTAATGTCTAAGTGTGTCAGGCACTTTCTCTATGTTCTCATTTATTTTGTAAAATAACAGAGTAGGCACTGCTGTTTCCATTTTACAGATGAATCTAAGCACGGACAGGGAAGGCGCGGGAATGTTCAGAGGACAGCTAGCACACAGAACATGCTGGGGCGTTTTACCTAGATTCCCTCCTTCCTCTACTGCCTCACACCCCAAAAAGTATTTCTGAAAGTATTTCTAAGTGAGAAAAGAAAGCAAACCTTTTGGATTCTAACTACACTTCAATGGGATTACTTGAAAATGCAACATAGGTAATTTAGCCACACTGGGCATAAAACTGTTCTTATTCTTCCCTTATTACCCTTTTAACACTATGGTGTGTGTTAAAAGGCACCACGAAGGCACTTCACCTAGGTACTTTATACAGGTTACTCCCTTTATACAGGTTATTCCCATGACAAGCACCATAGGAGACAGGTATCTTTACCTGTAGTCCATGCACATGTGGCTCAAGGAGATGAAATTCCACGCACATATTTCTACAGCTCAAGTGAATGATAAAGGATCCATCATGTTCCTAACTACCTGGCTCCAAAGCTTTGTTCCCTGCCCTGCACTCTATTCCCTGCTCTGTGCTGTACCTTAAGCTCTAATAAGACAAGAACTGAACCTCATTTATATGACTCTAAAATAAACTCTACACACAAATAGAGAATAAAAAAATTTAAGTCTTTTATATCTGCTACTAAGGGTCTAAATTTAGAATATACTCCCGTACCTATGAAAGCATCCATTTACTTACAAAATACACTTCATTGAGATATAAGTTATAAGCACAGAAACACACCTATTCAAAATACCCCTTTCTAGTCAATTCGCACTTCTGATTCAAGGCAACCACAGGTGTGCTTTCTATCACTATAAATGGGATGTTTCCTGTTTTTTCATATAAAAAGAGTCCCAAAACATGTACTATTTTGTGTCTGGTTTCCTTCACAGCATGTTTTTGAGAGTCATTCATGTGTTTTGCATATATCAATAGGTCATTCATGTTTATTGCTGAGTAGTATTCCATTGTATGGATGAATGAGTATCCATTTGCCTGTTGAGAGGCATTTGCTGCAGTGAAATTTTACATACGAGTTTGTGTGGAAATATGTTTTCATTTCTTATGCGTAAGGAAGCAGGAGTAGATCTGGTCATATGGTAATTGCCAACAGTTTCCCAAAGTGGCTGAAATGAATCATCTTATATCCCCCAAATGGTAGGAATTCAAGCTCCTCCATGCCACAATACTGGATATTGAAGGTCTTCTTAATTTTAGCCATTTTAGTGGGTGCTAGTAGGTATCTCATTGTGATTTTAATTTGCATTTCTCTGATGCCTAATGATGTTAAGCATTTTTTGCTTATTGGACATGAGCATATCACCTTTTTCAAAGTATCTGTTCAAATCTGTCAATACATAAAAACTGCAATATCTTGAGTTGTGTGTTCTTAATATCCTTAATACAAGTCCTCTGATAGAATACATTCGATGATATTTTCTGCCTATCTGACCTGTCTTTTCATTTTCTTAATGGCATCTTCCAAACTGCAGAAATTTAAGTTCAATTTAGCAAATTTTTCTCTTCTGGTAATTGCTATTTGTATCCTAAGAAATCTCTGCTGACCTCCAGGTCATGAAGACTTTCTCCAATGTAGTCTTCTAGAAAGTTTATAATTTTATATTTTAAATTTTGGTCTATGATATATTTGGAATTAATTTTTCTGTATAGTGTGAAGCAAGGTCAAGATTCTTTTTTTTTGTCCCCGCTCTATATACATAACTAGCTATTCTAGCACCACTCATTGGAAAAAAAACTATCCTTTCTCTATTGAATTATCTTGGCACCTTTGTCAAAAATCAAATGTTCACATATGTGAGTGGTCTCTCAGTATTTTGAGCTCTCTATTCTATCAAGCAATACTGCATTATCTTTGGGGTGCCTGGGTGGCTCAGTGGGTTAAAGCCTCTGCCTTTGGCTCAGGTCATGAATTCAGAGTCCTGGGATCGAGCCCTGCTGAGCAGGGAGCCTATTTCCCTTCCCCCCCCCCCCCCCCCCCCCCCCCCCCCCCCCCCCCCCGCCTGCCTGACTCTCTGCCTACTTGTGACCTCTCTCTGTCAAATAAATAAATAAAACCTTTTAAAAAAATACTGCATTGTCTTAATCACTATACTTTATAGTAAAATTTGAAATGTTTGTTAAGTCCCCCACTTTGCTTTTCTCTTTTATTCTGCAACATGATGAATTATACTGTTTGATCTTCTATTGTTAACCTGGTATTCCTGGGATAAAACCTACTTGATCTTGATGTATTTATTACCTTTTGTATATTGCTGGATTCAATTGCTATATGCTTTCTTAAAGATTTTTATACCTGTGTCCATGAAGAGCTGTTGTTATTTCCTTAATATGGGTTTTTAATAGCTATAGGATTTGGATTGGTACTTTTACTTGATTTCTGATATTAGTAATTTGTGTTCCTTTACTGCTCAGACTAGCTAGTGTTATCAGCTTTATTGATCTTTTCAAAGAACCAGCTTTGGGTTTCACTGATTTTCTCTACTGTTTATTTCTAATTCACTGATTAGTGCTTATATTTTTGTTACTTCTTTCCTTCAAATTATTTTGAGTTTAATTTGTTTAATTTGCTTTCTTTTTCTAGCTTCATATAAGGCAGAAATTTAGATCCCTGAATTTAAACTTTCTTTTTATATTCTATAAAAACATCTAAAGCTATCAATTTCTCTCTAAGCTCTGCTTTAGCTGCGTCCCACAAATTTTGATAGGTGGTTTTCTCATTTTCATTCAGTTTAACATATTTTCTAATCTCCCTTCTGATTTCTTGACCAACTGAGTTATTCAGAAGTCTTATTTAATTTCTAAATATGTGGGGATTTTCTAGAGATAATTTTTGTTAGTCCATTCTAATTTGTCAAACAGCATATTCTATATGATTTCAATGCTTTAAAATTTGAGATTTGATTTCTAGCCTGGCATATGGTTTATCTCATTAAATGTTCCAAATGCACTTGAAAAGAACACGTATGCTGCTGTTGGGCTATACATGTCAATGAGATCAAAATAATTGGTGGTGTCGTTAAAGTATTCTATATCCTAAGAAATTTTCTGGCAAGTTGTTCCATCAATTACTCAGAGGGAAGTGTTGAGAACTTTGTAATTGTGGATTTCTCTTTCAGTTCTGCTTTTTTTCCTTCAGTTTTTGCTTCATATATTTGGAAGATCTGTTACTTTGTACGTAAATATTTAGAATTATGTCTTCTTAACCCTTCTGGTGTTTCTTCTGAATGTTCTGTGTTCAATAAGGTCTCTCCATTTGGCTAGCTGGAACTCAAACATTTCTCAGACATGTGTGAGCTCTGGGAACTGTTCAGCTTATAGCTTCCTGGTAATTATTTTTTCTCTTGTAGTTTTTTGCCTGGTCTTATGGAATTTCACCTTATGTATGTGTAGCTTAGCATTCAGCCAAAGATTCACAGCCTATGAAGTTTCTGGAGCTCTTTCCCAGGAATATTCTGTCTTGCAAATTCTAGCTTCTTCTGGTTCCCTGAACCCTGATCCCTATCTCTTCAACTAAACAAGACCACCATGTTCTGCTTTGGTGAGAAGCAGTCTAAAAAGTGCCTCCAGGGACAGGAAAGTAAAGACTATTGTAGAGTTTACCTTACTTATTTCCCTCATCTGGGGGATTACATTCCTGAGTTTCCTATTCCCCAACATCTGAAAACAGTTAATTTATATGTTTTATCCAGGTTTTAGCTGTTTGCAATAAAAGGAAAAGTCCAGTCTTAGTTACTCTGTCACTGTTGGAAATTGTTCCCATATCTTTTAGGCAGTAACATAAAGATTAAGTGCAAAGGAATCATACAAAGCAAATAAAAAGCTACAGTAGAAAAATGCAGTGGACAACCATCTTAAAATAGTTCTTGATAACTCTAAAAAGTTGGAATGAGGCAGACAATCACATTCATAATTATAGACATTTACCCTGTCCTAATCCATATTTATTGTTACTGGCTCGGGCACTATGTTAGGTGCCAGAGAAAGAAGAAAAGGTCTCTTCTCCCCAAAAAGCTCCTAGGCTATGAAAAAGTTAGATTAGAGGAATACTAATATTATGCCTCACTTTTGAGGTTTTTTAGCTGCTAGTCTTTATTTGGAAGGTGCAGAATATCAAGAACAGAAGTTTTAGAAGGAATCCACTCTTTGCAGTTGTATACTATTGAGGATGAAACCTAAAGAACCCTCTTTCAAGGTGCAAGCTTTCTTTTCCAGTTTTTCCCTGCTATGAACAGCAGAAACTAAGGGAATAGGTTTGGAGGATGAGAGGGGAAGGAGAGGGGTGAAAAGGAAAGACAGAGAGTGAGAGAGTACCATGTATAAGTTGGCTGGATAACTCCCTTCACCCCATCCCTGCTGACAATGCACCCAATCTGTTAAAAAGTCGATCAAGAAAAACACTTATTTATGCTTCCTATGCCAATCAACAGTACAATGATATCTGGGAGCTAAGAAGTAAAAGGAGAATGGCACAGTAAGAAATGGTGTGATCCTTGAAGCATCAATTAATTGGCAAAGACTCTATAAAGTACATGGAGGTTTAAGAACATTTTGAAACTTAAATGGAAGGGTGTTTTTGTTTGTTTGTTTGTTTGTTTGTTTTTAAATAAGCACTGCAAGTCTGGAGAGAAGATGAACACTGACGAAAACAGAATAAAAGGAAAAATAAGCGAATATTATATTAAGATGGATTGGATGAGTGGGGACAAAGATAGCCAATTGGCCTAGTCTGAGAGTAGGCAGAACTTTAAAATAGAAGCAAGGATCTTGCTATTGTCCTGAAAAGAAATGGTGAGTCAATGCTTTAGGGGAGAGAAATTTCACTCTGGTTTGTTGATTATATTCTCTTTGAGAAAGCTGACCTTGGAATCACAGGCCCTCCTATACTGGAAATTACAGACAGTTGAAAAGGCACATTCCAAAACAGAATACTGTAATGGGGAAAAAAACAACAACAATCGATCACTCTTTAATAAAATATTTTGAATAATTAGTTAATGGGGAGAGGAGAAAAGAATATTAATAAAGCAAAAACAGGAATATCATTTTGTTTAAGAAACCAAAGAATAAAAAATTCAGGCTTAATTATTAACCCAATTTTTCATGCCAAAATTGATAGTATACAAGACAAAATATTCAAATTCAAAGAATTTCTTCCCAGTTATTTTTCCAAGTCAATGTTTTAAAAATAGGAGGCAGTGGGGCACCTAGTGGCTCAGTTAATCGTCCTACTCTTGATTTCAGCTCAGGTCATGATCTCGGGGTCCTGAGACTGAGCTGCGCCTCAGGGTCCACACTTGGTGGGGAGTCTGCTTGAGATTCTCTTCCTCCCTCTCTCCCTCCTCTCTAAAATAAATAAATATTTTTAAAAAAATAGGCAGAGGTAAATAAACCATGGCGTCAAAAAAAGCAAGTTTTGTCACTAGGTGTGGGACTTCAGGCAAATTCTAACCAAGTCCCTCTTCTCTGTTCTTCCATAATACCTCTTCCAAAACACATATAACACCTCTTCTAAAACATGCTGTGATGACTAGGTAAGGTAGGAAAATGTACTTTAATGTAAACTATTATTAGAAATACCTTGCTGATTCTGGATCCAAAATCAGGGCTTCTATTGCATGAGATATCAGTAAACAGCTCTGCTGCTGTCTGGATTAATGTTAAGGTTATATATGAAAATAGAAAATCCACAGAGACTTTATATTACCTGAATATCAAGTCAAAATGAGGCTTATATTTTTAGTTATGGTAACCATATGTTATCAAATCAAGTAGTTTGAGACTTCATTATTTTTTTTCCCCCTTTTAAGGGATATGTGTAGTTTATAATAGTGATTCTTAAATTCTGCTCCAGGAAGAGTACTTCCGAGGTTGCCTAATGTGAGAATGGCGAACCAAGCAGCAGGCTCTGTGATTCAATCACAGAAACTGCTTCAATGTAGTTTTGGTGATAAAAGTTAAAGGCAACAACTACAAAAATGGTCTGTAGTTACCCCAGAGGTTCTGAAGCTGGGGCTTAAGGGACCTGGTAACCCTCCTGGGACTATGTAAATCTGCCGGGGTGTGTGCAAAAACGCATTTTGTAGAGGAAAGGGTCCATAGCATTCACTAGGTTTTTATTTAGAATACCAAAATGCCAAGCACTACCACAACTTAAAAACAATGTCTCTCTTCTCTCCTTTCAAAAAGGATTTGAGGCTGCTAATAAAATATGGAGAACTCAAAGAGGACGACTTAGGAACCAGAGTGACGACTACAACTACAGATCACTAACGAAGGGGATGGCAACCAGGGTTTTTACCATGAAGAAGACAGAAGTGACAAAAGAGACAATGGTTTTCTGGTGGGAAAATGTGTTGCCTTCTCCAATGGAGCTCAAGTGAGCACAAAGTATGCAACACTGGTGGGACCTGGGTTTGGGAGGCTCTTCCTAGTGGTGGAGAAAGACCACCACTGAGTCACCACTTTTTTTTAAAGTCTGGCTGAAGTTAAAATATAAAATTATACCACTCATACTAGATTTCAAAAGAGAAGTTATTAATGATAATAAATTTATAGGCTTATCTAAATATACATATTTCCAGTTTAGCATATCTAAAGCATTTACTCTATGTTTAAAAGAATACTTCCAAAAAATAAGAAATACTGAAGCAGCTTAGGATACAGTTCCACATTCCTCAATGTTGCCGAATCAGCATCAAAAGATGCCTGATAAAGATCCCCATATCGGGAAGCAAGGCTTCGGAATTCTTCCATGGACTGTTTCATCTAAAAAGAGGGAAAAGTATTAATTACAAGGAACAGGCTATCATTATTGTATAATGATATGCCACAGAAACCAAAAAAAAAAAAAAAAAACCAAAAAAAACCTATCCTCAATCAAATCCAAAAAGTAGTTCAGTGCTTTTCACTTCCATTCCATTCATGCTTATAAACTTTGTTAAATAAAATTAACAAAGATGAGAAATGAAATTCTAAATGTTCACAAAATTACAATAATAACACATAAGGCACAGAGAAACAAAAAGCACTACTTTTTTTAGCTTCGAGTTCCAGTAAAAACAATTAAAACAGTTATAAATATGTAGAATCTAGTGAGACATCATCAGTCACTTTGTCATTCTAATAAAACATCAGTCTATTTTTGGCAAGACAGATGAGTTAAGCATTTGATGGTTAATGTCCATTAGTCAAACAGCTGATTTTTAAATTTCAGAATTTTTCATCTCACAACTAACCTCAAAAACCTCTAAAGCGTAAATAAAAACTGCACAGAAAATAAAGTGAAGACACACCTGATTGGAGATGCGACCGCACCTCTGAAGGTCATTCCCTAAGGTCATGGCAATTGTTGTGGCAATTGCAGGTGGGGGGCTTGTCTTGAGGCTATTACAAGTACAGATAAGTTGAGAGAAGGCTTGTAGAAGGTCAATCCTGAGTTTTACAAATTCACACTGAAAACTTAAAGGATTCAGTGGTGTACTGGCAGCCTGGGGGGAAAAAAAGATATATATAAGACAAAAGTAAATATAACAGCCAGATGGTGCCGTACAAAGCAGTTGTCACCGTCTGCAAAAGAGCAGTAGTTCTAACACTGACGGATAAACACCTACGTCATAAGAGGAACGATGCACTATTAGAAAGAAAAACTTATTATTAGCATCAGCTGTGAAAAACTGTATGTCTCCTCAATATTCAGGTCCCTTACTCCCTACATTCACGAAGACCCCACAGCCTGCGGGTTGGCTAGATTATCACCAGTACTAGGATATCATTTGAGGAACACTTCAAGGACATCATCCTTCCAAAACCCCCTTCATCACCACCTTCCTACCTTTCTAACCTGAAATCCTCACCACTGGAATGGCTGACAGGATTTTTCAAAGTTGGGAGGGGGGAGAAAAGAAAGATAAGGACAGGAGAAATATGGTGGTCGACAGCCACATGTTGCCTCATGGCTGTATTTTTCCACTGTGAGCCCAGATTAATTTTAAAAGAATTTCTGAGCAGACACACACACGGAGAGGCTACCAAGGAGGAACAGCTTAAGACGCACAAATGAGTTTCAATGAGCAGGAGAGGTGCCAGGGCTAAGTCTCGGAGCACAAAGAGAAGCATCAGCGAGGTAGGAGGGGCAAGGAATGTTAGTTAAGTGAACCTGGTGTGGGCAGAGAACTAGGACCACCTTTAACTACTCAGCAACTACTCTGGCAGAGATCCTAGCATGGTGCTTTCAACAAAAGGCATACCAAAAATTTGCTAAATTAACATAAATGGAAGCACAGTGAAAACAATTTTCCTCTCCCACGTGACTAGCTTAAAACATCCTGATGCCCTTTGCTCCTTATATACTACTTTACACTATTCTTTTAGCCAGAGAGCAAGGCTGTTTGACTTTGAGTTTCCAGAAGTTGGTTATGGTATTACCATTTGGCCAAGTACCACATATAGACCTTATGGTAAGTTTTGTTATTTGGCAGCATTCATATTTTACTCTATGAAATAATTAGCCTTTCCCTATATGCTTTATAAGAATATACACCTGCTCTGGTATCCTTCTCAAATTACAAGGCCCTTGAGGATATATATAAGCTACATATAAATAGAGCTATATAAGCTAGAGGTAGTAATTGTACTCAATATATTGAATTCTGTGGTTTTCACACTTTCAGGTTGCCTGTTTTAATCATGAAACAGTACAGACCAGGAGATTAAAGAGAACATTTTAATTGCCTTTTAATTCCTTAGAGATTTAATTGCTCTTATAAGAAGGTAGATTCCCCTTCTTCTGTCCTGTAAGCTACCTGCTATTTTTAATTTACTGCTTGTCAGTAACTTTACAATGGTCAGGGATACAAGTAGATGTATATGATACTATTCTATAAATATAGTACAGACCATCTGACCAAAAACCCCAGTCATCTTGTCCTAACATACATCACAAAAATGAAAGAGAAGCAAGATGTAGTTATAATGAGGGAGATTTACTGCAACTCTGGATTTATTTGAGTATTTTATTGATGACACAAGATGGAAACTCTGAAAAGTGATTGTGCATCTTGGATTGTGTTATGCTGAAGGGAAGCAATGCCAGATATGATACACATGTTCAAAAGAACATGAAGAAGATAGATTTGACATGTCAAAGACTTTAAAAGGTAATATCGTCTGTAAAAGAAAATGTATAAGAAAAAATTTACATTATAGCTGTATGAATAACGCAAATAAGAAATAAAAAGGATGTTATTTACTTTTCTTTTTTTTAATTTTTTTAATTTACTTTTCTTTTTATTGAAGCTAAAGCTTAAACACAGGTTGGGAATCTAAGGTTAGCAGGTAATGCAAAAATTATATGTAATCAGTATTACCCTTGAAACTTTCTCAGGAAGGAATTATTTTCAATGAATTCAACACAGGCAGGTGAAGGAACAGCAAACTCAGAGCTCTCTCAAATGCTCATTCTGGGGTATCAGCTAATTGAGAAGAACTATCCCCACTATTTGGATTGCTATTTTGCTTCCCCATTATTTAAATAACTATTTTGCTCTTTCCTTCCATTTTTTTCTTGTTCCTTCTTTCTTTCTTTTCCTCTAAACGTATAAAGTTAAATCTTTTTTTCCTCAAGATTTATTTATTATTTGAGAGAGAGAGAGAGCATGTGTGAGCGCATGCGTGCATGCAAGCAGAGGGCAGGGGCTGAGAGAGAGAGAGAGAGAATCTCAAGTAGACTCTCACTGAGAGCAGAGCCTGATACAGGGCTTGATGTGGGGCTGGGTCTCATCTCATGACCTTGAGATCATGACCTGAGATGAAATCAAGAGTTGGATGCTAAACCAACTGAGCCACCCAGGCGCCCCAAAGTTAAATCTTTGTTAGATAGGCATATAATGCTACTTCACTGAACTTCTGAGTTGTAGTACACACCCAATTTTCTAAATGGAGCTATCTAAAGAAACCAACATAGCTAAAAAGTAATTTACCTGATGAGCTCAGTTAAAAAAACGTGTGTGTGTGTGTGTGTGTGTTCACACACACACATTGGTAAAGAACACACAACAACCAAGAGTAAATCATAACATAGACCATGGACCTCAAGCCCCTGATAACCATCATTCTACTTTTGTTACAATAAATCTGACTTCTTTAGAAATCTCATACAAGTGGAATCATATAGTATTTACCTTCTTGCAACTGGCTTATTTTACTTAGTATAATCTCAGATTTTTAAAGAATAAGCCAAGCATAAAGCAATCGTGGACCAGGATGTTTTAAACCAGCCCTCCTACTAACAACAGCTGTGAAAACTGAATACAATATTAAGAACATAAATTTGAAAGCACCAGAGAGCTTATTAAGACAAAAAGGATTTCAAAGCCAAAAATCATCGCAAGATGGTAAATGCAAGGAGGTAAGACTGACATTTGGCGACATTTTCTCCCTTGAGATGTTTGCTAACTTGAAAGCTGCTCCTGAGAGTCTGAGAAGCTGAGCAGAATTTTGAGCAGTCTCTTAGACTAGGAGGGAGGCTGCACTTCAGGCTTTTGGTGTAACCTCAAAGGGCTAGGCTCTAGGAGAAGAACCCAGAAGTATACTGGCCCTCGCAAGGACTGAAGCCTAGCTTAAATCAGTTCAGTACTTGTTTGGAATACAGCGATCTTAGCCTAACTGCCTGCCAAAGGCAAAAAAAGATACATAAGGCTCTGGATGATGTAATCACTATAATTTTCATCCACATTGCCCAAAACCAAATAAAAAAATAACAAACCATACAAAAAAGACAAAATCCTTCAAAGCAAGAGGGGGGAAAAGTCAAAGATACAAACCACAATAGATCCAGAAAATAGAACATCAGATACGAATTTTAAAATAACTATGATTAATATGCTAAAAGAAATTAAATGACAAGACAGAGAATCCTGGCAGAGAACTAGAAAACATAAAATAACCAAATGGAAATTCTGGAACTGAAAAACCCCACAACAAATGAAATTAAGAACTTAATGAATGGGTTTGATAGCAGATTAGACACAATATAAGTTACTGAAGTGGGGAGTGCTTGGGTGTCTCAGTCCATTATGCGTCCAACTCCCGGTTTGGGCTCAGGTCGTAATCTCAGGGTCTAGCCCCATGAGCCCCACCTGGTTTGGGCTTAGGTCGTGATCTCAGGGTCTAGCCCCACGAGCCCCACATCAGGCTCTGCACTCAGAGCAGAGTTTGTTTGAGATTCTCTCTCTCTCCCTCTGCCCCAGCCCCCCTTTTCTCGCTAAAATAAATAAATAAATAAATAAATAAATAGTTTTTTAAAAAAAGAATTACTAAAGCGGAAGACAGGTCAGAAGAAAAACATTTAGTGTTAAGAATAGATAAAAAGATGGAAGAAGCAGAAGAGAATGTAAAAGATAAAAAAGACATGGCAAAGAGAGTTATCATTGCTGTATTTGGAACGAGTAAGAAAAGGACAGAAGCAAGAGCTGGAGAGACAACGACCAAATGTTTCAAAACTGATCAAAGTTAACAAGCCATAGATTCAAGAAGCACTATGAACCCTAAAAGACATTCATAATGGTAAGAGTATAAGCTGGAAACTGCCATGGGCAACTTTTGGCAGTATTTATTAAAGTTGAACCTAAGTATATCTCATGACACAGCACTACCATCCAGAAGAAATGCACACCTATACCAAAATTTTTTTTTTTTTGTGGAGTGTTCACAAATTACCCTGAATAGTCCCAACCTGGAAATAACCCAAATGTTCCCCAATGATGAAAATGGATAAACAGATTGCTTGAATAGACATCAAAAGAGTATCAGAGAGCAATGAAAATGAATGAACTATTGCAATAGGCAACAACGACGACAAAATGAATGACTCACACAAACAAAAAGTTGAGCAAAACAAGCTAGAATCACAAGAATACTGTATGATTCCCTAACTAATGATAAACAAGAGACAAAACTAATCTATAGTTTTAGAGATCAAAATAATGCTTACTTCTGGGGAGAAGGGTGAAGGGAGCATGCATTGGGGAAAAATTTCTTAAAAAACAGAAACTATAAAGGAAGAAAGACCAATAACAGACCATTAAGTCTTAGACTACTAAGAATGATCTTAGTAGTCTTAGACTACTATCAAAAGATAGAAAATGCGGGGGAGGGGGAAAGCTACACAATTAGATGATATTTGCAACTCATATAACCTACAAAAATTAGTGTCCAGAACATATAAGGAACTCTTATAAATCAATTAAGACAAACAACCCGCCAGGAAAATGAAAAAATTTCAATTGGCAGTTAACAGAAAAAAGCACAAACAGCCAAAAATGAAAAAAATGTTTAACTGTTTCAAGAAAATGAAAAAGCAACTACTGAATGGGAGAAAATATTTGCAAGTCCTATATCTGATAAGGGGTTAATACTCAAAAATATAAAGAACTCCTACTAACTCAACAAAACAAAACAAAATAAAAATAATCTGATTATAAAATTAGCAGATCTGACTAGGTATTTTGCCAAAGACATAAAGATGGCCAACAGGCACATGAAAAGATGCTCAACATCACTAATCATCAGGGAAATGTAAATCAAAACTGTATCCTGTTAGAAAGGCCATCATCAAAAAGACAAGAACAAGTAAGTGTTGTTAAGGATATGGAGAAACGGGAACTCTCGTACACTGTTGGCGGAAATGTAAATTGGTGCAGCCACTGTGGAGTATGGAGGTTCCTCAGAAAACTAAAAATAAAACTACCACATGATCCAATGACCCAGCAATTCCACTTCTGGGTATTTATCTGAAGAAATAAAAAATATATTCTCAAAAAGACATACACATCCCCATGTTCACCGCGGCATTATTCATAATAGGTATGGAAACAACTTAAGTGTCGATCAACAGATGAATGGATAAGAAAATGTGGTATGTATATATATAATGAAATATTATTCAGCCATAAAAAAGTGAAAATGTGCCTTCTGCAATGACATAGATGGACTTGAGTCCAACTCAACTTGAGTTGAGTTGACTTGAGTCCAACATTATACTAAGTTCAGAGAAAGACAAATTCCATATGATCTCACTTACATGTGGAATAAAAAACCAAAAACTAAAAAACCAAAAACCCCAAGCTAATAGATAGAGAACAGATCTGTGGTTGCCAGAGGTGGTGGGATATGGGGATGAGGTGGTGGGAGCGTGAAATGGGTGAAGGGGGTCAAAAGTATAAACTTGCATTTATAAAATACATAAATCACAGGAATGTAGTATATAGTATATGAATATAGTTGATACTGTATTGAATGTTTGAAAGGTACCAAGAGAGTGGATCTTAAAAGTCCTCAGCATAAAAAAGAAAATCTTTTCTGTGTATGGTGATGGATATTAACTAGACTTATTGTAGTGATCAACTCACAATATATACAAATATTGGATCATTGTGCTGTATACCTGAAACCAATATGTTATATGTCAATTATATATATAAATAAATAAAATGCTTAATTGAATTAGTAATTTGAGAAATGTCAATCAGAATGTCTATAACAGAGCAAGTGAGGGGGTAAATGTAGAGCAACAGGAACTCTTACATACTGCTGGGAGGATTATAAATTTGTAAAACGCTATAGAAAGCCTTCCTGGTATTAGCTAGTCAACTGAAGATGTACGTAATCTTGCAATTCCACTCCCAGGTAGTATATTAGAGCAGCATCTCTTAACAGAGGCAGGAGTGTCCTGGGCATTTCAGGAGATGAAGCATCTTTAGCCACTGGCCGTTAAAGCCAGTAGCAGTCCCCCTTACCCTGTGACAAAGAGACATCCCTACACACTTCTAGGGACAGATAAACAGCCTTAATTGAGGTCTACTGCCCTAGAGAAGGGTTTTCATTTTCAGTATACTAGTTACATGTTGAACTGAGTAATTCTTTGCTGAGGGGAATGGTCCTATGCATTGCTGAGTGTTTAGCAGCATCTCTGACCTGTACCCACTACATGCCAGTAAGGCCATGACAAATCATGATAACCAAAAATGTCTCTAGACATTGCCAAATGTCCACTGGAAGGGCAAAATCATACCCAAATTGAGAATCACTCTCCTAGAAAAAGCTTTACATACATGTATTAAAAGATATGTACAAGAATGGTCATAGCAGTACTGTTTCTAATAAAAAAAAAAACTGGGAAAATTAAAATTTCCATCAACACTAGAATGGGCAAATACACTGGTGCATATTCATATGGTGGAAGAATATACAGCAGTAAGACTGACCTACAGCTTCATGCAACAAGATGAATGAATCTTAAGAACACAACTTAGATAATCAAAGCAAGTTGAAGAAAAATATGATTCTTTTATATAAAATTCAAAAACAACATAAAACAATACCTTGTTTAGAGTTCCAAAAATGCATGTTAAAATTATAAAGAGAGGCAAGGGAATGGTACACAAGATTCAGGACGGTGATTACCTCTGTGTGGTAGGAAACGGTACACAAACATGGAGGAATATGCATGGGTTTTAGAGGCAATGGTCATGCTCCATTTCCTAAAGATACCAGGTATATTTGGATATTTGTTGTATTTTTAAAAAATATATCCTCTATACTATATATGGAGATGTCCTACATATTTACTATTTTAAAAATAATAAAAATGGGGCACCTGGGTGGCTCGGTTAAGCATCTGATTTCAGCTCAATCATGATCTCAGAGTCTTGAGATTGAGCCCTGTGGAGGACTCTGTGCTCGGTGGGGTCTGCTTATCCCTCTCGGTCTGCACACCCGCCCTCTCCCCACCTCCAGTTCTCACCTTCTCTCTCTCAAATAAAAAAATTTTTTTTTTCAAATAAAATCTTTTAAAAAATAAAATAAAATAAGTACAATTAGAAATCCACCACTGTAGGCAGAATGCTAAGATGGTTCTTCTGACTCACACCCCCCAGTATCCACCTCTTCAGTAATAGGAATGCAGATGGAACCTGTAACTTGTTTCTAACCAATGGAATACAGCAAAGGTGATGAATTTGGGGGATATAATTTAGATCCTTGATGAAGTGACTTTATATCAATCAAAAGGGAGATTTTTCTGGCTGGATCTCTCCTAATCAGGTGAGCCCATTAAAAGACACTCTTGAAGGTGAGAGATTTTCCTGCAGGCTTTGAAGCTTCCACAAATTCTGAAGTTGTGAGGAGATAAATTCTGCCCACTTGAGTTCAGAAGAGGACCCTGCGCCTCCTTGAGCCTCAGACAAGACTGGCCTTGGCTGACACTGTGACTGCAACTCTGACAACATGAGCAGAGGATCCAGCTAAGCCATGCCTGGACTTCTGGCTCATGGACACTATGAAATAATAAATGGGGGCTGTCCGGGGCGCCTGGGTGGCTCAGTCGGTTAACACGTCATGTTGGGTCATTCATGTGGCAGGAGTAGAAGGTCAGTCCACACTCATATCTTCTCAGTTACAAAGACACAAAGCTGCTGTCAAATCCACACTTGCCAAATGAATGACTAAAATAAATCTTTAAAAGACCCTTATGGTATAGTACAATCAGAAAAGTAGTAAGTTCCAAATGACTGTAAGAATCATACTGCCTTCCTCTCCACCCTACTTTTTTCCCCCCTCAAAGCAGTATCTGGAACACAGTAAGTGCTTACAGTCTGCTGAATAAAAGAATTCCATTTCAAAAGGAGATGATGTAAGGCCCAATCACCTGCCTTAGGTCATAATATATTAACGGCAGAATGGAGATCAAGACAAGAGACTTCTGTCAACTGAGGACTTTCTTTGTATGTCAGAATTCAGTCCTTAATTACTGCCAAGCCTCATTAAATACATGTACCACACAAATCATTAGAAGACTATTAAATATGCAACAGGGTTTTCATAATATTAATTCTATCTGCTTCGCTGCTCTGTGAGCTTGTTTCACAGTTCCAACCATTTACTGTACTGAATGATAAACAATTTTCTGCTCTATGTGAACTAGAAAATGAAATGTCTACTGATTGTAACCAATAATTGTACCTTTTGATTTTCCAAGGCATTTATTAGCCTGATAAAGGCAACAACACTTTTTTCCCAGAATAATCAAGAGGAAAGAATCACAGCAGTCAATGCTGCCCTTTAAGATGGAGAGAAGCCATTTCTATAGTCCTTGTTTTATATTTATTTATTTATTTATCTATCTATCTATCTATTTATTTATTTATTTTTTAAAGATTTTATTTATTTGACAGAGAGAAACACAGCAAGAGAGGGAACACAAGCAGAGGGAATGGTAGCGGGAGAAGCAGGCTCCCTGCCGCGCAGAGAGCCCAATGCGGGGCTTGATCCCAGGACCGTAAGATCTGACCTGGGCCGAAGGCAGACACTTAACGACTGAGCCACCCAGCCGCCCCTATAGTCCTTGTTTTAAAACAGCAGTTGAACAGTCATAGCGCAAAAAAATTAAACTTCCAAAGATACGTACCCACAGTATTCTGAATATTGTCTCTTTTGTGACATCTGTTTACTCTTTATTCTATTTTAGAGCACTTCTTCTGGATGGCCCACCATTAAAAATATTTTAGATTATGGGATAAATGTATAAAAATGGGTACCAAAAGTTTTGCAGTTCCATCTAAATACATACAATTTTAAAAGCTGTGTGGCAATACTTACAAAATGTTTAGTGTTGATTATATAAACTCTTTACTCTTAAGGAGAAAATAAATCTTTGCATTAATACAGAAAATGCTCATCTTGGGTACAGGTTCTTACTTCAGAATATAACTAATTTCAAGGAAACATAAGAAATGTTAATGGTCTACCCTTCTTGCAACCCCTTTACTCTCCTGGCAGAGAAAACAAGAAGAGCAGCTGACTGACTCTTAATTGAGAACAGGAGCATATCACAGAGGGGTAAAAAGTGGGACACTAGCATCCTTGACAATTTCTTCTTTATCTACAAAGCAAGAAACTCTAGCTTCTTAGTGAGTAGTTGCCAGGCATGAAATGGATTCTGGTGGGGCTTACATTTGATGGTCTGTTCTGACCCAATACCTCTTTTGAACAGGAGTCTAGAAAGGGAACAGCCTATCTCCTACTTACCCTTTCTGCACGAATTCAGTCATCTACCTCATATGTGGTACCTGGTACTTGATAAAAACAAAATGACAAACTTCCATCAATTTATGAATATGAAAAAGTAGGGGAAGGGTTAAGGATTTACCACCATGTCTTATTATTTAATATTATTATTTATTATTTAATACTTACCAGATTTTTCAAGGTAGTTCAAATAGAATAACCCACAAAGAAAAGCAGTACCATTCTCACACAAGTCATCATCACCAAAGGAGAATCAAGGGGACTTACTGTTAAGGAAGCAATCCCTTTGTGGTAGAATTTCAAAGACTCAGCAATGCAAGAAAGTGCTGAACTATAGTTCTCCTCCTGCAACCCGGTGAGGCACTGTTCTGCATGTGAGAACTCCTTCAGACTATTCAGCCAGAAGTAGAAATGTTCTGAGGCAACCTGAGTCAGCAAACTCTGATAAAGCTCTCTGGCCATGTCATGGTTACCCTGAAAAAGGCGGGGAATGCACATGATGAGGTTCTTACACTTGAATTAGCTGATGAGGCAGCTGAAAAAGACAAACTCAAACCCTTGGGTAAGTTTTAACAACCACTCCTCACATTATATAATTCTTTAAGACTCGGTCTAAGGATTTCTTCAGAGAAAATATGCTGAGCTGCTTTTATGTAACAGAATGCCATCAGTTCTTTTCTAAAACAGCTCCAAAGAGAAAATAAATGAAATTAACTATAACTCGAGTCTAGAATTTTAGTTCAAACTATTGAAAGTGTAAACATTTAGTGTATGTCATTCTGTATGAGCTATTTAGTGGGGCGGGGATGGGCGGGGAATTCCAGCAAGTTCCCAGAAGTGATTAGCAGAAGCCCGGCACCTGTCTCTGGAAACAATGTGAGTGCCACTGAAGGCCTGGGGGCCAGGGATGCTCAATACCCCGCAGCACCTGGACGCTTGGGGATGGTGGGTATAACAAAGAACTGTCCTGCCAATACAGCTCCCCCACTATCTGAGACACTCGGTAAAATGAGAACACGCATTACAATACCTAGAATAATGCTTCTCAAGTTTTGCTCTCTGGACTTATATCCAAAGGAGTTCTATACTTCCCAAGCTCTGTATTTCCTCTCAAACAAAATAAAAATTGGTAGGCTTTCCACATGGCTGAGAAGGGAACAGCCTACCAAAACTTGCCCCCCTCTCCACGTAAGAATGACAAAGTTGGGGAGAGAGGAGATGAAAGATGTGGGGTACTGATAATGGAGGACAGAAGTGGTGGATGGGAGGCGACTGTAGATATGAGAGTATAGGGCAAAATGAAGTGCCACTAATAACCTTCAGCCAGAAAGAGCTCATATTTTTGGAATTCCTGCGGAACTTGCCCCATAACAACATACATATCATTCTGAAGTGAGAAAAGTTAAAAACTAGGTCCTTTCTATTATCATCTTTCAATCCCATGACTAAAAGGTACTTCCATATTTATTTTCAGTTTTGACTAGGGGTAAGAATCACACAATCTAAGGTCTGCCATTTTTGCCAACCTGGGTGCTAGAGAAGGATAATACATACCATTCTGGATGCCTGCCTGGCGATTCGGTAAACAGTCCATCCATTGGAGACACTTTCGAGCTGCTGTTTAATTACTGCCTTTACTTCAGCAGATAGTGCTTTCTGACTGGCCACAAAAATCACAGTGGCCAAGCTCACCTAACATTGAGCGAGAAGTAAGAGAAATAAGGAAAACATGTAATTTTATCCAATGTCACAGATGACTTTACCCAAAAGGGACAAAAACTAGAGCCCATCAAATTTGTTTTCCTTTGACATTTATTAATTTTCTACTTTGAAGTCATTACGCAATTTATTCCATTGCTCAGAACATTGTTTACAATAGCAAATGATTAGAAATAATGCCCATAAATACAGGTAGGTAAATTTGATATAATCACACAATAAAATATTATATAGTAGAGAAATGAGTAAACTAGAGATACACCTCCCTGTCTAGATGATTCACACAAAATAGGCAAAGATAGGGGCACCTGGGTGGCTCAGTGGGTTAAAGCCTCTGCCTTCAGCTCAGGTCATGATCTCAGGGTCCTGGGATGGAGCCCCGCATCGGGCTCTCTGCTCGGCGGGGAGCCTGCTTCCCCCTCTCCCTCTCTGCCTACTTGTGATCTCTCTCTCTGTCAAATAAATAAACAAAATCTTTAAAAAAAAAAATAGGCAAAGATAGCATGCAAAAGATTTCATGTAGCAAGTTAACATTTATATAAAGTTAAGGATATGCAAAATAATAATGATTATTACTTAGGATATATTCTAAGGTAGTAAATGTATAACATGCATGGGAATGATGAATATCAAATTCAGGATAGTAGTTACCTCTGGGAGAAGGAAGAAGATACTGTAAAAGGGAGATATACAGGGAGGTACATTTTAACTAGACTGGGAATATTTTTCCCTTAAGCTACGTGATGGATGCAAATGTTTTCATATTATTCCATGTGTTTTTTGAATATTATGTTTCATAATTTAAAATTGCCTCATAACAGTACTAAGAAAAGGGGAATAAAGAACATTAGTTGAAAATGCCATTTCAATAAAAAAATAATCTTCAATAAAATGCTGTTTCAATAAAAAAATAAAAGAAATAAACTTATCAGTATTCTGAGGCTGATACATACAAAGGTCCGTATGTATTGTGAAAACTGCATGATGTCATTCCCATGACCACTGCCACTTGGTCATCAGGGTAACCTTTCAAGAGAGGAATGAGATGGGGGCAATCTTTTATACAACGCCCCCTGGAGGATAAAGTATAAAATGGGCTTGAGGAAGAAATCTCATTTCGTTTTTCCGCAAGTCCTAAATTTGGATGACCATAATATGGAGTGGCCAACTTAAGGCCTATATCTCATTTATGCTTATTTAGAATGAAGCCTACTCTCAGCTTTGGAGAACTTTCAACTCTATAGCTTCTGTGCCTTCTGTTTCTAAGCACACACCTTTCCCAACCCCAGGACTATACTGAAATCTAAATTGGATTCTAAACAGCTAAAGAATTGGAAAAAAGCAATTTGAGCTAATTTATGGTTGCTATCAATCATTAGGTCTTTGACTTACATTTTTGAAAGTATAAAACGGGGTTTAGTTCATTATTTGCTTTGTATAAGAAAGAAAAAAATTTATTTTCACTTTGTACACTAAACCGACTTGCCAGGGCTTAGGAAGAAGGCAGTTTTAGAACTGAACTAAACAGAGCTTTGTAAATCAAAAGTGGAAATAGTCAAAAGCTCATGGTTCCAATTCTATTCCGACTTCGGGATACTCCTGATCTAATATAATTACTTTAATTTTTTTTTTTCAAAGATTTGTTTATTTGAGAGAGAGTGAGAATCTTAGGCAGACTGGGCAACGAGCATGGCGCCTGACACACGGCTTGATTTCATGACCCTGAAATCATGACCTGAGCCGAAATCAAGAGTCAATGTTTAATTGACTGCGCCATCCAGATGCCCCAATTACTTTAATCTTTTTAAATAAAATCAAACAGTAACACTGACCTCCCAAAGTAACTCCCACTCAGTAATTCCCACAGTAATTCCCACCTCCCCAGTAGGTTCAAAAAGTGGCTCTTTACCAGAAGTTCTTGTTGTTTGTCTGTGGCTGATCGTCCGATCACCTTGTAGAGCTCCATGAGGTCCCCAAGCATGCCGTCACCCAGCACCGGCAGCTGCATGGCAATGGCCGCTAGGCAATGGCACATGAGGATCCGGGCAGCATCCTGGGCACTGTGCAGCTGGGTCAACAAGGTCTCAACCACTGACTGGCTAAGATGAGGCCTGCCCTTGGCCAACTTCACCATACAATTTAGAGCAATCTGCACATTGAATAGAAAATGGACCAGTTACACCTTGAAGGTATTAACTGAAGCTTTAAAGTTATTAGGAAAAATCAAGGAAAGGTCTTTTAATAGGGATAACATTTTCCTTCAAAAGGAACACATGGTGTATTGAATCTTGTTACGATCTACAAATGTGCCATGTTTAAAATGAAAATAAGACTGTATATTAACCACTCATTTCAATCTAAGACTATTAAAAAAAAAAAGACCTGAAGAGAAAATCACAATGCTGAAGGGGCAAAATCCATGCCAAATGGGATCTCACCATACTGCACTTTCACTGCTTTTCAAAAATTGCTTCTACAGTATGGTTTGTAAACTTACCTATGCCAGCATCACCCAGGATGCTAATAAAAATATAGATTCCCAGACCCTACCTATTCAAAACTCAGTGAGTTAGCTTTTTTTTTTTAGTATTTGGGTTATTGATAGTTTAAAGTTAAAAAAGGTGTCCCGGGTCACTCTTAAGCACACAGAAGTGGGGAAGAATTCTAATTTTCTTACTTCTCATCTGAAATTAAAAAATCCAATTGGCTTTAGAACTTCTATTCAGGCCAATTAACGGCATCAACTAATATCCCAGCCATCAGAACCAGAAACCAGAAGTCTTCTCACTTTTACATAGCCAACTAACTGCTACATCTAGTCATTTCCGCTTTTGTCCAGTCTTCAATATCCACTTCCCTTCCATTCTCTCTACCACACATAAATCTCTCCCTAATTCCAGTCTCTTAAAAAGATGGGCCCATTAACCCATCCTTCACACTACAGCCATATGGCTTTCAGTATAAGTTAGGAAGATACAATAATGTCCTCAGAATCTGACAGATCCAGAGTTGAAGATCAGCTTGCCCTTGGGCAAGATATCTAGATATCTTTCAACAAGTTATTTTATCATTCTGGGTCTTAATTTCCTCATGAGCATTAAAGGGGGAAAATTCCACTAGATGGGTTTTTGTAAAGAAGGAAAGAAATGTATATACAAGTTGTCAACAAGGTTTGGCACATAATAGATAAATTTAAATAACAATAATTACAAAGAAAGTCACAGTATGTCCATTACTTTAAAATTTAATATCTCCTCACTACCTATAGAAACAAGACAAAGTTCCCTGGCATGATATTTGAAATCCTCCATGACAGAGCTGCAAACTATTTTTCCAATCTTATATGTCATCTAGCCACAGTGGGTTATTCACCATTCTTCCAACATAACAAGTACATTTCTGTTTTCATGCCTTTTATAACAGTGGTCCCCCAGGTTCAAATCATCTTTCCTCAAAGCTGAAATTCTATACCATCTTTCAAGGCTTAACTCACATGACATCTTCTTGTTCAAGTCTTTGCTAACATCCTTAGTTGCAAGGCATCACTCCCAACTGTCCTCTCGTTAGAATTGCACTTGTGTTTGTACTACCAGGGAACTTAGTGCATTCTGCTTCCTATTCTAGTCCCTTAGATAAACATCAGTATCCTCCAGATGAGGAACTGCTCTAACACAGGGACCTTCATGACCATCTGTATATGTCCCACCACACAGTGTCCAGTGTTTCATGACACCTACAATTGGTGGGAAAAGAGTTTGGTTTGTTTTCCTTTTCTCTTTCTCTTTTTTAAACTTTTAAATAAATGTATTATGGTTCCAAAGGGATTCTGGGGATGAATTACTTGAAAAACACATGTTGTCTACTTCTCACTTCTCACCAGCTTTTATTTAATGGTATTAATATCTTTACTCTTCATCACTATGACATCAAACCTTTCTTTAACATGATAAAACTAAGTTATGACTTCCTTCAAATCATACCTTAGACAAGCTATCGTTCTTATAATCTCCAATGTCTACCTAACAGTTTTTACTTCTATTTATCCCACTTTTCTTAATTTTGTACCATCACAAATATTTCATATTTCACTCCAATAAGAGTAGTCTCATTTCACATTCTGAAAGTCTTAAATATCTCTAGTATCTTAAACAAAATATTATAATAAATCTTAAATATTTCCTATCAGTGTCACCTCAGATTATAAACTTCCTAAAGTGCAGGAGCTCTACCTATTTTCCTTTGCTTTATATTGTCTAGGACCTTCATATGTATTTACTATAACTTAATAAACACTGACAACTGATGGCAAGATAGGCCATCAGTTGTCTGATTTTTACTTTGTCTCTCCTTATAACAGTGGTCAATGTGATAATTTTGAAAATGAAGATCAAGGGTAAATTTTTGTTTGAGCTAGAGTTGACAAAGCACTGCCCTTTGGCCAACTCCGGCCTGGTTTCATTATAAAGTTTTACTGCCAAACCACTACGCTGCCTATATGTTCACTTTACACACTGCCAATGGCTGCTCTGTCCTACAACTGTAGAACTGAGTAGTTGTGACAAAGAGCATACAGCCTACAAAACTTAAAAATATTTATTATCTGGTCCTTTATAGAGAGATTGCCAATCTCCAGGCAATAAAAACAGGCATTATATTAAAATAAGTGATATTTTCACCTTTAAAGTGGCTTGAGCACCCGGACTATCATCTTGACTACAAAGTACCAGAAGGGATTCCAGGCCAAAGACGGCATCCTGTTCCAGTGCCAAAAGGTCTAGAAGAAAAACACTAAGTTTTACAGCAGTCAAGTAGAGAAGATTAAATACACACACACACACACACACACACACACACACACACTTAGAAGGAAAAAACATTAAGGAGTCGAAGATATAAGAAACACTGTCATGTGTAAAGCTAACCTTCTTGAAAAAGTACATGTGGCATTACTTCTGAAATGTAAAGGCTATCTTTGGACTTCTGTTCTTCCACTACTTTACTGACGATTCTAAAAATATATACATTTATCAAACTAAAAGGCTTCTGCACAGCAAAGAAAACCATCAACAAAATGAAAATGAAAGAAAATATTTGCAAATCATGTATCTGGTATGGGGTTAATACCCAAAATATATAAAGAACTCATATGACTCAATAGCAAAAAAACAATCCATCCAATTAAAAACTGGGCAGAGGACCTGAAGAGACATTTTTCTGAAGAAGATCTCCAGATGGCCAATAGATACATGAAAAGATGCTCAACATCACCAGTCATCAGGGAAATGCAAATCAAAACGACTATGAGATATTAACTCACACCTGTTACAATGGCTATTATCAAAAAGACAAGAAGTAACAAGCTGGCAAGGATGTGGAGAAAAAGGGAATCCTGTGCACTGATGGCGGAGATGTAAACCGAGGTAAGCTGCTATGGAAGATGGTGTAAAGGTTCCCCAGAAAACTAGTAACAGAACTGCCATTATGATCCAGCAATTCCACTTCTTGGTATTTACTGAAAGAAAATGAAAATACTAACTCACCAAGACATATGCACCTCCATGTTTACTATAGCATTATTTACAATAGCCAAGATATGGAAACAACCTTGGGAGTCCACCATTGGGTGAATGGATCAAGAAAATGTGGTAATGAAATACAGTGGATTATGATTCAGTCATAAAAAGAAGGAAAACCTGCCATTTGAGACAACATGGATGGATCTTGAAGGCATTATGTTAAGTGAAATAAGTCAGACAGAAAAAGACAAATAATGTATGATTTCACTTACATGCAGAATCTAAAACAAATAAACCAATAAAAACTGAGCTCACAGGTAAAGAGAGCAGACTGGTTATTGCCAGAGGCAGGTGGTAAGCAAACTGGGAGACAGGAGTTGAGAGGTGCAAACTTCTGGTTATAAGATGAGCACAGCATGGCGAGTATAATTAATAATACTGTATTTCATATTTGAAAGTTAAGAAAGTAGATCTTAAAAGTTTTCATCACAAGAAAAAAAATTTTAAAATATGAATGGTGACTGATGTTAACTAGACTATGGTGACCATTTCACGATATATACAAATATCAAATCATTATGTTGTACACCTGAAACTAGTATTTAAAAAAAAGGTATGTATACCCACTTTAAATCAAGAGCTAAAGCCACAAAAGGTATAAATAAAACATAACTGAAAACAGTGTCACTAGCTTAGCTGAGGAAAATACTAGAATAGCAAACCATGTATTACCTTCCTAACCAGACATAAATCTTCCTAACTAGATATAAATTTTTAATCTTCCTAACTAGACATAAATTATGCTTGTCCATTTTTACCTACAATGTAGCTTTCTAATGAAAATTGAAACCTTTTTAGGAAGTAATAATGAAAACCCCACATAACCTTATTAATGTTTTAAGTCAGACCACAAAGAGCAAACCCCTTAAGGTGTCTCTGTGTAACAGCAGTACTATAGCATCCTTCTACTACCTTAGAGCTAAAGTTTCTCTAAAAGTTCTAGAAAATTCTAAATATATTAGTTGACCATATTAAAGTTAATATATATGAGCTTTGAGAACACAGTTTTCTATGTTACCTAGTAGAAAACACTCATTACTGTATCAAAAATAAAACAGGCTTAATATTCAAATAAGAATTAGTATTTAAAGAACATTTTAAAGAAATGTCACCTGAGTTAGTATAGGGCTTGACAGTGTTAAGGTCAGGGTGCTAGAGAAAAAATAGGTACTAGGAATGAGCAGTGCTGATGTCTAGTGGGGAGAAGATCCCCACTTACGATCCTTAATGAAGATCAAAATAAACACCGAAACAGAAGAAACATCCAAAATGCATTTCTGTTTTGAACACCAGTTTGAAATTATTCAAGGCTTTAGGTCAAAAATATTAAGAATACAATAAAATACAAGCAATTTTTTCTATTCACATCCTAAATTATACAAATCAGCTTAATGCTTTAAATACCTAGGGACAAATTCTAGGCAAACTTAATTCATATTACTCTGTTAATTCATTTGCCCTTAGGTGAAACTATTTGTTACTTAAGCCGCTTGATAACTTAAGATATTTTTTTTCTTTGATTTTCCAGGTTTTTGTACATGTGAACCAACTGTCATACCACAAGGCAGTCATAAGCACTCATGTCACGGCACCATGCTCGCAAAGGGAAGCACTGTGAGGAAATAGGCAATGCTCCATGAAACCTTTCAATTTCATAATTCCAATCCCAAGGTCCTCATATATTTATTATTTTTCACAGGATTAAGTAGTTTTGAGAAAACCTGCTCTAAGAAGACTTTAGGAGACAACCAGTAGATAAGAGCGTATGTGCTTACAAAAAAAAGAGCATATGTGCAAAAAAGAAGGGATTAAACACACACACACACACACACACACACACACACACACACACACAATTCCACCCAAACTTCAATCCAAAAGTTTACACATAGTATCAGTCCTGATCAAAGATACCTTTTTCTTGACAAGAGACCGTTATATTAGTTAGGACTCGTACTCCATGAGCTGCAATGCCCCTGTTGTTATGGTAACAGCACTCTTGGGCTAATCTGACCAAGTCAGAGGATCTGGGGGAAGAACCCACATTTCCTAAACAAGAAAGGAAAAGTAGCACAGACTTAATTCATTTATAAAGTTCAAAAGCAGTTCAACGCATAGGTTCATTGTTCTCATTCTCAAGAGAATATCCGTACTCCATCTACTTGTACTCCGTCATCAACATAAACCACCATTCCTATTTCTCCTGTCAAGGAACTTAGAATAGGGTATGTCTTAATAGTCTATAATGATTAGGATCTTAAAATAATACAGGACTTTCCCACAAAAATATTAATAAAAACTGATCAAGGAACATAGCAAACCAAAACAACTAAAGACCGTATCTTGGGAGTGAAACGGATTCTCATTAAAATGGATGCCAATTTTAGGCCTCTTATCAGATAAATCTAACCTTCAAGAGAGGAAAGAAAAAGAGAAAAATTTTAAGTTTGCTTTTCCCACCTCAATGGCTGGCAGTTATATTGCAGAAGGTTTACACAGAACTCATGATTTTATTTTAATTTTTTAAAAGATTTTATTTATTTGAGAGAGAGAGAGAGAGTGTGCGAGAGAGCATGAGTGCGGTAAGGCGCAGAGGCTCTCCGCTGAGCAGGGAGCCCAGGACTCCGGGATCATGACCTGAGCCGAAGGCAGATGCTTTATCACCTGAGCCACCCAGGTGCACCCAGAATTCATGATTTTAGAACTGGAAAGGATTCTGGAATCATGTGATTCAATGCCCTATTTTTACAAAAGAAATTGAAGCCCAGGGGCAGGAGGAGGGCATAACTAAGATTTTAAGCATCTTGCCCCTGAGATCACAAGATCTGTTAGTTATGCCCTGTGCTTTATACCTTAAGTTCTATGCTATAAATCGCAAATTTTTATTTATTTATATTTTTTAAAAGATTGTGTTTATTTGAGAGTGGGATGGAGAGAGAGTGAGCACACAGGCATGAGCAGGGGAGGGAGAAGCAGATTCCCAAATGAGAAAGGAGCCCGGTGTGGGACTCGATCCCAGGACTTTGGGATCATGACCTGAGCAGAAGGCAGATGCTTAACCCACTGAGCCACCCAGGTTTCCCTGCAGCAGCAACTTTTAAAATTCACACTTGAAATTTTGTAATGTAAGGTTTATGCTGTCAATATTTTTATTTTTTGTAGAGAAACTCTCAGGTATACGTGAATGAACTTGAAGAAGAATCAGGAGATTAAAGCTTTTCAGCTTTTTAGCAGGGTCTCTTGTTCCTGCCTCCCTTTTTCCATTCCTGCTTATTTTTCCACAATTACCACTAACTTCAACCTTGCCTCTCACAGCAAAGGTGATTATATTTTTTTGAGGCTAAAGGGGATACGATTCCTAATTACAACAAGCATAAACCAAGACCATCCCAGGCAGTGGGGGACATGCTGTTTTTCAGTTTAACATAAAAGTATTAGCTCAGGTAAACCCTCCCAGTGTTTTTAAAATAGGCAAAATATTAGAAAAGCTTTTTCAAGACTATGGAACTTGTATTTCCTCCATTCTTTGTCTTGTCCGTGTGACCGGGACAATACAGACTCATTAACAGATTTACAAACATGTTTTGCAACTTGAATTTTTCTTTTTTCCTATGAAGACTCATCATAGAAAATTTGGAAAAAAAATCAGAAAAATTCAAAATTTAAAGATTCACACATAATCACTAGATATGTAGATACTAGCCAATATTCTGCCTTTAAAATGTATTTTGCAGCATTTTTCTATGTTTACTATTTTACGGACAAAACTATTTCTAATTTAATTTTTTAATTTATTTAAAAACTATTTACTCAGATAAATTCACCTGGTTCAAAGGTTCAATAAATAGTAGAAAAAGCTAGAAAGTCAGTGAGTGAAGAGTCATGCACCCAATGTTATCAGTTACTTGTGTATCATTCCAGAGTCTATACATTTGCAAGCACACATATTTCTTGATTTCTTTTTCCTTTTCCACAGTTTTACATCTTTCTTTATTGCTCATTAAACATATCATGTAGATTATTCCCTGCCATATATTCTCTTTAATAAATTATATTGGCTTCTATTGCAGTTGTGTATCATAATTTCTTTAATGAGATCCCTATTGATGGATTTTTTTTTTAATGCTACCACATCCCTGCTGATGGACAATGTTTCGCTATTATATACTATGATGCTATGAATAACCTTATATGTCATTTCTCAAATGTGTGAATATACTGGTAGGTTCAACTCCTAGAACTGGAATTTCTGGGTCAGTTGTAATTTTGATGAATATTTCCAAATCAACTGTGCTGACATTAAATAATTCACAACCCCACCAGCAATGAATGAATGGCTGTTCACCCACACCACTGTCAACACAGCATGTTATCAAACTTCCGAACCTTTGCCAATCTGACGGATTAGTAAAGTATTTCAGTGTTGTTTTATTTGACATTTTTCTTAGGTATGTGTAATACTGAATATCTTATATGCTTAAGAGCCATTTGTTAATGACAATTTAGACCCTAAATTTAAGTTTGTTTTATTAACGATCCTGCTTATATTGAAAAAAACCTAATCAATAAAAACATACTTTCGCCTAAGGAAAAAATCTAATTTTAGAAAATCCTTGACTTTTATTTCTTTTTTTTTTTTTTTTTTTTTTTTAAGATTTTATTTATTTATTTGACAGAGAGAGAGATCACAAGTAGGCAGAGAGGCAGGCAGAGAGAGAGGGGGAAGCAGGCACCCTGATGAGCAGAGAGCCCGATGCGGGGCTTGATCCCAGGATCCTGGGATCATGACCTGAGCTGAAGGCAGAGGCTTAACCCACTGAGCCACCCAGGCGCCCCCTTGACTTTTATTTCTTGTGAACATTACCTAGTCTGGTTATTTAAGCCTTTTGCTTAATTCTATATACAAACTTCAATTAATAAAATTTAAAATTCAGTAAGAGGAAGAAGCTCAAGAAGTACTTGAATATTATAACCTGACAAAAGCTTACAAATGACTTTGGAATTAGAAAATAAAAAAAGAGAAAGTCGTTCTGCTTCTAGGCCCTTTAGTATAAAAATGAACACTGGGTCAGAACCTTTGGGTTCAGGCCTAGACTAAGGCACATCATTAAGCAAGTGACTTTGGACATATCATTGAAACTCTGTAAGCCTCCATTTTAATACTTATAAACTCCTCTCTATGTGCCTCGCTTAAAAGGCTACTTGTACAGAAGCAATGAGACCTTCCATGGGAAGACACTTATAAACTATAAGATACAATTAATATTCTTACAGCTTCTTTTAAAGTAGGACATCAGTCAAGGATAGTAACTATAAGCTGAGATAATGAAACTGGCTGATTTATGCAGAATTTTTTGAAAGTACAATGGGTATACGATAGATTGTTGATAAAAAGGGCTGTGATAATACATCCCATGCCTTGAAGGCATGCCCCTTTGCAATGCAATTTTCTAATTCCTTGCCTCAAAAGGTGTTTATGTCCCCATTAATCCAGGCTTGGCCATGTCATATGCTCTGGCTATTGAGATATTAAAAAATGTGCAAGCAAAAGACTAAGAAGTGCTTACGTGGTGGTGGCTTGTCTTCTTCTGACTGCTGCTAGAACCCTGAGAAGCATGACATAAACAGGGCTAAGCTAGCCTGCTGAGGCACAAGGAGAACCAAGCTGCTCTGCCAGAAGACTTTCAACCTCCAGCTGGTGAACAAGACTCCCTTAGACCATCCAGAGGGGTCAAGGTTCCAGATGACTGCAGTCACCAGTAAAAGCCCACGTGAGATTGGGAGAAGCACCCAGTTGAGGTCAGTCAAATTTGCTGATATGCAGAATCAGAGCAAATATAATGGTGATGGTTTTAAGGCACTAAGTGTTTTTTTTTAATATTTTATTTATTTGTCAGAGAGAGAGAGAGAGAGAGAGCATACAAGTGGAGTAGTGGCAGAGGGAAAGGGAGCAGTAGGCTCCCTGCTGAGCAGGTAGCCTGATGTGGGGCTAGAACCCAGGACCCTGAGATCATGACCTGAGCTGAAGGCAAATGCTTAACTGACAGAGCCACTTATGTGTCCCTTGAGCCACTAAGTTTTGAGGTGACTTATTGCAAAGCAGTAAGTAACTGACACAGAAATGCCTCACAGAATTACTGGAAAGGCTAAAAAACTAAGGTCAGAAAAAGACAGAAAAAAGGCCAGGCTAGCGACCAACCAAGATCATAGCCCAAACCACACACAGATTTAGTTCAGTGAAGGCATTACCACCATCTGTACTGATTCGTCCTGTCACTGCCAGAGGGCCGCTACAGGAGGCCCTGGAAACATGCGGCCGGGGTCACTGCTCCAGCGCTAGAACGGATTCTCCCACTTGCCTACTTCTTATTGTCACTGGCTCCCAATTCAGCCTGTGGTAGACATGGCAGCTGAGTCCAGGCCACACGTGGCTGGCACCTCCCTGGCAGGGAGGCCTGACAAACAGAGTACCAGGTAGTTTCATCTTCCTATCAAGCCTTGTGTATATAGCAGGGAATTCCCTTTACCCAGCAAGCTCCCAGGCAGTGAAGCCATAAAAAGGACAAAGGGACACTGCAGTTCTTTAACTACTTCAATTCAAATTAATGGACTAAAACAGGAAGCAATTAGAGATCCCACAAAACCCACATTAAAACAAAACAAAACACTTTAGCCTCGTCTGTTAGGTAAGCAAGCTCCTCACCGGGCATTAATAAAGGCACTTTGAAGTTAAGCCATCTGCAATAGGCAACTAGGAAAGTGGTATTGAACTGGGGTAAAGTTTTATGTTAATCATTTTCCAGAGGGATAACATATACCTAAAAGAAGGCATATGACATTTGCTTTTAAAATTCGCCACCATCTGGCCTTTGAAATGTACTTAAATCCAAAGGGCACTTTGACTAAGAGACATACAAAAGCCAGCGAGCTATGTTAAGTATTCTTGAAAATACTCTCTCACGTACATATAATTCAAAACAGGGCAAATCTAGAAAAAAAAAATACCCCTGAATTATGATTAGGGATGCAAAATGTTATGACCACAGGCATTAGTGAAGAAATCATTTTCAGGTAAGTCACTGGCATATAAACACAATATAAGACTGAAACTGTTCTGGATTCTAAGGCTTTACACAAGAAACACCTGAACCATCAATATGAGAAGAAGGACTAGCATGTTATCCGTATGTCCTCTCCTTTCTTCTCCTTACCTGAAGCTATGCTGAAGTAATGTTTGATGGCAATGGTCCCTGACAGTGTGGAAAGGACAGACAGCATCCCGAGTTTCAGGCTGTCATAAGGAGTCTGCAGGGCACATTCACAGAGTGCCTGAAATACAGAAGAAAAGGAAACACAGAAGTTGAAATACCTTAAAACTGTCCACTTGTTTTAAATGTTCTAGCTTTTAGAAAAATCCACCTTTTTGCCCATGATAAACAACTTCAGTCACACTGCCACGGCCAAGAATATCAGGAGACACGTTAGTGAAATATAATGCAGTTTCCTAGATGGGATCCTGGAACTGAAAAAGGATCCTAAGTAAAAACTAAAGCAACCAGAACAAAGAATGAGCTTTGGTTCATAATAATGATGTACCAACACTGATTTATTAATTTTATCAATAAAATGTGCTACACCAATGTCAAAGACCAATGACAGGGGAAATTGGGTGTGGGGTGTGTGGCAACCCTCCATACCATCTTTTCCGTTTTTCTGTAAATCTACTTCCGTTCTGAAGAATTAAGTCTACTAAAAAAAAATCATCATGACTGATTTTTTTTTTAAATGCTCTCTGCTTTTTTAAAAAATTTATTTCCAGGGGCTCCTGGGTGGCTCAGTGGGTTAAAGCCTCTGCCTTCAGCTCAGGTCATGATCTCAGGGTCCTGGGATCAAGCCCCGCATCGGGCTTTCTGCCCAGCAGGGAGCCTGCTTCCCCTCTCCCTCTGCCTGCTTGTGATCTCTCTCTGCTTCCCCTCTCTCTCTCTGCCTGCCTCTCTGCTTACTTGTGATCTCTCTCTCTCTAATAAATAAAATATTTTTTTAAAAAATTTATTTCCAGAGAGAGTACGAGAGAAAGCGAGAGTACAAGCAGAGGGAGCGGCAGGCAGGGGAGAAGCAGGGAACCTGATGCGGGGCGGGATCCCAGGATGCTGGCATCATGACCAGAGCCGAAGGCAGATGCCTAACTGACGGAGCCACTCAGGTGTCCCTCATGACTGATTTTTTATTAAGCCCAGTGGAAATTATGTACTATTCAGTCCACACCAGCAGAACCTCCACTATACTCTGCTTCATGTAGAGATACGAACATTAGTTCATATATGTATTTTTTTTTAAATAACAGAGCATGGCAATCTATCTTGTATGTAAGTGAATGTACTGTCTATCCTCCCCCATTTCAGATCACCTACTCTACTCCTAACTAATGCGGTCTGAAGAATTACCAGAAATAAGATGCTCGTGTTTCTTTCAGTAATATCAACTATGGATACGTGCCTGTACTACAGTGACTCCTCCCTCATCCCGCACATCTACTCTTAGGACATGTCATATAAATTAACACTAAATCAATACTAATTAATTAACTAATTAGTTAAATTAATACTAAATTAATACCAATTAAATTAGTATTAACTCATAATTAATAAAATATTTATTTACTTATTAAATTATTGCTAATTAGCAGTAATTAATTACCGCTAAATTAATACTCCAGAATATGGAGTATTTATTTGTGGCCTAAGAGGAGATACGTCCAAAAGGGATGAAGGCTAAGACAAACACTGACTAGGGAAGATAAGGCCAGAATAAAGATGGCCCTAAAAGTTAGGCAGAATAATTTAAGCTTAACGGGAGAGGAAAAAGGAAGCCACTGGAGAGGAATAACGTTATGGAAAGCATCAGGAAAGATTACGCTGGCAATGATAAACAGGTGAGGGCCAAGGAGCCAGCCTACAGCCTGGAGCAGTAATCCAAGCAGGTGGTGATGGACAATGTCCTGACCTACAGGTTAAGGGTAGGAATGGAAAGTAGAGGGTGAATGTGAGAGGCATTTTGAAACTAATGACGTTATGCGGGAATCAACAAGAAGGACTCAGTGATTATTACAAAATTTCAAACCTGATGACCAGAGAATGTCGATTCCATTTATGAAGACTGAGAATTACGGGGATAAGCTAATTTCAGAGGAAGGACAGAAATAGGAAAACATATGAAATCCAAGAAGAAATATCTACCAGGCATTTGGAATCTGACATGTAACAGATTTTTCACTGGAAGACTCACATCAGAATTCTGGCTCTACCACTTACCATCTCTGTGATCTAAGCCAATTACTGAAATCTCTGAGCCTCAACTTCTTTGTCTATAAAATGGGGGTAAAGATTTATACAGAATTGTTTTCTTTCTTTCTTTTTTTAAAGGTTTATTTATTTATTTGAGAGAGAATGTGTGTGAGTAGGGAGAGGGGCAGAGAACCTTTAAGCAGACTCCCCACTGAGTGCAGAGCCTGACATGGTTTAAGTACATGACCCAGGAGATCATGACCTGAGTGGAAATCACAAGCTGGACACTTAACGGACTAAGCCACCCAGATGCCCTGCAGAATTGTTGTTTTCATATAAAACATCTCTGGCAAAACATATAAGAAATTAGACATTTGTTGGCCACTGGGCAAAGGAGTGAGTGGATGGCAGAAGAGTAAGTGGGAAATACTTGATATATATTCTTTTGCAGCTTTTGAATTCTGACACATAAACATATTGACATAGAAAATTATTTTAAAATAAAATGTAAGTGGAAAAGCTCCTGAGAGTCCAAGAGCTTTGCAAGCCCTATAAGCTACTACACTGAAGAGCAGTTCAGAAGCTCAGGGAGAAGGACTAGGTCGCTGGAGAACGCCCACACTGGTGTGAGGGGACACCGTCACAATGGCAGAATAAACGGGAGGAAGCACCTAGACTCAACTCAAAGACGCAATTCTGAAGAGAAGGGGCAGTGAAGAATCCAGACAGGAGACTGTTCTGACAGTGGGAAAAATGAGCGAGGATAGTTCAGTGCAAAGAAACTAAGAGAACGGTAAGGCTGACAGTGCCAAATACACTAAAAGCGAAAATGACAAAGGCAGACAAACCTCTGGATTTAGCATTAAGAGCACTGGTGACATCTGAAGTGCCTAAGCAAAAGTGACAGGGAAACAGATCTAAAGGCCACTGTGTTAAAGAAAGAGTGAAGGACAAAGAAATAAATGCAGACGTAGATGCTGTTTTTAAAGTGCAAAAGAAAGCAGTTTTTAAAAGAGTGATTGTGTTTAAGTAATACCATAGTCTTTTCTACGCCATTTCCATTTACCTATGTCTTACTGCTGAAATTATCCTACCTTATGCTGTTAATTAGCTTATATTTAGGAATAAAATCCTGAGCCAAACAGCCCCAGAAGTTAAGGACTGTGCCTTATATTTATAAGTATTCAAAATTATGTCATAGAGTGTTTTGTGTAGTAAGAGATATTTAACCTTTTGTGATCATTGAGAAGGCATACGTGAGATACATTTATGATAACAGTATTAATAATTTTTAAAAAGCAAAAAGAACTTTACCATTTAAAAAACTGAGAGAAAGTGTTAGAAAAATTTTTGATAAAATTATTTACCATGTTGTCGCCTAATTTCTGTCTCTCAGCACAGTACTGGGTACCTAAAATGCTCTCAGTAAATACATACTGATTTCAAGGTTCATTAATTCCAATCAGTTAGCTTAAAAGAGCACATCACAAAGTTCCCCAGAGATGGCATGTCAGTCCTGGTTCAACGAGGAAATCTGGCTCATTTCTGTTCCAAGGACATGACCTATTACAAAACTGTCTTACCAGTTCCATTTTTTATATTGACAAAAAGGAAAAATCTAACTCTTCAAATACAGCCCCCTTTCTCACTCACTACCACGTTCTTCTTCACTGACTGGTCTGAATTTCTCTCTCTAGGCTGGCTTACCTCACTGTTCAACTGAAGCTCTGTCCTGAATTACTGCTTTCTGGGTCAGTTCCTAAATAGGGGCTTCTCCTCTACCCTAGAATGGGACCGGCCACCAGGGATGCGTTCCAGAAAAGCACAGCAAAAAGCTTATAATCTTTAAGGTACAGAAAAATGTTACATTTAAAAGTACTCTGTCAGAGACATAAACCCTCTCAATTTTCTGTTTCCATTGTACTAACCTACAAAGAAAAAGATGATTAAAAGAATTAATTCTTAGGCTTAACTTGTCATTCCTCCTAGTATTAGGTAAGGTACAAAACAGAACTCTCCGGAGATATAAAGCCAAAAATAAAATTATGTCATTGCAAATATCCAGAACAGATAATCTTTCACTTTGTAGCAGATAGGTTGTATAAATCAACTTCTTCAGATAAGACTATAACATCAGAATAGTATAAACTATTGATACAAATTAACACCATCTGAAATGGATTTTTATATTATGTTAGTAAGGCATAAAAAATCCAAACAAAACTGTAAATACATGAGAAAATATTTTTTGTTCCTATGAAGTTATTCTGTTTTTGACTACTTTAATAATAATATACTATATCAGGCCTTCATTTTGGATTTTTAACATTCAGAATCAAAGTATTTTCTTTAAACCTAGAATGCATGATTCTACATGGAAATTATAATGCCTAGCAATACACTAGTAAAAGTAGCAATGAAAAAGACACAATTACTCTTGAAACACCAAAACTCAAAAATCAATCACTGGTGGATAAGATTGGCTGAGGGGAAGGAAGGAAGGAAGCAAGGAAGGAAAATAGGAAGGAAGGAAGGAAGGAAGGAAGGGAGGGAGGAAGGGAGGGAATTTACAAGAAATATAATTACTTTTGGTAACTGGGAGTTCAGTTCAAAATTGAAGTCAACAAATTATTATTTTGTTAAGGTTTTATCATTTTAGCACTGTTTTCCTCTGCTGTATTTCAATATTTTCAAAAATATATCTAGGCTCTGAAGTAATGATTATTTGAGCACATCTATTTAAAAAAAAGCAATATGCTCAGGTTACAGGTACATGAAAAAATTCTTTGTGAGAGAGACAAATACTAAAAAATATATTTTTTCAATTAGAATTAACCAAAGAAAAAAGTTATAGGAAAGATAAATCAGAATAAAAAACTCAAGAGAAGATATGGCTTAATGAAGAAATACTAGTAAGCTGTGAAAGCAACAAAACATTTAAGTCACCATTAATGTGGTTACGAAGTTCAGTGCATATATTATAAAAAAATCTTTTACAAAAAAGAAACCACTGCATAGCATTAAAAAGAAGAGATGATCATTAAATTATAAATTATTTTAATAAGATATAGGGGGAGGGGGGGTGAAGGGCAGAAGAAAAGAGAATTCAGATCTACTAACATTTGTGACATTTCAAGGACCACACTTTTCATGTTTAATAGAGATACACAAGCTCCTAGATTAATAAACATTGAGTATAGGTAAAGGTAAAGTAAAAACAAAAGTTTAATTAACATGTAAAAATATTTTTAATTCATTAGAGAATAAAAGAAATACAATAAAAGAAAACAAGGTAACGAAGGGAAGTAATGGAATAAAGGAAACAAAAAGAATGTATAAAAACAGCATAAAGTTAGATGAAGCAGTAAAAACTCTTAGGTATATCAATAAATGCAAAGAAGTTATGTTACACTTTTTAAAAAGACTCAGATTAAGTCTAAGGAGGTAACTAACTGCATTTTGCTAACTAACTGGCTATTTATAAGGATGAAACCTAAATGACAGAGAAAAGTTAAGGATAATAAAATCGGCAAACCTAATAAATACATGAAAACAAAAATAAACATGTAACAATGTTAATGATACATAAAGAATCTGAGGCAAAAACCTTAAAACGGGAAGAGAGGATTCCTTCATATTAGTAAGAGTTCTATTCGTGCAACAAGAGAGCATTAAGATTTTTAAATTAAAATGGTTAATACAAACTGGTGTGAGACGCTAATAAACATCAAAACTTTATGGATCAAAAATAGAGGGGTGCCTGGGTGGCTCAGTGGGTTAAAGCCTCTGCCTTCAGCTCAGGTCATGATCTCAGGGTCCTGGGATCGAGGCCCGCATCGGGCTCTCTGCTCAGCAGGGAACCTGCTTCCCCCTCTCTCTCTGCCTGCCTCTCTGCCTGCTTGTGATCACTCTCTCTCTGTGTCAAATAAATAAATAAAGTCTTAAAAAAAAAAAAATAGAAAAAAACTAATTTAAGACGGCATATGTGAGCATTATCATTAATAAAGCAGATTCAACATAACTTTACATTGAAATAATATTAGTAATATATAATACTAATACACATATGTAATACATTATACAGTATATATTTATCTACATATTATAATATGTATGACACGCCTGATATAATTATATAGAAAATATACCTTCCTTTCAAATCCTTTGGACTATAGCTGACCTTTGAACTATAGCTGAGCTTTGAATTACACAGGGGCTGGGGTGCTGATTCCCTGCACAGTCGAAAATCTGTATATAACTTTGGACTCCCCCAAAACTTAATTACTAATAGCCTATTGCCAACTGGAAGCCCTATCCATTAAACATAAACAGTTAACACATATTTTGTAGGTTATATGTATACTTACAATAAATTAACCCAGAGAAAGGAAAGTGTTACTAAGAAAACCATAAGGAAAATGCATTTGCAGTATTGTACTGTATTTATTAAAAAAAAATCCGTGTATAAGTGGAACCATAGATTTCAAACACATGTTGTTCATAGGTCAACTGTATTTTTAAGAAGTGATCCTACACGGGTCTACAAAGAAACTTTAAAATTAGAAACTAATAACAAAAGGTTGGCAACAATAAAAATTCCATGAATACAAAAAACTAATCACTTCAAAAATAGAAATTTCCAGTTATAAGATAAATAAGTACTAGGGATATAATGTACAACATGGTGACTACAGTTAACACTATTGTATGATGTATAGGAAAGTTAAGAGAATAAGTCATAAGAGTTCTCATCATAAAAAAATTTTTTTCTTTTTATTCTATTTGCAGCAGTTATCTCACAACAAATGTAAATCAAAACCATTATGCTGTATTCCTTAAACTTGTACATGGATGTGTGTCAATTAAATCTTGGAAAAAGTATATGAATAAAGAAGAAAAAAATTAACTTCAGGCTCAAAGAAGAAATCAAAATTGCTCTCCTGGAAATTAAAAAAACAATCATTTATAACATTGCTAAAAACCATGAAATACTTAGGAATAAATATAACAGAATATGTATAAGAGTTGTATGCTGAACACTAAAAACTGCTGATGAGAAACTGAGGAAGACAAATAAATGGATATACCATGTTCATGGAGCAGAAAATTCAATACTGTTCGGATGTCAGTTCTTTCCAAATTGATCTACAGATACAAATACCAATCAAAATCCTAGCAAGCTTTTTTGCAGAAGCTGACAAACTGATTCTAAACTTTGTATGAAAACGCAAAAGACCTAGAACATCCAAAATAATTTTGATAAATACAAAGGTAGAGGATTCACACCATCTGATTCCAAGACTTGTTAAAAGCTACAGTTATCAAGATAGTGTGCCACGGGGGAACCTGGTTGGCTCAGTCGGAGAAGTGGAAGACTCTTGATCCCATGGTCTTAAGTTGGAGCCCCATGCTGGGTGTAGAGATTACTTTAAAAAAAAAAAAAAGACTGTGCTTTTCACTTAAGGATAGACATACAGATCAAAGAAACAATATTCAGAAATAGACTTACAGCAATACAGTCAAAAGATTTTCAACAAAGGTGGTAAGGTAATTCAATGAAGAAAGGACAGTCTTTTCAACAAATGCTGCTGGAACAACTAGCTATCTAAATATAACTTAATCCCTACCTTGTACTATATACAACTGTCAACTCAAAAAGGATCACAGAGAGCTAAATATAGAACCACAACTACAAAACTTCTAGAAGAAAACACATGGCAAAATCTTGCGACCTTGGGTTCGGTGAAGATTTCCTAGATAAAACACACCCTAAAAGAGGGAAAAAAGCACCCCAAAACTAAATCTCATCAAAATAAAAGAAATTCGCTCTCCAGAAGATACTGTAGTAAAGGCACATATTAGTAGGAAATTCTTGCAAAAACCACAGCCAATAAACTATGTTTCCAGCATACAGAGAACTCAATAACAAGAAGACAATAAAAAAAAAAAAATGCACAGGAGATTAGAATAAGCACTTCACCAATGAGATACAGATGACAAGGCTGTAACATACTCAATTAGTCCCTATAATATAATTAGGGAAATGCAAATTAAAACCATGATGAGATATAACAATACATTTTTTTAAATGGCTAAAATTACAGTCATATAATAGAAAGTGCTAGCAAGGACAAAGAACTAGAACTCGTATACACTACTGGTGAGTATATAAAATGGTAGTCATTATGGAAAATAGTTTGGCAGTTTCTTACAAAGTTAACAATACATTTACCATACAACACAGCAATTCAACTCCTAGGTATTGACCCAAGAAATGTCTCTAAAAGACCTGTACAATAGTAGCTTGGTTTATAATATAAAAAACAGGAAACGATCCAAGTATCCATCAACTTGGGAATGAATAAACAAACTGTGGCACGTCCATACACTGGGATACTTTACTACCTAGCAATAAAAAGGAATGAGTTGTTGCTTAATGCAACAATAAGGATGAATATCAAAGAATTATGCAAAGTAAAATTATGCAAAGTAAAAAAAAATATTAGTTTCAGGTGTACAATTTAGTGATTCAACATTTCCATACACCAGCCGGTGCTCATCACAGCAAGTGCCCTCCCTAATCCCCATCACCTATTCAACCCATCCCCACCTACTCCCTAGTAACCATCAGTTTTGTTTTGTTTTGTTTTCAAAGATTTTATTTATTTATCTGTGGGAGAGAGAGAGGAGCAAAAGGCTACATACTGTATGACTTCATTTATATTCTACAAAGGCAGTATTTACAGGGGCAAAAATCAGACTGGTGGTTGTTATGGGTTGGGGAAAGGACTGGCTGCAGAGAAGGCTGAAGGAATATAGGACATTTTCCTCACTTTTGGGGTGAGGAAATGTCCTATATCTCATTTGTGGTGGTGGTTACACAACTATAGACATGTATCAGAACTCACTGACCAGTGTACCTAGAAAGGTTTCTGAAAATAAATTATACCACAATAAATTTGACCTCTAAAAAATGCATTTCAGGGGCACCTGGGTGGCTCAGTTGGTTAAGCATCTGCCTTCGGTTCAGGTCATGATCCCAGGGTCCTGGGATTGAACCTCGCATCGGCTGCCTGCTCAGCGAGGAGTCTGCTTCTCTTCCTCCTTCCCGCTTGTGCTCTATCTCTGTCTCTTTCAAATAAATAATTTTTTTTAAAATGCATTTCAAAGTAAGGACAATGAGAGCACTAGAAAACATAATTTATGAAAAGTGGGCAATCTGCACTAAGGGAAAGTTAATAGCCTTAAATGCTTTCTTTATTAAACAAGAATAAAAATAAGTGTTCCAAGCACTTAAAAAAGATAAAAAAAGTCATACTTCTGCAAAGTCTAATTAAGAAAAGAGTGATATAAACATAAACAGTAAGAAAAAAATAAAAATAAAATTTCAAACATAAAAATACCAAAAATTATAAAGTTTCTTTATATTGATACTAATGAACCTGAGAAGTGAATTAAGTGGAAAATATCAAAACCGGTTCAAGAACAGGTAGAAAACTTTTATAGAGCAACATCCATGTAAGTAATTGGAAATATCCTCAAAATATTATCCCTGGAGAAAGTTCCAGGTTCAGATGGACTTATAACACATTTTAAGCAGTATCCTTAGGATATAGAAAATTTCTGTCAAAACTATTCACCATTCCAGAACATAGAAAGAGAAAGCCCGCAATTCATTTTATTAAGACAGCACAACCCCAACCCTACAATCTGCCAAAGTATACAAGAAGGAAAACTGTAGAATAATGTTACCTTTAATTGCAGCTACTCTTAAAAAAGCATTTTTATGTATATGCCAGAAACCATATGTATATACACTGCTTCACTGAAACATCTTAACTCTCTGGCAGTCCTCTACTCCTCTAGTCTAATGGCATTTCTATGTTTCTTTAAATTCTTCCCATGGGGGCGCTTGGGTGGCTCAGTGGGTTAAAGCCTCTGCCTTCGGCTCAGGTCGTGGTCTCAGGGTCCTGGGATCGAGCCCCACATCGGGCTCTCTGCTCGGCGGGGAGCCTGCTTCCCCCTCTCTCTCTGCCGCCTCTCTGCCTACTTGTGATCTCTCTCTCTGTCAAATAAATAAAATCTTTTTTTAAAAAAATAAATAAAATAAAGGAGTTCTGCTTTACAACCTAGGTCAGTCAGAGAAAGACAAATATTGTATGATTTCACGCATGTGGAATTTAAGAAACAAAACAAACGATCATATGGGGTAAAAAAAAAAAAAGGGCGAGGCAAACCAAGAAACACTCTTAACTATAAAGAACAAACTGTTGGGGGCGACTGGGTACCTCAGCTGGTTAAGCATCTGCCTTTGGCTCAGGTCATGATCTCAGGGTCCTGGGATGGAGCCCCTAGTCGAGCTCCCTGCTAAGAGGCAGGGATTCTGCTTCTCCCTCTCCCTCTACTCCCCCCACTCCCATACCCCACACTTGTGCTCACTCGCTCCTCTCTCTCACAGATAAATAAAATCTTTGAAAAAACAAAACAAAACAAAACTGATGGTTACTAGGGAGTAGGTGGGGGTGGGTTGAATAGGTGATGGGGATTAGGGAGGGCACTTGCCGTGATGAGCACCGGCTGGTGTATGGAAATGTTGAATCACTAAATTGTACATCTGAAACTAATATTTTTTTTTTAAGATTTTATTTATTTATTTGACAGAGAGACACAGCGGAACAGTGAGAGAGGGAACACAAGCAGAGGGAGTGGGAGAAGGAGAAGCAGGCTTCCAGCTGAGCAAGGAGCCTGATGTGGGGCTCGATCCCAGGACTCTGGGATCATGACCTGAGCCAAAGGCAGCCACTTAATGGCTGAGCCACCCAGGTGCCCTCACCTGAAACTAATATTATGCTATATGTTAACTAACTGGAATTTAAGTAAAAACTAATAAATAAATAAATAATAAAGGAATTCTCCTTTAAAGAGCAGAGAATTAAGATTATACTGCTAAAGTGTATTTTTGTCTCTTTGCTTTTTGTTTTTATCATGGGAGTGATTGATTGATTTTTTAAGATTTTATTTATTTATTTGACAGAGAGAGATCACAAGTAGGCAGAGAAGAGGGAAGAGAGGGAAACAGGTTCCCCACTGAGCAGAGAGCCCAGATGCGGGGCTCGATCCCAGGACCCTGAGATCGTGACCTGAGCCAAAGGCAGAGGCTTTAACCCACTGAGCCACCCAGGCGCCCCCTGCAGCATTGTATTTCTGGTATTTCTCCTATTTCTCCAATCAATCTTGTACTCAATACTCCAATAAAATTGTTCTCATTCAAGTCATCAGTGACATCATTCTGCTAAATGCAAAGGCGAATTATGAGTCCTCATCTCTTGGAGAAACAGATGCAGGGCAGTATCTCATACAATGAACTGCAGCCATCTTTCTATAAAACTATCTTGACTTATCTCCTACCTCACTGGCTGCTTCTTATCAAGCTGTTTTGCTGGTTACTTCTCATTTCATCATTCCCTGAATATTTCCTCATTTATTCTCTCTCCCTAGGTGACTCATCCCATCTCATGATTTTAAATACCATCTATCAACTGATGACTCTCATATTTATAGCGTCATCTAGGTCTGTTCATAAAACTCCAACTCCTTGACACCTCCACTTGCATGTCTGACACGGTCAACTTTATTTGGTCAGAATTGAACTCCTGATCTTCAAGAAATTAGCCTCACAGAATCTTACCATTCCAAGTAAACTTGTTAAAGCCAAAAACCTTGAATCATCCTTTCTTTTATACTCTATGAATAATATGCCAGTAAATCTGTCAGCTTTGCCTTTAAAGTATATCCAGAATATTACCACTTCTCCTTGCTATCTGCACTGCTTCCCAGGTTCAGATAACCACAGTATTTTCTTTCTTTCTTTCTTTCTTTTTTTTTTTTTTAAGATTTTATTTATTTATTTTGAGAGAGAGAGAGATCACAAGTAGGCAGAAGAGGCAGGCAGAGAGAGAGGGGGAAGCAGGCTCCCTGCTGAGCAGAGAGCCCAATGCAGAGCTCGATCCCAGGACCCTGGGATCATGACCTGAGCCAAAGACAGAGGCTTTAACCCACTGAGCCACCCAGAAGTCCCACCACAGTATTTTCTAATTGGAGTATTTATATAGTCACCTCCTAAGTGTTTTTCTTTGCTTCTGCCCTTATGTCTCTACAATCTAGTCTCAATACATCTAAGTCAGAGAGACTGTTAGAACAAGTATGCTATTGTCCTCTGCCCCCCGGGCTCCCAACTGCTGGTAACCACTATTTTACTCTTTGTTTTCATAAGTTTGGCTCTTTCAGATTCCACAAGTAAGTGATACCATACAGTATTTGTCTTTCTCTGTCTGACTTGGGATGGGGGGAAAAGGACAGATATTGTTTAAGGGTACAAACTTATAAGTAGTAAGTCCTAGAGATCTAATGTATAATATAGTGAATATGGACAATAATACTGTATGATAATCAAACTTGCCAAGACTCTAGAACTTAATTACTCCACCCATTAAAATTAAGAAATGATAATTACGTAATGTAATAGGGTGCTAATTATCACCACAATGGCAATCACATTACAATATGTAAGTGTATCATATCAACATGCTGTACACAGTGTTAATGTCAACTATATTTTAATTAAGAAATAATAATGGCCTGTGCCAAGGGACTCACAGGCCCTAAATGATCTGCAAGCTGCTGTGTCCACCCTACAGCATCTCTGACTCAGCTCCCCCTACGTACAGTCACAGTGACCTCACACTCATGAATGCTCTCACCTCAGGACCTTTCTTGCTGTTCTCTCTGCTGGTAATGCTCTTCTTTCAGAGGCTTATGAAGTTGGAGGTCCTTCCTTTAGGTCCTGGCTCAAGTGCCAACTTTTTAGTGAGAGCTCCCCTGACCACCTTAGGCAACATGACAACCTCCATCCCCCACATCCACTAATCCTCTTCCTTGACTTCTTCTCCACAGTGTATATCACTACCCAGCCTCTCCACCTACCAGAAGCAAATCCAAACCTTCTCGAGAGAAATTCTTCTTCAGAGAATTCCCACACACACTTTTCCTAGGAAAATGAGTAGCTCAAGGTAAAAAAACCAGCCATGTATGTAAGGAAAAGGGTACCACAGAAGGGGGCCAATAGAAATCGAGAGCAGAGATATATCTGAAAAGATTTTAGATAAGCTAGAGGAATAATTATTGAACTAAAACAGGAGAAATTATTCACAACACAGCACAAAGAGATAAAAAGATGGAAAAAAGAATATATGGAACATGGGGGATTGACAGAGGGCTAATATATATCTAAGTGGAGATTCAGGAGGAAAGGCAATATTTGAAAAAATTATGGCTGACAATTTCTCAGAACTGCTGAAAAGCACCAATCTTAATATTCACGAAAAATCAATAGTCTAGACAGTTTAAATAGAAATCTATAATCAGATGGTTCATAGTGCAGAACATCAAATTAAAGAGAAAAATTTTAAAGCAGGAAAAAAAAAATTCCTTCAAAAGAGTACCGCTATTCTCAGCAGGAATAATAGAAACCAGTAAACAGTAGACAGTAGAATGGTAGCCTTGATGTCCTGGGCATTCTACTCCCAGAGAAAGTGTCTTTCAAGGTTGAGGGCAAAATAAAGATATTTTAAGACATGTATATATTGGGAAAGCTTACCACCACAGACCCTCACTAAAGGACTTTTCGGGGACAGAAGAAAAAGTATCCCAGAAGAAAACCTGAGATGCAAAAAGAGCAAAGACAGTGGCAGGTCCAAACGATCAATGAATTTATAAAACAAAATTGTTTGATAAGACAGAATTAAGACACATGATAAAAATACATGAGTTTAGAGGGATATAAATGAGTAGTATGTTACAAGGCCTGTACAGCAGAATTGACACAGGACATAACAGAAACATAAAGATGCATTAAAGAAAGATGGGAAGTAAAACAATGATAATCTTTTTAAAAAAGATTTTATTTATGTTTTTGAAAGAAAGAGAGAGAGCATGAGTAGGGGGGAGAAGCAGAAGGAGCAGACTCCCTGATGAGCAGGGAGCCTGATGTGGGGCTTGATCCCAGGACCCCAAGACCATGACCTGAGCCAAAGGCAGACATTTAGCCAACTGAGCCACCCAGCCACCCCTAAAACGATGATAATCTATCACACAGACACATCCAGGAGAAAACGGAAGTAGTTACATTAACATCAGACAAAAGAGAGGACGGCAAAAGCTGCAGCACAGAGATCTAAAGAAAGAATATAGCATGTTCATGAATTAGAAGATTTATATCAACTTGTTACAAATTATTCTTCCATTCAATAGAATCCCAACGAAATCACCAACTTATAGCATGCCAATGGCCAATTAAGTGCAAGTATCCAGAATATACAGAGAATAACTACAAATCAACAGAAAAATAAGACTTTAATACTATGTCACAAAAAAGGAAATCTAAAATCATCAATAAACACATTAAAAGGATATACAACTTCTTTAGTAATCAAGGAAACAGAAATTAAAACTACAACTTCTAAACTGGTAAAAATGTAATCTATGTAAGATCTATGGGCATTTTCTTTATTTGGAATGTAAATTGGATCAATCACTTTAGAGCACACTTTGACACTACCTGGTACAGCTGAAGATACATATATTCTCTAAGTCAGCAATTTCACACCTAAGTATACAAAAAAACTTGTGCACATAAGTGCCAGGAGATAAACTGAAGAATGCTCATAGCAGCATTGTGTGCAAGAGCCGCACGTTGGAAACAATCCATCAAGAGCAAGTAAACTGTGGTCCATTCCATATACTAATGGAATACTACCCAGCAATTAAAGGGAAAAAAACATGCAACCACATGTATGAGTCTCATCAGTATAATGTTAAGCACAAGAAATAAAAACAAAAAATAAATATTTTTTAGGGAAGTATATATAGATGTAAAACAATAAAGAGTGAAAAAATGACATCACAGAAGTCAAAATAGTGGTTTCCTTTGGGCTGGCTTTATGATTCTGATCAGGGAGGACTGTGTCAAGGAAGGTGGCAGGCTTCCGTGAGCCTGCGGTGTTCTGTTTCTAGTAGGACGGGGGCTACCTTGTTTTCATTTACAATTATTTAAACTATTAAATATTTATTTTATATACTTCGATGTATGTGTGAGCTGTCATAGAATAAGGAGAAAAATGAGAAGGGATGATCCAGTGCCTTCAGCGGGTTTGGTTCCCTCTGGTGGCTGAGTACATTATCTTCTCGGAAAGACAGTACTATTTAGTAGAAAAAGCATTAGAGGACAGAGCTCTCTCTCTCTCTTTTTTTTTTTTTTTAAAGATTTTATTTATTTGACAGAGAGAAACACAGCGAGAGAGGGAACACAAGCAGAGGGAATGGTAGCGGGAGAAGCAGGCTTCCCGCAGAGCAGAGAGCCCGATGCGGGGCTCGATCCCCGGCCCCTGGGATCTGACCTGGGCCAAAGGCAGACACTTAACGACTGAGCCACCCAGGCGCCCTCAGGACAGAGCTCTCTTAATTAAAATCTTAATTAAGTCCTCTTAGGAAGCTCTCTTAAGCATATTAAGTCTCTCTGAACCTTAATTTGCTCATCTACTAAATGCAAATACTAACAACTGCTTATCTCTTGGGATATTTGTGACTATCAATCACAATACACTGAAATATGTTTAGAAAATTGCAAACAAAAAACAAATTAACACAGCAGCTTAGTTTCATAATCTGAAATTCAAAGGTTTTTGTTGCACGGTAGCTATGATGACACCAAGAGGTAATAATATCCATGAAAACAAAGGTCAACTTCTAACAATCTTCCATTTCACTTTAAAAAGCATTTTTTAGAAAATGTCGTATCTGTTAGCAGTAATGGATAAACAAATAGAATTCTGTTTTGAGAAAAAACAAATTTAAACATTAACTTAACCTAAAAAAATGTTATAAAAGATGCCACATTAAAAGTCTAGAGATTGAGACCTGCTCTTGTATTTACAAAAGAAAACTTAATACTGTCCTTCTTCTCCATGAAAAGGAAAAATATATTTTGCTGAGTTACGCTTCCAGCACCTTCTCCCTAATAAATCACAGTCAGCACCAAATGTTCTCCCTAAGGTGAGTAAAGGAGACAGGAATTAAATAAATGATTTCACTGGGATTCTCAATCAGCCTTAGTGCTGCCATGGGAAGATTCACAAGAAATTGAGAGGCAAGTCTAATTCACTAAAAGAAACTGAAACATGAAAGGATGAAAGTTTTATGTCTTTACTTTGCCACTTTAAAAAACGACATCTGCCACAAATATCAACAATGCCCTTAATTTTTTTGCCTATTCAAACATTTAAAAGATGACAAAGATGGTACAAAAAATGTAAGGTAAAACAATTTTTTACAATGTTGTATTACTTTTCTCCATAAAACAATAATGTTCAAAGTTCTACATACCTGAATGTTTTCCCTGCTCCAAGTGTGTGGTGTCTTATTGGCAAGTAATTTCAGATCTTGAATAGCAAGTCTCTTTACTGCTTTCCTAGGATCATTCTTCAAATACTGCAATAGAAGCTGAATCTGTGAAAGAAATATGAAATGGGAAAGTCATGAACGGTACTGTCACCGAGATTACCATTAGGGATGGGTAGTATAATTTAGTAAAACTTCTACATTTGAGACAGAACTTTCAATTGCAGCCCTGTCACTTATTTGCTATGCGTCCATGTTTGGGCCACTTTCTCTTCATGCATAAAAATATACTGTTCTTTAACTTGTAAGGTTCTAGCGCAGGACCTGGCTTTGAATACTCAATTCTTTCTTTTCTCTCCTGCCAACCCCACACTCTGCCACGAACCCCCACCTCCACCTCTTGTTCCCGAAAGGCTCCCAAGAATTAGGACTGTGAATGCAGAACAGAAAAAAAACGGGCAAAAGAAAATGAAAGCGATCTTTATCAGAGAAGGCACCTTAATATGATCAAAACTTACGGGTTACTTTTTTAAGTCTATACTTAATATGCAATAGTTTACTGAAGAAAAGGCAGTTTAAAGAAAATTGAAATTACCTGCTTAGGCGTATCGACCAAAGATGAAGCTGCAAGCAGAGTAAAGGTGTGCAGAGAAACAATCACCATCTTGGTGGAGGGGTAGGACGTGACCAGCTGCTGTAATAGCCGCCGCGCGCTCGACGCCAGGATCGCGTCATGGTGCATGTGCTGCAGGATGGGGATTAACTTCAGTTTCAAGTCTACTGGTGTGGCCAAACCTGGACACAAGAGAAATTGTTAGGGACAGATTCCTGACTGTCACCCTTGGTAATGTTTCACATTTAAAAATGATTCAATTTTCAATTGACGCCTGGGTGGTTCAGTTGGTTAAGCGTCTGCCTTCAGCTCAGGTCATGATCCCAGGGTCTGGGGATCGAGCCCCACGTCAGGCTCCCTGCTCGGTGGGAAGCCTGCTCCTCCCTCTCCCCTTACCCCTCTGCTCATGATCTCTCTCTCTCTCAAATAAATGAAATCTTTAAAAAAAAAAAAAAAAATAGTGATTCAATTAGCAGCATGACCATTTAAAAACAAATAGTATGCTAATGTTATGTTTATGACATTAAAGATAATTATACTAAAGCTAACCCAGTTAAGTTCAATAGGTTTTTTTTTTTACCAAAAGCATTTATCTTAACATTAGTTTTTTGGTGACTATAAAGCTACATGCTGACAGGAGAAAATGCCTTTAAAAGGCACAGTAGAAAGCAAAGTCATATTTGCTGTCTATTCCTTGTCACAGCATGCTAACAAGATATACATACACACACACACACACGCATACACATATATATACAGGTACACATACACCTACTTACGCACATACTCAATAGCTACAATTTAATTATATTTACAATTTTAATTATTTCCTTCAACACTAAGTCAAGATCTGGATGTGAACAGACCGTACATGGAGGGGTTCTGAAGTTCTCTGAACTTTGGGTATAGCAAAGCCTTTTTTCACTGCCAATACAGCTGCAACTCCATGAGGATTAACTCCAAAACATCTTTTGCTGTCAACACTGGAGCTACACAAACAAAAAAACTCTTTTCTTCTATAGCATGGCTTTGTGACGTCAGAGAACATAAAACTGTCAGTCATAATTTACTGCATATATGCCAAAAGCTAATTTGTACCCTGCAGACCACTGTTTTGCCAATGTGAAGTAATTGTTAGGTGAATGTCTAAGAACATCTCAACATCCAGGGGTGGCTTATATCAATAAACCCCCTTGCTATTTGGCCTCTATTTAAGTCTGGCCATAGCAGAGGGCCCCAGGAGATGGGAGGCAGACTCCCTGGTTTTCTCTCCGCAGTCATATATATCATGCTTTATGTTATTAGTATTTTGATCCTGAGGGTGCCAAATGCATTTGACACTGCTGACCATTCTGTCTTTGAAACTCTCTCTCCCAAAGACATACTCTTACTGGTTTTTGTCCTTCCTCTGACTACTCTTTTCAATCTCTTTATATTCATCTCTTTTATCCACACTTTAATTTCTGGTATTCCCTGGGGTTGGTAATAAATTTTCTTCTCACCCTCAATACCTCTCCTGAGTGAAGTGATATGGCTTCCATTAAAAGCTATATGCTACAGACTACCTCGTACCCCTCCATCTTGCCCCTGAACTTCTGGTAACATGAATCATTACCTCCTGGTCACCTCCCCTGGGATGTACAGTCAGCAGCATTCTGTAATTAGGGCCAAAGAGAACTTCTGATCTTCACCACAAAACTGCCCCTCTAAAAATTTTTCCCATTTCAGTGTATGACAACTTCATCACTGTAACTCCTCAGACCTTGGGGTCTTTCTTGATTCCCTTACTTTTCTCACACTCCACACATCCAAATTTATTAGCAAATCTTTTAGGTTCTATCTTTAAAGTATAACCCAAATCTTACCATGCCATTCTGCTTCCATTGCTATCACATGGGTCCACTTCCACCAACATCTCTGGATTGGATTATTGCAAAAGTCTCCTAAGTATTCTCCCTACTTAGGCCCATCCCCATGGCAGATTCCTGTCTCCTATCCCTCCCCTCTTCCTCTGTAGATCTGTGCTCCACCCAGCAGTTCGTGGAATTCCTTGTGTTTACAGACATTTTTACTGGTTTAGAGACACTCAAGAGATTTTACTTTGCAGAAACACAAGCAACTTAAAATTAAAGGTAAGGATATTTTGTTCCTCAAACTCCCCCACTATTTTCATAAGTTGGGCTCCATTATTCCTCCACTTGCCCTCACTGCTACTCCTGTGCTCCTCCCCTTTCTCTTTCAACCCCCTAGTTCCTGTTCTTTTGCTTTGAATTTTTTTATAGCTAAAATTTAAGAAACAATAATGAATCTTAGGTGTACAAATCAAAAGGTTCTACATATCAATATACTCAAGTAACCATCGCCCAATAGACACAATACTCCAGCACCTTAGGAGGCTCATGTCTATAGCTTCCATCAACTCCCTTCTATTTGCCCACTGTGTGGGTTTAGCCAGTGCAGAGCCCCAGCAGAGGATGGAAGGGAGAAGATAGAGGTCAGAGTATTTATTCTCTGGATCCCTCTCTATGGGGTCACATCAGGTCCTGTGACACTGAAGGTCAGTTTTTCAAAGTGACCCTCTTCACATGACTCTGGGTTTCTGATAACCACTCCCTCTCTGCACCCTTGGGTACAGGACTACATTATCCCCAACAGTTCACCTTGCTTACACCTTTATAATTGTTCCTCCTTCAACCCTCCTTGGATTATTTTAATTTGAGCATGACATCTATTTCCTGCTGTGATCTTGCCCAATAGAGCCCGTGTTCAATAAAAACAGCTCAATGAATGAATGATGCTTCCTTTCAACGACAGCTTTCTGCAGGGGAGCCCTTTTCTGGCAGTGGAAAAAAGGACAAAGGAAAGGAGAACAGGACAAGGCTCAACCACTTAATGTGGCTCCATTTCCTCTTCTGTAAAACAGACATAATGGTACTGCCTATCCAAGCCTGCCAGGTTGCACAATTCACAGGAATGCCGCAGAGAAAACCACAAAGAAGGTGGTGCTCTCTGAGCTGCACAGGGCTGGAGCCCCATGGCTCCCTTATGAGGAGGAGGGGAGTGGGTGGGGCCAATACACACGAAGCAGAGCATGCAAGATGAGGTTGGAAAAGTAGGGCCCTGAAGGCTACAGTAAGGAATTTGGATCGGAGTTTAGTTGCAATTGGAAGACACGGGAGGAACAGTAATAGAGCACGGGGAGAGCCCCAGAACTTCTAACAGCCCTCTGCTCTCCCAGATCAGAGTGCTCTTCCCCGAAATACCTGTATTTCTCACACAAGTATCACTTCATTAGAGGCCTTCCTTCATCAACATATACAAAATATAAAGTGCTCCCTTCCACCTTGACGTGCACACTCTACTCTGGGGACTATCCTTTTTACCTTGTTTCTCCTCCATAGCAACCGCTGTATTTTTATTTGTCTATTGCCACCTCTCCCCCATTTCTGCCACTAGAATGTAAGTTACATGAGGGCAAGGACTCAGTTTTGTTCACTACTGTATCCTTAGCACCCAGAACAATTTTGGCATTTAGAAGATGCTTAATGTTATTGGAACAAGTTAGTGAATGAATGGTGACAAGTACATAGTGAGAACTTAGTGTTAAGAGCTATTAATATTAATATAAACCCCAGTAAGTCACTTCATAATGAAGTGATTGAAAAGTAACTGAATGAGACATACGTACCTTGAATCATCTCACTGATTTTGTTACAGATTCCTACAGCAAAATCCCTTTGGAAAGAGAACAGCAAAAACTTTAAAACCAACAAAATTACACTTGCCTAAGTTTTCTAAGGACATAAATAGAATTCTATCAACACAGGAGAAACGTAAATACTTCAAATCGTTAACTCATAGCCCAAATGTCAGGTACCGGGGGTGGGGTAGAAATGTGACCAAAACCAAAACTCCTGCCAGCAAATGGGCTCATACTAACGCCGTTTCCAGGCAGGATTCAAGACCAGATGCTCTGATTTACAGGTGCTGCCGCAGTTTGCATCACTGAGTGCCACTGTCTAAAAGATTCAAGGTCATTATCTCGGTCTACGACATGTTAGGATGTGCTTTTATTTAACAAAATCTTTTAACACCGTAAGCTAATTATATAAACAATAAAATATATTTCGAATATTCTACATTTTAGAAAAATAGACTTAAGTATGAAGTAGAAAAGCCAAGTAGAAAATATGGGCAGAATCTTACCAAAAGCCAAACTATTTAATGTTGGCGATTTTTTGGTTTATATTATATATATATTTATAATATATATAATATATATATTAATATATATTATATATAAATAAAGTGTTTATATTATATATAAGTAAAGTGCTTTCCAATAAAGTTACATATATATTATATATAAGTAAGGGTGCTGCTTTTGATTCTGTCCCAATAAAAGTAACACTGAGTGCTGCAAAAGTTATTAATAACATGAACATTTGGGATAAGACATCACATTATATGTAAAGAAATGTAATACAAACAATATGATCAAGCTTGGCTCATTTAGCTATGATAAATGATATATAAGATATGAAATACTTCCCCTCAGTAGTTCAATGGATGTCCACATAAAATATTTTCTGGCATTAAGATATTATTTGCCATTTTCAATTGCATTCTCTCATAAGCGAATAGTGGAGTTTTCCAGGGGCTATATGATGTATAATGATATCTCTTGACAGTAATGGATTGTCTTTGTGCATTCTTGTGTTTCCTAGAAATTTCTAAGGGAGTAGGTGCAGGTTTAGTGTACAAATATGTTTTCTGGGATTAACTCAGTTCTCAACTCTTCTCCTGTGCTTTTATTATATTTAACATATCTATTATCATTTCTATAACTTCATTATCATCCAAGACATCATTATTTTGAAACCTTAAGTTTTCTTTATGCTTACAGAGAAACATATCAGGAAGTACACATTGCTGTTTCGCAATAGAATTTTGAAAGATTTTTCTAAATTTTATCTAAAATTGCTTTTTTTTTAATTTAGCAATATTGTATTCTAAAATATAATAAAGTTTATTTGCAAAGTGTTTTTTTATACTTAAAAATTAACCACTGGCTTATCAAAGAGTTTAGAAGACTCATCTTCTCAACCTACAGCTGTACCATCTAGGTCTAAAAATGCTGAAAAAGACAAAACTGATGTATCAGAGAGTTTTCTAATTCATGGAAATAAAGAACCTATTCTAAAGAAAAGCAAAACTGTAAATAAAAAAATATGACTAAAGCTATCCTTTGATTTTTCAGATGCTAATAATTTAACTTTTTGTGCCTTATGAAATAAGACGTTTCAGAAAGTATTATATGGTACCAGTTAACTTAAGGTTTCATTTTGAGACTAATTATTTAGAATTAAAAAAAAAAGACTGAGTATTTTAAATTGCTCTTAAAAGCAAAATATTGATTTTTAAACTAGAAATCATAACAGGGTAAGTTATCGTAATGCACTGGCTGGAGAAGTGCACATGACAGCTAAGAAATGTCTGCAGCTGACAATGCTCAATGCCTGGATGAAGAGTCAGTACAAGAGATCAAGGCACTGGCACTTTTCAACGTCAGAGTAATATCACATAAAAAATTTAGCTGCAAACATGAAGACTAAGTTCATAGCTCAACTGCAGAATTTTATCTCTGCCTCACAAATAGAAAATCTACAAACATGGCTAGATGTGCTCTTTTGCTTGTATCAGCGTCACCTAATCAGAGAACATCATCATTTATGTGAGTTCTCGGCAAGAATCCGTATCTGTGCTGAAATTTTCAGAGTGAGTAATGTTTTTTTAAAATTTCATGGTTTTTCTGGAACATCAATGTTGCTATCTTCACCACTGGTACCAAAACAATGAGTAAAACTGCTAGCACTTGAGCAAGAACCAAGGCAGTGTCACCCAACTGTCCTAGCAGTCATTGTGTTCTTTACCACGGTGCACTCACATTAAAAGGAAAGGAAGGAAGGAAGGAAGTCAGATGCACTTACAAATGTCCTTGATAAAACAGTGAAAATTACTAATTTTATTGAATTTCAACCCATGACCAAGTGTCTTTTTAATATTCTGACAAATTAGAAGCTACACATAAGGTACACAGTGGATGTCTCCAGGAAAAGTACCATGTAATTATTTTAGTTATGAGATGAACTAGCCATTTTTTTCCATGAAACCTCATGGTTATTCAGACTTGGCTATTTGGCAGATATTTTCTCAAAAAATCAATAAGGTCGGCTTGTTAATTCATGGAAAATAACTGGGAAAATTTTTTGCCAATCTGAGTTTCTAAGCAAAAGTTAGAATTTCAGAAAACATACCTATTGCCATGAGCTATAAAGAATTTTCTGATAAGACTGGTGGCGAGTAAGAAATGGAATTCTTTGATATGATCCTTTGATATACAATGAAATGGGTCGACATCTGGAAGACGTGCATAATGCAGTGAACCAATGTGTTCAAAAAGGCCAACACATATAAAACCATACATGGGTAAGAGATTTCAAAAGATTTCAATGTCACATAGTACAAGTTCACTGATATGATTTTAGAGTCCACAATGCAATTAACCTTTAAGAAACTACTACTTGTCTAGTTTTTGTATAACATCAAAGAAAAATATCCATAACTACTTATAAAGCCTTTAAAAATACTCTTTTCTTTTCCCACTGTATATCTGTGTGAGGCTGGATTTGTTTCATATATTTTATCATAACATATTGCAACGGAAATGTTGAATACAGAAACAGATATAAGAATCCAGCCAGATATGAAAGAGATTTGCAAAATGTAAAAAAAAAAAAAAAAAAAAAAAAAAAAACCAAAACCAAAAACAATGCTACTCATCTCACAAAATTGCTTTTTTTTGTTTCGGAAACAATGATTTACGTAGAAGTATTTTTACATTAATATATTTAGAGAATTGTTATTTTAAAAATGAACATGTATTTTTAAAATTTAGCCATTTAAATTTCTAATACTCTAAATATCAATCGATACAGTCCATGTAAACAAAAAAGCTCTATGAGGACCTCAATAATGAAAAGTATAAAGATGCCAAACAGTCTGAAAACTACTTTTCTAAGATATCCATTTCATACTTGATAAGAAAAAGTTAAGCTATAAACGTCTTTTAGGTCTAAGAGGTGTTTGTGACATGTACAGACGACTCATTCACCTATCACAGTGCTCTCACACTTGTTATTCTTTCTTCTTAGAATTTTCTTCCTCTAACTTGCTGCCTCTTCACTTGGTTTCAGCTCAGATGTCACCTGGTTAGAGAGGCCTTCCCTGATCACCCTTCTTAAAGCAGCTCACTCGGGTCATTAGCCCAATGATGAAACTGTATTATTTTTATCACAAAATTGTTTTATTTTTTCCTAACATTAACACACATCTGATTTTGTGTTGACACAATAGGGCTTTTAACTTGTCCACCCCTGTCTTCCTGGGGGCTGAGAATACTATCTGGACATGGTGGATACTCAGTAAGCACTTCTTCAGTAACTCTATAACTTTATGCAACTCAAAATTTAAAAATCTGTTATGGGCCTTTAAGGCCAATAAACTGCAAGTCAGAAGGCTGTAGTTTTCTTTCTTTTTTTTCTCTAATAATATTTTTAAAAATTCTAAATGTCAATATTAAGAATGCATGTTAATATAGTCTCATATGGTAATAAGACTATAAACAGAATAATCAGATTTTCTAGCTTCCATCTATCCTATCCATGCCCCCTCCAAAAAAAGTCAGATCTGACAACACTGGGCATACATTCCTGTATTGTCACAATCAGCTGGGGAGAAGGAGTAAGCAGCCACCACCCTTAGACTGTGAGGGCACCGTTCAGTTTGGCATAGTGGCCACCAGAGGGCACCTCTCTCACTAACAATACTTTCCGTTTCTGAAGACATTTGGGTTTCCAATTGCTGCTTTGGGACACAGGGACTAGCTATATATATAAAATCTTAACCTTTTTAAGAACAAGTTAGATGTGATTATGATAACAGACAAAGGGAGAACAGTATTAAATAAATTCTTAAGGTCTTATTTGGCTAGTTGCTCTAATTTGCTCAAGATCCAAAATTGAGGGGCACCTGGGTGGCTCAGTGGGTTAAAGCCTCTGCCTTTGGCTCCGGTCATGGTCTCAGGGTCCAGAGATGGAGCCTCCCATAGGGCTCTCTGCTCAGCAGGGAGCCTGCTAACCACCCCCATCTCTGCCTGCCTCTCTGCCTACTTGTGATCTCTATGTGTCAAATAAATAAATAAATAATCTTAAAAAAAAGAATAAGATCCAAAATTGATTGAGATACTAAGACAAAAACCCATCAGTACTGGTTAAGATATCTGATTTCAAGTCAGGTCATCATTTCAGAAGAGGTAAATGCTAATCTCAAAAAGATACAGTTCATCATACAATTAGTTAATTTTATACTCTGATACATTTTGATAGGCCCTTCAGTCTTTCTTATTGCACTAATTTGGTATTTTTAAATGTCACAAATTATATCACATTGAAACCTATTACGTTAAAAACTGCTTCTATGTAAACCATTATTTTAAATGTTTATTGGTCATCAATTCTATAACCGAAGAATCATGTTTCTATGTTAGTTTAACCTTTTCCAAAACAGATCAGAAATTCCACAAAGAATAAATTAGCTCCTGATAATAACAATAAAAGAAAACCTGAACCAAAATGATTCTAATTAAATAAAACATAATCACTAAATTATAAATTTATCATCTGAATTTAGAAAATAAATTCAGAAAATTATTTTTGGAGCTACAGGAAATGCAAGTTTACTCAGGTAGGTTATAAAGTACTGAAACCTTGACAGTGGTAATCAGATAACTACTCCCTAGATATAATTCCCATCCAATAAAAACAATTTTTAAAATTGTTTACTCTCTCAATAGTAGTTACTATTGAGAGTAGTAGTTACTAACTACTATAGTAGTTACTACTACTAACTCAATAGTAGTTACTATACAATAGTTACTCTCTCAATAGTAATGACTCTCAATAAAAAAAAAAAAAATACCAGTTTTCAAAAGCACAAGTAGAACTGTATTTACTCAGATATTTCTCTTCCTCACTCACTGCCATACCTACTAATTTTGAGTAGTACATTAAAAGTTACATGCTTTCTAATCTCCATTCTCCTTTACCAGTAAGTAATCTTGGGATTCCGAAGGTTTGATAGGAGCAGCTGAAGACATAAATACGCATATAATTAAAATCTGAAGACAGAAAGTTGGTGATAAACTATTTCAAGTTTTATTCAAATTTAGCAGAGATTCTTAATGGAAATGCTATCTTTTTAAATTTTAAAAATAACATCTTTTGATTATAAAGCCCTAACTTGCTCCTGACAGTATACAGAGAAATTTATAAAAAAAATAAAAATAAGATACCATCTTATCACCCAGAGAGAGTATTTTGATATATACCCTCTCTCTTTTTTGTATTTCATCAATACAAATACCTGTTTCTTAAAATATATATTCTGTAATATCTTCTAAGCTATGATGTAACCTGTTTCCAAATATACTTCTAAAATACATTTGTTAAGAGCTGACATAATATTTCACTGTATGATCATATTTATCAAAGAACATTGGTTAGAAGTTAGGTTGCTACTAATTTTTTTGTTGTTTTTATAACACTACAACTAGCATCCTTGCAAATAAGTATCAGTACACACTGCTGATTCCTCAGAATAAGTTCTCAGAAGTGGATTTTCTAGGGCCACTTGAGGGGATAAAAGGATGAACGTGTTTAAGGCAAATGCATACTACCAAAATGCCCTCCAGAAAGCAATGCTACTTTTGCTATCAGTCAGTAAAGGGGATTATTTATATTTTTAGAGAGGGTAACCAAACAAGTCAAACACAACATAACCATGGTCAGCACTGCATCCAACAACAACAAAAAAAATTGTTCTACAATATAATAGTATAGGGTATGACATACTCAATAGTCATGAGTTAAAACTGGTTGCAGCTCAAATTACTACCTTTGCGAAACTGTGACACAGCTCTGACGCCAAAAAGCTAACCTCAAGAAGACAGCAAGGAAGCAGAAATTTAGCATTAGAACCATGTATGTTTGCAAGGGTGCCTCAGTGGACAATACTGATCCCCAATGAAGCCTTCCCTAACTACTCTAATCTACGCTGATTTGTCCTTCTGGAAATTTTTATTTCATGTATAGTTAATGCCAACATACATACTTAAACATTCTGTTTTATGTATTGAAGTTCTGTTTCCCCAACATGACGTAAACCCTCTTGGAAAAAAAACCTTGCCATTTACATTTTTCACTTAGTGTTTATGTATATGATGAGTTATTCCTTCAAAGCCTGTTCTTGGGAAGACAAATTATTAAAAGGCTGATGCTTACTTTGACTGTGCAGAGAAGTTTGCAGCAGCAAAAACGGCAGCTTCAACTTCCACATTATCATGTGAGTCCAGACTCTGACGAATACTATGATGGGCATTCTTCCTCTCAGGAATTATTGATGCCAGGCTTCCCAACATCCTACAGAGACAGAGAGATCCAAGAAGAATAGAAATACAATAAGCAAAAGATCAAGAGGAAGATGCAAGGCAAAGCCAGATTGCCAAAATTAAAATTTGCAGATAATCCCTTAAATTTCAGGTTAATAAAACATCAACTTTAGGAACCAAGCAGTGACTCAAATTCTAAACACTTTCCCACACTGATATGTCAGAAAAATTAACATTGCTTATTTAACATAAGCAAAACTGAAAATTATCATCCTGAAGTACCTCCCCGTTACCAAATAGAGCCCAGAAACTTCTCAATTATTAAAGCATCAAAATATAAATTTTCCAATGTTCTATAACTAAGTCCATTTTAGCAAAACAACATTTTTGCTTTTAAGCAGATCCAGAAAGTAAAAAAGGTAAGACTCCCAGTCTTTTTTTCTACAAAAGTAAATACTGATACCATGGTTTTCAAATCTGTCTTCAACATCAAGAGAACAGAGGTAGAGGACACTCCCTGGGCCTCATTTCAGAATCTGCAATGATGAGGAAGGTAGCGTCTGGAAAAACAGTCTAGTTTATAATAAATTATAAATTTGGAAAAGGAAAAAAAAATCTATCATTTGTAACATAAATTACATAAGGTAAAGCTTGAAAGATGCTTTCAGCAGAAAGGCATGGATTTTTGAGGGCTACAAAACACTGCAATAAACAAAAAAGAATTCCTGCAGTGACAATCTTTGTCAGTGTCCTAAGTAACCTTCCAACTTAACATGTCACCACCTAACTACCTTATGGACATTTGATTGGACATAAGTATTAGAGTTTATACCAAACAAAATACCAAAATGGACTAAATACGTCATTTGTATTCAATTTAAAAATAAGGTTTTGAAATTAGATGAGTTATTGTTCCAAAGAAATAAACACCTTGTAATATTTTATATAAGAAAAGATTAGATTAGGCTAATATCAACACATTTTGATTAACAGTTTATAACTACTTAAATATAAAAGGGCAAAAAAAGGCATAATCCCATTGGTCACTAGTTTATGAAAATATTTCTGGTAATATTATAAACAATTTATAGCATTACATTTCAAACAATATGTTTGCTTCTTCCATTTGTTTCACTTAAGAAGTCTAAAGTAATGGGTAAAAAAGAAACTTTTTTTTTTTAAAGATTTTATTTGTTTATTTGACAGAGAGAGAGATCACAAGTAAGCAGAGAGGCAGGCAGACTGGAGAGGGGGAAGCAGGCTCCCTGCTAAGCAGAGACCCCGATGTGGGGCTTGATCCAAGGACCCTGAGATCATGACCTAAGCCGAAGGCAGAGGCTCCAACCCACTGAGCCATCCAGGCACCCCAAAAGAAAACATTTTAAAATATCACCTCTTCCTTGTCTTTTCTTCTCTTTAAGTTTAAATCATCCTGACTCTAAGAACTCCTTAGTGTTTGAGAGACATCACTTTTTGCTTTCCTTCATATGTTTTAACCTTACTAATACATTCTTCCAGAAAGCAAGCTCCTTGAGATCAGTTTCCACTTTAATCCATCTTCCTAAAAACACACGACAAACTTTCCATTCAATGAGTACTCAGAGTACTTAATGTTGACCTAGATCATTTATCAGCTGCATCTTTTCTTTGTAGACTTTGTTTTTTTCTCCTTAACAGACTCATTTTTCATCGTGCTATTATAATGCTCCTCCATGAAAAATCATGTTCTTATAAAACATTAAGATTTTTCTGTATCATATCTTATTAAATAAATATTACAGTCAAGTATTTCATAATAGAAGGAATGACTATATAACCACTTATGTGCTTCACCTTTTCAAAGATAGATTTTAATAGCCAGGTTCTTATATATTTTTTTTTTTTTTAAGATTTTATTTATTTGACAGAGAGCGATCACAAGTAGGCAGAGACAAGCAGAGAGAGAGGGGGAAGCAGGCTCCCTGCTGAGCAGAGAGCCCGATGCGGGGCTCGATCCCAGGACCCCGAGACCATGACCTGAGCCCAAGGCAGAGGCTTTAACCCAGGCGCCCCTAGGTTCTTATATTTCTATAGTGAAGAAAAAACTTTTTTTTTGGAAATAAGGAAATTTTTTAGGAAGTAAGTGACTCCATTAGGGCAGATATCACTTCTTTCACTTTACATCAAGGAAAGCGATTTATGAAATGTCAACTCTTGAGAATGTGAGTTGGGACCGGATAGTTCTCCCTATATATCCAGCCAAACTTCTCCAGTTGAGCAGGCCACTGCTTCCCAAATGGGATTTCAAAAAACTGACATTTCTTTTTTTTAAATTACAAAAGCACTTACGTTATTTCTCCTTTTTAAAAGTAGAATATTTTGAAGACCTCGTAGTAGAAACTAAAAGCAATGTACAGTGATTAGTGGCTATCACAGAAGCACACTCACTTGGTTACACACTGCCGACATCTGGGCTGATTTTGACACTTACCCAGTTTGGAATGATCTTTATTCTGAGGCATACATTATTTTATTTACAGACAAAAAAACATAAACAATAATGTTGAGACCTAACTTAAGGAAGAGCATAAAAATGGTAGTCATTCTGTTCATGGCTTTCAGGCCCTGAAAGAAGTTCCTATTTTTAAATATGATTTGTAAAGCATGTATCTGACAAAGGAATGGTATTCAGAATATATCAAGAAATCTTACAATTCTGTAATAAAAAGAAAAGTAACATAATAAAAACTAAATAACCTAATGAAAGAAAATGGGCAAAAAATTTGAACAGATCTTTCCAAAAAGAGAGAAAAGAAACTGTTGTCAAAAGGTACATGAGAGGGGCGCCTGGGTGGCTCAGTGGTTAAGCCTCTGCCTTCAGCTCAGGTCATGATCTCAGGGTCCTGGGATAGAGCCCCACATTGGGCTCTCTGCTCAGCAGGGAGCCTGCTTCCCCCTCTCTCTCTGGCTGCCTCTCTGCCTACTTATGATCTCTCTCCCTCTGTCAAATAAATAAATAAAATCTTTAAAAAAAAAAAAGGTACATGAGAAAGTGATCATTACCATTAGGGAAATGCAAATCAAAACCACTATACACCCCATTAGAATGGCTAAAATGAAGAGGACTGACAACACCAAAGGTTGGCAAAAGGGTGAAGCAACCAGAGCTCACATATGTTGGTCAGAATAAACTATGGTTAAAACCACTTTGGAGGGGCACCTGGGTGGCTCAGTGGGTTAAAGCCTCTGCCTTCAGCTCAGGTCATGATCTCAGGGTCCTGGGATCGAGCCCCACATCGGGCTCTCTGCTCAGCAGGGAGCCTGCTTCCCCCTCCCTCTCTGCCTACTTGTGATCTCTCTCTGTCAAATAAATAAATCTTTTAAAAAAAACTGAGTGAAAACAGCCTTACACAAAAGAATATCCACTGTATGAGCCCACTTATATGAAATTTGAAAACAGACAAAAATTTTATCTATACAATGCGGGGCTAATGGGAAAAAAAATGGGAAATGGGAATGGGAAAATGGGAATGGGAAAAAAATCAGAAGAGCAATGGCTTCTGGGGAGGTGGATGAAGGAACTAAGGAGTAGAAAGTGTGTAAGGGAATATTCTGGAGTAAGTTCTATATTCTGATAGTGGTTGGAGTAACTTGAAGCATCTGTCAGTACTCAGTATATTAACTAACATTAAAGAACCAGATAACCCTGTGGGGCACCTGAGTGGCTTAGTTGGTTGAACATCCAACTCCTGGCTTAGGCTCAGGTCACGATTTCATGCGTGGTGGGATCTAGCCCCACATTGAGCTTCGCGCTGGGTGGGGAGTCCGCTTGAGATTCTGTCCCTCTGACCTTCCCCCTGCTCATGCGTGTGTGCATGCCTCTCTCTCAAATAAATAATCTTAAAAAATAAAATAAAGGAAGAAACAGATAACCCTATAAATAAACTGAATTCTAGCTAATAATACACATGCCAAACCATCCAGGGGTCTACTATTAAAATTTATAATAAAATAGTATTGGGAAAAAAAAGGAACCTACATTTTAATATACTTAGCCCCAAGTCAAATGTGTGATTTAAAATTTTTTTTGACAAGTCATGCTTTTTCTTACACAATTAAGGTAGTAAATGACATGGTGCTTATTACTTTTTTAATGGCAAAATTAATTTTTTTTACACTTTTTAAAAGATTATAATTTCAAAACTTTATAACATAATGTTAAATAATACACTAAACTAAAAAATGCTTTTTCACTTTAAGTCATTTTTTGTATCATGAAAAAAATGAAATCATGAAAAATGAAATCACAGAAAAAAATTTTAAGGCTATTCAAAAATATTCTACTTTTGTGAGAAGGGTTTGATCCTCTCATATTAAAATTTGATACTAGAATTTTAGTTTTGAGTTGTTACAAATACACTTTTTTGGTATTTGATATTTACTTTATAATTCTGCAAACTTTACAAAATGATCTGATCACCCATTATTCCTGATCTTCAAGTTTTTTCCTCTTCCTAAAGTAACTACTCCAAAGACATTTTTAAAACACGTCCCTATTTGGCAAAACCATCTAAGGTCTTGTATATCTAAGGATCTTACTAAGGATCTTACTAACTGTACATTTTATTATTATTAATTTATTTTTAAGATTTTATCTCTAAGTAATCTCTATAACAATGTGGGATTTGAACTTATAGTCCCAAGATCAAGAGTCACACGTTCCACCGACTGAGTCAGCCAGGCACCCCATACTAAATTTTAAGTGCTAATTGGACTCAACATTCTTAGCTCAAATTTCTTTACAATTTTATTTAGTTATTTGAGAGAGAGAAAGAGAGTGTGTGTGTGCACAAGGCAGGGGGGCAGAGGGAGAAGGACAAGCAGACTCCCCACTGAGCAGGGAGCCATTCGTGGGACTCGATCCCAGGACCCTGAGATCACGACTTGAGCCGAAGTCAGACACCTAACCAACTGAGCCACCCTGGTGCCCCAATTCAAGTTTCTTTTAATATTTTTTGCATCAAGTGTTAATGTTGAAAAACATAATTTCAATCTGATTGTTTTCCTTTAAAGTGCTTTTTCTAAATAAATAAACACATATTTCTGGAAGCTTTCTAGAAATCTCTCATTTTATCGACAGCAACAGTTCTGAACTGTGGCAAAGCCCAGCTGTCTTGACTTAGAAAGAGCAAAATGAATGCAATATTCAAATATTAATCTATATTCTTCTCAAAACACTCAAACTAGCTCTAATTTATAAAATCATTCCACTAGCTAAATTCTATTATTTTGTCTTCTAATTAAAAACAAAACAAAAAGACCTATGCTTGTGGAAAATAATTCAAACATTGCAAAACCGTGCAGAAAATTCTCTTGTGATCCTTAGCCCAATAGCCCCTCCCAAAAATAATCACTGTTAACAGTATATATATGCCTCTAGATTCTTTTCTGAGCCAATATAAATACATATATTAATATCATGGACAAAAACGAGTTAAAAAACAGACATCACTTGACCACTTGTTTTTCAAGTTAATATCTCTACTTTTTTTTTTTTTAACATCTATTTATTTATTTGAGAGAGAGAGGGAGAGAGCACACGAGCAGGAAAGACAGATGGAGAGAGAAAGTTTCTCTTCAGAAAGCAGAATCCACACTGAGTGACAGCCCGAAGCAGAGCTCGTGCTCATCAGCCTGAGTTATAACCTGAGCTGAAACCAAGAGTCAGACACTCAACCAACTGCATCATCCAGGCGCCCCTTAATATCTCTGTGTTAAACACACACTTCATTCTTTCAAAGTTATACAGTGGTCCATAAATTATTCCCCTATCAATACCTGATTTTGCCCCAATTTTTCACTTTTTACAAAAAAGATACTATGATCATCTGTATACATATATTCACCAACTTTCAAAAGTCTATTGTTCATTGTTAAACAATGAACACTGAACAAGTCTAAAAATTACACTTTCATTTCAAAAGTCTAAAAATTACACATTCATTCCATAGACAGCCGACCTAAAAAGACAATAGAGTTCAAGCTGGATATAAGGCTTACAATATGAAATGCTGACAAAATTAAACAAAAAATGGGGGGAGGGGCAGATGCTTGGATCGTCCAGTTGGTTTAGCATCCCACTCTTCATTTCTGCTCAGGTCATGACCTTGGGGTCGTGGGATCAAGCCCCACATTGGGCTCCTGCTTAGTGAGGAGTCTGCTTGAGGAGTCTCTCTCCCTCCTCTTCTGCCCCCCCCCATCACTTTCTTTCTCTCTCTCAAATAAATAAATAAAATCTTTTAAAAAATGTTTTTAGATGCCAAGAAAGAAAAGAAAAGGCTAGAGAGACCACAGTGGTTCCATCTGGCATTCTCAAAGGAGTTCAAATACAAGTTACTGCATGTAAAAATGAACACATAGCCAAGGGTGAAGAGAAAAACTGACATGAAACAGAACAAGATTAGGAAGGTAAGAGCTGAGGCTAAGCTAGATTCAGACCCCAGTTAGCTGATCAGAACACCATTCTACAAAAAGGAACATTTCAAACACAAGTTAGGCAATAATTCACAACCAAAACTGTATCATAGATGGTAACAGAAGTGCATGTATAGATTGGGATGGTTACCATATTTCTGCCTGGAGTCTTGGTTGAAAAAACAAATTCTTAACATTCAAAATGAATAAAGGAAACATATTGCCCTTTTTGAGTACATAATTGCAATTCAAACAATCTTTGGTGATTGATTATAGCAACAGAGTATACCGGAGTGTGATGGCTCTTGCTACAGGATCGTTACTATGAATCACAGAGAAAATTCTCTTCACAAATTCATCCACATTCAGAATCTTCTCCAAATGCTTCTCACTTTGTTGAGTAACTTTAAGAACACACAGCCTCAGGAAATTGTTTCTATGAAGAACCAGAGATAAAGTAAATTAGACCACTTTAGGAAAGTAATATTTAATTGGGAATCAAAGCAACACTAATGATATTAAAATTTAGCAAGGGGCCAATGTTTTTCAATCTATTATTATTTCTCATAATTAAAAGAGCTGAAGCCTACACTTTGGTTGTTGCTATTGTTGTTATTGTCTTTAAATCCAGGAATACCAGGCTGGTTTAATTAAGCAATGTAATTCATAACATTAACAAGCTGAAGAAGTTACATGATCATGTCAATCAATGCAGAAAAAACAATGAACAAAGTTCAATAACCCATCCATGACTAATTAAACTTGGAATAGAAGGTAACTTCTTTAACTTGATAAAGAATATAAGCCAAAAGCCTATATATAGCTAATATTATATTTAAGTAGTGAAAGAATGAATGCTTTCCCCACAATCCTGGGGAAAAGGCACATATGCCAGCTCTCTCTATTCTTACACAACACAGGGCTGCAAGTTCAAGTGAGGGTGCTAAGAAAAGGAAATAAAAAGCACACAGATCAAAAAGAAGAGAAACTGCCCAGATTTGAAGATGACATGATTCTGGGAGCAGTTAGCACATTTGATTACTTCACCATGTTGGAAGAGGGATTCAAGTTTATGCTTTTGCATGTTAGTGTACCTGAGATGCCAAAACAAAACGTAAGGAATCCTTTCTAAATGTCAGACATTCTTCCCAAAAATGATAACTTTCTCATGTTGTGCATACTGCTCATCCAGGTATGTATCTTAAATTTATTATGTACAATAAACACAAATGTTCAAACCTACCATAGATTCTGGCGACCAACTGCCAAGACTATGGTATGGTTTGGTATCTTGGCTCTCGCTCTCTCTCTCACTAACTGTATTATCACCGTGGACAGGTTTAACTTCTTTGCTCAATTCAATATCCTCAATTACCTAATGCTGATCAACAGTGCTTACCTCACACGTGAAAATATGTGCAAAGGAGAATAGCATCCGATGTACAGAAAGAGCTCAGTCAATGCTAGTTACTCATATTATTACAGATGTGTGAATTAAATGTCTCCATTACCCCTTCACGTCTTCTTCTAATCAAAGAATACTGACAACATTACTCACAAAAATTTAGTATGTTTGAAGATTTTTATTAAAGAAGATTATACATAAGACAAAAACTAAGGAAGCAAACAAATAGAAAATTTGTAGTAAAGAAAATGAGACCATATGACAAAATATTCAACCTCATAAGTTATTTATAAAGTACTAGTTAAAACAGCAATGAAGTACCATTTTACCAACTAGCAAATCAGAAGTAATAAAACTAACAGTCAGGGCTGACTAGGTTGTGGTCAACAGGTTTGCAATCTTGGTCAAAGTAGGGACTGACAGAACTGCCTAGGCAAACATTTACAATACATCTGAAAGGAAATAAAAAACTCATGTCTGTTATAAGGGATATTAGATGTCCTGTAACCCAGCGTTTATAGCTCTCTCTCTCTCCTCCCACAGTGCACAGAGCTAATTCCAGATTCAATCCTTTCTGACATGTCCTATTTTATCAGTTACCTGGATGTTACCTGACATGCTCAGACATGTATTAGAAGGAAGGATGAGAAAAGTTAATGCCAAGGCCAAGAACTATAAGTTTCTATTAGAGAAAGGAGAATACAAAGGAACTAACACTCAAGTATCAAGAAGGGATGTGGAGCTGAAATAACATACTGAAGGTCAAAGGAGATCATGTGAGAGCTGGCAAGAGAGTTTGGAGACACTGCTCTGCGGATGTACCAAGAGAAAACGGGAGCTCCGGAATCGTATGGTGTTTGGGGGGCATGAGCCTACACTTAGAATATGAAGCATAAGCAGTTAGCAATGTCTGCAATCCTGTGGCAAGACACCCAGATGGCAGTGACAGAAAGAGAAGCCCTGGGGATGACTAAAATCTCCTCCATCATTTTATGATCCAGGCCAAGAGGTCAGATGGTCTTCCTCTTCTCTCAAGTTAATTCTACACATCTCTTAAGTCTGACTCGACGTGTGTATAAACACACAAATGCATGGAAAATGGCGGGAAGAAGCAGGAGAGGGACCGCTGGGTAGAAAAAAAAATCTAAAAGGTAAATACCTATCTATCCAGTCCTTCCTATGTTTCAGCCACTTCACAGTACCATGTAATCTTGTGTTATAAAATAAGTTATTAAATCGGGAACCTCTCAGAACAATCTGTGCAAACCACAGATACTTCCAGAAGAGGCAATAATATATACATTAAGATTATCTTAATTGGATTTATTCTGTTCCCCAAGGAAATAAGTCCTCTCTGACTTGTCACTTCATTTCTGCTTAAAATGCCATTACATGTCACACCATAAAGTGTTGCAGACTGCCCCGTACGTCCACTAAAATGGTCACTAACCACATGGAAGTTCAGAAGGACAAAAATAATCAAAGGTTAAGCAAAAATAATAAAGACCACAGCATTATAAACAAAGAAATCTGAGCAAAGTACTTTAGGACACTGAGGCTTTAAAAAGACTTACCCAACTCTGAAAACATCTGCTAACTTTAGAAATGCAGAATTGATGAGAATAGGAAATGGATACTTCTGAAAGAGCCTGGGAAAGCGAACTACTGCTTCACACTGTTCACCAAGTTTGCCGGATCTCAGACCTATGAAAAGCACAAAAACGAGAGAACAGCTTAGAAACCTGTGGCTACAAGAAGGCAGAAAGAGCGAATACCCATACAGCACTCCACAACCTTAAAATAAGTCATTCACAATTAGGTGAGGTACCACTGTAACTCTCATGAGCTTTTTAAAAAAATTAAAACAGCCTATAAAATAGTAATTTGGTAAACTGCCACTTGAGATACCAGATAATGAATAGGAAACAATTTTTTTTTTCAAAAAAGTTTCAGTATTTTAAGAATACCTGGGGCGATAAAATCTCAGCAAATTTAAAAGTACTGAAACCATACTTTGTTATGTTCACTGACCATAGTGGAATTAAATTAGAAATTGCTACGAGAGGGGCGCGTGGGTGGCTCAGTGGCTCAGAGGCTCTGCCTTCGGCTCAGATCATAATCTCAGGGTCCTGGGATCGAGCCCCACATCGGGCTCTCTGCTCAGCAGGGAGCCTGCTTCCCCCTCTCTCTCTGCCTGCCTCTCTGCCTACTTGTGATCTCTCTCCTCTCTGTCAAATAAATAAATAAAATCTTAAAAAAAAAAAAAAAATTGCTAGGAGAAAAGTATCTAGAAAATTCCCAAATATTTGGAAATTAAACAACTCCTAAATGAGCCATAGGTGAAAAGGAAATTAGAAACATCTCTTGAACGGAATGAAAACAAAAGCAAAATCTGTGCAATGCAGCCAATTTAGTTCTTGAAGAAACATTTATAACATCAAATGCTTCATATTAGGAAAGAAGAAAGGTCTCAAATCAATGGCCTAACAACAGGGCCAAGATAATTCAATGGGGGAAGGATACTCTTTTTAACAAATTGTTCTGGAACAAGTGGATATCCATAAGCAAAAATAAAGAAAAACCTCGATCCTTAATTTGCACCATATACAAAAATTAACTCAGAATGAACCACAGACCCAAATGTAAGAGCTAAAATTATAAAGGATTTTCTTTATAATTTTATTTATAAAATTATAAATTTTATAAATTTATAAAATATATTTTATTTATAAATATATTTATATTTATAATGTATTTTCTTCATATAAAGAAAATACAGGGGAAATCTTTATGAGCTTGGGTTAAGCAAAGAATTCTTAGACAAAACACAAGAAGCACAAATCATAAATAAAAAAGTGATAAATTCCATCAAAATTAAAAACTTCTGCTCTTCAGAAGACACTGCTGAGAGAATGAAAAGACAAGCCACACACCAGAAGAAAATATTTACAGAACACCTACCTCATAAAGGACAATGTAGAGGCCGCTTTTAGGCGACAGGCTTGAGCAATGAAAACTGAGTAAGGTAAAGGGGCCCACAGTGACCACTGAGCTGAATGACCCACCTCAAAATATCCATAAGCCCCAGCTGACCAAAGGGCTGCTTACAACCAGGCACAGGTACCAAAAAAGGAAAATTCCATAGTTCCCTTGCCTGCTCACTTCCCCCACTATTCTGCACCCCAGATCCACCACTGCCTCCTCACAGTCTCCTCTGCCTTCCTGCCATGCTGCCCTCTGGCAGTGTATTCAATAAACTACTACCGCCTTCGTTCTGCCTTGGGTGAATTCACAACCCATGACTTCAGCCTCCACTCAATACCTTCACAGGCATCATCCGCATTTCTTATGCCTCAATAAGACAACAACCTGATTTTTGATGGGTGAGATTTGAAGAGAAATTTCACAAAAAGAAGAAATATGAACGGCAGATACAGGCAAGTTAACAAATGTTCAACATTGCTGGTCATCAGGGAAATGTAAATTAAAAACTTTATTATGATACCGCTACATACCCACTACATACTAACTGCTCAGGAGGATATGGAGCAACTCTAATGCTCATATATTGTTGGTGGGAACGCAAAACTATACGTTTCTTTGGAAAACAGTTTGGCTGTTTTTTATAAAGATAATCATATACTTAACAATCTATCCAAGTGCTTTGAGAACTTATGTCCATATGAAGATTTATATTCAAATGCTCACAGCCATGTTAACAGCCCCAAACTGGAAACAACCCAAATGTCCATCAACTGGTGAGTGAATAAAAAAATTGTGGTCGATCCATACAATGGACTACCACTCAGCAATAAAAAGGAAACAGTTGCTGATTCATACAACAACAAGGGTAGGTCTCAAAATCACTATGCTAAGTAAAAGAAGTCAGACCTAAAAAAGACTATAATACTGCATGGCTATTTTATAGAACATTTGAGAAAAGGCAAAACTGGGACAAAGAACAGATCAGTGGTTGTCAGGGGCTAAAGAAAATAGACTGCGAAGGGATACAGGGTAAGTTTTTGGGGTGAAGGAAATATTCTGTGTCTTAACTGCGGTAGTGATTTCATGACTGTATCCATTTTATTATCTATACATTATACCTAAATAAATCTGATTTTTAAAATGTAAAAAAAAAAAACCAACAAATAAAGATAATATTCCATCCCTAAAAAATATTCATTTAGAGTGAATATCATGATATGGTACTAATAGCATAAGCTTCAAATATTTTTTAGTATTTTAGCACTTATAAAATGCTAATTATATCCATATTCATACGAGAATAAGTGCCCTAGAATATCTCTGTTCAATAAACTCTGCTCACTGTAAAAAAATGACAAAGGAAATATTCATCTGAGGACTCTTTATTGATTGTCACTATGTTTCAATACAAAAGACAACCACAGAGTAAATCTGCACCGGCAATTTCTACAACTTATTAATGGTTTGAGTTCTGTAAATGCACCCACGTTGATTAATTGGTACTTGGAATATATTTCCTTGTAGGAAAAAAACAGCACTATCAGCACTCATCATATTCCAGAATCCAATAACCACTTATAATAAAAGTTCCTATGGGAAAATTAATTCAGGTTTCTAATTAAGATATTTAGATCATAGCCGTTCTTTGCCTGCTTCCTTCTTCCCCTACCCCCCCCACCTCCATACACAGAAAAACTGCCACTAAAGCTCCTGGAGTTGGCTTCCACCAAACACGGTGCCAATGGAAATGTTCTAGGTAACTGGCAGTGGCTCATGGAGCTTTAAAAGCTTTTCTAAAGGGCTGACTTGACAAAGGGGCAAGTAAGGGACAAAAGGGAAGGGAAGAAGAGGAAGGGCCAAGTCTGAGGATGGAGGTGAGAGAACAAAGAAGCAGATGTGTTTGTGTGTGTGTGCTGCAGGAATCTGTTGCGATAATCCACAGTAATCAGGCTTTTTTCCTCTTCTTCCTGCCTGTAGTTGAGTGATGCAAAAGGGAGTAAAGTTCTGTTTGTAATGAATTAACTTTGGTTGGGATGAAAAAGGGAAAGTAGGAGGCAGCCCACGTAGAGGGAGTTTGCTGACAGAATATGATCCGTTTTACTTTCCCTTAAAAAACACAACCAGAGGGGCGCCTGGGTGGCTCAGTCGTTAAGCATCTGCCTCCGGCTCAGGTCATGATCCCAGGATCTTGGGATCGAGCCCTGCATCGGGCTCCCTCCTGAACGGGAAGCCTGCTTCTCTCTCTCCCACTCCCTCTGCTTGTGTTCCCTCTCTCGCTGTGTCTCTGTCAAATAAATAAATACAATCTAAAACAAAACAAAACCACAGACTACATTCATTGGTTTAAATATGATGATTTAAAGTGTACCAAAGATAATTTTTAATCTAGCCAGAGAAATGTTTTGATTTCTCTAATACTATCAAATTTTACTTCCTTAAGATAAAATAGACCCTCATTCCTACAATAGGGCTGATAAATAAGTTAAAGAAGAGTAAATTTCTTGCTTAACAACTGATATAAGAGCTTTAGGAAAAAGGAAACAAGAAGCAAGGCTGGTTCTGAGGGACAGAAGTTAAGGAGAAGAGAGAAATGTACCAAGACCTAGGGTTTAGCAAGAATCCTAGGTTGAGGCAATGTGTACCCATCTTGCTTTCTCTGGGCCAATTTCAATTCCAGAATAAGGCAAGCACCTGAAAACAGGCTCTCAGGACAGTCAGATCTCATTCTAAAACCAGAGATTAAGGTGTAGGGATGTGACTGCTCTTTCTCCATCTTTGTATTCTCCCACCAATGAAACAGAGCTCTCTTTCTTTTCAGTGCCTGTAATTAAACAATGCTTAAATCAGTTGCAACATGCAGGTAGACTAGGGAGAAGTAAAATAGGTTGTCGGTAAATTGCTTATTCATTCAAATTTCATTTGACAGCAGTGAAATTTATTATTCTAGACTATATTAGCACTTAACATGTGGAGAACATTTTGCTAGGCTAGTGGTTTTCAGCTCTGGTTCCGCATCAGAAACATGTGTAAAACTTCTCAAATATACCTGTGCCAGAGTTCTACTCCAAACCTACCAAATCTGAGGCTGAGGCCCAGGGATCTGTCTACCTCCTTTGAGGAGGCAGGAACTTAGATCCTTACACTATCTTCCACCACTTCTAACTTATTTAATGGCCCTGCCTCTACTTGAGTTAGAAAGCTAATAGTTTGCTGAATTTGGCCCTCAGACAAATTTCATCTGATAGGTAACAATGTTTCTTAGAGGCACTGAATTCATTGTCAAATTTTAAAAATGAAATGAGACTTCACATAAAACCCAGAATTTCTAGTTTTGAAAATTTTGAAGATCTGCAATGTCACTAAAGAAGGTGGGAGTCTTGACCAAAGAAACACTGTAGTATTACAGGTCTGTGTTGAAGGCCTATTTGGGTTTGCTATCATTTCTGATAACAGCCATGTATCCCACAATCTTTCTCTAGCAATTTTGGCTGCCTTTGGGCACACACTAACTAGAAGAGAATCTTGGATGAGAAGTTAAAGTGCTGGCAAGGGGGCACCTGGGTGGCTCAGCTAGTTAAGTGTCTGCTTTTGGCTCAGGTCATGACCCCGGGTCCTCGGACTGGACCCTGCATCGGGCTCCCTGCTCTGCGGGGAGCCTGTTTCTCCCTGTGTCCCTCCCCTACTCATGCTCTCGCTCTCTCTTTCTCTCTCTCAAATGAAGAAATAAAATCTTTAAAAATATATAAGTAAATAAAATTAAGCGCAGGTGAGAAAGTTAATGAAGTTTACAAAATGTGGCACCATGAAATCTAAGCTCGATAAAGAAGAAACAACAGGAAGAGTCTGACGGGCAGGGGAAAGTAGGTGAACATACTGGGGTCTGAGTGAAAGTAAAGAATGACCAACATAGCAGTCATGACGATGGTGATGGCACATACCCTGTGCCACACTACTAAGCACTGTACATGAATTAAACTCTCACTGCAATCACAGAAGTTAGGGACTATTATTATCCCCACTTTAAAGATGACAGACACAGGCAAAGACTAGTTACACAACGTGCCTAAGAAACAACAGCTAATAAATGGCAGACATGGAATTCACATCCTGGCAATCTGGCTCCAGAGCCGATGGTCCTGAACTATCATGCTAAAATACATCTCGAAAAAGTAACTAACTGGAGGATAGAGGTTGAGATTTTAAAAGGGATATTTAAATTATGATTTCAGAGTGATGTAATTCTGAGGAAAGACAAATCCTAGGGAACTGTGGGAGAATGACTCTATGATGGTAAACTTGGGGATTATTACATAATTAAGTTTTCAAAACAACGCACATTTCCAGGTAACACCTATCAGCCAGAATTGTTAGCTTCAAGCCACACACGCTAACTGGCTGATTATGAGTTTATTAAAAACCTAACGGTTTCAAGGCTAAACATATAAGGACTGATTAGATGAGAAGTCCTTTTTGCTAGGAAACACCAAATGCCACCATCAGCTCTACTGACACCCACACCTGTGGCCAAAGCTGCTACTGTCCCAACACCACAGCCACCGTGGCTGCTCACAGAACTGTGAGCGTGCTCTCCAACTATGCCCTCTTGCACTGTTGAACTAAATCACAGAGCCCAGAGGAGGTCTGTCAGACCAGCGGGGCTGAGTTCATGGTTCAACTGTTCATAGTTCAACTATGAACTAAGTTCATAGTTCCTATGCTCTTGCAAGGGAAGCCAGGAAGGTGAGCCTTTGCTTCCACCCAAGTGAGGAGGGCCTATAATGTGGGTCATTGCTCGTGGGGAGGGCCTATAATGTGGGTCATTGCTCAAGCACAGGAGGAGTGATCACAAGATGCTAAGGGACCACCAACATGGCGAATACCATTACAAAGAACACTGCTAATACACTTTACCTTACAAGCACATTTTAGCAGTTTTTTATACACATTCGCTTTACCTAAGGAGTGAAGATGACTCAAAAAAGAACCATAACACATATATATCTTAAAGTGTATTCATTAAATATGGGGGTAAGAGCAGGAAAAATACCAACACAAATATGCACCATACATTATAAGGTAATCTAACAACCCAAAGCTTAGTAAATCAATAAAGTCTCAGTAAATAATATTTGAAAAGCAGGAATAGAAAAAAATGAAATGACAGTCAACTCAACTGATAATGAATAATAAAACACCCTTCACTCAAATTTCATAAATTGTAATTGCACACGATGGAATGGATGCAATATTGTATGGCACACACATAGAATACTGATTTAGAACCCTAAACAAATTAGTTTATATATGAAAACCAACTTTCAGGAATATTTAACAACTCATTTTGTAAGTTACGAGACAGTAGCTCTTAACTAATATCTATAAAAGCGAGCCTACGAATTTCAGTAAGAACTGAAAAAGGGCCTTGGGTTTTTGGACTAGCTCATGACCCATCAAGTGATCACCAATCAGAAGCTGAGATGTTAAGACTCTCGTCTCAATTCCACATGACTTGCAGGTCCACTTCTTGACACTGTCAGACAAAATATGGTCTAGTGGTAGATTCTCGAGAATTTGGTTGACTCAGTGTGGGTCACATGTCCACTTGTGAATCAATCATTTATGGCATGGAATTAGTCTCCTGTACAGACCTCGCTGCAGAGGCCTCTCTCTTGAGTAGAGGATATGGAGAGATTTCCGAAGCTTCCTATTTGTTCATCCTATTTTAGTATATGTGCTGCCGAAGCGAGCACCCTATTTGTTCATCCTAACACCAACCACATCTGTGCCAATATGGATGGTGTAACAGCAATCATTGGTCTCTTTCACAGTCTGAGAATTGACATGTTTTAGAATATAGGTGGGGGGAAATAGGGAGAATACAGAGTTGTCCTGATTTATATCAATTTTCCATTTCATTTTTTAATCTTTTATTGAACACCCCATCACATTTTTCATGCAGCAGTAAGTTCCCCAACACCTCAAGTACAGCTCCATCTCCTGGATTTCCTCCCTTCCCACAGCCCAGGGACAAGAAAGGGAACCACTCCCTTCCCCCTTGCTCTTTCACCTCACCCCTTCAAGGCCACCTCACAGGAATGAGATAGGCTGAGTGATGTGATTTAAGAGAAACTCTCTCCTTTTCACTCAGGGTGAAGATCTTGCATAGGTTTCCCTAAATCACCAGAACACCTTCTGTTAGTTCAGACTATGCGGAAATTACACTAGTGAAAAAGTTATACTGATTAGAGTAATTTATGTGAGATATGTCCTTTATAATGCCTACATTATAATTAATTATATTATTTAATACAATCAAGTAATTATCCATATTACAGATATTAATATCCATATTAATAAATTATCCATATTATGAAATGTGTCAGATAAATATAAGTTGTACTTGACTGTAACACTTAATTCTGTATATACTTAGTCTTCACAGAAACTTAGCATGATTATTTGCTTAAAACTCTAAAGAAGGGATAGAAAGACTCTATGTAACAGCTAGAGTGATCTATAAAAGTGTAAGCCAATTCAAATCAATCCTCTGCTTAAAGACTTTGCGTCTTCTCAATGCACCTGGCATAAAATCCAAACTTCTTGGCCTGACCAACAAAGCCATATTTCATCTAGCCCTTTCTTTTTAAAGCTGTGCTGTTCACTAATACAGCCCCAAGTCCGAGTACGGTGACTAACACAATGTCGGTGATCCGCAGCTATCTGCTGGATGAATGAATGGCTATCACATGATTATTTTCTTGTGTTGCTAACTACATCCTGAAGGAATGGACTTGACTCAGCTTCAAAACAGCATCCATTTATTCCTAGAGAGATTAGAAACAAATAGCTTACTCCCACTCTTGCTCAAAAGGCTCAGAACAAAGTGCAACAGGTTATAAATGACATTTCCCAAGTGTGTCTCTTAGGACACTAGTGCCACAGTTTTCCTTACAATGAAATTCAAGTGTCACATCTGTACACATCTGTAACTGCCTACACAACACCTCCATTTGGATGAATAAGGGATGTCTCAAATTTAGCAGTCCCAAACTGCTAAATTTCACTTTCATTCACTTAGTAAATGGCAATATATACTTCTAGATCAGACCAAAAACCTCTAAGTTTCTCTGACCATTAATTATCACACTCTCATCATATTCATTAATGAATTCTACTGGCTCTACCTTCAAAATATATACAGAATCTCAGGATTTCACACATCTTCACTGAAACCAGCCTGGCCCAAGTCACTATTTTCCTCCCTTAGATTGTTACAATTGCATCCTCACTAGTTTCCCTACTTCCATCTCTGGCCCTCCATGTCAATGTAGTCTCAACACAGGAGCCAAATTGATCTTTTCAACATTAAGTCAGCTCTGCTGAAAATCCTCCACGGTGTCCCATTTCACTGATTAAGGCTAGTCTTTTCAATGGCTTGTATCGCCCTATGGGAACTGACTTCTGGTTATCTTCTTATCTTCAATGTCTATCATTCTACTCCAGGAAAGGCAGGCAAAACAGGTCCCAACCTCAGGGCCTTTGCACTTGCTGTTCCTGTATTTGACCAGTGAGGCCTTTCCCCGACTATCCTATATAAACTAACAAACCAACCCCAACCCCACATCCAGTTTTCTCTAGCCCCCTCCATTAGTTTCGTTTTTCTCTATAGAATGTTATCACTACTTGTCAAAATATATGCTTACCATATTTGCTTATTGCCTGTTTTCTCTGTCCAAAAGGTAAGTTCTATGGAGACAAGAGCTTTGTTTTGTTTTGTTGCTGTTTCCCTAGTACAAACTCTGAGGAAGTAAGTCAGATGTGTGAATGTGAGTGGCTGCATATGTTGGGGGGACAGCGGGAAGGATAGGAAGAGAGGCTATGAAGTAAGAAACTCCTATTAAAATACTTCAGAAACAGTATTCCTTGGAATGCACTTTGGGAAACGCCAGTCTAGATGTTCTGTAATTAAAAGAAAGTTAGAACTTGTAGCCTTCTGACCCTATGAACATCCACTCATAAAACAAAAATATTTTAACAGATAAAGCATGAAATGTTAAAATTCTGAATTCTAATGGAACTGGCTATTTCTGAAATCTAATTTCTTAACGGCTTTAAAAGGTATATAGCACGGTAAGGTGGAAAAAAACAAAAGTTTTGTTCTTATCTTGTTCAAATTATCTTTCTGAGCCTGATACTTATCTGGGAAATACTCACCTGGGGTATTCCTGGGAGAACTGAAAGTGATCACTTACTTAATACCTAGGACTGACAGCTGGTTTACACTTAAACACTCAATGGCCATCCATTTATTTCTTACAGATCTGAAACATTTCTATTTCAACTTCTAAGAAGCAAAAAATTGTGGGGTTTTTTCTTAACACAATGGCATTAAACAATGGAATTAACAGGAATTAAACAAGTCTAGATTTCATCTCAGAGTCTGATCCTGATCTTTGCTCTCCAACCCCTGTCTCACCATCATTATGAAATAAGCGCACCTGGCCCAGAGTGGTAGAAAATGTCCCTAGATTTGGTAGGGTTATTAGATATAGGGACCTGCAACTCTCTCTGGGGAAAAAGGAAGAAATTTCCAGACTGGAAAAGAAAAGGTTATGTAGTGTTTAAAAAAAAACATGTGATATTATAATTTTATATTTCATAGGGGAAAAGCCCTATGGCTTTGGTAAAAGAAAGTAAAAAGTTCAACATTTTCTTGACTGATGAGGATGCACTACAGATACTGTGACTCAACCAAAGGAATATCTCATTGGAGGGCTGTGACATTTTTATGTTAATCAAAGAGTTAAAAGCTTTTTAAAAAGCCTGAGAAATTCTCATCTAGACCTACTCACTAGAACTGTTTACAGGTTAGAAAACAAAAAAAAAAAGAATCCCAAAAAAGTTAACAGTGTCCAAGTCAGAGTTGGGAACAGATCCTTCTAACCTGTAGTCCCAATTCTCAATGTATTATATATTGGTTACGGTTAATGAAGAATTAACTGTATACCAGGTGACAAAATGTTTCCCTCGTTCAATAAAAATTACTGAAACAAAGGTTAAGTACTTGAGTTCTTTACTGTCAAGTATTTGCCTCTGCCTCCCATAGCCTTATCTAAGAAGGCATATCTCTTTAGCATTTAATAATTATTTTGAATACAATTATATCACTTAATATTACAACAGTCTTGCAAGCTCAGTGGTACTGGACCTACTCTGTAGACAAAAAAAAACAAGGTTAGGTAAAGTTAGGTGACCTGCCCATGATCATCAAACTGGTGGCACTAGAATTCGACTCAAAGTCCCAAGCTCCCTTCACTACACCAAGCAGCCCTCCACCCTCCATCCCTCCTTCCACAGGAAAACAGAACTAGTGGAATTTACAGAAAGAGGAGCTATGCTTTTCGGATTTTCTTGCTCGTATTTAATGATTAGTAACCCGTAGGTAAGAGTTACAGAAATAAAACACATCGTTATAAAGAGGGTGCAAGATTACTATTCAGCACTCTTGATAAAGACCTTGTTTCAATTGAACCTACTGACAAATAATTTCACAATTTAAATGTAGCATTTTTACAAACTGCTTGGAAAATCGGGGGACTGTGCCCTCAAGCGGTCAAACACGGTCCACTGGAGCTCTCTACTTGTTCAGCTGGTGCAAGGCCAAAACAGCAACGCTGCAATTTTCCTGCAATCTCCCAAAGCTGCAAATCCTCTGGACTCTCCGAAAGCATAGGTGCCCGCCCTCGCCCTCGCCCCCGCCCCCGGAAGCTAGGCGCATGCGCCTGGCCAGCGGCTACCACCGCCTGGTGGCGCCACTGCCTCCCACGCCCGTTTCACCCGCTCAGCCCGCTCTTTCGAATACCTTTGTCTAATTCCATAAGGGCAGAGTTAGCATCCAGCTCCTGTTCGCCATAGCCGGCATCTGCCAGGAAAGACTTAGTTGAGTTTGACGCCATGACCCGAATAGTCACTCGATTAGCCTATTTAAAAAGATTGCAAACTCAGCCCCAGCACCGCCATCTTCTTCCACCACCTTCTCGCGGATTTTTCCTCCGCGCTATGTCAAGCCCTGTTACGCATGCGCCCTAGTCACCCCGCCGTTCGCCAGCGCCTCTGCGGCCCCCCGCGCAGGCGCTCAGGGAGCCCCTGAACTCTGGATTCCCGCGGCTCGGAGAAAAGGAGGCGGGGATTGGAAGGGGGAAGTGACTCGGAGGCGCCCGGACGCCGCGGCGGGAGCCAATCAGAGGCCGTGACGTCAGTTTGGCGGGGAGTTTGGTGGCCGGGGCTTACAGTGGCGGGAGTTGGAGGCAATAACTAGTCGTGTTCTGAGGGGCGCAAGATACGATTTTTGCTGGGCCTGGGGGGCATTTCCACGGCTTTTCTGTCAGTTGAACCTTTTCTTCTGGCCCAGATGCTCTTCAATTCGGTGCTCCGCCAGCCCCAGTTCGGCGTCCCGAGAAATGGTGAGTAACGGCCCTAACCGCTTCTTGTTGCTGGCGGGCTTCACCTCCCCCGAACAACACGGCGGACCAAGGCCGACTCCAGCTCTGTTTCCCAGCCCCCGACTTCTCCGATGGCCGGAGTGAGTTCGTGTTAGCGAGAACTACTGAAACAAACTGCACTTTTTTGCCCTTGGGACACTTTTAATCGTAATCGGGATTTTTTTAAATCGTAATGTGGGCTGGCGGACGGAAGAAAGTCGAATCGACCGGCCTTCTTTACGGCTTCTGTCTGTGTTGCACAGTAACTGGAAAATGCGTGCATTTGTGTGTGTGCGCGCGGTTCCACAGCTTTGTGAGACCGTCAGGACTCGTGTAAACTGATTGATTTGTTGATTCATTGATTAATTTGTTGTAGAACTTTAGTGAGCCCTACTATTTGCTTATATATACTTGTGAGTGTGACCCGCTATTAAGGAACTCATTCCAACCGGGAAGACAACATCTGCTTCCAGCATGGTCAAAAAAATGTTCCCGCTGATTACTACATGTGCGTAAAAATACGAAATTACAGAGTGAAAAATACCCATAACCACTCGTGATAGATTAAAGTAGATTGCTCCAAATGTTTTTCAATGCAAGGTAATATGTATTGTTATTTACAGAAATGGGATCAAAATGTTTTCTTTGTTTTGTTTTTCACTGTAACGGTATAATGTGGGGGATATTTCCATAGTATGTAGAAATCCAGCTTCCTCGCTACAGTTCTTGAGGTTCCTTAAGTTAAAACATCGGCAGTGGGAGTTTGGAGTTTAGGTTTGGGTGTCATGGACCTGAAAGTTTCTAGTAAGTTTCTGAGGAGGGAGTTACTTTCCAGACTAAGGTTGGATACAAATGAAATCTCATTCACTTAAAAATCGACTAGATCTTCTTTCCCTTTGAAACCATGTGGAAAACAAAAAAGAATCTGAGAAGGGAACTTTCTATATTAAGGCAAAGGTCTAGAAAGAGGATATTGAGAGGTAGACTGAGGAGTAGTCCCACAACTTCCTGCCCCCAATTTGAACTTTATACCCGTTCTCACCTACTTTCTGATTATACTCCAAATGCCCCTCTCTGACTCTCCTGGAACCTTGCTTGGGTAACTTCTATGCTCTGTGTCAGGAGTGGTAGTACTGCCCAGTGATTATAAGAGATCTGTCTTGGAATTAAACTGCCAGAGTTTTAATTCCAGCTCCAATCCTTACGGCCTGTGAGACCAGGCGCAAACTACTTATACTTAGCCTCTATTTTGTAAAGATATTCTCCTAATTCTCCAGTCTTTCTGTCTACTTCCTCCTTCTCTCTCATTTCCAAATACTCATTTATTGTTATGTGTCAGACACTGAAATTCATTCCTTGGTATAGATTATGCACTGAACCTTATAGGACCATCTTCTTTCCCCTTCCATGTTGGTGTTCCACTCTAGGCCCCTTTTCTCCTTCTGCCTATTCCCATGGATGAGCCACAACCAGGGCGTCTTCCATTATTACTTGCAACCTTCCATTCCCTATACTTTACATCTATTCCTATAAAAGCTGCGTGACCATCTTCATCCAGCAGGTCAGTGCCACAAACATCTCAAACTCAAGTACTCAAAACTGAACTAATTTTTTCCCCAAACCTGCTATATTACCTACCTTTGTAAGTAGTCCCATTATTTTAAACCAGTCTACCCAGCAAGACACCTGAGTCAATCAAAATTCTTCTGTTTTCCTCAAGATATAGAAAACTCCCTTAGAGGGTCCCTTAAAATCTGTTGAATCTGTCCTCTCTATTCCCACTGATTTTTGCCTTGTCACTATAACTTGGGTATGTTCTATGCTTACCATTCCATTTCCCTAGTTTGGACTCTAATAACTACTTGTCTATTATAACAAGGCTCCCAAATGGCCTCTTAGTTTACCTCTCTCCAGTTTATTCTCCACAGTGCTGCTAACAATCTTTCTAAAGTGGAAATCTGATTATTTTTCTATGTATTTTTAAGTTGTTAATCTAAAAGTTTTTATTATAGGTTTAAACTTACTAAAATTTTTAAATAAAAATACTATGTCATTTAAAATTTATCTAATAGACTATGAATACTATAGCGATTTGATGGTCATATGAACCATTTTTTAAAAATATGAACAAATTCTTTAAAAGCCAGATTTTCTATGTATATTTCAACCTTGAACAGCATACGGGTTAGAGTCACTAAACCCCACACAGTCAAAAATCACCTATAACTTTGATTCTCCCAAAACTTTACCAGTAGCCTCCTGTTGACTGGAAGGAAGCTTTACCAATAACATAAATAGTCAATTAACACATACTTTTTATGTTATATATATTATATATTGTATTCTTTACAATAAAGCTAGAGAAAATGTTACTAAGAAAATCATAAAGAAGAGAAAATACATTTACAGTACTGTATTTGTGGAAAAAAATCCACAGATAAGTGGACTCACACAGTTCAAACTTGTGTTTGAGGGTCAACTATAGTGGCTTTTTCCTCCTTGGTTTTATTTCTACTTTATTTTTCCCACAGAATTTATCCTAATGTAATTTGAGTCTAAGTTTGAAAAGTTATTTTATTGATCATGCTGTCATACTCCTCTGAAAAAAATGAACTCTGTATTTTCTGTAATCATAAGGCTCTAAGTGTCAAGAGTTTCCTCTGAATTGAATTGTTACAATTACTAGTATGCAAATGATTAAGACAATATAGACTTAATTTTGATAAAGAAATGAAGCAAAAAGTAAAATTTTATTGGAACTGTATCTCTTAAAGAGATGGATTTGGCTGTTTATGATGCCTTTATTAAAAGAATTATCCTATTGTCTCTTAGTTGGAGTCCCAGAAGTTTTTGTACCTAGGATCAATGCCAGGTATAAGATTGGGGCAGGGAAATGCCTTTCTTTTGAAAAGTGGAAGAAAAGCTGTCATGAAGGGGGAGGCAGAAAAAGAGCCTCAACCTTCTCAGTTCAGTAATAGAAATAAATGCACCTATATCAACTGCTTCTCTGAAAACTCATGTCTACTCTTTGAAAAATTGGCGTGTAATCCCAGGGGCTTAAATTGTACATTGAGGAAAGAATAGGCTCTTCCAAATGAGTGTTACAGGGGAAAGAATTACTGTTCATGTTGGAAGCAGCATAGCACAGTAAGTATCCAAAAGTTGCTCAAGAGACCAGTCCACAACTGTGTTGTAGGGAGTGTAGAAATGGAGAGGTAGATAGGGACAAGTTTTTAAGCCATGTTAGGTTAGGCTGCTCATTGGTGTTTGAATATTAGTCTGTAGGCAGTGAGGTAGAGTTGAAGGAGTCACTGTTTAATTGTAAAGAATTAGGTATCCAAAGTTTATCATGTTCAGTTCCGCCTGAATTGTTCAAGATTTGGTCCTTTTGAATTTGTATGTTATAATCATTAGATTATTATTATTTTTAGTCCCAAACCACAAGTGTATAAATACAGAGGGTTTTGTTTTAAAATTCATTCTGTAGATGGATATTTGTGAACTCTTTAATATATTTTATTCTTTCTTTTGGTCTTTTAATAGCTTGTTTACATTGATACCTGACCTTGGGATAATACACTCAGGAATAATTACTAAATCTGGATTATATTCTTTGCCTCTTTTGCACTGATTCCTTCAGGTTGTCTCTAGGAACATCAAAGCTAGATTTGTCTGAGGTTATGTCAGACTGAGATGTCTTCTCCAAAGAGTATTTTTGATGAAAAGTGATCATTGAAAGTACCCTAAAATGTGAGAGTTTATTATTTAAACAGCTCTCAATAGATTGTAACTTCATTGTTTCCTCTGATGCTTAATAAACATTTAGTTCTCAGTAACCATTTATTTAATGTTTCTTTTATATATTTAAAATGTGTTGACCCATATATCTAAATAATAGAACAAATCTTTGAAGATTGCTTAGTATTTATTTAGGACCATAGTGTGCGTTAGATCTCTGACCCAAGCAGAATAAATGTTCCCTCTACCCTGAATTTCTTCCTCTCTCATATATTCAGTGAAAACACTCATCTCTAGACATGTTTGATTTCACCTACTCTAAAGACTTCCCTGACCCTATTACTAGCCAGGGCTTAATTGATTGTACTCTAGGGGTGGGTACATAATGCCTCACTTTAAAATTGCTCTAATACAGTTTAAGATACTGTGACTTGTTAACATTTTAGAATCCTAGAATTTCAGTATTGGAAAGAGGAAGTGAAATTAGAATTTACTTGTGAATGTGTTAGTAGCTAGGTAAGCAAATTTACATTCATTATTTCCTTTAACTCTTTGACCATTGGATTTTGTATGATGTTGCAGGTAATTAAAGAGCTTGCAGTAATGTTGATTTAGAAACTCTGTAAACAAAATGTTAATTGAAGAGAATGGCAGTTTTAATGGTTATGGTAGTTTTTGTAGTTGTTTTATAGTTGTCACCAAAGGGTGCAGGAGGGATAAGATCTTTTTTAATGTGCAAAGGCCATTTGTCTCTTAAAATCTTCAGGGTACCAGCAAGAGTCTCCATTTAAGATGGTAAGCCCAAAGCTGTACCTCACCAGAAGTTGAGAGTGCCTTTTATTTCTACCTTAAGACCCCTTAGGAAAATACTGGAAACTGTATTATAGAGGACCCTGAATAGTGAGTGGATTTATATAAAATATATAAAGCTTTTAAAAACAAATATTTACCTCTGCACTTGTTAAAAGTATTGAAATGTGATGATATATTGAAATCAATAAAGAATTGTGTCTTACTTTAGGATGGTCTTCCCAGTACCCTCTACAGTCCCTTCTAACTGGTTATCAATGCAACTGTAATGATGAGCACACTTCCTATGGAGAAACAGGAGTCCCAGTTCCTCCTTTTGGATGTACCTTCTCTTCTGGTAAGAGAATTACTATCTAAGCTGTGCTTGCTTAGAAATGATCTATTTTATACTTAAAGAAGAAATACACTGGGGTGCCCCCCTTTCAAGAAAAAGTAGGTTAGATAGGTGGTAGAATTTTTCTAATAGCTGTTGTCCTCTGATTTATGAAATAAGACTTTTTAAAATCTCTATGCATAATTATATATTCCTCTAAAGCATAAGACTATTATAGCATGGTGGTTGTTTTTTTTTTCTTTTTAACGGATACTGGGAAAGGATTGCAAATGTTCAGCCATCATGAAAACTGTTTTGCCCAATGGATACACCTTTTGGTCTGATGGAATCTCTCTGTAATGCTCTGGGGAACATGCATATGAACAGAAATAGAGTACTTGTCTCCACTGTTAATAGTTTGAGAGGGGAAAAGTAAAAGGGTATGAAAAGGAAATATAACTAATAGACTCAGCCTGCTGGTGGCCTATATCATATGCTTTTCTCTGCCATCAGTCAGTGTCACTCTTATTTTATTTAAGTCCTACCCTTCCCTAAATAAGAGATTATCTAAAGATAATTTTGGTGGTTTTGAGTCATTTACTGAATTAGCTATTATGGCAAATTTTAAGCAATCTTTAATTCAAATTACCTCTCTACCATATCAAATGCTATTTGGGTAGAATCATCTTCCCTCTTCAGATTCTTTGTATTTAACTTGTAGCTTTCAGTTAATCTGTATTGTATGTTTTTATAGCTTTATGCTCAGCTTTAAAATTTCTATGTTATTCTTTATGTATCTTATTCTTTATTTCTTATTTAGCTCCCAATATGGAGCATATACTAGCAGTTGCCAATGAAGAAGGCTTTGTTAGATTGTATAACACAGAATCACAAGCCTCTAGAAAGAAGTGTGTCAAAGGTAAGTCTAGGCCTAAAATTGTTGTTTTAACATTTTAATTTCATAAAGCCTCAAGTAAATTGTTATTTGAATGTATTCCCAATTATATTCACTTCTGATGAAGTCTATTTAGGGACCAGGCTAAAACAAAATGGTAGATGGCCCTTCTGTCAATAATATAAGTATGGCAATACCTTTACTGAAAGTTGAAAAAAACAACAATACAATTTAATATTAAAAACGGTTCTTCTTTTAAAAAGTTAAGTCTTTTACACTTAATGTGGTTGGAGGAAACATTACTTTAAAATATTTATGTTGGGGCGCCTGGGTTGCTCAGCCCTTAAGCAGCTGCCTTCAGCTCAAGTCATGATCCCAGGGTCCTGGGATGGAGCCCCACATCAGGCTCCTTGCTCAGCGGGAGGCCTGCTTCTCTCTCTCCCACTCCCCCTGCTTGTATTCCCTCTTTCACTTTGTCTCTGTCAAATAAATAAATAAAATCTTAAGAAAAAAATATATATGTTGACCAAGCCTCTCCCTTTATATAAGGCAAAAAGTTCTACTGATCTTAAGAAGGTAATAATCTGGAACTAGTTGTATCAAGTGTGGAAATAAGTAAAACAGGCTGTGAATGATAAAGATGTAAAAAAAAAAAATGCCATGGGTGTCAAAAGGAAAGCTCTCATATGGTAAAGATGGCAAGGACAATTTTTCATGAAGAGTAGAACATTTGAGTGGGACTGGGGTATTTAAACCTATGGAGGTGGAATAGGACATGCAGGTGGAAAGGAAAGCATTTGCAAAGGCCTAGAGATAAGAAAGCATAGGCTCTACTTAGGGAATGGGGAGGGATCCGGTTTGGTTGGAATAAGGTATGTGGAGACAGATAAACCTTGCAACAGAGATAAAGGCCAAAGCATGCAGAACCTTACTTAAATGTCAAACTACTTTAGATTCCATTCAGAGAGCATGATGAAGATTTTTGAACTGGAGAATGTTTCAGAAAGGTTCCATTTTGGAAAATATATTACTAGTCACCTCATGAAAAGGAATTTGATATCAAATGATAGTTCTCTGCAGTAGTGAAGGAAATATGTAAGTTCTGTGAGTATACAAGTTATCTTTGGCCCATAATGATAGGGCACTGATGACTTTTTATTTCACTCTAGCTTTCAGGAAATTCAAACTGCTATTAATAAGGCTAGTCTAGACATTTCACATTCACAATTTTTTTTTTTTAGAATGGATGGCTCACTGGAATGCTGTCTTTGACCTGGCCTGGGTTCCTGGTGAACTTAAACTTGTAAGTGACTTTCATTTTATTGGAATCTGGGTAAATACTGATAAGGCTTTGCTTTATTAAATTTTGATACCTTATATTTTGAAAGGTTACAGCAGCAGGTGACCAAACAGCCAAATTTTGGGATGTAAAAGCTGGTGAGCTGATTGGAACGTGCAAAGGTCATCAGTGCAGCCTTAAGTCAGTCGCCTTTTCTAAGTTTGAGAAAGGTAGGTCTGTGCCTATCCTCTTTCATGTCCTTAACCTCCTTTATGGTCGGTTAATAAGAAGCTTTGATTGTTTCCACCCTTTCCCCTGTCAGAGTTGCTACTTTTCCTACTTTGAGGTTGAGAGTCTCATGACTGAAATCCTCCATGAAATTAAGCTGACTTTTAGTCCCATTCTTATAAATATTATCTCCAGCCTGTTCCCTGTAAGTTAAGAATCTTCAAAAAAATTTTTTCTATAATCTTGCAGATAAGGTAAACATTTATAAACAGCTATAATAGCTCTGTTCAACTTTGAGTGTCCTTTAAAGTCAAAACCCTGTACTGAACACTGATTAACTCTATTTGTAAATGAGTTACTTTAACTCTACTACTAAAATTTTAATTAAATGGAGCATGAGGCCGGAGTGGGAAACCTGGTGAAATGAACATAATTCTCACCTAAAAACTTATCATTTAATTACTTTAAGTGGCCCAATTCCCTAGTATGTTTTAACTACTATTTACTCATAATTGATCTTTCTATATTTATTTTACTATTATAATGGAGAAGGAAGACTTAAAGAGTGATATAGTACAGCACAGTACTATAGCACTAGGGAAGAACTTAGGAGTGTCTGAATTAGCTCTTCATTTCTGTTCATTTCTTTTCTCCTTCCTCCACTAGTTTCTCACTGAGTAATTTCTTTTTTTTTTTACAAATAGACCAAAAAACATTCATCTCAAAGAAGTGGCTGAATTAATCTGACTTTAATCTCAATAATAGAGACAAACTTTACAGTCTTCTTTATCATTAAGAAATACTTATTTTTAAAGGAAACATTTTCATTTATTCACGTGAGCTCTCAGAAATATTAAACTGAGTTGTTGAGCTGATCTGGACTCAAAAAAGTTCAATTTTAATTGACTGGTTGCTTTTGAGAGTGGAACCTTGAAGAATATATGGCATAGTTTTATCTATGCATAAGTTTTCATTAACACAGCTATTATATAAAGTTAGGTATGGTTATGTTCTAGTTTACTACTGTGTCAGAGTTGACTCTGAGTTTATAAAAATAATGTAAGATCATGAAAATTAACCTTACTAAAGGTAAATTTATTTAAAAGATAACAAAAAAAGAAAACACTCTTTTTTTCCCTTTGTTTAATTTTTTAAATTCTGTGCAGTAAATCTATGCCAATGTGGTCTAGTAGAAAAAGCATTGAATTAGAAATTGGGGCTGGTAGCTTTTATCATGGCTCCCAGTAGCCCGTAGGTGCTGTAGCATGAATTACCTCATTGGACACTGCCCCCATGGCCACATAGTTTGGTTGGTAAACGCAGATTAGATTTTAGATCTTTAGCCAAATGCCTTTGTACAGGGCACATTTTTATAGTCATACATAGAACCCCTGTGTTTTATTCCTGTTTCTACCTCTAAACTCTTGGCCAAAGTCATTTTTATCTCTCTGGACTTTCATCTGTTGAATTTTTTTTTTTTTTTTTTTAAGATTTTACTTATCTATTTGTCAGAGAGAGAGAGCGCACAAGCAGGGGGAGTGACAGACAGAGGGAGAAGCAGGCTCCCTACTGAGCGAGGAGCCCGATGAAGGATTCGATCCCAGGACTCTGTGATCATGACCTGAGCTGAAGGCAGATGCTTAACTGAGCCACTCGGGCATCCCAATGTTTTTGTTTTAACAGGGAATTAACTCAGTAAAAGTCAAATCGCAGACTGTCAGACCTACAGAGAGGACAGATCTCAATTGAGTTCTTTAATTTAAGCCTTAGTTACAAGCCTCTTTTGATTTTCCCTTACTTGCATAGATGGTTCAGGGGTCAACCAGAGATCTGTGCTAGCTTTAAACATAAAGTTAGAGTTAGCCTTTCTGAGGCTCTCTTCAGGGTTCCCCTCACTCTGGCTTTGGCAGCTCTTGTTGCCTCAGTCTGCTTTTCCTCATTCCTCTGGCTTGAAAGATGGCAGGTTCTGTATTGGCATCTAGCTACCTGGTTGATGCTGCAACTGTGGCTGCCTTCAGGGTAAAACTACAAAAGCCAGTAAATTAGCCCAGGCCAATCCCTTGCTTCAGGTACTGACTTCCCTCCAAAAATTGCATGTTTTTGTTCAGTTTCTAAAGAGCCCCAGGTAGTTGGTTTTTATATTTTGTCCAGAGTTTTTTAGCTAATGCAGATAGATTGGATTGGTAAGAACTCACTCTTCCACACAGAAAGCAAAGTTTTTTTGGTTTTGTTTTAAAGAATAAAACATTACAGATGATTGAAGTTCCCTTATGTTCCCTTCTCCAATCCCGTTGCTCTTTTTTCTTCCCTAGAGGCATCCCCTTTCACCGTTTTGTATGGATCTGGTACATATTTTTATACTAAAGACATTGCAACTTGGAAATTTGGAGAGTGGGCTCTGGATTTATTCTGCTAGGAATACCTTTATAAGTTACTTATCCTCTCTATGCCTTGGTTTTCTTATCTATAAAATGAGAATGGTAATACCCACCTAATAGAGTTGATAACAGCAAATTGAGACAGTATATGCAAAGCACATAGGATAGTGTGTAGTACTTTGTAAATTCTCAGTGTATCTTGGTTATTGCTTTTTCATTATTCTTTCCGTAGGCGTACTTCATGTAGTATTTTATGTGGTTTTAAGAATATTTACACAGAGGGATTATTCTCTAAAGCATAAGCATTTTGAGTTCTTTATAATCCTTTCTCTTCGCTGCTTTGTTTTCTCTTATTTGTTGTTGAGCCATAAATTGTTTCATTTTTAATTGCCTATGCCAATTACAATACTTAACCATATAATAGATGCTCTAGGAAACTTAAATGAAATGTGTGCATTATTGGCCCGATTTTATTAACTTCTTGATAAACTATTTATTTCCCCATAGCTGTCTTCTGTACAGGTGGAAGAGATGGAAACATTATGGTCTGGGACACCAGGTGCAACAAAAAAGGTAGTCCAGCTCCATTTTAATTTTGATAAGATCACCTCATACTTATTTTGAATAAGTTGGTGATTTTATGTGGTTACCACCAGGGGGCACATATTCATAATCCCTCATTTCTTTTGCTGACTGTTCCAATTCTCAGGATTGTTGTGATTGTTGCAAGTATTACCCTCTGAATTTACCTCATATTGTCTTCTGAACTCTGCCACTTATTGATAGAATTGGGATTATTAATACATGGGCTCAGTGGTAAACGATCTTTTTTTTTTTTAAAGATTTTATTTTATTTATTTACTTGACAGGGAAAGAGAGATCACAAGTAGGCAGAGAGGCAGGCAGAGAGAGGGGGGAAGCAGGCTCCCTGCTGAGCAGAGAGCCTGATGAGGGGCTCCATCCCAGGACCCTGAGATAATGACCTGACCAGAAGGCAGAGGCTCTAACCCGCTGAGCCACCCAGGTGCCCCGGTAAACGATCTTCTAAAAAGTTATTTAACTTTAAAGAATTGGATTAAATTAAACATAATTATGCTCACATTGCCCCCGTGATGTCATTAGGCAGAATGCAGTGATCATCTAACTGCTTACTTCTTTTTTAAAAATAATTTATTTTTAATCGACTATTTTTCAGAGCAGTTTTAGATGTACAGCAAAATTGAGCAAAAAATACAGAGAATTCTCTGAGTACTAATGTACTCCCTATCCCCTCAGCCTTTCTCACTATCAGCATCCCATGGCAGAGTTGGACTTTTGTTAAAATTGATGCACTTGCACTGATACACCATAAGCACCCAGTGTTCCTCAGTACTTTGTAGTAGGGTTAACTCTTGGTATTGCACATTTTATTGGTTTTGACAAATGTATAATGACATGCGTCTACATATACAGAATAGTTTCACAACACGAAAAATCCCCTGTGCTCATCCTGTCCTCCACTCAACTCCTGACAACCACTGATTTTTTACTGTTTCCAAAGTTTTACCTTTTCCAGAATGTCATATAGTTGAAATCATACAGTATGTAGTCTTTAGAGATTGGGTTCTCTCACTAAATATGTATTTAAGGTTCCCTCTTGTCTTTTCGTGGCTTGGTAGCTCATTTCTTTTTACCATTGAATAATGTACCATTATTGGATATACCAATTTATTCCTACTTTCATCTCCTGAAGGACATCTTGATTGCCTCCAAGTTTTGGCAGTTAGGAATAAAGCTGCTATAAATATCCATATGCTTATTTCTCTTGTATACATCATAATGGCACCTAAAAATGTAATGCAGTAGTTCCACTGGCTTCTAATTTTACTATTAAGAATATACTTACTTCTGAGAACTTAATGTGAAAATGTTACATTCAGCATGGGAATAAAGTTCTGAAACTTAAATCAGTTTGCTTGGAATATCTTTCAGATGGATTTTATAGACAAGTGAATCAAATCAGTGGAGCTCACAATACCTTAGACAAGCAAACTCCTTCAAAACCTAAGAAGAAACAGAATTCAAAAGGACTTGCTCCTTCTGTGGTAAGGTTTTAGAGCTGTGTACATGTGTGCAAATCTTAACATGTAGTAGGATGGAATCTCATTTTAGGTAATTTGGGCATGAAATAGGAGCTATAGATGAAGTGAATGAGAGTCTTCATTCAGTGGTTTATTATTTACTGCTCAATACCTACAGTAGTAGTTCTCAAATTCTAGTGTGTAACACATTCATCTGGAAGCATATTAAAAATTCATCTTCCTGAGCCTCATCCCTAGAGATCTTCATGTGTACACTATCTACAACGTAATATGATTTATTAAGAAAGGGGTAATAGTTTGAAGAAGCATATTAAGTACCATGATATAGTTTTCTATAGGGGGAGGTAATCCCCATTTTTATATAACACAAACTATAGGAAATATGTGAGTTTTAAACATTTGGCAAAATATTTAAATGTATTGAAACATTTAGGTAGAATATAATCTCTCTCTAGCATCTTGTACTCAAAGTTTAAACATTACCCGTAATACATCTTTTTTCTTTTAAAAAAATCACCATGGCTTTTACTTTAATGTGTTTATATTTCTAATATTCCTGGTGTGTAAGATCCAAATTAATATGTTGGAGAAATGTGTTTATTTAAATGTTAGGACCTAAAATTGCATACCAAGAATAGGACACAGACATGAGTGGAAACTAATACGATTATTAGCTGGGTTTTGGAGGCCAGATGGGGTTAAAGTGAATATCATTTCAGACAATCAGATTCTGAGCCAGGAAAACTTGTTAACAGCAATTAAGAGATGAAATTCCATTGAGCTCCTTTAAATTTTTCAGAACACATAATCATCTTTCATCAGTAATTCTTTAGAAAGTCCTATGTGACAGTGTAGGTAGATGGTGACATTTTGTAGATGAAACAGGCACAAGAAGTTAAATGAGTTTCCTACAGAGACATAGCTTATTAGTAGCACTGATTCTAAGTAGAAACCAGTCGGTTTAGACAAATCTTTTATTCACCTGTTTGTTTCTTGAGTACAAGTCAAAGTCAACACTATGTACTGTAACTTAATGATAGTTAGGTCATTTTCATGTTAAAATTACTTCTTGACTTTTTCTGTCTTGTGATGTCAGGATTTCCAACAGAGTGTTACTGTGGTCCTCTTTCAAGATGAGAATACATTAGTCTCAGCAGGAGCTGTGGATGGGTAAGAGCCTTCATTTCTTGGTTCTTTTGATGAGATCTCTTTCATAAACTGTAATAGGGAAGTCACCTAGTCCCATTATAATCGAATGTGTATGCTTTTAACTTTATCCACATAGTGAATATCCAGCTGAGAAGAGGAACTACAGATTGCACTGAAAAATATCTAGTTAGGACTCTTGTTCAAATAATTAAATGAGGTAATCCATATGTCACACTTAGCACATTATCTAGCACGTAGGAGCAATGTCAGCTGCTGCTGCTATTGTAGAGAATCTGGAGGGTAGCTCACTTGGCCGTACAGTATAATTTAAGCAGTGCGTCTTATTTTGAGGAATAAAATTTCTCTATTTTGGATTTTTATCTTCTCAGGTTTAGTAATACCCTAAAAGAAGAAATCTCATTCCAGGTATATAATGAGCATTTTGGGGAGTAATCTAACTATATGGATAGTAAGGCCTAATGACTTTCATATACCTGCCATCCGTGATTGTTCTGAATGTTTGGCTTCCAAATAAGTTTGTGGTACTTCTTGATTGGTTGCTTTGTTACAATAAAAATTCTCTGAGTGTTTTTTAAGCACACTTTGTTATTTGCTTATGATACCTCTTAAGACATCCCTTCCTTTGAAACCAATTTAAAAACATGATGGCTTAATAAACTAGGATTTCCGTCGTGTCTTTTGGACACTAAAACTCATCTGTGGACCAAATTCTCAGGCACAAATGAAGGATTATCTCAAGTTTACTAGTTATACTTATGAATGACTGTGAGACCTTGTTGTTTGTTAGCAAGGATAGTGCCCTTTTAGACTAAGCTTGTGTTTTCATGTTGCCAATAAACTAGATTGAGGGGGTGCCTGGGTGGCTCAGTCGGTTAGGCAACCTGCTCTTGGCTTCCGCTAAAGTCATGACCTCAGGGTTGTGAAATTGAGCCCTGAGTTAGGGCTCCGTGTTCAGCAGGGAGTCTGCTTAGGATTTTCTCTTTCCCTCTTTCCCTCCCCCTGCTCTCACTGGCTTTCTCTCTATAAATAAATAAATAACATCTTTTTTAAAAGATAGAAGTACTAAAAAAGGAACTACATGTTGAGGATTAAGACAATTATACCAACAGATAAAATGAAAAAATACTTTATTTCACAGGAAGAGTTGTTTAGACCAGATTACTTAAGGAGTTACATATAGAGATAAAACTATAGGGACAGAGCTTGTTACTTACAAAGTTAGAGGTTACATGCAGAGTGTTAAAGGTTTAAGAAGCAATTGTTTTGCTTTTTTTTTTTCCCCTGAAAACAATGAAACAATGACCATCAGAACCCAGCCTTCATCTTCCTTTTCCGCTCCCTTGAAGTAAACTCAAGGTAACCCATCGCTAGGTCAGATCACATCTGTTTCCGTTCTGCCTGAGTTGTTAGCCTGACATTGGAAATAACAGCATGAGATAGTTCAGTCTGTTTCCCAATGAGATATCCTCATTATATCTGGTTGATGTGCCAGAGGAGTTAGATTAAAAGTCATTTCATGAAGTTCAATGTAGTTGAAACTGGTTGGAGTTGGGGTTGGCTACAAAATAACTTTCTTTACCTTGGTTTTCAGGGTAATCAAAATATGGGATTTACGTAAGAATTATACTGCTTATCGACAGGAACCCATAGCATCCAAGTCTTTCCTGTACCCAGGTAGCAGCACTCGAAAACTGGGTAAGCCTTTTTATACCCTGTGAATTTTTGTTAAAATTTTACAAACAACTATCAAGCTAGTTTTCAGCAGCATAGACTTGAGATTAACATGTAGTTGTATCTTTTGGAAATTCAAAAGTTAAAAACTCAGAAGAATATTTTTGGTTTGTATATATTTGGGGGAAGAATTCTAATAATCTTGTGGAATGATCTTCTTGCTTCAACATTGTCACCTCAGTTCTACTTGCTGTCATCAGGACATGCTAACTAAAGTTTCCTTTTTCTAGGATACTCAAGTCTGATTTTGGATTCCACGGGTTCTAATTTATTTGCTAACTGCACAGATGACAATATCTATATGTTCAATATGACCGGATTAAAGACTTCTCCAGGTAAGATCTGAACATTTAAAATCTCTACCTGGAAAAATAGAATAAATAGAGTAGAGTAGAATAGAATAGAATAGAATAGAATAGAATAGAATAGAATAGAATAGAATAGAATAGAAATCTCTTGCCCAGAAAATAATGCAGAGGATTTTGTTAATAATAATTTTATTGATCTTATTTTGTAAACCAAATTTTTTAAGACATAGGAGGGCTTTAGCATCTTTGATTAGTTCCAGTGATGTTTTCTTAGGTATATTTTCCTTATGATATTTCATAAGTAAACAGAATCTTGCTGTATATGGTGACTTAATTGTATTTTAACAGTCTTTCCTGAAATGATGTCCCTTCAACTATATTTAGAATTGTCTCAAATTTTTTAAGATATAGAAGGCTGTTCTCAGCTTTTATCTTGTTTAGGGTTTTTTTTAAATTAGGGGGTTGAATTTTTCAAGTCCCTAAATAGGTTTTTATCTGCCTCAGACTTCTTAATGTTGAATAGTGACTATTTTATCTCTAGTTTTCCCCAACCTCACCTTCTTTTTTCCTTTAAGAAAATTAAAATTGGAATCTGGTGTTTAAAGTTGATACATGGCACTTTAAAAAAGAAATGTAAGTTTCTCAGGCATACTCTTTAAGTTTTGGGGGGTTACATAATTTTAAGAACATTTTCAATTACTTAGGCAAGCTACATATTAGTAACCTTGTTCTTGTTCAGGTATAGCTCTGTCAAAAACAGATTCTATAATCCCTAAAGCTAACTACTTCCCACTAAAGTAAGATGTGCTGATAAATAAGAAATCTTGAAATAGTACAGAACTTAACTAGACTCTTATAGAAGTTTCCAAAGATTGCCCTAAGCCAGTATTATTCGGAGTTTGAGTTCTGTAATAGCTTCACAGTTGGTATTTCCAATGTCCTGGATTAGGTCTAGTGTTGTCTAAATAAGAGCAAAAATATTTGGAAAAAGGAAGCAGTTTATAACTTATTTTGCTGTTTTCTGAATGGAATCAGAATTTGGACAGCTTCTAATTTAGGTAGTCATTTAAAATGCCATTAAAATTAAAAATTTAGATAGTCTATTTAAAATAGACTTTTCAGAATCTTTCTCCAAAAGATAAAAGCATAATCCTAATTATATTATCAAATGTACAAGAACTCTTTCTGTGTCATTTTTTTGTAGTGTGGCCCTAAAGGGGCCTTGAGATTAGTCAAACAAATATACCCAAGGCTACTTTACTAAAAATTCAGTAATCTTTTTCCTGTGCTCCCAAAATTATTTTATTGGCTCCTATAGATAGGTAGGTAGGTAGGTAGATATGTTCTTTAGAAATTGAGTGACAGACAGACATGTGTGTGGCATTGGGTAATTGCTTATCTTTTTCAAAATTACAGAAAGTTTCCTGGGCTTAATACTTTATCTTCTGTACTTTTGATTTACAGTGTTCTATTATACTAAGTGATGTTCATAAGGATGACTCTGAAGCAATTCACTGAAGCAGTTTTAGAGCCCAAATTATCAAAGAAAAATAAAGTTGAGCTAATCAAAGCCAATATAGATTTTGGGATTTTTTGAATGCTTTGAATCATTTACAGTATACTTGATTAGACCAGCAGAGGGCAATAAATACTTATAGGTCTAGTGGGAAATTTGGTCTGTAGTTTTCCATTCATAGTTAAAGTTAAGAAAGATAAACAATTATAGTTTTAGAATTGAATTCAGAGAAAAGGAACCTGTTTATTTTGTGGAGATTTACCTGTCATAGTAGATAAAATGTGTATCTGAATTGATTCATATTCTGCTTAAGGTCCACAGTGGATGTGTTGGTGTGGAGAGTATTTGATATGTAGGCTTTTTCTTGAAAAGCTAAAAATACAAAGTCTTTTTCCAGTTTTTATCTGGCAAAAGGAAGAGATTTCTGTGAGCACTGAAGGAAAGCTATTAAGTCCCTTGATATTTCTTACTTCCTTTCTGTTGAAGATTGGAGTGAACTTTTTTCCCTGCTTAAATGTATCCTTAAATTCTTCAAAAACTGAGATTTTTTTTCTTGTATTTCCTATTAATATTCTGATACCAGAGGCTTCAGGTTTTGGTCTTCTTAGGATAGAAGAACTCATCAAGCACATTGTGCTAGATTGGATTACTTGCCCTTTTATCACAGCTATTAAGAAGTCTAAACTAAAAGCTAACCCTAACTTAGTTGGAGTATCTTACATACAAACATATATTTTACCCCACTAGTTGCTACTTTTCAGCCTTCTTAAAGTTTTAGATTAAAAAATTCCCATGTAGATAAATAAGTAGATTGGTTGATTCCTAAATCCCAAATGAGTTATCCATAAATCTTAACTCTTTCCACTGATTCTTATCTATTCATGCAACAGAGTTTGAAGATCTCTGTTTACAGCACTGTGAGGTCTAGTGAGGAAAGAATAAAATATGAAATTTACCCTCAATATTTGAAGTCTAAGAGGAAGAAGGACCAATGTATTATTCAATAGAGAAAGCCCTATGCTAGTGTGGGGAAAGAGGGTCTAATAAAGGCATTTTACTAAAAGAGTGCACCCTGGTTGATTTTTCTCCTTAAAATGTTTTCTGTCGGGGCGCCTGGGTGGCTCAGTCGTTAAGCGTCTGCCTTCAGCCCAGGTCATGATCCCAGAGTCCTGGGATCGAGCCCCACATCGGGCTCTCTGCTCGGCAGGAAGCCTGCTTCTCCCACTACCATTCCTTCTGCTTGTGTTCCCTCTCTCACTGTGTTTCTCTCTGTCAAATAAATAAAATCTTTAAAAAAAAAAAAAAAAAAAAAGAATGTTTTCTGTCACTTTCTCTTCCATAGCCAGCTCCATACCAAGTATTTGGGCTTAGATCATGAGATTGGGTCTAATATAAAACCTCTTTCTGAGACTTCCTTTACTTTTCTGCCAATGTCCAGTTCCCTTTAATTTAGTGAATAAAGCTTGACTATCTTTCAATATTCAGTAGTTAATACACTAATAAAACTTGTTAGAATGTGTATACTAACTGCATGTGAACACTAGAAATAACAAGAACCAATTAATGTGTATTTTTTGTTTCCCTCTGACAGTGGCTATCTTCAATGGACATCAAAACTCTACTTTTTATGTTAAATCAAGTCTTAGTCCAGATGACCAGTTTTTAGTCAGTGGCTCAAGTGATGAAGCTGCCTACATCTGGAAGGTAAGTTACCAAACTTCCCTCACAAATGTGAGACTTAAGTATTCTTACAAATATTTCTTCTCAGATGAGTAAGTTTAATGTAAATACATACTATTAACTTTTTCTGCATTAAATATTCAGTAAAAGTTGCTTCTTGCTTCTTAACACAGCTAGACCTCACTCTGACTAATAGCATTTATCATATGTTCATGGCCAGAGCTTCTCAGAAGTTGATAATCCATGTAGTCCAGCAGTTTCACAGAAAATTGAGAACTCAGAAGATTAGAGAGAACCTTAACTACCTTGTCTTGCTTCCTGGGAAAATATGTTGGATTGCCTTTTTGCTCTGAGTTTTCAAGCTCTTCATTCAAAATACAGTATTTTAATTCCCAGGATCCTATGCCCAAATCAACCATAGCACCTTGCACAAAACACTAAAAAATGTTTTTATGGTAATTGTATTCTTTACTCTCTTATAGGTGGCTAGTCTTAAGGTTACTAGAAGAGATGTGGCTACTTTTATCAGTTTTGCATATACTTAATAGCATTATGTAATTTATTTTACAGATTCCATTTCTGTTCACAAGTTTCTGTTTTTTTCTTAAGTAACAGTGATTCCTAAAGTGACTACTGTAAGCTAAGAAATTTAAATTTGTCCATATGAGGTTCAGTGGAGAAAACTGAAATATCACACGAGTAGCGCTTGCTGACTGCTGAAAAATAGCTCCTGTGGAACTAATTAATTATATAAATGTCTGGGAGTTCAGAGACATCAGAGCATTATGGTATATAGTTTTCCATGGGCTAGAAATTATCTTCTAGTTTGCCCTGTAATATCATAAATGTCCTTGACACTGGTGAATTGAATGATCAGATTCACATATTATGGATTTTATTTTTGTTATTTTTTAAAATTTATTTATTTATTTGAGAGAGAGTGAGCAAGTGAGCAGGGGGAGGAGCAGAGGGAGAGGGACAAGCAGGCTCTACACTAAGTGTAGTTCCCCACATAATTCCAATCCCGTGGCCCGAAGATCATGACTTGGGCTGAAATCGAGAGTCAGATGCCTAAAACTAAGCTACCCAGGCGCCAGACATTTTGGATTTTAGTCATAATGTCTAAAACTTGATAGATTCATCAAATCCCTTCTCAAGAGGAAATTATATCATTAGTCCTACCAACCTCTAGGAAGTCATATCTTTAATGTTGGCTTAGGATAGGGAGAACCTGTCAAGTATGAAGCATAATTCTGCTTAATTTCATCTGGTCCTGAAGGACATACTAAAAATGACTTCTCTGTATACCTAGAGGTGCAAAAGTACAACACTAACTTTAGAGTTTTTAGTGATTATCCTAGATGGTCACATGGTGGAGACGTTGTTCTATCCAAGATACTTTTGTGTTGTATTTGACCTCTTTCTACAAGCACATTTCTTTCGTGTATTGTATTTTTTAAATGAAAATTTGCTTATGAAATATATACCTGAGACTCTCTTCGCATAAACGTTTGTACCTAGTTTCTTGTCTATAAAATTTTCTGACATAAGTTCTAAACTTTAATGATATATGTTACTAACACTAATGCTTTCTTATATTTTAAATTTTGAGTTTCAAATTTGGTCTTAAGCCTTCTTATTTTACTATCTTTTTTGTTTTTACTTTCTCCTTCTCTGTCTTTTTTTTATTATTATGTTAGTCACCATACAGTACGTCATCAGTGTTTGATACAGTGTTCCATGATTCACTGAATCATGGTGTAACACTCACTGCTCCATGCAATCCATGCCCTCCTTAATACCCATCGCCAGGGCAACCCATCCTCCCACTCCCACCCCTTTAAAATCCTCAATTTCTCAGAGTCCACAGTCTTCATGGTTCGTTTCCCCCTCCAATTCTCCTTTCATTATTCCCTCCCTTCTCCTAATGTCCTCCATGCTATTCCTAATGTTCCACATATGAGTGAAACTATATGATAATTGACTTTCTCTGCTTGACTTATTCACTTAGCATAACTTCTCTCACTGTCTTATCTTCATCCCTTTTTTTTTTGCTATGGCTTTCAACTTCGCAGGAAGATTTTATTCCTACCAAAGTCTGTATAATTTTAAGTTTTTTAATTCTTTAAAAAAAATACTACACAAAAAACGTTGTAAAAGATTATGCAAAAAATAGTTCTGCACTGATCATTTAAAAAACCCTTTAAAATCAATTTTTAATTATGTACACATAATTATGCATATGATCATATATTCTACACGTATGTGTTTGCATGTATATATGAATACAGTTTTAGTATCAAATTCTGAAAGTTCATCTCTAGTTATCTTCTCTAGCACAAAGACTTTTTGTTTGTTTCAGGGAATGAGGGTTGAATATAGTTTCTCTCTCTAAAGATACGCAGTAAAGAGACTTGGCTTTTGTTAGTAACCCATTTTCAGACCTCCATTCAGTGGCTATCACATACATGGGTGACCCTTTTTAAATTCCTAGGCTGGGTCACATGTCACTGCTGAATGATGTGGTTCAGACATGATGTTCTCCTGCCTGTCCACACATAACTCAGTGTGCAGGCTCTGATATTTGAGATCCTGGCAAGCTTACTGCTCCTAAAATTGAATTTGCCTAGTGAGGTGGCTCAGTTTCTCTTTTCCATGATGAAGTAAAAGGGTGGGGGTGTAGTTTAAAAACGATTTCGTGCAAAGCTGAGTATCACACCTTAGGTTTTCTTGTAGCTCTGCTGTGTTTCCGAAAGGTCAAAATTCTCTCAAGTGTTGGGATTTTTTCCTTTGTTAAACCATGGACACAAGAAAACAGAGTGAAAGAAAAGAGTTGCAGATCTTAAGACAGAAGAGAATGGCCTTTTAATCTTTACCATTGTGCAGCAAAAGGGAGATGTAATATATAGTTAAATTCTCTGGTACTAAAGACCAAGACTTCAAAACAGTAAATAGATTTTTTTCTTTTTAATTTCTTATCCTTTGTCCTACCCTTACCTACCCCCTTCCCTTCCCTGGTTCATTTCAGTTACAGCCACTGAATAGTATTGAAGTGGTTATAAATAAACTCATTTGGCACAGTCGTTCTACCGCTGACTGGCGAAACATTGAGCCTGACACTTTAGGAAGTGTAAATGATCTCATGGCAGGAATAAAGATGAGATTTGATTTCTGACTGGGCAGAGTAAGGAGATTTTTTGAGGAAAGTTGCTGATCTTTTTTGCATATTTAAGGATACAGAATGTTTTATTAGATTTGTAGCTTAGAGCCAGTTATTTCTAGTGGCAACCTTTATAGTTGCAGGAGTTTTAACTTGGGAATTCTTCATGTCTTGAATTAAAGTCTCTATAACAACTAAAATATATGAGAGAGGACAGTTTTCTGTGTTTTGGCCATCTCCAGAATGCATAGGTGTAAGTGTCTCTTGGACTTAATAGTTTCCTCTAGCTACTTAAAAGTAGAGGGAGGTTTTTAAAAAATGAAATCCTGTAATTATGGTAAAGTTTTATCATAACGAAGTGACAATAAATAACTTGTTTAAATAAAAATGAAGGATTTAAAAACAAGTTGAGTTTCACCAGGGGAAATTCATCTTCTTCGAAGTAGTCAACAAGTATACTGTGCCATGCTGGGGTAGTCCTAAACTGAAAACTCCTGTAACTACCATTCATACAAACTTGCTAGACATTAATACTCATTTCAGCCCACAATATACCCTTCTCTCCATCTCCTTTTTTTTAATTGAGATAGAATTCACATAATACAAAATTCATCATTATAATTATTTTTAAATGTACAGTTGATTTTGAGTAGCCATCACCACTGTCTCATTCCCAGACACTTTCATTACTCCAGAAGGAAACACTGTCCCCTTGAAGAGTCCCTCTTCATTCTCCCCCGCCCTCAGCCTCTGGCAACCACTAACCTATGTTCTGTCTATGGATTTGCCTATTCTGGACATATCCTATAAATGGAATCATACAATATGTGATCTTTTATGCCTGGCTTATTTCACTGAACGTAATGGTTTCCAGATTTGTTGTGTTGTTGCACGTATCAGTACTTCATTTTTTTTTATGGTTGAATATCCAACTATATTCAACCATATTCAACCATGGTGAATATCCACGTTTTATTTATCCATTTATTAGTTGGTGGACATGTGAATTATTCCACGTTTTGGCTTTATAGATAAATGATAAATGCAAAAATGTGTCTGTTGGCGGATGTTATGGTTTTTCTTGAGATTTATTTTAATCCTTTGTGTACATGTTTAGGTTCCCTTAGGTATTGTAATACCTATAAAATTAAAAAAGAGGGAATATTTTGAAATGGCAAGCTAGAGGCCACAAGCAAATAAACCAGTGGAATAGAGAAATGTGTTCCTACCACCGAGGGTCAGTCAGGAGGACATGAGGATTTTCTTTCCCTTTTAATTTGCTGCTACCAGGCCTGCTTGGGCCTTGGGTGAAGAGAAACTTAAGAGGCTGGGGCCATCCCAAATGCGAGAGGAAGGAGAATTTCTGTGGCTCCTGAGATACTTAGAGACTATCTTGAAAGTCTTTTCGAAAGTACGCTACCTTGTGAGAGAATGAGTTATTATTCTCTGTGCCATTGTAGGAGGCAGAAAGTAAGATCCTTTTAGATAATAGTCAGGCAAAAAGCTTTTCTGTTAAACTCTAATTAACCCAGCAAGGCAAATTAGACTCTGTTCTTTCTCTTCTTTTGCTTTTTGAATCATTACATGTGCCATTTAACCCAAGAGAGGAGTAGTAATATAATTGAGTTGGATGACCTTATGAATCAGTGTGTTGACTCTCTTCACTACAAATGAAGGCATCTATTAAGTTTTCTTAGTCATTCTCTGCAAATATTCTTTCCAGAGTCGCCTCCACTTTCTTCATACAGATGAGTAATGATTCAGATTCTCAGGAAAATGAAAAGAGAATAATTTCTCTTTTTCAAACACGTGCTAATAGTAGTTATGTGAGTTTATATACCATATTGTGCCGATTAATTCCCATGGCCTCTGAAAGAGATTGACAACTCTTGAATGAGTCAACTGTCAAATGCGTCACTAGCGGCATCCAATGAGAGGGGAAATCTGATCCTTTGTCACGTATATAGTACTGCACAATGTGACTCTTCTTGATTCATTAAAATGTGGCAGTACTTAACTGAAAATTTAGGGTTTATTTAAGCAAATTTACCAAAATGAAATTTTAGAGGATTTTTTTCCCCAAAAAAAGATACCAAAGTGCCATGTAAAAGTTTATGCCTTATATTCCTTCAGAATGAAGGGGTATAACTTTAGGGACTTTGGTAAAAATCAGTGAGTCTTTTGGATGAAAGACTGTCCTCTTGTTGCAGGAGAACTGGTAGTATGTTTGAGATGCCTGCAGGATTTATTTAATGTAGTGTTCCTGGAAGTAGCTGATTAGAGAAGATCTGAAAATGTCTAGGCTATGTAAAAACAGGACTCCACTTGAAGTTCATACTACCTAGCAGCTGAACCCTGTCCTTATAGAAAGTTTACCAGCTAAGGGGCGAGGAACAATGTCATTCTTGAATTTTAGTCAAAATATGTATAGCTAGGTAGTCTTGAACTGAAATAAGACCTGCCCTAGTATTTAAGTTGATATTATTAACTGATTTTGGCTATTTTCATTCTGTTTTCTCAGATCAATGACAGAAATACTTTTATTGCCCACTGAGACTCTTTCCTGAGCTATAACTAGGCATACCTAGAGATCTTTGGTAACAGTCCTGAAGCTCTGTAAGACACAAATACGGAAAGATTCAGAGGCTCTATCTGGGAGACCTAATACTGCTCTGCTGACCTATTTTTTTCTTTTTTGATGGTGCGATAGGTCTCCACACCCTGGCATCCTCCTACTGTGCTCCAGGGTCACTCTCAAGAGGTCACATCTGTGTGCTGGTGTCCATCAGACTTCACAAAGGTTTGTAAACAAATCTCTGTCATTGGTTTAAAAAGTAGATCACAGATTTATAGATTTTCCCAAGGTTAGTTTGAGAGTTACACAGACTTTTTTGTTTAGGGATTGAAAGATCTAGAGGCCATCCAGGATCTATGTCAGCATTAGCCATACATATTCTACTTTTCTCTACCAATTGAGAAACTTACACTAAGGAATAAAAATGGATTTCTTTTTTTTTTCTTTTTTAATTTAAACTCAGTTAATTAACATATAATATATTATTGGTTTCAGAGGTAGAGATTTGTGACTCATCAGTCTTATATAATACCTGGTGCTCATTACATCACATGCCCTCCTTAATGTCCATCACTCAGTTACCCTATCCCCCTCCCATCCAGCAGCCCTCAGTTTGTTTGCTATGATTAAGAGTCTCTTATGGTTGTCTCCCTCTCTGATATCTTGTTTTATTTTTTCCTATCTTCTCCTATGATCCTCTTTTTTGTTTCTTAAATTCCATGTTTAAGTGAGATCATATGATATTTGTCTTTCTGATTGACTTATTTCTCTTAGCATAATACCCCCTAGTTCCAACCATGTCATTGCAAATGGCAAGAATGGATTTCTTGATTCCCTAGAGTAATTCCTTTCCTAAACATAGAATTAAGTTTTTAATGTAATTAAATTTCATCTGAAAATCTAAATCAAAAGAAAATCTAAGGTGGAAAAACTAGTTTTATTAATTTTCTACATATTATCAATGTGGTATGTTAAAGGTAGTAACATCCTGACTATTCTTCACAATCCAATTTAGTTTTCACATGCCAAAACAGTGTTTACTGTGAAGTTGTAATATAGTGTTATCTATGGTTACACTATATAAGTAGCTCCAAAATGTTTTAGACATTTCTCACTTAAAAATTTTTTTGACAATAATACTTAAAGACAAATAAAATACCTGATATGTAAAAAGGCAAGAAACATAAACTTTGTGTACATGTAGGGATTTCATACAACAGAGGCTCAAGTTTCAATCATTCTCCCAGCCCCTACTGCCTCTGGTGTTTGGGTTATTTGGGGTTTACAAGTAATATCACTTCTGTGGATATCTCCACTTTCATTTATGATGTTTTGAGGTTTTGTTCCCCTCTGTTTTTTATCTTCTAGAAACTTCTTATGGTCTGGTCTACTCATGGCATCTCTGCTAGCTTTCCAGTACTGCTGTGGATTTCTTTTTGTTTCTATATCTGTATAACCATTTCTGTGGTCAGCTCTATAGACTTATTTTTTTTAACTCATTGCTTTAATCACCAATAATTACATCCCAATGACATTTTTCTTCTGAGATTCCATGTACCTCCCAGTGAAATAATCTGCTTTTAACATGGAGTTTTGTATCTTTGTAGAACTAAGAGAGTTTTTTAATTATTCACGTACTTATGTTCTCTTTTTTCAACTATCATATATTGCCCTTATCTATAGGCACAGAAAAGACTCATAAGTAATGACAGGGGTGTTTACCTATACTAATCTAATGACCACTTCTTTAAAACTTAGTTAGTTTTTTTTTTTAAATAACTTTGTTCCTAGGCTAGAGTTAAGAAGGTAAAATATGGTTTTAAAATCTAGCCTTTGAAATTAGAAAAATTTGGATTTCAGTTCTAGCTGTGCCACTTAATTGTGGTGACCTTGGGCAAATAACTTTATTCTTATTTTGTAGATGAGGTTATTTGAGTTCAAGGCTTTTTACATTGTGAGAATTAAACAACATAAAAAATGTAAATTGTCAGACTCACAGTAGGTGCTCTGGAAATAATTCTTCTTAATAGACCATGGAGTAACTGGGGATTCCAGGCATTTCTTCTTGAGCAGTTAAATATGTGTGTCTTCTTTTGGCGTCCCAGTAAGGAAAGGAAAAAGTTGCCAGTCTCTTGGGGGCCAAGACTTAAGAGAACGTGTTTTCTTTTTTTTTCTCTCTCTTCAGTGACTGAAATAGAGAAATTATATAAACAAATGCTGGGGAACAGCTCTGGTACCAGTGGCCATTTGCCACAAGCTCTTCAAGCTGGACTTTCTCTGCCATAAAAGGCTTGGGACCAAGATCAGGAATGGTCAGATATTTTTAAAGGGGCAAAGGTTATTTTTAACTTCTTTCAGCCTAGTGAACTTGTTGTTTTCCCAGATTGCTCCTTTACCTATCTGAAAAAGAATCTCAAAGAAATGGTTTCATTCTACTTGTCACAGCTTACTAGAGTCACAGACTAAGCCTGATCTTGGAATTGATCCCATTACTTTAGCAATAAGCCAGAACATGTAGAATTCAGAAGAAAGTGGTAGAAATTGAATGTTGGTGGCATACATTGGTTTATCATTTAAGAGAAGAAATAAAAAAGGCGTCATAATTATATATTTCATAGTTATATAGAAAGCGTTGAAGATGATGACTTGCCCAGGTTTTTAAGAGTAAAGTGAAATGAACCTGATTTTATAGTAGGGCTTTAGGTCAGGTTAAGACATGACTGGTAACGAAAGACATATCATCAGAATTATAAAGAAATTAGAGTCCTTTGGAAATTTGGAGTGATTCCTAAAAGCAAGGGATGAAGTATATGATTTTTTAGATTAGATATCATTTTCTATATCCTGGTGTATCAGAATAATTCTCTAGTGATGAGTCCTTAAGATCTACTTTTTACTTTGTTGTAAATCTTTGAATCTTTGATTGAAACTTCTTAACTCCCTTCCTGATTCTCATTAGATTGCTACCTGCTCTGATGACAATACACTGAAAATCTGGCGCTTGAATAGAGGCTTAGAGGAGAAGTCAGGAGGAGATAAACTCTCCCTAGTGGGTTGGGCCTCTCAGAAGAAAAAAGAAGTGAGAGCTGACCTAGGTAAGGATCCCATGCATTTTTCCAAGTTGCTTATGATTTGATTGGTTTCATTCTACAATGCAGAGTGATAAGCTAAATTTGATCTTGCTTGGTACATTTTTAAAGGACAGCACCATCTTTTTTATATTCTTTTCAATAAATATTTTCTGAGCACTACTATGTTTATCATCTACATGAGGCACTAGAATACAGTGGTGGATTTATTTTCAAAGTATTTATCGAACACCTAGGATGTGCCAGGCACTGCTTTGACTTGCTAGAGATTTATCAATGAACAAAAGAATCAAAAATCCCAAAGATGTTAAAGAAGCTTACAGATTAGTATGAGATGCAGAGGAACAAGTAAAGTAGAATATGTACTATGTCAGGTAATTGTAAATACTTAGGAAAAAAAAGGAACACTGGAAAATTAGGTGCCCGGGGAGGCCTCATGTTTAGATGACATTGGAGTAAGGGAAATGAAATAGTGAACCATGTGGACATTTTAAAGAACATTCCAGGCAGATAAAACAGCAAGCACAGAAGCCCTCAAGCAGGAGTAGGCCTGATGTATTTTTTGTTCCTCGAGGAGGCTAATGTGGCTAGAGCCCCTGTGGCTGGAGCAAGCTAAGGAGAGGGAGGGGAATAGTAGTGGAAAATGAGGTTCTTATTTGATTTGGGTTTTTGTTCTGACAGGTAAAAAGCTATTGCAGGGTTTTAAATACATGATCTGACTTTTCCTTACTTGATTATTTTTACTCCTGTGTTGAAAACAAATTATAAAGGGATCAGTATAAAAGCAGGAAGCTAATTTTGAAGCCCTTTAAAATAATACAGGAAGCAATGATGGTGACTTGGACGGAGGGGTAGCAAAAGATATGGTAAGAAGTCTTCAAGTTCTGGATATATTGTAAAGAAAGTGTGGAATCAGATATGGGATGTCAGAGAGAGTTACCAAGGGTAACCTCAGAGTTTAGGACTTGAGAAGCTGGAAGAACAGAATTGCTATTAACCTAGACAGGAATCACTGCAGAAGAAACAGATTTGGGAGGGAATAGCCAAAGTTCCATTTGGTTATGTTGTTTGATATGATTATTAGATATTCAAATGAAGATGTCAGAGAGGTCATTAGATGTTTAATTCTGCAGTTTGAGGCTAGAGCTATAAATTTGGGATTCATCAACATATAGGTGAAGGAAGCTATAGCTAAGAAAAGAGAATAGGTCTGGGTTCTGAGCCTTGGAACACCCCAGTGTTTAAAGATTGGAGAGGTGAAAGAACAGACACAACCAGAAGTAGAGAAAAACCAGGAGAATACTGTATCCTGGAAGCCAAGTAAATAATGGAGAGGGGGATGAATTTGGTCAAATGTTTTTAGCATTCCATGTAAGACAAGGGCTAAAAACTGGCCTTAGGATTTGACAATATCCAGCTTATTTGGTGACTTTAATGAGAGCAGTTAGCAGAGTGTCAGTGTCTGATGGGTGTTAAGGAGGATCAGAGAAGAGAACTTGGAGAATACAAGTAAAGAGGGCTCTTTCAAGGAGTTTTGCTAGAAAGGAAAGGAGAGAAATGAAGTGGTAGCTGAAGGAAGAAGCAGTGTTGAAATTTGTTTTTGTTTTGTATTAACAGCATTGTGTGTGTAAGGATTGTGTCAGGAAGGATTCTATAGTGAGAGGAAACTTGCTGCAGGGAAATTTAAATTTGCTGGAGCAATCAATGTTCTCAAGTGTGAGGGGGGTGATACCAAATTTACAAGTAAAAGTGTAGGCCTTTGCCAGGGATATGGAGTCATCCATAGTAATTAGAGAAAAAGTAGAATATATAAATACAGTGAAGTAGGTGGATAGATGGGATGGTCAGAACCTGTGGAAGTTGGTAGCTTCTCTTAGATAGGAATCAGGATCATCAAGTGAAAATAAGGATAAGGAAGGAAGTGGTTGAGATCTAAGGAGAGATAAAGTCTGACATGAGTCATGCAGAGAAAAGAGTAATGGACTGGAGAAGTATTGTTGTTGGGCAGTGGGTCAACTTGAAGCTAGTAGCCATGAATTGAAAGTGAGCAGTCAGCATGGTTTTGTGTCTGCTGCCCAGGTACAGATACACTGTAGGTGGGGAGTTGTGTTTAACCAAGGGTGTGGTTTAAGTCCATGAGTGTGAAGTGAGAGGGGGGCCAAGGGAGTTGAGGGTAGATATGAGAGAATGACTATAATGATTGACTACAGGAATGAAACTGGGTTAAGGAGGGAAGTGAAGATACAGTGGCACTCGGGGAAATATTGAAGTGGGAAGATGAATGAATTGAGGATCCCCGGAGGATGAAGGATTTTTGGAATCGGAATTTGGAATTGCTCACAAAAGTGAGCTGGAAAATAGGTGGCAATTGAAATTGAGCAAATGGAGGATTTGCCAGTTGATAGTAATGAGGTCAAGGAATAAGGGGCTTGAGTGAGTGAAAGGGCAAGGCTGTGTAGGAGGCCAAGAGACTGAGCAAAGTATACATTTCCATACATGGAAAGATCATGTATGTGGATTTTGTAATAACCATGTAATAACCATGAACCATGACAGAGACAATATTGAAGAGTAGGACAGTGCACCAAGAGCCAAAGTCTTCCAAGCACTGAGCCAGCAGAGGGAATTCTAATGTTATCAATAGATGTATAATAATTTTGAAGTTTAGGCTTAAAGATTCATTTTACATTAGCCATCAAGGCCTAAGGTAATGGGGATTGAAAGTGAGACCGAATAATATGCTCATTTTTTCTAATGACTTACTTAATTTAGTCTCTTACAAGTTGTTATAAGCAGAACTGGACTCCAGAGGGTTCTTTGATTCTAAGTCTACTTTAATTAAACCTTTGATACCTTTATGTTTGGTTTTTGGTTTTTCCTGTCCCTAAAAGAAATTTTTTTATTTGTATCATAGTTTAACAAGTCAACTAGTTCTACAGCAGTGAATAAGATAAAAAAAACTGTCCCCAGGCACCCTGCCCCACAGTTCCCCTTTTTCAGGGGTAGCCATTGTCAAATGTTTTAGCCGATTCTTTGATATGTACATCTTTAAATAATATTTGTACATTTCTGTTTCTTTGAGGTTTCGGTTTATTTTGTTACAGTTTTCAATATTATCTGTTGACTTCTTACTATGTGAGATGAGGATTTAGCTCTCTGTGTCTCCATCTCTATCAAATCTGCATGTTCCCCATTCCCCTATCTTCCCAATACAGAATCATAATTTTGGTTTGATCAAGAGTTAGTATTTTTTTTTTTTTCTATTCAGAATGGAGTTATATGTTAAACTGCTGTTACTTTTTATTTCCTGTACTTTTTTCCCCCTTGAGGCTTTTTTCTAGAGTCTTGTCAAGATACATTCATATTTCCCACGTCCATCCATTTAAAGTACACAGTATAGTGGTCTTTAGGATATTCAGAGTGAGGCAGTCATCAACACAATCTAATTCTAGAATTTTTTCAGCATCCAAAATGAAGACCCAATTTCCTTATATCCTTACTAGCACTTATTATTTGTCTTCTTAAGTATAGCCCTCCTAGTGAATGTGAAATGGTATCCCATTGTTGTTTAGACTTGAATTCCCCTCATGGTTAATGACATAAAGCATTTTTTCATGTGCCTATTTGCCATTTGTATATTTTCTTTGGAGAAATGCTTCTACACATTCTTTGCCCATATTTTAATTAGGCTATTTCTCTTTTTAATGTTGAGTTATAAGTGTTCTTTATATACTCTGGATATAAGTCCCTTGTCATACAATGATTTGAAATATTTTCTCTTATTCTGTAGGTTGTCTTTTTACTTGCTTAATGACACAAAGTTTTCTGATTTTGATGAAATCCAATTTATCAGTCTTTTCCTTTGTCATTTGTGCTTTTGATAATAGATCTAAGAAACCATTGCTTAACTCAAGGTCACAAAGATTTACTCCTATGTTTTATTCTAGGAGTTTTTTAGTTTTTGGTTTTTTTTTTTTTTAATTAATTTTTATTAACATATAATGTATTATTTGCCCCAGGGTACATGTCTGTGAATCGTCAGGCTTACACATTTCACAGCACTTAACAGCACATACCCTCCCCA
>CM053618.1:30647437-30692284 GCA_028646535.1 Procyon lotor
TCGGGCTCCGGCCCCACCTGCTCTTCTGGCCCCCCAATGTAGCCATTCCTCGAGGCTGTCTCCCCCGCTCCCTCTACACGCGGTGCCGGACTCTCTTCAAGGCTCCCACCTTCACTGTGCCAGTCCTCGGCTCTCTCTGCCTCGGGGCCCTGTCGGCCCGGACACACCACGCCCACTGGGGCTTCGTGTGTGTGTGTGTGTGTGTATGTGTGTGTGTGTGCCTCATTACTATTGTTAGAGGGCTCAAAGGCAGGCAATGAACTCTGAGAGTTATCTATCAGGTCATCGAGTTCATCACTACGGAAACCTCGGAGTCTGGATCTTCTACAGTCTACAAAGGAAAGACACCCAGGGGGGTCCCCTGAAAGCACGGAAGGCTCCTGCCAGGCCCTGGAACTACCCCAAGTTTACTCTGCTTGAGGTCTGCCTTCCTACTCCGACAGACCCCAGGCTTTAAGGCCCCAGAAATCTGAGGCAAAAGAGAAGCTAAGGCCAAAGGTCATCACGACCACTTCCCAGTCTGCCTGGCACTTATTTCTAAGAGAAAACACAAAAGAACGCTTCATCTTTCCAAGTCTGGCCATCTCCATCCATCCTCTTCTGACTGGGAGCAAGAGGGCAGGGTGTGCGGCGGGCAGAATAACTGCCTGCCAAAGATGTCCGAGGCCTCATTCTTGGCACTGTCAACAGCTCAAGTTACATGGCATAGAGAAACTGAGGCAGCAGATGGGGTTAAAGCTGCCACTCACTTGACCTTAAAACAAGCAGATTTTTCTCAATAATCTGAGTGAGCCCAATGCCATCACAGAGCTCTTAAACACGGAGGCAGCAGCAGAGGTCAGTGTCAGAATGATAAGATATGAGAGAGACTCAACCGGCCACAGGGGGCTTTGAAGATGGAAAAAGGGCCATGAGCCAAGAAATGTGAGCAGCTCCTAGAAGCTCAAAAAGGCACCAAAATGGATTTTCCCTTAGAGCTTCCAGAAAGGAACGCAGTCCTGCTGAAACCTTAATTTTAGCCCAGCGAGACTCATTTTGGACTTCTGACCTCCAAGCTGTAAGATAATAAATCTGTGTTTAAGCCACTAAGTTTGTGGTAATTTGTTAGAGAGACAATAGAAACTAATACCCAGAGCTAATGCAAATAAATCTGAATGTACTGTTCTCTCCCTGGGGCTTGAGGGCTTCACAGAGGCAGTGCCGGGAGTCAGAGTGGGCGCAAACATGCTGCTACCTTTTACACAAGAAGCTTTAATAAAAGGATGCTTAAAATACTTCTTAAAAGGCACTGGTGCGGTAGAAAGAGTCTGAGGTCAGACAGAGCTTGATCCAGTCTGTTTATCAGCCCTGTGATCTTTCCATACTTTCCTTAACTCCCCTGGGTCTCCGGTCCTTATCCATCAAAATCAGGATGATCACTTCCCTGGAGGTGAAAGCTCTGACAATTAAATGGGGCCATGGGGAGGACAGAGCTTGGCCCCGAGAAAGCAGTCAGGAAAGAGCTCCTCTTCCAGCCTCCTCCCTTCTACAGAGTGTTCTCTAAGGATTAGGCACAATCACAGAAGATCCTATCTCATTCCTCTCCCCCATAAATGCAAGGATCAAGACGAGCAGAATCCCACCTCCCTCAATCCACCCAAGACGCTGGGAGTTAGGCTGAGGCTCCATTCATTCATTTATTTAACAAATGTTTCTTGCATGGCCAGGGCCGAGGCAGTGAGCAAATCGGAGCAGTGTCAACCTTCACGGAGCTTATATGCTAGCGGCACTGATGTTCATCAAATGTCAGGCAAACAAACCCACCATCCCAGCAGGGATGGCTACAATGGAGGGGTGTGCAGGCCGGAATGACCCAGCCAGGGGGTCACAGGGGCTTTGTAGGAAACAGTGGGTGAGCTGAGACCTGATGAACAATCAGCATTAGCTAGATGACGGAGGGAAGACCACTCCAGGCAGAGGACTAAAACAACAAAAAGGCCGGAGGGTGGAAGGGAGTGAAGCCTAAATAAAAGAAGGCCAGCGTGGCTGAGCGGCAGAGAAAAAGGGGAAGGAGGGAAGAAAGGGGAAGAAAATGACTCTCTGGTTCAACTGGATGGGTGGTGGGTTCCATTCCCCCAAACAGGAAATACCGGAAGAGGGCGACGCCGGGAGGGAGGAGATCATGAGGTCAATTTTGAGTTTGGGGTACCTTCGGGACACCAAGCGGAGCTATCAATGGGCACGTGGATATACAGGATATGTTAGTCCAGAGTGGGCAGGTACGCTCTGGGCGAGGAGCGGTACGTGGTGCCCTGTATGAGCAAAGCAGTGACAGAAGCAGGGAGAGACCTGGTGAGACTGCCCACCAGAGTGACACGGGGGGCCTCTGACAGACATTCAACACCCAGGAGCTAGAAGGAGACCATGAAGGTGGCTGGAAGGAGCAAGCGGTCTGGGAAGTCCAGTGTTACACAGTCACATAAGGGAGCAGAGTGTATCCGGGAGGGAGACCGTAAGACTCCCTAGGACACCGCCTGGCAGATGGGACCCTGCTTGCCCGGCTGGGAGACAATCCTGGGGAGGCCTGACGTTCAGGAGGTGAGGCCTAGGAGATATGCTCCTAGAGCGCCCTGGGAAGGGACTCAGATATTAAGAGGCTCAACCACTAACTGCCTCCTAAGGAAAAACAAACAGAAGAGCAGAGATCCACTGTATCCGATGGCCTGGCCTCAGGAAGTGGCTCAAAACAGCACAGAAAAGAGGAGATACTGGCCTGGACATATCCTCCGTCCCCAGGCTGGGTAAATATGGATAGCCTTCAAACTAGGGCAACATGAGACCTGACACCAGGCCACGGGGCAGGGGGGCTCCTCCTCTTCCGCGGGTACCCAGCTGGCATGGCACCCGGGCTGGGGCCTCCGGCTGTGCCAACAGCAGAGTGCCACTTTCCAGCCCTTCCGCCCCTAGCACTGAACCCACTTACCTGGTAAGACTCCTGGACCTTGGACTCCGTCTGTCTCCTTTTCCTGCTCGTCCGCCCGCTCTGAGTTCTCAACCACCTGATCCAACTCCTCACTCAGCTGAAGGGGGAAACAAAGAGGGCAGATCGGTCAGCTACATCAGCCCTGCTAGTTAGGACTAGAATGAGAAAGCAGAAAGTGCCTCTCAATGGTCACTCACACACACACCCACACACAAAATCACATGATGTAGGGTGTGTTACACCAATTCTACAGAATTCTACAGGACACAGGAGCTCAGAAAAGTCACATAACTTCTTGTATATTGGTTTCCCAGGGCTGCTCTAACAAAGCACCCCAGACCGCATGACTCAAAAGAACAGAAGTTCAGTCCCTCATAGTCCCAAACTAGAAAATCTGAAATCAAGGTGTTGGCAGGGCTGGTCCCTTCTGAGGGCCGTGAGGAGGAATCCTTTTCATGGTGCTCTCCTAGCTTCTGGTAGTGGTGAGCAAGCCTCGCTGTTCCTTGGCCTGTAAAAGCATCTCATCTCCAATCTCTACTTTCACCTTCACATGGAGTGTCTGTGTGTCTCTGCATCTCCACATGGTCATCCTCTTATAAGGACGCCATATTGGATCAGGGCCCACCCTACTCCAGGATGACCTCTTCTTAACTACCTACATCTGCAATGACCCTATTTCCAAATAAGGTCAGTTTCTGAGGTACTAGGGGTTCGCACTCCCCCACACATCTTTTTGGAAGAACACAATTCAACCACAACACTTTCCATGGCCACAGAGCCAGAAGTCAAATCCAAGTTGGTCTAGTTCCAAAGCCTACGATCTTAACATCTTCCCAAAGGAGGAGGAAACGCAGTTAAGAGTCTGCTGAGAGACAGGAGGAAACAGTGAAGTTGGTGTCAGAGCTCCCCAGGACTCTGGCTCATGTCCACCAACTCAAGCTGCAAACTTGTGATTTGGTAGGACAAAATGGAGAGGATGGTCCACCCCAGAAACAGATGCTGATTAACAGCCTGGTAGCAGATAACTTCGACCTCCCCTCATCATGTTCTCACCTGGCAAATGGGGGAAATGCCACTGAGAGAGTAGGGAGCAAAAAGCATACAACGATAACCAACAATTCTGGTAGCAATGAGGACGAAGAGGGCAAGAAAGGTCTAGACCACAATTTAGAGGGCTTATCACTGAATTAGGAGGGAGGGGAAGGGGATAGCTTTCCTCGGTATTTTCTTATGTTCACAATGTCAACGCTTAAGGTCTCAAAACATTTTCACTAAAAATTAATCTCCAAGAGACTTGGGTTAAAATAAAACTCTCATGTATCTACTGGTCTTCGGTCTCTCTCTTTTTTAACTTTAGTTTTAAGTAACCTGTACACCCAACACGGAGTTTGAACTTAAAACACCAAGATCCAGAGTCAAACGATCTACCCACTGAGCCAGCCAAGTGCCTCTATCTTCCCTTCTGTGCCTCCACTCCTGCCCCTTAGAATTAGGTAAAACCTTCGGTTTCAAGTCCTCCAAGCTCACAAGAAAACCAACACGGGGGAGAGGGCCGGAAGGCTGGAGAAGACACTATGAGATACAGGTCGTGGGAGCACAGAGCAAGAAGTCCCAAGAGCTCTCGCTGGCCCAAAAGAAGGATGTTAGTTTTGAGAAGGCCCAGAGTTCTCTGATCCAAGCCTTACCCAGGTTCAGCCTAACCCAGTACCCTTCTTGACTATCTGCAGCCATAATGAGCCCACTCCTTGCCTGCCCCATCCCCAAAGCCAAAACCCCCTTCAGCAAAAAATCTTAACTCAGAGCTGGGTCTGCTTTCAGAATGATCCAGGCAAGACCGATGCAGGCCACCCTCTGGGAGGCCTCCTTCTTCTGAACAAAGCAAGAGATGGGGACTTCAAAATGAGCCACTGAAGAAGGTAAGGGGAAGGGTCCTTTCAGTGTCTTCCATCTTGGGGTGCCCCCAAAAGGAAAGTAACTCCACCTTTGGCCTTGCCCCTACAAGTAGGATAACTGCCTATATTTCAAAAAGCATTTTAGGAGACCTACTGGGAAAGGCAATTTTGCAGGTTATGTACGGACAGTGAGCGACGTGGTCCTACAAACCAGGACCCCAAAGGTTCCTAGAAGCAGGAGCCGCCCACACCCTATTAACAAGACCCATCATTCACTAAGGGGTCACTCCCTGCCAAGCACTGAACTAAGCACTTTCCATATACCAACTCACTGGCATATGAGATAAGGCCTAGCACTACTCTCCTTTGCAAATGAAGAAACCTGAAGCTCGGAGAAGTTAAATGACTTGACAAGTGGCCAGAAGCCAAGGCAGGATAGGAACACAGGCTTTCTGACTTCAAAATATGTATCCACTATGCTCTATTCCCTATAAACCTGAAACCTTTCAGTGGAAAGACACAACTCATTCCTCACAATTCCCTCTGTCCAGGGTATAGAATCTAGGGGCCACAGAATCCGCAGCAGTGGTTAAAATTCATCCGGCTCCTTTTTTACCCAATTCATCTGGATAAAGGAGATGGTAAGAGAAATATAGAAATCCGTCTCAAAGTCAGATTCCAAACCTCAGATTCCAAACCAAGTCCTATACTAAAAAATAGCAAGCCCTAGGCAAATCTCATCGACTTTCAACTCGGTTTCCCCTTCCACTCTAGGGCTAAGCCATCTGCTTCATCTACACAGTATCATTTACAAGGGAGGAATGTACATCAATAGTGGTCAGTATTGATCAGGAGAGCAGGAAGTACACATGAGAAGGACAGGCAGAATGCTAGACTGATCTGGGAAGTCAGTCTCCATGGAGCACGTGGGACTAAAGATCCCCTCCCTGAATAACGGGGGGATGGGGAATTTTAACCAATGGAGTTTCAGAGAGAGTTAAAGAAAAAGAAACGGTGTGAGAAAGCAGAAAAGGGACAGGAAAGCAGATGCACATTTATAAACGGTGAGTTCCCAGTGTGGTTAGAATATAGGTGGGTGAGATGAAGATTGAAGATGCCGCTCTGAGCAGTGCAGAATTTGGAAGCTGCTAAGAAGTTTGGACTGTTCTGGGTAGTTCAAGGGCAGCAGCAAGTGTTTGTAAAAAGGGATGTCGTGGGATCAAGGCAGGGCCTCAAAAGCAATCTGCACAGCATGGGAGAGACACCAAGGGGAGAGGTGGTAACACAGCATCTCACTCAGTTGGGCAGAGCAGACACAGGGACACAAACCTGAGGACTGAAGATGTGGAACCGACTGAGCGCACAAGTGAGGGGACCACCCTTAGGGGCACAGGGAAGGACGATCACCAGAGATGACCAGAACACAGGACCTGAGAGGAGGAGAGCTGGTCACTAGTTCCGGAGAGTCAGGAGGTGTGAGGGAAAGCTGAACAAGAAAGAGACAAAGAGCTGGAAAGTGATAAAGTAGTGGGAGGAGGGGAGACAGTTAAGAAAAGCCGAGCTCAGCGAGAGGCACCCAGGTGGCGAAAGCACCTTTGCAAAGTTGGGTGGGCCTCCAAACAAGGCATAATTATCCCAGTCATTTACACCTGCAAGGGGCCACGAGGCCTTGGGTTTGCAGAGGGACTGATGTCTCCCGCACATCCGTTCTAGCTGGGAGGAGGGCGCCGGTGCGGCCACTTGTTGCAAAGATCAGCCGAGGTCAAGGCCTGCCCGCGCGCTGCTGCCTGGGTCCGACGCCGCTTTAATCATTCACCTGCTGGTTACCGGTCGCGGCTCCTCCGGGGCCCCGGCTCCATCCCGCACCGGCGGCATCCGGAGGAGGCTCGGAGTCCCGGAGTCCCGCTTCCTTCCTGCTCCACAGCTCCTCTGCACGCGGGGACCCCTCCCCCGTCACACTCCACGAAAAGCGCATTCGAACCACCGAGACGCCCCCCGCACCCCACCCGCCCGGACCCCGGGACCCCGCTCGGGTGCCCCACGCGAAACTTTGCTTCCGCCCCCCCCCCCGCCCCACTGCCTTGTACCTCCTGGTAGGATGTGGAGAGCTCCTGCCGGATCATGGCATTGACCGGAGCTGAGGTACACCTGAGACCGCTACGGCTCCGGAGAAAGGGCGGAGCGAGGACCGCGGCTGCCGCACTTAAAGCTGCCGGCTCCGCCAGGCGGAACCGGTTCGGAGGTGCGGCCCCGAGACCAGGCGGGGCGGCCCTGGGCGCATGCGCCTCGCTCCCGCCGGAGCCTCGGAAGGGTTGCTGGGAAATGTAGTCCTGGGCGAGGGGCACCTCTCAGCAACTCTGGAACGGCAAAACCTGCGCTACCCAAAGCCACCTTTAAGCCAGGCATCAGACGCACGTGCTCTCTTCATCCCTCACTTCCTCTGTATGTTAGAGGAGGGACAGAGAAAATGAGGGAAAAGTGGAATAAAGAGGTCACGTCAGATGAGTGGGAGAGCCAAATCTATAACTGCAAGAGACAGTCTGGTGGTTTATAACCATTAATAAATGTCTGCAGAGCACTTTGTATATTACAAAGCACTTTCATTCATATTATGCCCTTGATCCTGCAAGGAACCTTGTGAGCTGGACATTTTGCGCCCTGTTTTACAGGGGTTAATTAAGGTACCTTAATTCTAAAAGGATTTGGGCAGGGCAGTCATGAAGTCTTTTTTTTTTTGTTTTGAAATGAAGATTATTTAATCCAGGAACAGACTACAGAATCCAAATACTTTCCATTATTCCTAGGGCAGACATTTGGAGTCAGGACCTCTAGGTTTTTGTCCTGGCTCTGCCTCTCGCCCACAGGTCTTTCTTTCTTGCTTTCTTTTTTAAGATTTTATTTATTTGAGAGAGAGAGAGCGCACGCGGGAAGGATGGGCAGAAGGAGGGGGCGGCTCTCCTTGGGCAGGGAGCCCAATGCTGGGCTCCATCCTAAAACCCTAGGTTCACGACTTGAGCCGAAAACAGCTGCTTAACCAACTGAGCCACCCAGGCGCACCCAGGTCTGGTAATACTGTGAGCCCTCCTCTTTATGCCTAAACCCTGCCCTGCTCACAAAGCCTTACTGAGAGCCTAAACAGATCATGCAGCAAAAACCGAAAGTGCTGTTCCCCCGCAGCAGAAGCCTCCTGTCCTGGATGTGGAGAATATGGTGTTTGCCTTATACCAGGGTGAATCTCAGGGCCGCATCTTCCCCTCCTCCCACTGCCTGAACTGCTCTTCTCTGTGGTCACCCAGGGCTGATTAGTGGTGAGGCAAATAGAGGTCGCTTATGCTTTGGTGAATGATGCTCTGTGTCCTGGGCAGCTGTAAACTGCAAGCCCCTGCACGCAGGCCCCCAGGGCCTCTTCCGTCTTCAGCAGCAGCCCCAGTAGCACCAACCACATCAAAGCCCCTTGGACGTCCAGAGTATTGGTAAAGGGAGGCCTCCCTCGCCTCTTCTGGCCACCCTCCCTCACCCTAGGTTCCCTGGTCTTGCATCTTTAATGGGACCATATATATAGTGCCAAACCTACTGTAGGTACTCAACAATGTTCAATGTAAGAATGGAATACTTATTCCGGCCACTTAACAGCTGCTTGCAAATACAAATGACAACAAACAATTCATTAGATTCCTAGCTGCATTCGTGCGAGGCTGGTTGATAGAACAGGTCACACAATCACAGAATTTTGAAAGAACCAGAAAAATCTAGCCCAGCCCTATCGATCCTTTCTGTTCTTTGTTGCTTGGGCCAAACTGGAAAATTACAGAGTCTCACATTTGAAGGAGATACTAGTACAATATTTAACATGGTTTTAACAAATCCAGCACTGGGCCCTGGGGTACAGAAGCAAATGGGGTACTCCCAGGTCCTTGCCCTTCTGGCTCGTGCATGCTAGAGTGGAGCAACCATGAACACATAAATAGGATTTTCTGTACTAGCTGTTCCCAAGTCCTCTCCTCCCATTCTCTCACGAGCACACACGAATCAGGCTTTCATCCTCTCTGCTCCACTGAAATAGGCTTGTCAAGGTCACAAATGACCTCAGAGTTATCAAATCAGATGTCCATTTCTCCATCCTCCTCTTTTTTTGATGAGTTTTTTTTAGTATAGTTGTAACACAACGTTACATTATTTTTAGCTGTATGACATAGTGATTCAACAAGTTTATAGGTTATGCTGCACTCTCCACAAGTGTAGCTACCATCTGTCACCATACAATGCAATCACGAGATCATTCATTATATTCTCTGTGCTGTGCCTTTTATTCTGGTGGCTCATTCATTCCATAATTGCATCTCCCACTCCCCTTCCTCCATTCTGTCCATCCTCTCTGGCAACCATCAATTTGGTCTCTGTACTAATAGGTCTGATTCTGCTTTTTGCTTATTCATTTGTTTTGATATTTATCCTCTTTCTTTTCTTTCTTTTTTTTTTTTTAAAGATTTTATTTATTTCTTTGACAGGGAGAGAGATCACAAGTAGGCAGAGAGGCAGGCAGAGGGAGAGGGGGAAGCAGGCTCCCTGCTGAGCAGAGAGCCCGATGCGGGGCTCGATCCCAGGACCCTGGGATCATGACCTGAGCCGAAGGCAGAGGCTTTAACCCACTGAGCCACCCAGGCGCCCCTATCCTCTTTCTTGATCTGTCAGCTGCCTTCGCCTCAGCTGATCCTCTCCTCCCTGTCTACTTTCCTCCTCTGGCGTCCAGGACCCCACGTGTCTCCCCTTTGCCTCTCGTCTCACTCAAAGTTCTTTCTTAGAGTCCTTTGCTGGTTTCTCCAAGATGGCATTTCCAAGCTAGGGCTCTGATCTCCTTTCAACTCACTCCCTAGGGGCTAGGGAAATGGGCTCCTCTCTAGTCTCATGGTTTGAATTACCATCTAGATCCCAAAGGTCCTTGTTATGGGTTGAATTGTGTCCTTCAAAAAGGTATGTTGAAGTCCTAACTCGGTACCTCAGAATGTGACCTCATTTGGAAATAGATGGTTGTAGAGGTATTAGATCAAATGAGGTCATACTAAGGAAGGCGATCCCTTCATCTTTTATGACTCACGTCCTTACCCAAAGATGGAAAACGACGTGAAGAGAGACACACAGGGAGAGTGCCCGTTATGGCAGCAGCAGAGATCACAATGATGCCACTGCCAACCAAGGTGGCTTTAATCATTGCACCTGCTGCCTACAGGTGAAAAAAAAAACACACAACTTTTCAAATAGGGCACAGATTGGCCTGTAGCTGGGTTTCCCCCGAATTTGGTCAAGAGAGAGCACTGCTGGGAGATTGGAGGGGGTCAGTGCAGGGGAGAAGCCAAGGTTTTTCTTTTCCTTCCTCCCTGTTCCTGGCAGTGTCCCTTCCATGGCTCCAGTCCCTGATGCGAAGGCTTTTTGTGAGTCTAGCTTCAGCAAGGGGACCCAGACCCCCAGACTCGAATACCACCTCCTCCTCCCTTCTATGGCTAGGATGCTGTTACTCTCCAGCTGTTTCTAATCTTCTCGTTACTTCGGGGATTCTCCGCAGCCTCCTTCATCCCCTGTGCAACCAATTATCTTATTACAAGTCATTCTGTTTCTCTTCGAATAATTTGTATTCTCCTTGCAGGTGATTGATTCATTTGGGAAAGCGAATCTGGGTTCAAATAGAGAAAGGCAAACAGAGAAATGCCTAGAAAAATCCAAGGGCATATGAGCATGCTATGACACCACAGATTTATACTCAGTGTCTCAGGGAGAGGAAGCTAGATCTGATCAGTAGAAATTACAGGGAGTATCTTTGGGCTCAGAGAAGTTACTAACAAATAGAACTGCAAAGAGAGAAAGGGCTCAGAGAAGCAGCACACTGGAGGTCAGGGATGTTATTAAAGAACATGCTGCATCAGGAAGGGGATGATATTCTATTCAAGGGCTTAGAAGGGCCTCTTCTAACCTGGAGATCCTGTGACCCACGTAACATAGATTCTGCACGTAGCAGCTTACACAGACTCTCACGTCCACGGTCATTTTTGGCTTCAGCACAATTCCATCAGGGAGGCAGGCTGGTGTGTTACTAATACAGAAACTGAGATTCAGATAGGGTTTGTGATGGATCCTGTTCAGGTCACTCTGTATTGGCAGTTCATTCTGTTGCATGGATGAAATGTATGAAAATTTAGTACAGTCACTGAGGGAAGATGGAGCCTGAGGGTTAAGGGAAGATGCTGGGAGGGGGCCTGGGCTTGAATATTGGCTCTTCCACCCACCTGTGACCTTGAGTAAAGTATTTAAGGTCTCTGCACTTCAGTTTCATTGTCTGTAAAAATGGGCCATAATACTAGTTCTTACTTCATAGAGTGAAAGCACGAATTAAATGAGCTAATACTTGTGAAAGTGCTGAACCAGGGCTTGGCACAAGATAAATCCTTCTTTGGTTTCTTTTGCCAGTACTCCCGTCCACAAAATGTTGGCAGGGCCCAAAAACTGAGTCTCTCCACCTTCCTATCCACCTACGTGTACTTGATGATCTCATCTATTCTCTGGCTTTATTTTTTTTTTTAAGTTTTTTTTTTTTTAACAATTTTATTTATTTGAGAGAGAGAGAGAGCAAAGTGAGAGCGAGCGAGCGAGCGAAAGAGAGAGAGCACACATGAGTGGGGGTGGAGGGCCAGAGGGAGGAGAAGCAGACTCCCTGAGGAGCAGGGAGCCTGATGTGGGGCTTGATGGGGGACCTGATGCAGGCCGATGTGGGGCCCTGATGTGGGGCTCAGTCCCAGGACACTGGGATCATGACCTGAGCAGAAGGCAGACGCTTAATCCACCGAACCATCCATGTGCCCCCATTCTGTAGCTTTAAATACATCCTATGTGCCAAGGATTCCATGATTTATATTTCTCAGCCTGGAACTCTTCCTTCAAATCCAGACTCATATGGCCAACTGCCAATTTGATCCTTCTACTTTGATATCTATGTGTTCTTAGAGCGACCAAGCCTGATCCTGAGCTTCTCCCCCCAGACCTGTTCTTCTCACCACCTCCTTATCTCAGTAAGTGGCAACTCCATCCTTAGGGTTACCAAAGCCAAAACCCTCTGGGTCATCCTTGACTCTGTTCTATCTCCCTGACCCCACGTCTCCTCTCATTTGCCAGCAAACCCTGCCAGCCACGCCTTCGAAATACATCTGAGACCCACCTTCTGCTCACCACCTCCCTTGCCAGCACTCTGGTGCAAGCCACCATCACACCTCTTGCCTGGATTACTGCAGCAGCTCCTGGCTTAGTCTGTCCTCAACACCACAGAGTCATTCCACTAACATTTTAACTCGTTCCTCTGTTCCATTCAGTTAGTGTAAAAGCCAAAATCCTTTAAAAATGAGCTGTGAGGGCCCACGGGACCTGCCCTCCACCTCCGTTCCCTTTACCCCTTGACTTCTCAGACCTCAGCTCCCACACCTCTTCCTTCCCACTGCTTCTCTAGCAAGCAGGACGCAGTCTCCCCTCTGCAGAGAATGTCCTCCCCTCCTGGCTACCTCCCTTACCCCCTATTATACAAATACCACCTTCTTGGTGGGACCTTCCCTGGTCACCCTATTTGTTTTTATAAGATTTATTTATTTGTTTTAGGGACAAAGAAAGAGAAAGCACAAGCAAGAGGAAGGGCACAGGGAGGGAATCTCAAGCAGACCGCCCACCAAGATCCAACTGCAGCTCTCAGAGGACCCACGAGATCATGACCTGAACCAACTCTCAGTCTGATTCTCAACCCACTGAGCCATCCAGGAGCCCCTGGTCAGACTATTTAAAACTATTTAAAAATCTATTTAACCCCCCCCAACCCCCCCCATGCTCCCTATCCCTTTGCCCTTCTTTTTCTTCCCAGTATTCATCACCATCTAACACACAACACATATGTCTTATTCTTGTCCATTTCGTCCATATAAGCTCATGGAACGTAAACTCCATGTGAGCGCTGATCCCTTGTTCAGCTATGTGTTCCCAGTAACCTGATACATGGCAGCCCTCACAAAGTATTTGTTGAATAAATTAATGAAGGAGTCTTTGCACAAATGTTAGGCATAATTATTTCAGCGCAGATCTGCACTACGCCCTACCCTTTGCAAAAATCCCCTTAGGGACATAACTGGGAAAGAAAAGAAATCAGCCAGAAGTAAAAGGGAACTTTTAAAAAGATTTTTAAGTAAACTCTACACCCAATGCGGGGCTGGAACTTACACTCCTCCCCCAACCCCCGCATCAAGAGTGGCATACAACACGACAGAGCCAGCCCCAGAAGTAAGAAGCTCTGAATAAAGCTGGGGTCCTGGTTTATAAATATATCCTCCTAGGTGCTGGAGTGTGGGGCTGTGTCACCCACGTACCTACTCAAGAACTACTGTCACATAGGTCGCCCTCCGCACAGCCTCCCGTCCAGGGCCGCGGAGTCGGGAGCTCCGGCGGCGCGGTCCCGAGGGCTCAGGGGCGGGGCGGGCAGCGGGCGCGCGCGCGGCCCAGGCCTCCCGGCCCTGCTCGGCGCGCGCACCATGGCGGGCCCCGCGTCCCCGCGGCGGTTGCGGCGGCTGGCAGCGCTGGCCCTGCTCCTGGCGCTGACTCCGGGATCGCCGGCAGTCTGGGCGGGGCAGGCGCCGCGCCCCGCCGAGCGGGGGCCCCCAGTGAGGCTCTTCACGGAGGAGGAGCTGGCCCGCTACGGCGGGGAGGAGGTGAGCGGACGGGAGGCCTCGGAGGAGGCGCGGGCTCCGAGCTGGACGCCGGGCCTGCGAGCCTCGTTTTTCCCGGCGGAAGGCCGCGCAGGGATCCGGGGAGTCCTCCCGAGTCGGGGCGGCCCGGACTTAGCCCCGGCCCCGAGCCCCCACGCCCTGTCCCGCGCTGCCCTCTCCCTGTCTTCCGGCGAACTGCTCCCCTGAGACGCGTTCGGCTGATGTTCCATCCCACGAACCTCGAACCTCGGAACTTTGCGGAGGTTAATGTTAGCATCAGCTGGGGGCAGAACCTTCTGCCTCCCCTTTGCAGCGTGTCACGGGGAAGGGAGGGAGGGAAGTGAAACCTGTGGGGCAGACCCAGGGACGATCCAGGCTTCCTGCACTTTGTTTTCCTGCCCCGACCTCGAACCCACTTTTAGTGCCTGTGCTCTGGGCTGAGCAGGAGCTGGTGAGAGAGCAGAGGGGGGAGACCGGAGGTTAAAGAAAAAGACACCCCTCCACACGCCCACATCAGTCAGTAGTCTGGAGGTGTCCAGGAAATTCCTCACAATCCCCGGTCCATTTGGGCTGCTAGGATCCAGTGTGATGCCTGCAGAGCGTGGGAATAAGATGCTGCACTGCGTGGCAGAAGGGCCATAGTGGGGCTGATCCGAGAAGAAAGGGGAGCAGTTTGATGGGGAGGTCACGTATGGTATCGTGTCAGCGTCGATAGGAACCAACGGCCTGCTTTTGCACACCGGGAAACTGAGGCATGCCACCAGTTAGGGGCAGAATGAGGAAGGGACAAGTGTCCTCTTGTTAAAACCCTCCTGCCTGGAATCCTAATCCTAAATTAGCTAGCCTTAGATAGACTAGGTTTGAAACGGGAGACGGGTTGGGGGTGGGTGGTCAGAAACTTGGCCCTTAGGCAATGATGGCTAGTTTGAATATCACTGTACAAAGAGGTTGGTTAGAAGCCTGAGTGGAAGAGAACGCAGGAGGGAGACAGGGATGTGACTAGATGTTAAGGGAAGCAGGGAACCAGATGATACAGGATCCAGGAATCATTGCAGAAAAGAGTTAACGTAACAGGCCCACTCTCCTTAGGAAGGCCCCGCTGGCAAGAGTGGCTGTTGGCTGACGTCTGGAATTCCAGGGTGTTCCACACTTCCCTAACGGATGAGGGTGGCTCACTCTGGGCTCTTTATACAGTGCATTTATGTTGAACATTGCTGGGCAGAGAGGACCTGCATGGCCAGCTGCCAGTGAAAACCTTGGGCTCTGAGGCTCTAATGGGTAGAGACTCTAATGTTCTGGGCAGAAACATTGTACACGTAGTGCGATGTGCGTTGTGTTGCTGGTGGAAGAGTGCTGTGTCTCACCCCTCATGGGAAAGACAGAACGTAGGGAAATCTGCCCATGGATTCCTCTAGACTCTGCCTGCGTCCTTTCCTCTTATGATCTGTGTATCCTTCTGTACAGCTGTAGTAAGTCTGAGCTCTGAGCGCAACTGTATGCTGAGCTCTGTGAGTCCTAAAAGTGAGTCTTCAAACATGGGGGTGCACTTGGAGACCCCCAGCACAGAACCCAGGAGAAGAGAGAGTTCAAGGTCGAGGGTACTTGTAGCAACAGCTCCAAGGGCTGCAGGATGAGGATGGAGAAGAGACCCTTGGTTTTTTTATGCTGACATTATTGATACTTAACTAAGGGAAGGAAAGGGGGAAGCTTGCGGTGGGAACAGGTTAAGGAGAGAAATGTTTTGGGTGTTTGGAGGCAGAGAGAGGAAGAGGGTCAGGTAGGAGAGGGGCTGTTGAGTACAGCTGAGTAGAGCGGTGCTGTACTCTGATCCACCCTACACGGTTCTGGGGTATGCCTGTTGTCTGGGAAAAATTACTAATAGCACCCCCTTCACTCTCAGAACCGTCACTGTTTGTAGAACACATTACACGGTATCCTAGTTCGAGCTTTATACCTTTAGATCATGCCTGGCATGACTCCCTGTTCTTTGGGCCCGGAGTTCTTTGGATTTTTTCCCCCCATCTATAAGATGCTTTTATCAGCCCACCTGAAACAGAAATAGTAGGAGGTACCATATTTGGCTTACTTAAGGAATTGGTTTATGTGATCACGGGCACCGGTCAGGCAAGTCTGAAAAGTCCATAGAGCAGGCCAGAAACCCCTGGGCAGTAGCTGATGCCCCAGCCCACCAGTGGAATTTCTGCTTCTACAGGGAAACCTCAATTCTGTTCCTAAGGCCTTTCAACTGATGCAGTTAGGCCCACCCTGATTATTCAGAATAATCTCCTTTATATAAAGTCAACTGATTATAGATGTTAATCACATCTACACACTATCTTCATAGCGACACCCAGATACTGTAATTGATCAAAGTTGGCCCATAAAACCAACCATCATAATAGCTATCACAAGATTTCCTACTCTCTGTAGGGATTGTGTGAGGATTAAATGAGATGGTGCTATGCAAAGTAGGCCTGCAGTACCCTTAGCATAGTAAGCCGTAATAAATCTTAGCTGCTATTTTTGTTAGCTTATTGTTAAAGTTATAAGCACGAGTCATTATAACAGGCCCTTAATCCTCTTATGCAATTCAAAAATCAAGCTCTGAAACCAGAAGGGTTGGGTTTTTTTTTTTTTTAAGATTTTATTTTTAAATAATCTCTGTGCCCAATGTGGGACTTGAATTTACAAACCTAAGATCGAGAGTCGCATGCTCTACCAAGAGAGCCAGCCAGGTGCCCCAGAAGGTTTTGTTTTGTTTTGTTTTAATAAGCCATTTAATAGCAAAACCCAACCTGCTCTGAACTTCTTTGGCAATAGAACCTTGCCAGAACTGACTCGAGTCTATTTATAATGTGTATAATGTGTTGTACTTAGTGTGAATATTCATGTTCATGCTTTCCTGTGGAAATTTTCATATAGTTGGTTATGAGGTGCTACCTCGGCCCTCCATAGGGAAGACGAGGTGAAATCGAGGATTCGCTTTGGTTCAGAGAGGATGTCACCCTCCACCCTCCTAGTGCAACACGATTTTTGCCATCCTCAGAAAATATGTTTTCCGCCTTCACTGCATTGAAGGATACCAAGGGCAGAGAGGGTCGCCCTGCCTACCCCCACCCCCACCTGATTTCTGGGCCTGGGACCAGATGGTGCTAACTCTGTCAGGCACTACCCTAACCACTTTAAAGCACCAGCTAGCTCATTTAATGACCACCACAGCCCCCTGAGGTAGGGGCTATTATCTCATTTTTTCAGAGGAGGAAGGAGGCATGGGGAGGTTAAGTAACTTGCCCAAGGTTACACAGCTAGGAGTGATCCAGGTGAACTAGGTGCTGCTCCCTCAGGCCCGTATAAGGAAAAGGAACTACCAAGAGCCACCCCGCTCCATTGCTTTAGGCACCCCTGCCCCAGGGGCGTACCGGTTCTAAGAAGGTATCAGAGTGCAAGCATGCCGGGAAACGTAGTTTGGCTGCGGAGTTTATTTTGCATGACTCTGGACCCTGAGCTTGCCGAGCCCCCCCCCAGGCTTCACGGTTGTTCTTCGTAGATGGAATTTGCCTGCGCTCGTCCCCTCGGAAATCTGTGCTAAGGTAGGGAGGTGGACAGGGTAACGTTTGTTTTCTGTTTTTCTAAAACTTAATGATAGTGAAGAGTAAGACTGTACTTCCTCTGGAAAGATCATTCTGGACAGACATGAAGGATATGTCACAGACAGTGAAGGCAATGGGGTAGAGGCTGGAGAAGAATGAGGTGAAACCACCCTCTCTAATTGTACAATCAAGTGATGGCTTGTAGTCGACTGTCTGTGTCAGGGGCTACTTTCCGCACCCTCCCCCAGTACACACACACACACACACACACACACACGCGCGCGCACACACACAACGAAAGTTCCATCAAGCAATGCTTATTCTTACTATGTGTGATGCACCCCAACATTTTCTATTTTCTGTTCGAATTTAAACTTTTCTTTCTCCACTTCGTTAAAAAAATTGGTTAGTAATTCACTAAATGAATCCACGATCCGTTAATAGGTTACCGATGCCAAGTGCAATCAGAAAGGAACCCAGCCTCAGATCCTCGGAGGGCCCCATAATTTCTACAGAAGGAAACCTCCGCAGCAGTTTCCTTCTTTACCAGTGAGGACCTTTGGCTCTTCCCTGGGCCTGGTGCGAGATGTGATGTTGAAGGCTCAGGGGCCCGCCTTCCTGCCTGTACCCAGGCTCCAGGCCTCTCCCTCCCCTCCTCTGCCCTGGCCCCACTTGACACTAGGTGGGGAGGGAGGCCAGATGGACCCTGAGGAGAAAGGCCAGGTCTCACTCATGCAGGGGTTCCCCTGGTTCCTGTCCATCTGGGTGCCTCTGACCCACCCCTTGTGTCTCATCTGGTCCTGAGTCTCGCGGATGAATTGCCCAGGCCACCCTCACCCAATCCTGGTCCCAGGCAAGTGCGCTGTCCTAGTGCTGTGTGCCCCCTGGTGGGCCGGGCCAGGGAGCGAATGAGCTCGAGTTCGAAGGCTCCAGGTTCCAGAGACTGCTCTAATCCCCGCTGGGATGCAGGGCAAGTCTCCTAACTCCTCGGCCTGGAAGGCTGCATCTGTTAAATGAAGGCGTTGGATAATCTTCGAGGCCCTTTCAGTTTTAACTTAAAATGCCTCTAGAATCCTTATCTTGGGATTGGGAAGTACACTTTTTTTCTCTTTCCTTTGAGAAGATCTCCAGTCTTCTTCCACTTGGTTATCTGATTCCTCTTTGACCTTAACTTTTTTTTTTAAGACTTTATTTATTTATTTGACAGAGAGAGATCAGAAGTAGGCATTGAGGCAGGCGGAGGCGGGGGGAGGGGAGGGGGCGCAAAGCAGGCTTCCTGCTGAGCAGGGAGCCCCATGCGGGGTTTGATCCCAGGACCCTGGGATCATGACCTGAGCGGAAGGCAGAGGTTTTAACCCAGTGAGCTACCGAGGCGCCCCTGACCTTATAACTTGTAAAATCTAGAGCAGGATCCGGGTAACTGACATTTATTTCCCCAAACTGCTAAGTGCTTCTTATCTCTTGCCTTGGTTAATCCTCACAACAGCCCGGTAAGTGCATACTTTTAGTATCTTCTTATTACAGGGGAGACATTTGAGGCACAGAGAGGTTAAGTAATTTGCCCAAGGCAATACAGCTCATAAGCGGTGGCACAAACTCAGGTCTGTTTGACTTGAAGTGACTCCTCCCGCGGGCTCTTGGAAAAAGGCAGACCTCCTGCTGTTACTTCAGACTTGCCGAGCATGATAAAAACAAAATGAAGCATCCTTCCAGGTGGATGAGAGGGTGGGGAACACGGTGTGAAGCTGGTGGTGAGCGTGTGTGTCTTTATCTGTCTCCACGGACATTTCCATTTTGGAGTCTGCATTTCTGCTCCCAGGACTTCCACTCACCCTCTGTCTTCTCAGTTGCCACCTCCGGGGCCTGGAAGCCATGCCCGCTGCCCTTCTGTCCGTGGACTCCCAGCTCCACGGGCCAGGAACAACCCCCCAGCCCCACCCCCAGCACACTTGACGTTTAACCGATAAGGCCATTCCGTTCTGTGGAATGTCTGTAACAACATTCCTTTCTACCCCTTTGCTGGGACTTCCTCCTTGCACTGATACCTTCAATGCATAGTTTCACGAGGAGATAAATATTTAACTGTTGGAATTGAGGGTGTTAGTGATAAGATGCATGTGGTTCTATTTTATGTATGTGAATGTCATGTTTCTATGCCTCTTTGCACACAAGAAAGGAGTAACATATTAAAGCAACAGGATGGAAACTAAGACCAAACGCCACAGGTAAAATTATAACTGTTAATATAGTGTTTAAATTGAAATAATATATAACCTTACTCGATAAGCAATTGAAGTCAAGAAATAAATAATCACAGTGAAAGAAAGGCCATTCAAAAAAAAAAAAAAGGCAAGCTGCTGGCTGGTTAAGCAGTGCCTTTTAAAATAACGAATATTGGGGCACCTTGCTGACTCAGTAGGTAGAGTGTGCAACTCTTGATCTTGGGGGTGAGTTCAAGCCCCACATGGGTGTTAAAATCTCAAAAAAAAATTAAATGGGGCTGGAGGAGCAGAGGTCTTGGGCTCCCCCAACAGCTTCTCTCCTGCTTTCTAGGAGGATCAGCCCATCTACATGGCAGTGAAAGGAGTGGTGTTTGATGTCACTTCTGGAAAGGGTAAGTGGCTCGGCTTTATGAATCCTTACTCCTGGGGAGCTCAGCAGCCAGTGTGGGCACTGGGTGTGTGAACAAAGCGAGGGGACGCTGGCCAGGTCCTTTTCCCTCAGACCGAGCTAACAGTCTTTGTCAGTGTTGTACTTCCACAGTGTTTGTCGAACTATGTCATGCTCCTGCTCAAAAACCCTCCATGGCTCCCTGCTGCCTATGGCATCAAATTCCAACTTGATATTTTACCACGGTTGAAGCAGAGAGGAAAAGTACAACACCTTGCTCTGTAAGGTGTTGGGATCACAGAACATGACAGAACATTTTAATGCCCCTAAATGGTTTCTCTAGTGGTAATTGCAGATGATACCATGGAGGTAGTTTTTATGGTTCATTGTGTATCTGATACCAAACAAAAGATGTTGAATGGAGTAGACTTGGCTTCTACCAACATTTAAGAAGACTGAACATTCTTCCTGTTTGCATTTTAAATATTTTTAAGAGATTGTTTTCATTCCGTATTTTTTAAGAATCACCTCTCAGTCCAACATGTGTGACTTATTCCATAGTCTGAATTAGTGGAACCCAGACTGATGGCAGGGGGTGGCTTATTGGGCTCATGTCTTCACTGCTTCCCTTCTCCTTGTGCCTGGAGGCTTCGTCAGCCCTGGATCAGGTGTCAGGCCACCTCCCCACCCCAGCCACGGACAGTCTCCTTGCTGCTTGGTGTGCACATCCACACTCACGTTTTCTTCCTTCTTCTCCACGGCAGAGTTTTATGGACGAGGAGCCCCCTACAATGCCTTGACTGGGAAGGACTCCACCAGAGGGGTGGCCAAGATGTCCCTCGATCCCGCAGACCTCACCCATGACACTGTGAGCCAGATTATGAGCCTCTGTCAAAATGTCCCACCCGCCTTGGCCATGGCCTTTTTCACCTAGGCAATGGCAAAGCTTCCTATTTAGCCTGTTGATTTTCCAGTCCACTCAGAGTGGCCAACTCTTTTCTCGAAATAGGGATCTTTCTATGCCACTCTTACTCAGAAACCTTCCAGATGTCCCAGTGCCTACAGAGTCAAGTCTAAGCTCTCGTGAACTTGGTGATCAAACTCAGTGACCTTCACAGTTTGGCTCCAATCTGCCTTGGCAGCCCCATCCCCCTTGTGGTCTGCACCCGCCACCCCCAGCCTCATAGGTTTGCTCTCGGTCTCGGACACCCACTCCCCAGGCCGCTCTGGGCATGAACAGGGTTGAGAAGTGGAGTATCCCCACGTTCGTATTTCTGTGAAAGAGAAAACAGCATTGGCAAAAGCCAGTTGAGGGCCTCAGTAATCCCAGCAGGAGGGCTGGCATTCACCCCAACTGTGCTCAGATGAGTCAAACTCAGGAACCACAACATTACGGAAACATTCAGGAGTCAAGGAAGGGGATGGGTCTATGAACCTGTGAGGGGAGGGGGTAGAGAGCCATGAAAAGGAGGCGGGTGCAGACTGTGTGGAGCGTACCCCACCCTGCCCCAGGCTAGGTATTCTCTGGAGTCTTGAATTCCTACGTCAGTCAAACAGCAAATGGCTTCCCCCCACTGACCCCCTGCACACAGACACACGGAGCAGCTGGCTCTTGAAAAGTCAGCTGGTTAGTTGAGATACTTTTTCGCCGGCATACGGGCTGTGGGGGGAGGAGGGCGGGGTGGTGAGAGTCCAGTGCAAGGCATGACTCACTCATCTCACCCCCCACCCTTCCCCCATGCTGCTTGGGCTTTTCTCCCCAAGACCGGCCTCACGGCTGAGGAGCTGAAATCCTTGGACGACGTCTTCACCAAAGTATACAAAGCCAAGTATCCCATCGTGGGCTACACGGCCCGGAGGATTCTCAACGAGGATGGCAGCCCCAACCTGGACTTCAAGCCCGAAGACCAGCCCCATTTTGATACTAAAGACGAATTTTGATGTTCCATCCCGGGAGTGTGTTCCAGATGCGGGGAGGGGGGTGGCGCAGGGAGACCCTCCCTCAGCTGCCCGAGCCTCTGGGCACCCAGACCCAAATAAAGACGTTGAGCCCAGAGCCCTGAATGCCTGTTTTTGTCCTTGGTGGAGTGTTCTGTCCCCATGGCATCCCCCCCGCACACCGGCCAAGCTGGTAAGGATGGCGGAGCGGGGAGCCCCCTCGGTGTCACCGTGGAAGTGACGGACTTCTTTAGATTTCTGTTTTCTGGTACTTGGCCAGATTCACTGTGACCGTGTTTACTTCAGAAAAAGCTTGGAACTAAACTTCATATTTTCACAAGAGCAGAATTCTTCCCCACATGCCCTCTCCTTGAGGCCTCCTCATCTGCTCCATGGGAGGTAACAGCCTTGTGCGTGGCCCGCCCCTTCACCGTCCTGCGCAGTGTCCCTACCCGTGAGGGGCCGTCCCCAAGACAGCAGGACCGGGGAAGGGGAAGGTGCGTGGGGACGGTGAGGGGGCTGTTACAGGGGCTGGCTCGGCACTGCCACCAGGAGAGAGTAACCGCCTGACTCGGCTCCAGCCCCACCTGGGCCGGAAAGTGGTGCCGGGTCCCAGGGCTGTGTGGCCAGAGCCCAGCCTGGACGTCGCCCCAAACATGGTCAAGCTCTATCTGAAGACATTTTTATATTTTTGGTGGTCACAGCTGTCGGATTAAACACGCCACAATGCACAGGGCAGCCTCCCTCCCCCGGCCGAGAATCTCTGGCCCAAAGTGTCACGTGTGCTGAGGCTGAGAAACACTGCGTTAAACTCATCCTGGAAGTTTTATAGCAGAGATGAATTTCTTTGACATAAACTAAATAGCAACTCCTCCCAAGAGAGAATTTTTGCATTAAGCAGAAGAATCTCCTAAGGTGACTATTCAAGTGCTGATGCTGGGTCCCAGCCTCAGGGCTCATGATTCCGTATTTCTAGAACATGGCCTAGGGAACTGCTTTTTTAGTGAGCACCCCGCTGCCCCCTGGGGAGACTGTGATATGGATGGGCTCAGATTTACTTTGAGAAACACCACCTTCTGTCTCACCCGTCCCCTCAGGGAGAGCCCAGCCAGAGCCTGAGGGCCAGGTTTGACCTCTGCCTTATTCTTCTGTGCGTCCAGACTAGAGATTCTCTGGGCGAACTCTTGGGTCCCACTCAGAGGCTGGGAGCTTGGTGAACACCCGCCCAAGAGTAACAGGCCTGGAACTTATCAGACAGGACTCTTTGGCCTGGAAGTCAGAAAGCCCTTTGTGTGGCCAAGGTAGTCTGTACCAGGACACGTGGCCCCAAAACGAACGATGCATGAGTGCACACCGATGCTTACGAGTCCCTGGAATCACCTGAGTGAGGACCTCTTTTACTTAACACAGCCCACTTCCTGCATCATCAGGCAGTGAGGGGTGGGGGCAGCCCCTGCCTTAGAGCCTGGGCTGCAGGCTGGGAACTTCCCAGGACCACTCTCCTCCCCACTCCCCTCTCCCCGTCAGAGCACAGTTTTCCCTCAGGGCTCCAGGCGCTCACTCCCTGGGTGGGCAGTCCGGCCCACTTGGCTGCCCTGTACCCCAGCGAGGGGCTTCTCTCAATTACAATGGCTCTCATTTATAGTCTCTGGGACAGAGCACACAGAAACCTGGGCAGCCTGAAGAAGCCCCACACAGGGTGGGAGCAGCTCAGAGAACGGAAACTGGCTGGCCTGGGAACCGGCATCACGGCGTGTCCGCGGGACCCAAAGGCCGCTGCCCCATTTACCCCTGCTCCCCTACTCCCACATCGACTTGCCATGTTTTCTTTGCTTTCAGAGCTTCTATCCTTACAAGACTCTGTTTTGATCCACCTCCGGGGGCCCCTATAACTTAGCACTCACTCGCTTGGGGCTATGATTGCCTACGTAGGAGCCTGTCTCCCCCAAACAGGAGAACCTCGAGGCCCCAGCACAGACCCTCATTGACAGACTGGACTTGCCTGAAAAAACTGAAAACCCCACACCCCAGGAAACTCCTCAGTCAGGAGCAAAGCTGGGGGACCAAACTGTGCCAACTGCTGAGGCCAGGCCTCCTCCCAGCAGAGGGGCTCAGACGTCATGGGGGACCTTGTTCCAGCTTGGGTTGAGAAAGGAAGAGAGGAGCTATGATTCTTTACCCAGGAGAAGAGAAGGCTGAAGGAAAGGCAATGGGACAGTGGACAGGGGTTGGGTTCTTAACCAGGCCCCCATACAAGTTCAAGTTCAATCTCTCAGAGGGGACGCTCCACGCCTGGTCAATAGTAAGTGCCCTTGATAGTTGTTGTTGATACTGATGTGATTGGTTAATTCCTTTCCTAAATCTAAGTTCCTTCTAGGAGGAGCAGCCTGTCCATGGCCTCTCTTGGGGGCCACGGAGCTCCTCCTGCTTCATGTTCCCTTGCGCCCCAGGGTGCTGCTCAGTTCCTGCCCTCTGTGTTCCTAGGCCTGCTGCCGCACAGACCTTCTTCCCAGGCAGGAGGCACAAGCCAGCTCCCTTGCATTACAGAGAAGAAGGGGCTTAAAGGATTAATAAAGGCAGGAAACAGGGCCCTGAAGCAAGGAGCCCTGTTCTCCATTTAGAAAATAAGACCACCAAGTATTGAATGTTCCAGAGGGGGGAGTGCTGGAGATGACTGGCAACCCAGGTCCTAGAGGCAAGGTCATGCAGAGGTCATCCGACCCACGTCCTGGCCTGACCCTGGACAGGAGGGCCTCCAGACTCAGACCCCTCGGCCCTTCTGTACACATCTACTCCGGGAGAGGGGGGAGCGCCTCACCCCATCCTTAGCTTCTAGGAGAAAAGCTAAGGTCTGAATATAGTGACCTCACCCTCTGCATTGGCTTCCTTCAAAAGGCTGCTTCACAAAGCCCTAGACTCCAAAAAGCATGACTTGCTGGGGGCACTGCCCATTCCTGAGGTGCTTCTGTGAGGGGCTGAAGCTGGAAATCCATGCCTAGAGCCCAGTCCCCACAGGCGGAGAGTGCCCTGACCTCGGGCCGTCCCCAGGGATTGCTGGGCTTACCACAGACCACCTACAGGGCCCGACCCTGAAGGAGGGAGGTTCCAGGGCACAAGGCTGCACAGGCTTCTCCAGAGAGGCCAGGCAGCCTGCCTCTGGACGGCGGACAGCGGGGAACCTGGCTGCGCAGACGCCCGCCCAGTACCTCCCACTGAGCTCCGCCTCGAGAATTATTTAACACCACCATGTGTCGCTCACCTTTCACGCTCCCGCTCACAGCCTGTCAGCCCCGCACGTGGGGTGTGATCTCTCAGGGTCAGGTTCAGCGTTTTCCCCTGGACTCCTCCTCGGCCAAGCGAGCGGTCTAGGCCATTCTAGGGCATTCCAACTGGCAAGGACAAAGAGTTAACATCCCCGCCCCCAGAACCACCCTCCACCAATAGGGCCTGGAGTCTGCAGGCCACTCCCACCCCCGAGGCTCCCTCTGTGGGCTCCTGAGAGGGTCTCAGGCGGTGCGGAGCCCCAGCTGCACGCAGAGGTGATCAGCTCAGTAATGCTCCCTGGAACTGGCCGACCCTTCCCTGGGTCATTCCCCTGAGTCCCCTGAGCCTCAGCCCAAGGATCATTTCCCAAATGTGTGTCCCTGCACACCAGCCCCTACCCAGCAGGGGCACAACCCAGGGTAAAACACAAGTTGACTGACTCAGACACCGAAGTGATCGCCTTATGCCAAACGTGGGTTTACTAGTAACATCTCTCACACATGTGAGCACTTAACAGTTTCCAGGGTCCTGTTCCTGTGACCACAGGTGTATAAGTAATTACCCCCAGAACTTAACTGGTACGTGACGGCTACTTGTCGTGCTCAGAGATTCGATGGGTCAGTGACTCTGTGAGGGGTCTGTGGGGATGCTGGTCTGCCCCTGCTGTCTGGGGCCTCCGCAGGAACGGTGAAGCCTGGCTCGCTCACATTTCCAGGGGGTGGAGCCGGTTATGCGCAGGGAGTTCCACTCCTCTCCACGCATGACCTCTCACGGGCGGGTGGCTGGGCTGTGCCTCCTTTTATGACCCGACCTCCAGTGTCGGGCAGTGTCACTTCCACGCCTCATGGTAGCCACGAAGCCCGCCCTGGGTCAAGGCACACCAGGCCTATTTGGGAAAATATAACCTGCCACAGGCCCCTTGCACCTGATCTCATTAGATTCTTACAAGAGAAACTTCCTTTTGTTTTCAGGTTTCCAGTGTTTAGCTTGCTTGCCCAGCACACACAGTACATTGCTTTTGTCTTGCGGAGAGGGACAGGTTTTAGGATTAGACTGACTTGGGTATGAGTCCTGATTTCATCGCTTACCACCTCTATAATCCCAGGCAGGTTATCTAGCTTCCCAGAGCCTCAATTTCCTAATGTTTAAAATGAGAGCCCAAACTCCCACTTCATGAGGCTGGTGCTAGCACTGGCTATGCCGTGTTGTAATGCCCTGAGCAGATTCCTAACACCTGCTGGGTGCCCACTTCCTCTTTGTCTCTTCCCCTTCCACTGCCTTCCGCCCCTTCCATTCTGCTCAGGACTGAATGCTTCTCAGACTTCCCAGCAGATTCACAGACCAACGTGAGAAGAAATCTTGAGTTATGCGTCCAGGGTCTGGGCCATGGGCTGGGGTGAAAGAAAGCTTCAGCCCATTCTCTTCCCCTCCCCAGACGCTTGCTGCTCAGCCCAGAACTTGGAGCAGTGACCCAGCTCCCCTAATGGCATCTCCCTCCCACCGTTCAGGCTCTTTGGTTTCTCAGATGCCCTGGAGGTTCTCCCATAGTCCCAAGGGCCGTGGGGAAACACTTGCCCACCTCCCCCGAGAGTATCGCCTGGACTGCAGTCTTGCTGCCCGAGGCCTACTATCAGGTGTGTCCGGGTGTGCCCACTGTGGTGCAGCTGGTCCCACCCCCTCCCCACCACACCTGATGGTTTGGGTGCCCACCTACCATTCACTTCCCCTGGGATTGGGCCCTACCTCACACTCTAGAAGTTAGGTGACTTCTGTTCCAGAAGACACCTTACTTGCAATGTCCTCTGGGCCTTTGCACATGCTGTTCCCTTTGCCTGGAAGGCTCTTCCAACTAACTGCCTACTCTATCACTTCTCTCTTGCCCGCATCACCTACAAAACCTTATCCTGGCTTAGATATCATCTCATCAAGGAAGCTTTCCCAGACCCCTCCCTACCAAGATGGCGCCTGCATTAGCACCGATCCTGCTGCCCCATGACTGTGTTTTCATTTGTCTGTCTCACCACCAGTCCTCTCGCCACCACCTGGCACATTGAATACCCAGCACCTTCTGTGCTTGATACGTGAATGAGAGAATGGGTTGGTTCTCCCACACGTGGGGTACCCCTCTCCTCAGTGGCCCCCTCACCCTTCACCCAGGGATATAGGTCTGAATTCCGGGCCCCATCCTGGGCCACCACCACGATGCTTACCCCCTGACCAAGGTCTCCAGCGGAGCCCGCTGGGTATCACCTCCTGGACCAGCCATGCCTGAGCCTTTCCAAGGCCCGGTCATGTGGGCAACGTACAAAAATAGTCAGTGGTTCCCCTGGCAACCACCACGGCAGATGGTAACCGGCACGGACAGCCTTGGAAAGCCTGGAGGCCGGGAGGAGAGGGAAGCCCACTCCGACTGGTAGCTCTCCTGTCCGGGCCGGGCAGGGGGCCATCCAAGCTGCCTCTCCTCCCCTCTTGGCTTCCCGGGGACCACCTGCTCTGAAGCCCAAAGGGAAAAACTGGGCTGGGGGAGTTGCCCATCTGCCCAGATTATAGCGTCCCTGCCAGTCCCTGTGTCGCGCCTCTGTCCCCTCCCGGTGGGGTCAGTGAGTCCTCCTCTGGCTGCCCTGCCTTATCCAGATGAGGTCGCCAGCAGGAGACTCAGTCTTGCTGCCAGAGGCCTCATTTCAGCGGTGGCCATTGTGCCAAGCTCGTCCTAGGCCTCACCTGGAGCGTCTGGGTCTCTGCCCAGGTCTTGGGCCCCCTGGCTCTGGGCCCTCTCCCCGGCCCCCACCAGCCCGGCCCACAGCCTTGTTCTTGCCAGCCCTCCCCTAAGGCTCAGCCTCAGCCCCGCCCGAGCTCTGCTCCTGTCACCACATAGCTCCCTTCTAGGATGAATACAGGGCTTGAGGCTCTCTGGGCTGAGGGCCCAGAGGCCCCTGGGGTGTGGGAGTCAGGGGGCGGGAGCTGCCAAGGGTGCCCGGAGAGAACGGAACAGTACTGCTGAAGGGTGAGGCCAGAGGGAGCTGCGGACCATGTGTAGGCCGCTCGGCTCGAGCAGAAGCCCCCAAAGGGAGAACCAGCAGTGAGAGGGGCAAGGGGAGGCAAGACCTGGAGTGAGCCGCTGAGGTGTCCGCAAGGGGAAGCCCAAGGTTTCCAGGGGGCGGGTGGTGAGTGTGGCCCTATGGGTGCTGGCCCGGCCTGCCATGCTCTCTTCCCTGTTTGTGAGAGGGCCAGCCTTTGCCTCCCCTTCTCATCCCCCCTCATTCTGGGACAGTGACCTTGCCGAATCCTCCTGGCTGTGGCCACCCCCACTCGGGCCAGCCCACCCCTGGACTTGCCCCTCGCGGCTGCCCCTGCCTCCTGCCTCCTCCACCCATTCACCCCGCTACTTCAGGGGCTGCAGGCCTCTTGCCTGAGTCCCCTGCCGTGTCGGTGACATGGCAAATGTGGCACTTGATGGCATCACCCCGAGGGAGGCAGTGGGGTCCAGGCCCACCTGTGGGGGCTCACAGCTGACGGTGGCAGCCACAAGCCACCTCAGAGACAGGAGAGGCTAACGATGGCCGTGGAACCTCCCATGGAGGGCAGCTGAGCCACAGCTGGGGGCTGCTGGGACTTATGTCTCCACATTCCTGGTGCTGCTGTCCAGGGCTCCGAGGCAAGGGTTTGAATTCAGCACTGAGCAGCCGCGCTAGCTGGATCCCAGAAATACATCTGTTCCCTTCCTGCCTGAGCCCACTCAGCCTCTCTTTCCCATTTAGTCATGACCGTCGGCCACAATCCTCTGTGTGGTCCCCACCACCGCGTCCTGTCTCACCATCCCCTTGAAGCTCAGGCAGTCTCCTTTCCACAGTGTATTAATTTCAGTAGATTTCACATATCCATTCACCCACCAAGCGTCTGTGTACTTCATGCCCACCTTGTGCCCAGCACTATGTGAGGTCTTGGGGCTGGGGTACGGTAGGAAGCCAGGAAAATAAACTCAAGGACTGTCCTTGCTCTTAAGGGTCTCCAAGGAGAGCTGTGGACTGAGTTGCAAAGAGGTTTCCCTAGCCCCAGGAGGTGCCCATCTGCGGGGACGCCGGCCACAGGGTCCTGAGCGCGACGAGCGGGGGGCATGAGGTTGCAGACAGAAGTTGAAATTTTCATGGAAACTTCGGGCTCACCGTGACCACTTGCATGGGACAACAGTGCCCCCTGGTGCTGGATTCATGGAATTATCCAGCAGCTGTTTTGTAAAGCCCAGAGGATTAAGCTCTCCTCAAGAACTTCTATTTTTGGTTCCCAATATTTCCACAATGAAATGCTAACAGGAGCAGCCAGAGGGCTTCTCAATGAGCCCGAGAGCTGCATGGCTGAACTTCCGTGATCTCCAGCTATCTCTGCTCTCCGGGGCTCAGATCTGCTCCTTGCTCTCATGTGCCCATCTTTCTTCCACGGGGTTTGACCAAAGGGTCCTAGGGCAGGGGTGTCTGTTCTCTGTGTGGAGCCTGGCCTCAGAGGGAAGGCTGTGTGCACACTCTGCGTGACGTGTTGGAAAGAACACTGGGTCCAGGATCAGGAGGCTTGGATGCTCGCCCCACGCCTGCTGCTAACTCTCAGTGAGAAAATAATCACCGTAAGAGCCGTGTTTATTCAGTATTTACTGAGTCAGCCATTGCAACAGGAGCTTTAGGCACGCTGATCCTCACAACACACCTCTGAGGCTGGGGCTATCACTTCCATTTTAGAGGTGAAGAAATCAAGGCACAGAGAGGTTAAGTAACTTTCCCAAGCTCACAGTGGGTGGCAGTCAGGACTCAGGCTCACGGTTCTGGAGACCCGCTATGCTCCACTTAATTATGGACCTAAAAGAATCAGAAACTAGAGGCAGGACCACAGAGTGCTGTTTTCAGATGAAACCCCCCCCGGTGACAGTGATGTGGAGACATCTTCAGAATCAACAGAGGCCCCAGCTCTAGCCTTCACTGAGCCCAGTGCCGTTGGGGCTGCAGGAGGTGAAGTTACGACAAGGGAGGGTTAGGCCCTAATCCCCATGGGTGCACAGCAGAGCACAGCCGAAGCCACACCGAAGGCAGAGACCCTCCTGCCTGCCATCCCGTCAACCTGCAAATGGAGAGCGACACCTTCTACAACATTCTTCTCAGTGTTATGCCACGTATCCCACGAATTCATAGATCCACCACCCATCACTTTATCACAACCCATCTAGAACCATATTTTTAGGGGGAAGGCACGTGAGCGGTGGGGAGAGGGGCAGAGGGAGAGCAAGAGAGAATCTCAAGCAGGTCCGGTGCTGAGTGTGAGGCCATGTTGGAGGCTCACGACCCTGAGATCATGGCCTGAGCCGAAGCCAGATGTTTAACCCACTGAGCCACCTAGGCGCCCCCCCATCTAGAACATTTTAGATTTTTAAGTTGATGCCTTTGACAAACTCTTATTGAGACCGACTGTGTGCCAGGCACTGGGTTAGGTCCTGCGTCTGTGGTGGTGAAAGAAGCCAGCGTGGCCCTGCCCTCGGGAGTCTGCTGTCTAGAGGAGACAGGAAATAAACACACGATTCTAGAAAACAGGATGGCATGCCATGACACGTGCTGACGGGAATGACAACACACGGTGATGGTGAACAACAGGGCGGCAGGGGTCCTAATGAGACAGAGTGGGCTGGGACAATCTGTCTGAGGAGGTGACATTTAAACGGAGACCAGAATTGTATTTTTAGCCTGTACCTTTCATTGGTAAAGGAGGTCCCTGTGTTCCCCACGTGCGGAGCGACAGACCGCAAAGCATGCTTCTCTCCGAGCTCCTGGGATCCTCCTGCAGGTCGGGGGCAGGCACTGTAACCTCTCCTCTGCTGGATCACCAGATGTCCCTCCAGAGGTGAAGAATTCTGAGTTTCCTTTTGACAGAAGATCTCAAAGAAAGGGGTGTTAGGGGGTGGGGAGGTAATGGGGTTCAGGGCCTGGCAGTTCAGGAATCAGAGAGGTGCCCGGCAGTCAGAGCCTTGAAGTTGCCTGATACCCACGGGGCAAGACTCACAATCCGGTCTGTAGGGAGAGAGCTTGGGGTCTGTGCCTGCCCCCCCAACACACACACACACACACGCATACATGCACGCATGCACACACACGTACGCATGCACGCACGAGGATGCACGAGGGCAGTCTCCAGCTTCAGCTCACGGGTGTGCTGATCTTTCTTCTCACCTCCCTTCCGTGGTGCTGGAGCCGACCCTGGGAGGACCCCTCCTGGCTTTGCCAGCAGCTGCCTGTTAGACTGTGCCAGTCCCACTGTAGGAGGTGCTTGAGGGCACTGGAAAGCCGGAGGGGACACCTGCTGCTCCCGGACTCCCTGTTTACCTCTGGTTCCTCAGGAGGCTCCTGAAGTACTTCTTCACCCCAGCAGCACCCCAGAGATGTCAACACCAGCAGGCACGCGTCCCCACCTCTGATGCCTCCGTCTCAGCCCAGGCAGGGAGCGCCTCTCTTTCACTTGGTCGCCTCGCCCTGGGGTGACCGTGCCTCCTGCACTTGCCACCTCCATGACACTTTTTCTGGCATTCTCTGACATTGGTGTCAGGTGGCCCTAACCATTTTCTGGCCTCTGGGGGCCTTTTGTGCCAGAGCGGACTCAGGGAAGAAGAGCAACCCAGTTTTGTGAACCCTGCAGGTGATTAGTGGCTGATGTCCCCCAAGAACCAAGGGCCAGTCTGTCCCGGCAGAGCCCAGCTCCTCCCTGTGCAGGCCTCCGCCTCTCAGGGAGAACGGACATTGAGGAGAAAGGGGACAAGTGTCATCTCAAGCCCAGGTGTCTCTGGCCCACCTCACCCCACCCCTGCCTCCTTGCTGAGCTGCACCTTACCCCACCTGGCCTGCCCACACAGCGCTCCCGGGAGACGAGACCATGGGCTTCTCTATGGCTCACAGTAACCCCGGGTAGGTTTCGGAAAGGGGCGGTCCTTCTGGATGTCTCTCTGTGAGTGCGGTCTGGCGGTCTGGCCACGTCTCAAGCCCAGGCCAGAGCAGAGGGCTCCGGAAGATCTGCGACACAACTAAGGCACAGCCCTGCAGCCACCCGCCCCTGCAGCAGCCCCACAGGGCCGGCCGGCCAGCAACCGTGCCCTGAAAAGGAGAACCATGCAGTTCCTGCGCTGGATAAGTCCAAGGGATCGTAGACACTGGGCTAGCTGAGGTGAGAGCTCTCGAGCCAGGTGGCCTGGATGAGCAGAGCTTGTGGGGGGAGGGAGCTGGGCAGAGCAGGGAGAGAGATGGCGGGAGACTGATTCTGGGGCCTGTGGGGGAGGGACAGAGACCTGCTGCCTCAGACCGTCAGTTTCTGTTTCCTATTTGTGTCTTTCTTGCCAGGAACACCTCTTCCTGCAGTAACATGACTCCACCAGAAAAGCCCAGGAGGTGGACCTAAGGGGAAGGCTGTCAGCAAGGGGTGGAGGCGGGGCGAGGAAGGAAGAGGAGGAGGGGGAGGGGAGGGGCGAGGGGAAGGTAGGGGAGGGACCCAGCATGTACTGAGGACCTGCCACGTGGCAGGTGCTGCTCCCATTGATGGAGGTGAATGAGGAGATACAGTTTCTCAACTCAAAGCAGCAAAGAAACACTGAGAAAGACTCCCGTTGACAGAAAGACTGGGCAGGCTGTGTGGGTCAGCGCTGGCTGGCACGCGTGTCGCGCTCCTGAGAGGATGTGGACATCTGGACACACCCCCTCCACTAGGCCCAGCTCACTGCAGAGACGCCCCCGGAGGGCCCCCCCAGTCCCAGGTCAGGAAGGATGTCACCCTGGCGGGGGGCGGGTTTCTGAAAGGTCTGGTAGAGAAAGCCCTTGTGTTTGTCTGGCTCTTGTTGCACCCCTTCACAATCTTTTTTTAAAGATTTTATTGATTTATTTGACAGCACAATCAGGGGGACTGTTAGAGGCAGAGGGAGAAGCAGGCTCCCCACTGAGCAAGGAGCCCCATGCGGGGCTCGATCCCAGCACCCTGAGATCATGACCTGAGCTGAAGGCAGACCTTAACTGACTGAGCCACCCAGGCGCCCCTCTTCAAAGTCTTTCATAGCTACCGGCTCAGATGATTCTCAAACATCTGGGACCCTCATCTCCCTAGCCATGCAAGTCTGGAGTAAACAAAAAAAAAATGATCATGTGAACAGGAACTAACAGTCTTTCTTGGGCTTTGTGCCTCCCTCAGCCCCTGTGTGGGGCCTCCAGGTTTCCTCTTTGGGGTTGTCCCAGGAAGCATCAAACCTGAGCTCAGGGGCTGGTCCTTCCCTCCCAGCTCCAACTTTCTGAGGTGACATTTGCAACAACTGCCCTCAATGTCTCCAGAGCTCAGGAAGTTGCTACCTCAAGGGGTGGGGGAAGGTTGGGGGTGGAGGGGATACTGCCCATGCGGGCACTGGCTCCCACAGGCTGAGCCAGGCGGCCATTGTGCACAGCACCCTTCCTTGAGGGGACATCCTGCCTCTGCCCAGGGCCATATGTCAGTTCTGATGCCAGTGGCCTTGGGTTCCCTGGGTCTCACCAAGGTTCTTAGGCAAGCAGCCTTCCCTGTCGTCCCCTCAGGTGCAAGCCCTTAGGGGCCAGGCTAGAAGCTGACCTGAGTGACCACCACCAAGTGTCTCCCTAAATTGTCCTTTCTCCTTTCCCTCCCCAGGAATGTGCTCGTCACTCTTGACCAAGACCATCTATCTGCCTTTTGTCTTGGGATGAATACTTTCTCTGAAGACACCTGGACTCTGGCCTCCTAAGTCACAAGACATGTCTGAATCTCAGAGCAAATCCCTCCATGCATCAGTTTTAGTATCTTCATGCTATGGGTGGGGAAACTGAGTCCCTGAACATCAGAGGGCTTTCCTGAGGTCACACAGAGTCTTCAGAGCCCTAATACCTGGTCAGTCCCATGTTCTCCTCCCCACGTCGTGGTACACATCACCTCACAGCTGGACAGAAGGCTGTTTCAAGATGGCCACCTTGACTGTCCAAACCCAGTGGGTCTAATGTGGTTCTTCGAGGCATCACAGCAGCGGCTCCCGCCCAGACCCTGTGTCAGAGTCACCTGTGGTGCTTCCAAAACATGGATGCCAGGAGATTGTGACATGCTAGGTCCAGGTGAGCCCAGGCAGAGCCACCTTATGGATGATTCTCCTCATTCGAGGTCGTTATAGTCTATAAAGTCTCTGGCAACAGTGAAAGAGCAAATTCCGAACATTTGCCCGTGGGGGAAATAGAGGGTTAGGTTCCTGGGAGCCTCTGGACACAAACTTTTCATCAACCGAATCCATCGATAACTTTGTTTTATGTGCGTTTTTGTTTGAAGACTATGGAATATATATGGCAATTCATTAATGTTGAACTCACGCCCACATGAAGCCTGGCGAATACTCCTCTTTTCTCCGTAGCGCCCATCACAGCCTTCTTGTGTTTGACAGTCCCACACAGCACTGCTGCGCTGCCCGAGAAATCACGAACACACACACACACACACACACACACACACACACAGCTATGGCCCTACTTAGACTGTGAAAAGGACACTTATTTCCCCTGGGGGAGCTGAAATGAGAAGGCAGAGCATCATCTTGTGACCTCAGCTGGGAGTGTCCAGACGGCCAACTCAGATTTTCACTCTGCATGTCAACCACAAGCGACCACAAAGGAGCCCCAGCATTGACACATTTTAACGAGTAGGTAAATTTGCAAATGAAATCCACAAATAGTGAGGATCCATTGTGTTTGCAAAGCTCTGTTTGCCCCAGAAGTGCTGTGTCTTAGGGCAACTGGCAGGGGAAGTTGGGCTCTGCCTAGAAGGTGCTAGAAGGTGCAGAGGACAGGCTGAGGGGTGAGGGGGCTGCTCAGGAGGGTTGGGAGAGCAGCTGGGGCTGGTGTCCACAGAGGGCCTCAAAGCCCGCAGAGCAGCCCCTGTGGGTTCTAGGCCGTGCCTCTGCCCTCCCCTCACACCCAAATCCCCAAACCCTGGACTTCCACGTCTCTAAGTTGGTGACTCAGGATTCCGAATCTGGCTTCTCCACAGAAATCACGTCTGGACGGCTGGCCCTCAGCCTGGGTCACAAAGGCCCACCCCACCTAGTGAGACAAAGTGGTGCCACCGTGGGGGCGCAGGTCCGAGCCCTCACCACAGCGCCCCACTCCCACCCAGCCAGCCTCCTCACAGGGCTTAGGGCCTCCCGCTGGGGCCCGAAACGCAGTGGATAGGGAGGGTCCTCCATTGAAGTCTCAGGAGGAGGAGGAGGAGGACAGGTGTGCTGGGCAGACAGTGGGCGAGGTCTGTCTTTTGTCAGGTGCGGTGACAGCCAGGGTGAGTGCTTCTGGCAGGGAAGGGGCACAGGTTTCAGGGGGTGGGGATGGGAAGGAGGAGTGGAGAGGAGGTCTGTGAGGAAGCCTCCCTCCACTTGCCGCCCTCTGGGTCCCGGACATCCTCTAAGGTCAGGGGCCTGGGCCTGAGGGGACCCAGCAGCTCTGCAGACATTTCCAGGTGGGGGGTGTACCGCTGGGCCTGGGTCAGAGCTGAAGCCCAGGCCACGCTTTGTGCTGCCTTGTTAGTGCCCTCCTCCAGAGCAGGACCTCGGGGCAGCTGGGACACCCTCCTCCACCCAGAACGGACACATGACCCCTGCCTCACACCCTCTTGTTTGCCCTGTCCCCTCCCCGTCCAGGACCAGCTGGAGCAGGGGTGCAGGTGGGTGGGAGGAGCCGCAGGCACAGCCTACAGCGTGGGCCCCAGAAGATGTGAGCGACCTCACTCTCTGCGAGAATGCAGCTTACCTTCTCACGTGTCTTCCGCAAGGCACACCACGGCCTTCTTAGGCTTTGGAATACCCCTGGTTTGACCCGACTCCTCGCTTGCAGCGAGCCGGCAAAGGGTGGAGGCCTGGCCCAGCCTGTTCCCAAAGCAGGTTAAACAGAATTCACAGTTAAACCTTGTTCAGGAAGCTCTGAGCCCGGGGCTCCGAGGAGGACTTGGGTCCTGGTCAGGGAGCGCCGGGGAGTGGCCTCAAGGGACCAATGGCCGAGGCCTGCTTCCAGGGGCATGGGGGCTTTTCTGGCTTCGAGGAGGAATGAGGTATGAGGGTAAGAAGGCTCCAGAGCTGAGCTGGAGAAGGGGATCCTGAGACTGAGCTTTGTACGCCGGGCCTTAGCATCAGTGCCCGCCCTACCTGAGCCCGGCCCAGGCAGGGAGCTCGGCATCCCGTCCGCCCTCCACTCTCCATCACTGGGCTCCCAGCTGTGGTGCGGGAGGGGAGGTGGCCCTTCTGGGGGGCCCTGCCCCGGGTTATTGCAGCTTCCAGGAGGATGACTGGGGTGAAGAACCCGTGGGGAATTGTGACACAGGACAGCAAGCTCCTCGAACCCCTATCGCCAGACATTTTTTTTTCCTTTAAGATTTATTTATTTTAGAGAGCAAGCAGGGGGAGAGGCAGAGGGAGAGAGAGAATCTTCAAGCAGACTTGGTGCTGAACGCGGAGCCCAGACATGGGGCTCGATCTCATGACCCTGAGATCATGATCTGAGTTGAAACTAAGAACGGGATGCTTAACTAAGCCACCCAGGTGCCCATCACTGTTTCTTTTTAAAGGATTTCATGCTTACAAGCTTGAACAGTTTATTCAGTTAAAAAAAATACTAATTGGTGACTGTCTTATTTCTTTTCCTCCCTCAATGTCAAGAATTAACTAAATGGATCCGTTCCTGCCCTCTCCTCCTTCTTCCTTCTTTCCTTCCTCATTCAAACATCATTTTTTAATATTTGCTACAGACCAAGGGCTGAAGACAAACCGGTTCCTCCCCTAAACTGATTCCTTTCTTTGTGGGCCCCCACTGGCTGGCTGCCCAGCTCCCAGTGCACCCCTCCCTCACCTTGACCAAAACCACCACCTCCGGGGAGTCCTGGGGGGTTGTGCCCCTCCCCCACCAGGGCACAGCCTGCCGAGTATGTGGCACTCCTCTGGCCCTTGCTGCCCCCAGCTGAGGTTTGTGGCCTGCCTTCCTGGGAACAGAGGCAGCTTCTGGCCTCTTCCTTTCTCACTCTGTGCCTCCCCAAAGGGCAGGAATCCCTTTTCTTCTTCCCTCTGGATACTTGGTCTATGGTCCTGACCAACTGTCCTGAAATCCCAAGGGAAGGGACCCTGGGTCCCGAGGCAGGATTTCCAGGGGAGAAGACTCAGAGAGTTGTCCCTTGCCCCTTCTTCTCTGTCACCCTCCCACCTCAGCCTGACATGCGCAGGGAGGCCACCCCAAGCGGGCTCTCTAGGACTCTGGCTGGCAGGGAGGGGGTGTGCTGAGCCAGGACATGCAAGGCTCCCCCAAGACAGGGAGAGCCCAACCAGGAGTACTCCGGGATGGCTTTTAAAGATTTTTTATTTATTTGACAGCGAGAAACACAGCGAGAGAGGGGACACAAGCAGAGGGAATGGTAGCGGGAGAAGCAGGCCTCCCGCGGAGCAGGGAGCCCGATGCGGGGCTCGATCCCAGAACGCCGGGATCTGACCTGGGCCGAAGGCAGACGCCCAACGACTGAGCCACCCAGGCGCCCCTCCGGGATGGCTTTTAAAAGTGGTGCAGTGAGGTGAACCTCGGGAATCTTTTGTAGGTGGCCCCAGGGCCTGGGGAGTGAGGGGCTGTGTGGCCCAGTGGAGGAGGCAGGGCCCGTCCTGACCCTCCTGTCGGTCAAGTAGCCCGTGTTTTTATCAGGCTGCTGTGCCTGCTTGCATTTGCAACGGGTTTCTGTAACCTCAAAGATTAGCAAACCTTCAGCCTCCCAGGGTGCTGGGATCCCAGATGAAGGAAAAGAGCCCTTGCTGAGGAGTCCAAAGACATGGGTTCTGGTTCTGGCTACCATTCACCAGCATGGGGCCCCAAGGACCCTAAGCAGGTGACTCAATTTCCTTACCTGCGCAAATGGAGGTGATACCCTCCACCGTACTTGCAGGTTATACTGGAGCTCAATATGCTTTGAAAACTGTCAAGTTCTGCTGTTTCCATGCAAGGTGCTGCTACGGCTCTGGGCACTGCCCCCCGGTGGCGGTCAGGGCCAGGGCTGTCCTGAGCCATTTGGAGCAGTTCCTGGACTGGCACTTCTGAGCTGGGCTTTATGGGAATGGGAGGGTCACTGGCTCAGTGGTGGGCAGGGGGTCATTTAGGAAGCCACGGCCACACCCACCATCCTTGGTACCATGTGTGGTTTTAGGGGTTCTGTTAAAAATGGGGTAGGTGTCCCTAGGCACACTGAGGTGGCTCCAGGACCTTTGGGGACAACAGAGCTTTTCTGTTAGGAGCAACATTAGGCCTTCGGCATCAGCCCCAAGACACAAATTTCCTTTTCCACCCTTCAAGCAACTGAACTAACCTGTCTGCCTGAGGCCCGGGGAAGCAGGGCAAGTTGTGGCCTGTCTCATCTTCCACGTGACAAAGAATCGGGGGTCAGGAGGACAGTGAGTCCCAGAATGCACACGCACCCAGCCCTGCCCTGCCCACAGGCACCTTGGGAACATCTTTGTATTACAGAAGTAGCTCATGCTTGCGGGAAAGAACAATGTGAACAAGAAATATACGAGAAGGAAAAGTCTCCTCCCTCCCACCATTGGCCTCTGGCCACTTTGAAGCCGGGCCCAACGATCCCTAACTCGGGAAAGCCAAGGATGTGAACTGACACGTCCTTAAACCTGCAGATAAGACACAGCTGATGTGCACTTCCTTGTGACAGACCCAGCTCTCACCCCCGACACACGGGACAGTGAGCTCGGGGCTTGGTTTTCCATGAGTGTGGGCATCAGTGATGGACATGACCCAGAGCAAATGGTAATCTCAAGCCAGTTCACTTCGACGTGAGTTTTTCCAAGTTATTTTATAAGTTATTATTCGCTTCAGAGTTAGCTTTACAGATATGCCTGGTGACTGTTACTTTGCGGGGCTGCAGGGTCCTCATTTTGGTGTAGGAGGCACAAAATTTTTTTTTTTTCAGGTGAAATACTGATGCTGAATTACTTTGTACCTTCAGGGCCTCAAACTCCAGTGTTATCAGGAGCTGCAGTAACGCCCCACCAAATTTGACACCAATTTGTCAAAGTAAGTACGAGGGTGTCAGGCAATGGGGACTAGTGGGGCCTGCAGCAAACTGGAGAATACACACTTTGCTTAAAGATACCAACTTTAAGTAACAACAAAAGCAACAACATCTATGTATGATATATCTCTGTGGCTTGTGGCCTGGGAGTTTCACATCCCATATGAACCTGCCAGTTCCCGGCTGACCCCACAGAGAGGCGGTCCACAGGGTAAAGAATAGCAGTGGATGTAATGAGCACTTCTCATGCCCAGCTGCCCCTTGGAGTCACCCCCACACCCTCACCCAGATTTCTACCACTCTTGGCCTGTGTTTTCTAAAAGGGGATTCTGAGGGGCACCTGGGTGGTTCAGTGGGTTAAAGCTTCTGCCTTCAGCTCGGGTCATGATCTCAGGGTCCTGGGATCGAGCCCCGTGTCGGGCTCTCTGCTCGGCAGGGATCCTGCTCCCCTGCTCCCCTGCCTGCCTCTCTGCCTACTTGTGCTCTCTCTCCTCTCTGTCAAATAAAAAAAATAAATAAATCAAAGGAGATTTTGAGGGGCCCTGGGTTGGCTCAGTCGATTAAACATCTGCTTTCAGCTCAGGTCCTGGTCCCAGGGTCCTGGGATCGAGCACCACATCGGGCTCCCCGCTCAGTGAGGAGTCTCCCTCTCCCTCTGCTGATCTTCCTGCCTGTGCTCTCAATCTCTCAAATAAATAAATATTTAAAAAAAAATAAATAAAAGGAGATTTGGAAACAGAGTCGGGGGAGACCCACTGGACCTGCTGGCCAGCCAGCTCTGCCTCACTTCCCTCATCCCTCCCCATCTGCACAAAACTCTCCAAGTCCACCCTGGGGACACTGTCCCTTTGGCTCTGGGACATCACCTTTCTCCTCCCTCTCCAACAAGGGAGGCCCCTGTGCAGAACAACCAAGAGGTTCCTACTATTGAGTCGAGATTTAACCAATACATGGGGCGCCTGGGTGGCTCAGTGGGTTAAAGCCTCTGCTTTCGGCTCAGGTCATGATCTCAGGGTCCTGGGATCGAGCCCCGCATCGGGCTCTCTGCTCAGCAGGGGGCCTGCTTCCCCCTCTCTCTGCCTGCCTCTCTGCTTACTTATGATCTCTCTCTCTCTGTCAAGTAAATAAAATATTAAAAAAAAAAAAAGATTTAACCAACACAAACCGTGGGTGGGTAGGCTGAGGACTCAGAAAAGAGGTATACTGTCCCAAAAGATGAGGAGAACACAGATGTCATGAAAGAGATTGTGGGCTTTGGAGTCAGGGAAATATGGGTGAGCCCCACTTCATCACTAACTAGCTGTGTGACTTTGGGCCACATACTTAACTTCTCTGAGCCTCAGTTTTCCCATTTTTAAAATGGGAACAATACCTTCTTTGTACTTGTTGTGCAGGTAAAATCCGATCCTGTATGTGAAGGGCAGTGTTGGGGCCACAACAAGTGCTCTGCACACAGACTGGGGACAGGACGCGGGGGACGAGACTTCTCCTCAGTGGTAGCATGACCACAAGCTATTTCATGTTTCTGGGCAGAATTTCCTCATCTGCAAAATGGGGTCACTCTTGTTCTCAGAGGGCTCTTGGGAGGATGAAGCGGGATAGCACACGTCAAGGACCCCGACCGTGAGGCTCCAGGAGCATGCTAATCATCGACCAAGTCCATTCCGGCATGGTGAGCACTGTCTCCTGGGCCTGCAGGGCCCTGGGCTATGTTTCTGGGATGTGGAATGGAGAAGTCAGAGCCTGCTTCCTGGTTTTCGAGAGAGGCTGACCATATTCTCCCCACATCTGTCTGCCTAGTTCCTTTCTCTGATTCCCCTAACCTGGATATTCCATCATTTTCAGCTTCTGTCCTATTGTCTGTGACCTCTCCAGACACCGTCGAGCAGCCTCTGGTGACGCTGGGGCCCTGGTGTGCGTGGAAGGCACCTGGGGCTGCCTTCTGGCTGAGAAGCCCCACTAGTCCCCACAGAAGACGGAGCTACCCTCCCTCCGTGGGCCAGCACACACACCAGGCGGGCTGGGATGAATCACTTCCCACACTGTGTTGTCATCCAGGCTCCACACAGAGGCCCTGTGTGTGGCTCCTGTGTCTAGTGTTTCTTTCCATTCCATGATGCAGAAAATGCCACTCACTCAGCCATGTGATCCCCTAATCTTCTGCCAAGGAACTGGGTGCAGCGGGCTGCTGGAAAACCCTTGAAGGACAGGGGAGGGCAGCTGTGTTTGCAAGAAAGCGGTCTGAGCCAAGAAAACTGTGGGTTAGAATTCCTGAAACCATCACTGGGAGAAGAGTACCGGGGGACTCAGGTATCACGAGACAAGAGACCGGCCCATGAGAGCACTGTTGATGTGCACAGGTCCCCAGCGTGGCTGTGTACGGATCTCCACCCACCCCACCCCCAGAAGAATAACGGGGTTCTTTTGTCTGATTGTGAATGTAAAACTTGTTCAGGCAAAAATTCTGATCAATACAGAAAACTATAAAAAAGAAAGGACCTGTCACCTATATGCTACAACCAGACGCTGTTTTTCTCCATGGAGACATCGTCCATGGGTCCTCAGGCTCAGGACTGACAGTTTCCGGTCCTTAGAGCTGCTGGCAGGGTCTGCTCCTGGCTCCTGACCCAGTCCTGGGACACTGTGCCTGCAAATGCGATGGGGAGGTTGGCCAGACCTGAACCCCAGAATCTGGGTTCTAGGCTCAACCTGGCCCTTAGTTTGCTGGGTACCCTTAGACAAATCACCCTGAGTCCTGTTTTTCTATTCAGTTAAAAAAGGGATAATAATCAGACCGATTTGTTGAGAGGATGAAAGGCCTGAGGGCGTATGAAAACTGCAAACCCCCGATCTCTTCAAATATAAGGAAGTGCTGGCCATTCCCCTGCTGTGGCTCATTTAACCCCAGGATAGGGCTGAACCAGCCCCCACCTCCACGACTGAACTGACCCCACTCACGTTGACCAAAGGCCTTCCCCAGACGCCCGCAGGACTGGCTCAGAGCGGGGGGTCTTGGGCTGGGGCCCACAGTCATGGCGGCACCACGCCCGACCACCGGCCCAGCACCGAGGTGGGCGGGCACCTAGTTCAGAAACACCCAGAGCCCTGTTTTGTCACCAGGTACGCCCCAAGACAGCTCTCTTCCCCTGCCTCCCACACAGATGCTCACTCTCGCCCAGGCCAGGCTAATCCTCAGTGCCATTCCTGCTCAGAAGCACTGTCTGACTTCAGGAACTTTGTGGATTCCCCAGCTTGTATCGTTTTCACGTTGTAAATGAATTTTAGTGACATCCTTAGCACGAGAAGAGGCTCTGTGCTTAGACCACGGACAGTAAGGACAACATAAGAACATGAGTTTAGCTGTTCCAAAATGCTTCTTATGTTCATCTCACTACACACCTAAGAACTCGCACACTGGGGATCATCAGCTCTCCTACGTTACGGAAGAGTTAAAGGAGGCTCTAAACAGCACGGCACCCCAGACCCCCTTTCCTGTGCCTCGGCTCCCCGGCTTCTCTCTAGCAGAGCCAGCTCTGACGTTGTTCCTCTTGGATCCTTCTAGTCCAGAGGCAGGAAGTCCTGGGCGGCCAGCAGCACCTCCTCACTTAGCTCCGCTGCGGGGTGAATCCAGGTTGACCAGGCAGCCAATCAATCTCTATACGGCGCCCCCATACAGACTCCAGAGACGGCAACCCTTCAGTCTCCTGGCTGTGCATGCTAACCTTTTTCCATGAAAGCAAGACCTGCCCAGTCCCTGTGTCTGGGTGTTGACCTCGGTTCCCCTGATCTGAGGCCCTGCTCCCGCTGTGTGTCCTGTGGCACCTCCAGGCTCCGCTGAGCCCCGCAGGAGAGGGGCCTGGTGGCCTGCCGCCAGTCCAGCCCCTCCCTACCTCCAGCTCAAGCTCCCTCTGCCTGCTTCTCCGCCAGCAGGAGGCTCCACTGTCACAGGCCTCGGGCCCTGGGCCCGGCCTGACTGCCAGGACCCTCCCCCTCCTGCCCATCCTAGTTTACTCGAAGGGAACAGCCATGCCTCGCAAACTGTACCACACGTTCTCTTGTTCAGACTGCGGTAAGGACTGAGGATCCAGCATCCCTCAAAGCCAGCCGCGGAATGGAGGAAGGGAAGCTGAGGGGCAGGTAGTGGCCATGAAGAGGTGAGACAGCCATGCAAAGCGAGAGGCCTGACAGTGTGGGAAGGCAGCGGAGTGACGGAGAGACGGACGCTGGGCTTAACCAGGAGGGGCCCTCTGGCCACTCAGGGGCTGCCCAGAGTGTTGTCATCATAAATAATATGTTGCACTATTCATAACCACCATGACAATGGCAGGTGATACACAGTGAGCACTTGCTGTATGCCTGGCAAGGGGCTAACATGCCTTACGTGTGTCCCTTCATTTGCTCCTCAGAGTCACCTGCCCACACGGGTGTCCTTGTCATCCTCCACGTTACAGATGAGGCGCTGCAGCCTGGGTTGGTTCAACAACTTGCCCAAAGGCATTATTTCATAAGCGGAAGATCTGGGATTAGAATCTAGGCTGTCTGAGTTCACGTTCCCCTCTACCTAACTTCTGTAAGATCTGCTTCTAGAAAAAAACAAAAACAAAGATATAATCCCCCGCGTCCAGAAGGTGGCTCAGGAGTATCAGGTTTGTCGAGGGAAGAGGCATGTGTTACAGACGTGTGAGGGTTTATCTGGCTTCAGTACCAGGATTCTCTGTGATCCCAGGGTCTAGGATGCTCCCTGGAGTCTTGCTAATTTGGGGGGGGGCAGTGGGAGGGGCCTCCTGGTAGCGGCCAGAGCAGGGCACACCACCCTCCCATCCACACACCTGTGCATTCGTACCTGGAATACGAGGAGGAGGCCCAGTAAATTACACCAGGACTGGCTGGTGCGGAGAAGGGAAGAATAAATGGCAAAGTCATAAACTGGGTTTTTTAATATATATTTTATAGTAGGATTTTAATGACAAATATCCACTAGGGAAATATAGCTTCATTTGGCTTCCAATGACGTATGTTAATTCAAACAATTTAATCCACTGACAGGACTCAGGGTTTAAGTGCTTAAGTTAAGCAGGTCCCTGGAGTGTGAGTGGGGTCATCATCTGTGTGGCTCCTCTGGTCCATCATGGGCAGTGTAGACGAGCTGATTGAAACTCACTTTCACGTTATCTTGTGCAAAACATTGGTTGCAAAACTGCTGCAAGTAAGTGTTGCAAACACATAAGGGGAAACACTTAGACGTGTGGCTCTTCAATCTTTCTGATTGGACTCATGATAAGAAACATTTCGTATCACAGCCAAGTGCCCGCACACACCCACTGGTGCACCCAATGAAAATAAATATCCCGAAACGAATTTTAGCCCTACTACATGAAATGTGCCTGATACTTTTTATTTTACTCAATTTCATTTAAATAAAATGTGATTTGAGATGTGCTAAATTGTTTTCATGGCCTCTAATGTGTGGCAACTCACAATTAAAAAAAAACAAAACAACTAGCTGATAGCTTGAAAAAGGAACTGATAGCAAGAAAAAGGAACAGACGTGAGAGGTTGTCTTGAGTCCCCTTGGGATAGCAATGTCCCCAGATCAGAGGCTGTGCCCTCTTGTTAGTCCTAGCGGGGACTCTGCACCCTTGGATCTTTGGGAGAAAGACACTGTGGCAAACACTGGGACTCTGAGCAGATGGGGGAGGAGTTTCCAGGGAAGAAGGCAGAGGTGCCCCTCCAGAGTCAATATTTAATTGGGATTCATTTAGCCATAAAATGAC
>CM053618.1:30692784-30830903 GCA_028646535.1 Procyon lotor
TGCTGGGTGTTGCGATCCTCCACAGGCCCTTAAAGGAGAGCCCTTATCACTCCCTTCTCTCTTGTCCGTGGTCCTTGCTCTGTGCTCAGCTAGTCCGTGGCGGAGCGCCTCTATCTGTGGCACACGCGGCCCAGACTGGAGTCCCCAAACCAGCAGATTCCTGCTGCACACTCCCACACTGCTCCTCCCGGAGGATAAAGGAGGGGCTATCTCGAGCTGCCTCCCGTGGGGTCCCCGCTTGAAGTGCGGCAGCCCTATATGGACTATATGTCTCAGTTCCTATAGTCTAAGGCCTATGCGGCGTTGCGCGGCTCCTTCTCTGCCGCCGGCTTCTCCGCCCCAGTACCTGGGAGCTCTGCTGCACTCGGGTTCCCTTGGTCCCTCAGTGACCCCACGGGTCCTGAAACCACACTGTTCCCACGAGAGCTGAACCCCTGGTTAGCCTGTGGAGCGATGTCCCTCAGCGGAGCGGACTAGAAGTTCTGGATTTTGTGCTCCGCGGCTCTGTGGCTGCTGGGAGCCGGCCCCTTCCCCCGGGGTCTCTCTTCCCGTCGCTTTAAATTCACTTTTTCCACTTCTACCTTTCTGAAAGTGGTCAATTTTCTGCTCCTAGAATTGCTGTTCTTATTCTCTTCTCTCTCTTGTTGTGTTTGCCGGCTTTTAGAGTGGTTTTCTACTTCTTTAGCTGGACTTCTGGGTCCTGGTGCTTTCTGTGCGTCCTATACCTCCGCCATCTTGCCAGATCCCCCCGGAGTTTTTTAGTTTTGAGGCCCTCTGATCCATTGTGTGTTATTTTTGTGTATGATAATGAGGCAAGGATCAAAATTCACTCTTCTACATGGATATCAAGGTTTCTTGGTATCATTTTTTAAAAGAGACTATTCTTTACTCCATTAAATTGTTTTCACACCCTTGCCAAAACTTAGTTGACCATAAATATAAAGGTTTATTTCTAAATTCTCATGTCTGTTCCATTGATATATATGTCTGTCCTTATGCTGATACCACATTGTCTTGATTACTGTAGCTTTGTAGCAGGTTTGGAAATCGGAAAGCCTGAGTCCCCCAATTTTCTTCATTTTCAAGGTTATTTTAACTGTTCTTTTCCTCTTAGAACCAGCTTGTCAATTTCTGCAAAATAATCCTCTAGGATTTTGATATGGATTACATCAAATCTATAGATAAATTTGGGGAATATTGCCACCTTAATGATGTGTTAAGTCTTGTGATCCATGAACATGGATGTCTATTTGCTTTGTCTTTATATTTACTTATCTGTTCCTAATTTTGGAAAACAAAAAAAAGAAGAATCATATGAGGAAAAAGCCATCAGTGTTTCACCAGTCACAATTTTAATTAACATTTTAAGTTATTTTTTGAGATTTTTCCTCCTTTTCCACAGAAAGAGTCTTACTAACAGAATCATGTTTATACTGTAAATACACTTGAATTTCTTGAGATTGTTTTGTCCTAAGCACTTTCTATGTTATGTTTTAGCAAAATATTTAAAATAGTCCAATGAGTAAATGTTCCATAGTTTCTCTAGCTATTCTCTTGTAGTTGGATATTATGTTTCCAGTATTTTGTGAAATTTTTTTTTCTGAATTAAGGGTTCCCTTATCCCATTAAAATAGATTCCCAGGGATGGCATTTCTGTGTTAATTACAATAACAATTTTAAAAGTATTAATGAAAAGTGAGTAGCTTAACTATTTTTAGTGTGTCATTAATTATTCTTAGTTTTAGAAGCCAAGTCACAAAAAAAATTACACATGTTGACCAAGTTTGGACCAAAATAATAGCAACAACAACATTTAGCCATTATTGAGTATTAGCACAATCATTCTAGGGACCCACATGGATTATCTTATTTAGTTCCCCAAAAAACCAAAACTGAAGCTCAAGGAAGTTAGACTTGCCTAAGATCACACAGCCTTCAAATTGTAGTAGAACCAGAGTTTAAACACTTGTAGTCTGGGTTTAGAGCACATGCTTAGAAGCACTCTGCCATACTGCCTCCCTTAGGACTCAACACAGAAAAGCAAAAATCAAGTTAAGACCTGACCAAGAGGGGCACCTGGTGACTCACTTGGTCAAGCGTCTGCCTTTGGCTCAGGTCATGATCCCAGGGTGCTGGAATTGAGCCCCACGTTAGGCTCCCTGCTCAACAGGGAGCCTGCTTCCCCCTCCCCCTCTGCCACTCCCCCTACTTTGTGTGTTCTCTAATAAGTAAATAAAATATTTTTTGAAAAGAAAAGAAAAAACCTGACCACTCCATTTCTGGATGCTGCTTGAAGAGCACTACAGAGCAGCAACCCCACATGAATGCCAAAGGCTGGTACGTTGGCTCTTCAACCCTGTAACCCAGCTTCCAGCAACAGATTGGCTGCCGCTAATCACACTTCCATTTTGAAAATTATGGTCCTCTGCTTTCCCAACTTCTAATTGCCACCCTAACCCATCACTGCTGTCCTAGGCTTCATATCTTCTCTTCTGGCCCTTTTAACACGCCAGCCAGAAGGCTTTAAATCCAAGGCACGGCCCCCTTTCCCTCTGCCCTACTTTTCCCAGCCAGCACCTGCTCTATCACTTACTATTGTTTCACTGTTTCAGCCAGCAATCTCAGCACTGTCAAGGTGAATGGTTCTCAGCCCCAGCTGTGCATTGTAACCAGTGGTGGAGCTTTTTAAAAGTTTCATGTATCCCCAGAGATTGTTCAGTAGGTCTGAGATGGCGACCAAGTACCTGTATTTTTATAAAGCTCCAAGTAATTGTGGTACATGGTCAGGATTGAGAACCTCTGGTCTGGGCATTATTGAGTGACAAAGATGATTGTCCTTATCTTAAAGACAAAGAAACCTTACCTGTTCTATCTCATGTGCTTGCTATAGTCTCACCAGTAGCAGAATACTTAGAGTCTGTTTTTTGATGCCTGGAACCTCACCTCTCTGAAGTAATGACATTTAATAAAAATTGTTTAATAATTCCTTGCTGGGTGCCATAAGGACACTAGACTTAAAAATGAGTAAATCATCATCACCGGGCCTATAGGTGCTCACAGTCTAGTCCAGGAGGCAGATACAAAAGCTTTGGCACATTATTAACACTGCTCCTAGCCACATAAACAAAAGGAACCTACTTACTGTGGAAGAGGAGGAAAGAAGTTGGCGAATTCTTCACAATGAAAGAAGTTTGTGAATTGTGTAACTATGAAGTTACTGATGTCATCAGAGCCTGAAACATGAGAATTTTTGCCTGGCCAAGAAGGGGCAGGCTTGGCAAGAAAGCCACATGAACAAAGACAGAGATGTGACAGGGCACAGCTTATTCAGGAAGCAGTGAGTAGTCTCCTGTAACAGGATCCCAAAGTAGCAGAGTACATGATAGGACTGAAAAGGCAGGGTGAGGCCAGATGGCAAACCCTTATACAGAAAGGAGCTGCAAAGTGACTGATTTTTAGTAAGCTCTCCATAATTCCTCAAAGGAACTGACTTTCAGGAAGCTTTCAGGATAGTAATGCAGTTTATGCTACCAGGTCATCAGATCTCATGCAGTGCTTAGGATCAGCAGAGATTCAGTAGATGATGTGCTAAATGGGTGTCGTATTAAATCAATGGACCAATATAGTGACATACTGAATTGCTGTTAAAAAGAATGCAGTGCATCTAATGTATGTGTAGAGATACAGAGAAAAAGATAACACTTTTAAGAGAAGAGCAAATTGCAGAGTGTGTGTGAGTGAGTATGTGGTATATGTGTGTAATAATCCATTGTTATGTTTTTAAGGTATGATATGTCTGTGTGTGTACTAATAGGCATATAGAAAATTGTGGGTTGCACAAGAACATGAGTAAAATGAGAAGATTAAAAAGAGAACTTTTGACTTTTCACCTTATTCCCTTCTGTTAACTGTTTGATTTTTTATCATGAACTTTAATTATCTTAATAATCTAATTACTATTTTTTTTAAAGATTTAAATTTGTCCTAGAGTTTTGTTAACCTTCCAAGTTAATAAAATCTTCTCTTTGAGCCCCCATAGTCCATCCAATCTTCCTTCATTCAAACATCCTAAAGAAAGAGAAATGCCCCAGCTTTCCAACACATCAGATCCCCCACTGACCTTTAGTAAATACTTCAGGTATCCACTGCTCAAGTATCAGAAACCTAGATATCTGCATGGCCCAACCCCAACTGCCCCTGGCCCAACTTTTCCTTCTCCCCTAATCCTGTCTTTGAATCTGCATGTTGTAAGACCCATACTATTTTAGGACTTTCTGCCTTAACCATATCCTTCAGCCCACTTTAATGGAACTAATGACTATGGGGGCTGTGCAGTGACTGTTGACCTGCTCTGAGAAGTGAAACAAATGAAAAGTTTCTGTCCTCCTGAAGTAATAGCTAATTAAGCTCTAGAACATGAGTATGAGAACTATGACCAGATGCTTCAGGGACAGGTCCCTGTCACTAACTTCCCTTATATAGCATGTTAGGACAAAAATGAGGTTGTCCAATAATGATTTATTGAAGGAGCAGTATCACTTTGGCCGTTTCTGAACATACGGTTGATGGGAAAAGTTCAAGCAAAAATCAGTTTGTAGAATTTCTCTGTTGCAAGGCAGAATTGCTTAATTAGTAAAAAGCACAGGGTAGAACATACAGGATAACTAAATACCTGAGATTAATGCCTATAAATCTGTATTCTAGCTAAACGAGAGATTGTATTTTTATGTCAGCTCATCCTAAATTCAATTGCATATAAATGCAGTTCAGTAATTAAATTATATTAAATATCAGAGTTCAAAGAGTTTGTGACTTAGAAAGTAAACTGATGGCCTTTCCTTGTTATTGGAGTTAGGAACACTATTTCAGAAATCTAAAAAGCTCAGAAGGAAAGTAAGAAAATACAGAGTTGTCAGTGGTGGGGCCGAAGAGGGAAGAAGCATGAAGTTTATAAGAATTTGCCTAAAGGGGGCGCCTGGGTGGCTCAGTGGGTTAAAGCCTCTGCCTTCGGCTCAGGTCATGATCTCAGGGTCCTGGGATCGAGCCCCGCATCGGGCTCTCTGCTCAGCAGGAAGCCTGCTTCCCCTTCTCTCTCTGCCTGCCTCTCTGCCTACTTGTGATCTCTCTCTCTCTCTGTGTCAAATAAATAAAGTTTTTTTTTTTTTAAATAAAAAAAGAATTTGCCTAAAGTACTTGCTATTGCTTATAAACAAGAGGCAGGACATAGAGAAGAGTTCTATCACTGTTTGATTTGCTTTACTAAGAGCAAGCATTTAGCTTCTGAAATGTTATTTGGCATTCTTTGGCTTGTGGAAAGTAGCCATTTATAAGTTAAGGTGCAAAACCAAGTAAAGCCTGATAACCTCAATGAGTAATTGATGGGATTGCTTTTGGGGAGATTAAAATCTCTCCATTTAACAGATAGGGAAACTGAAATAGAGGAGGTAAAACATTGGGTTCAAGTCAACAGTAAATGAATGTGCGACAATTTAGACCAGTACACTTCTGTTTGGGAGCCACTGTGTGATGCCTCTTTGCCCTAGCATTGCTCAAAAGTATATACAGAAATCTAAATGGCAACTTTACTTATGAAAACAAAATATCATTAACAACCCGAATATCGGGGCACTTGGGTGGCTCAGTGGGTTAATACTCTGCCTTTGGCTCAGGTCATGATCTCAGGGTCCTGGGGTCGAGCTCCGCATCAGGCTCTCTGCTCAGTGGGGAGCCTGCTTCCCCCTCTCTCTCTTCCTGCCTCTCTGCCTACATGTGATCTCTCTCTCTCTCAAATAAATAAATAAAATCTTTAAAAAAAAAAAACAACCTGAATGTCTTACTATTCCTTAGAATATTTGACAGCTATTAAAAACAATAATATAAATCTATATTAATGTGAGAAATAATTCATGATATGCTAAGAAGCAGTTTATTAAATATATATACATTTTAGTCTTGTTTTCGTATAGAAAAAATTTGACGTGTAGAGTGTATATATCACATGCACAAGTATAGAAAAAATGTTAAAAGTAGTTTACCTGGATACTTTGAAAATTTTTTTTAAATATTTCTGTATTTTCTAGGTTTTTATAAGTATATGTTTTACAACAGTGGTTGGGAGGCTGGCAGTTAGGAAAGGGGAAGGAAAATGTTGCAAGAGTGTAGTGAGAATCCAATGATTTATATAACCTACTCACTTGAAAACCTATTCCTATATGAGTAAGTTAGCTATAATTTTCCTTGATGAGAATTCAGGAATTTTCTATGACTTTCACTTCTGATTTTTGTGACCCTCTTTTTTTTTCAGTGACAGTGACAAGTAGCCAGAATACTCCTGCCAAAGCGCCCAGAGTAAAGAGCAGTCCATCCATTTCTTCCCCATCATCAGCGGCTTGTGCTCCAAGCTGTTCAGGAGACCTCCCTCTTCCTTCAAATACTCCCACGTTCTCTATTAAAACCCCTCCTGCCAAAGCCCGGTCTCCTATCAGCAGAAGAGGCTCTGTCTCTTCTGTCTCTCCCAAGCCACCCTCATCTTTCAAGATGTCCATTAGAAACTGGATGACCCGAACACCATCCTCATCACCACCCATCACTCCCCCTGCTTCTGAGACCAAGATCACGTCTCCAAGAAAAGCCCTCATTCCTGTGAGTCTGAAATCATCCCAAGCAGTGGCTTGCTCAGAGTCTAGAAATCGAGTGAAGAGGAGACTAGACTCAAGTTGTCTGGAGAGTGTGAAACAGAAGTGTGTGAAGAGTTGCAACTGTGTGACTGAGCTTGATGACCCAGTTGAAAAGCTTCATTTGGATCTGTGCTGCCTTGCTGGTAACCAGGAAGACCTTGGTAAGGACTCTCTAGGTCCTTCCAAACCAAGCAAGATTGAAGGAGCTAGTATGAGTATCTCAGAGCCTCCTTCTCCTGCCAGTCCTTATGCTTCAGAAAGCTGTGGAACACTACCTCTTCCTTTGGGATCTTGTGGAGAAGGGTCTGAGGTGGTAGGCAAAGAGAATAGCTCCCCAGAGAATAAAAACTGGTTATTGGCCATGGCAGCCAAACGGAAGGCTGAAAATTCATCTCCACGAAGTCCATCCTCCCAGACCCCCAATTCCAGGAGACAGAGCGGAAAGACTTCTCCAGGCCCGGTAAGTTGGCACTGGTGGGAAGATGTATTTCCTAACTTGAAAGGGGCCAGTGAGAAGATACATTCCCTAACTTGAAGAGGTCAGACACAAATCCCTTCTCAGAAGTCAGGATGCTTTCTTTTTTTAAGTAAATCTATTTATACCAAGGGTTGCCAGATTTAGCACATAAAAATTTGGGACAAATATTGCATGGGACATACTTATACTAAAAATTCTTTACACTAAAAAGTTACTTGAAATTCAAATGTAACTGGGTGTTGCTGTATTTTATTATCTAGCAACCCTATTTACTCCCATTAAAATGCCCTCTGTCAAGTCCAGGGGTGCCTGAGTGGCTCATTCCATTAAATTTCTGACTCTTGATTGTGGCGCTAGTCGTGATCTCTGGGTTGTGAGATCCAGCCCCCCTGGCTCCCAGCTGAGCAGGGAGTTGTCTCCTCTCCCTCTACCCCTTCTCCCATTCCTACTCACCCTGCACTTAAGGGTGTGTGCTCTTGCTCTTCTTCTCTTTCAAATAAATTAATTTTTTAAAAAAACCTTTTGTCAAAGTCCATAGCCCTCAGTCCTGTTGCTTGATTCTTCAAAGCCTTCATCATTCTCTAGTATAGCAAGTCAAAGGTATCTTCCCTCTTTGTTTGATATTATTCCGTCACCATCCCACTTGAGCTCCCGGCCACCACTTTTTATGGATTCCCTTCCTTTTTATAGATAAAGCTGACATTCGTGGACAAAAATTGTCAACATCCATAAATAGATTTCCAGTTTATAATTACAGCTTATGATTATTTAAAATACAGTGAAACTTAGGCATTTACAAAGCAATTTCAATGTAGAATCCTTCCAGATTTTTATGATTTTCTCCAACCTTTTTTACAGTCATCTTGCTCACACCAATATTTTTGGCAATTCACCTATATATATACTTTTAAAACATTCACCTTAGTTTCACTTACCTTTCTAGGACTCATTTCATTGACTAGCATAAATTTAAGTTAAACAATTTCAAAAACATGTACTGCTGGCAGAAAATAGGTTTGTGAACCTTGGAAAGCAAGTGACTCATTATTAATGGTGGAGGGGGAAGTAGCTATAAGCATTGGGTAAGTATGGGTTCAGGTAATCAGTTTGCAAGTTAAGGCGAGATGGGTTAAGGAAGGTTCTACTTTGCTTCATAGTAGCTCTTGCTCTGTGTTAAGGAGAAGACGGTAGAATGATTAAAATGCATTCAAGAATCTAAAAGGCAGAGTCAGGATAACCTCAGACCAGTTCTAGTTTAATAAGTGTTCATATCTGCCTTCTACTGTCATGAAGCCTATCCCATAATTAGAGGGAAAATAAACCAGAAATATTTTAAAGATTACTTCAAACACAAGCTCAATCAAGACCTTGCTTCAGAACATGAAAAAAAAAAAAAAAAAGAACCAGCTATATGGAGTCTTTCCTTTCTTGTCTCAAAATTATCACTATATCTGTTTTTTATCCTTAACCAGAATTCTTATTTTTTTCCAGAGGAATTGGTCTCAGCTGTGTGTTAGCAGGAAAATAATTTCAATGAAAAATTGTTTTCACTAATGTGTAGTTTTAAAGGCTTTCAAAAATAGTGTGCTGGTCCGATATATTTCTAGTTTTATAATTTCAATCTTTGAAGCTAACATTTCTTTAAAAGAATTTTCTGTTTTATGTGCATGATGATAATGTAGATTTCTTCAGAAGAAGGTAGCAACTGCCATTTGAATCGCTATCCCATTTGTAAATTTGGGAGGGTGATTTATTCATTTATTTCAAGGAGGAGGGTTATTATAACCTTTGGCTCCTATTAGGAGGTTTAACTGGTAAATATTTTCTGTTCACATGAAAAATCTGTCCCTTCCATCCTTGCATACTATCTCTTCAGTTTTTATTAAATTCAGTACAAATCAGCCAGAAGACACATTGCCAATGAAAATACTTGGGTCTGAAAGCTGACTGACTAAATAATCAAATTTCTAGGCATCTTAATTTAAAATACTCTTTAGTGATAACTTGTTGAAGTTAACAGCTGAATTTTATCTTAGGAAATCTCTGAAATCTAAACTTTCTTTTTCTAGGTCACTATTACTCCCAGCTCGATGAGGAAAATCTGTACATACTTCCATAGAAAATCCCAAGACGACTACTGCAGTCCCGAACAGTCAACAGAATTATAGATTCTAATCTGAGTGAGTTAACTGAACTTTGGCCCGTTAAAATAAGACAAAATATACAACAGACTGATTCTATAATCTTTAAGAAAGCTACCGTTATGTTTTGTTTTTTTTCATTTTCAGAGAAACTCCTTTCAGCTCTGAAGTTTACCTAATCTGGTTCTACTACCATAGCTTATATGCAGCTTCCTTGGGATGAATGCTGTGTTTAATTCCATAAAGTAAGTTTATCACTCTGTAACTTTTTGAATGAATAATCTTCACTTATTAAATTATGCCTCTTCTCTACAATAATGACATCCCAGTTCATAGAGGCAAAAAGCAAGACTTGTTTCTTGTTACTCTGAAACTGTGGGTGCACAGTGAAAAGTATCTGCTGGTCACGGCAGGAGGCCTGTCTGTGAAGGCTGGTTGCTGAAGAAGTCTTCTGCTGGGGACCTCTGGATCTGTGCTGCCTCAAACAAATACAGTTTCATTTAAAATTTATATAATCTTTTCACTACACTTTTGGGAGGTTTTTGTTTTGTTTTTTTTAGTATGTGTAAAAATGTGATATTCAGATAAGTGCATTTATCTTGATTCAGTGTTCAGTGTTAAAATACAGTCTCGAGTTAAAATCATCTTTATTTTAAGAGCAGTGATAAATATCAACTCTTTGGAGAAACTAGGAGAACAACACAGGAAACCTTTACTTGTCTTTTTTCCCCCAAATATATCTCCCATATAAGACTTAAGGTCCTTTTATTGTTACTAAGCAATTTACCATGGTGCCAACCCAACATCATGTTCTATAAGAGGTTACAATTTTTGCCATTTACTAGGCAAAGATATTTATAAAATCTATAGTTATACATTAAAGTTGGGGTTTGAATTCAACTTGAATTCATTTCTCTAGGGGCTGCAACTTTTTAAAATTGTAAGTCATCAAATTTAAGAAAAAGTAATAATTTCTTATTGGTACTTTAATAAACGAACATAGCTCTGAACTGAAAATCCAGAACCTAAAAAGTAATTCTTGGCTTTAGCTTCATTTTTTTGGATTCTCTTCATTTACATAAAAAATAATAACCTTCTAGTATAGCCCTGAGCTGAAAAGTCATGGAAATTTCTCTAAATATTTAATATAGAAGGTGTTTAGATTGATTCTAAGTTAATACTGTACAAAATATTTTGAACATCTTCCCTTTAGTCAGCAGTTACATATCAGTCATCTTGAAATGAACTGTTGTTTTCTATTTTTCCCCTTTATAACCTCATAGACACAAGCTCCATATACCTTCTATGTACTATGTCCTTTGAAGGAAATCCCGTAACAATCATGAAACTTGATTTATTTTATCCATATCCCCATGAAATATGTAGATTTTATTCATATTTTTGTCATAATTTAAAAGTCTGTTCTTAATGACATTTTAATTCCTTTGATTCCTATAAGTTAAGCTTATACCAACCAGAACTACATATGGTGAATTAAACATGGATTCTCCGTGGTTTTATGCAAGGAGAGAAATAAAGAGAAACCACAGAATTGCTGTTTTTGAAACAAAGCACTCCACAGCATTAACTGAATATTTAGAAACTCTACTTATAATTAGTGTTTGATTTTTTTTTTTTAATGTTAGGCTGTGGAAAGTTGTTATTTATGACCATATCTGCTAATAATGCTACCTATCTCTTGCTTTGAAAGCCAGTGGGGTGGGGTGGGGAAAAGCTAAAGTAGATGATTATATTCTTTGTATCCTTGAACATCTAACAGCTCTACTGAGTAAAATTGGGGTAAATGTGGCTGACAGAAACTGTGCTGAGAGTCTACTGGCTGTAACATATCCTACTTGGAAAACTAGTACTTCAAATGGGTGCCAAAGGTCAAATGTAATGAGATAATTATTACTGCCTCTGTCAGTGTCAGACTTTGAGCTGATCCTGAATAATAAAGCCTTTTACCTTATCTGATATCCTTTTCTGAGCTTTTTGCATTAACCTAGAAGCAGTCTACACAAAAGAACATTTTGTAGTAATCAAGAATCCCTTCTACTTGTTCATTGAGTAAAATTTGTTTATTCCTAAAGATATGATCTAGTTCAAGTTGAAAGAGGTTTTAATAAAATATGTCTTGCTTGGTCAGACCTTGCTTGGATTACTTGATGAAGTAGGGTGGAGTGATGTAGTTCTTTTTCTAAACAAGTATTTCCAGCCCAAGCTTTTCCATTTGAATACACTCCAAGCATTTCTTGCTACAGTGCTGTATTAGAGTTTCCTTTGGCTGTTTCGACACAGGCCCTTAATTTACTTTTGTGAGGGTTGACTAATTAGTCCTTTAAAATGTATCCTTTAATCTGGGCTGCGCATTTAACCTATGATACATCAAGACCATCTATAGCTACCCTTGTTGGATTGGCAGAGGGTGAGTTCAGCTCACCACCCCCTCTCTAGCCCTAATAGCTTAAAACTTCACTAAGACTTTTGGAACATTCTGTATAGGAATCATTTTTTTAAATCCTCAGCTGTGCAATATGGATGCCTGGAGATAACTTTTTAAAGTGTGTGTGTGTGTGTGTGTGTGTGTGTGTGTGTGTGTGTATTGCTCTGTGCCCCAGCCTGGAATAGCCTATGGTCATGATCTTGTACAGATCACGTATCAGGGCAACATGTGCTTTTTGAGAGTCTATCATAGACAAACTGCTGCTCTCAGGTCTGTTTTTCTGCTTTTCCTAGTCCCAGGAGAATCTGGACTTCCTTTCACACTGCTCTTAAAGCAAAGGCCAAGTAGTCTCATAGAATCAGTTCCACAACTAGGTAGCATGCACATTTTACAGATGTGCATCAGAAGAGACTGGGTGAGACTGTCATGCTGGGGAAACTGAGTTATTGTCCTCCTTAAGGCAATTAAAGGGCTGAATGTGGGCCCAGTGAGCTCTTGCTCATCAAGTCTCACTACTTCTCAACAGGTCTTCATAGGAGATTCTTTGGCTGCCCCAGGTTTGGATCAAGCCACATCATGAAATAACCAGTCTTTAAATTCTTGGGAATTACGGAAAACCCTGCTTTATGCATTAGCTCTTTAGATACTGGTTGAAAGTTATAGGGAGGCCAGACACAACATTACGTTGGACATGAGGTGAGTCTAATGCTTCATTAGATCCAATGCTAGGAATACAGGCCCAGCTTGTTATAAGGGATCCATTTTGTTGTCTAAAGTGGTAGAAAAACCTGTTTTATTTCTGAGCTATGTTTGAGTGCCTGCTAAAAACCACAAGGATCGTTAGGGAATGATGTAGGGGAAAGTCAGCCTTTTCAGAAAATCACCTGAGTATATTAAGTAGCTTATTCAGATCAGTAGGCTTATAGCAAGTACATGGTACACAAATAAGAGGTATTCTGTTATTAAAGAATAGACTTGTTCCATCCCCAAAGCTTATCTCTCTATTTCCCAGCTAAGCCAAGAAAGAGGATTTCAAGGATATATAACCAGGTTCTTTATTTTGAATTTCAAAGGTTTAGTAGTTCATTTATACTTCATTTCTCTTTAATTTCCTTAACTTGCCACATCCCCCTTCCTGTTTTGACATTCTAAATAATTTGTATTCAAGCCATTTTGTGGACCATGAATACCACATTTCAAAATACCTTTGATTGGAACACTTTCAATTCAGTCAACATTTTATTCATCACCAGAGTGCCAAGCCCTGTGTGAGGCACCTGGTCTGCAGTGTTCTCTTTATTTTTTGTTGTCAAAGGAGTCACTTTATCTACGGCACTTCAATGGGTAAAGTCAGCATTTGAGAGAAACAGGCAAAGATCAGATTTTCAAGTCCTTTGAGTGAAGTTGTTTGTGAGCAGCTATTAATGTAGCAAGTGCTGTCTAGATGCAATGCAGACTCTTCCAGGAACTTCATTCAATAGCTGCTTAGAGCACCTGAACTTTTCAAAGTAAAATGATTTTCACATGCATGTTTTTATTATATTCTTTACAATATTATGAATAATTAAAAGCATGATCTCTGTTGCCGAGCTGCTTAGCTTTGAATCCAAGCCCTAGCTGTGTGACCTTGGGCACGTCCCTTAACCCCTCTGTGAATTAAATTTCTTGTTTATAAAATGGGATTGTGTGGTTATCACGTGACTTTAACTCTAAGGACAGTGCCTGGCACACAGTAGCAAAAATTTATTGAACAGTTACTGTTAGCTATTAGTCTCGAGATATAGAGAGAAGGGATTCTACCCTTTTTTGATAAATGGGCATAAAGGTTTAACTTTTCAGTTCTAACTCATTCCTGTTCATTCCCGTTCCACTAGAGCCATGGTCAAAGGTATGAGAACTAAGTAAGAATCACCTAGGAAGCTTTTTTTTTCCTAACATTGCCTGAGCCTCCCAGTCCTAGTGCTTTTCAAAAGGAGCAAGTAGACATTTAGAAAAACAAAACAAAAACAACCCCAGTTCCGCAGGTGTTTGAGATTCATGATTCTTGCCTACCCAGTACACATTAAAATTACAGAGGTTATTTCATATGTGGTCTCAGCCAGTGTTCAAAGAGGTTATAATTTGCAAATCTATACCCTGGACTCCAAAGCATTTGCTCACGCAGAGCCCACCCTCCCATTTCCTGACTGCTGTCCCCAGCTCTGCTACATTGTTTAACATTTGTTCACCTTTGGGGAGGAAGCTGCAGCAGGCTGGCCTTTAGTGCCAACTCTTGATCTCTTGTTAGACTATTGTGTTCCATGGCCATTGAGTAAGCACAAACACATAAAAGAGATGAAGCTTTGAGCTCTCTTAGTAACTGATTTTGTAGGATGCAAGATTCAAACATTTGGTTGGGGAGTAATGAATAGACTCAAGATTCTTTTTTCTCACTTAATGAGATTCTTCCCTGGGCTTTTTTTTTTTTTTTTTTTTTTAAGATTTTTATTTATTTGAGAGAGAGAGATCACAAGTAGGCAGAGAGAAAGAGGGGGAAGCAGGCTCCCCACTGAGCAGAGAGCCCAATGCGGGGCTCGATCCCAGGACCCCGAGATCATGACCTGGGCTGAACGCAGAGGCTTTATCCCACTGAGCCACCCAGGCGCCCATCTGGGCTTCTTTTTGATGCCAGTAATACCTGTTGCCAGTGTCACATCAGTGCCAAAATACCAGCCATGGATCTTGCTTTGACATTACGGCAGACAAACACAACACTGGGGTTTCACTTAGCATCTAAGCACCAAATTATGCTGCCACTGCTACTGTTCAAGACCCTGGTTTCCAAATTTACGGGAACTTACAGAATGTGGTATTCTCTTTATTAGGAGCTGGCATCTGCACCTCTGCAAACAGATAATACCACCATGCTCAGCCCCCTTCCTGGATTGGTGCCAAAACTATCAATTCAAATGAAGATGTTAAGGGCGGCTTTTTGTTTTCCCATTATCAGCCTACTCGCTTTTCCAGTCATAGTGTAAAAGTAAAATAATTATACAAATCAGCCCTTCCCCCAGCTATATACTACCAGATAATCTGTTACTGGAACAGTAAACTATAATCATCTGGCCTTTCTATGTTGACATGATGTTAGTAAGTACTGTCATACCACATCATTCAATAATCATTCAGAACCATTCTTCCCTTTTCTCTTCCACCTTCATAACCTACCATGCAGTCAAAATTTTCTAAGAATTATTCAATAAGAAACATAATAGAGTTTATTATGTGTAACTGTGAAATAACTTAATAGTGGTACAGGAACTGAAGTAATTAAAATTAAAATCCGGTAAGCATTGTTGTCTATAATGGGTCATTATTTGGCCCACCAGTTAATGTCAAGCTGGAAATGCTGCTTCCTCAAAAGCCTTGTTGAATTTAGATAGCTTTATGTAGGACTGGGCAACTCAGGATCCAGAAATCAGTATTTTCACAAGAGTTGACTAGCAAACAGTTTGAAGTGAACATTAATAACTTCAGGGTAGAGGTAGGAAGGAAGGTGTTTACGCTAAACATTTGTCAGCTCTCTAATTAGGCAATTAGGTATTGGCCTTGAAGTGTTGAATATATAATTAAGTTTCTAGCTTTGGAAAACCATATCCTAAAACCCAGATATGTAAGCAACAAAGTCTAGAATTATACATGGAGAGTCAGGAGGATAAGGAAAATTAGACTGGTTTTTTGATGATTAGGAATGCTTTCTGTTACAGCCAACTCTCCTGTACAATCAATTTCAAAAAGAGAGGATGCCATTTAAGCAGCTTGTTAATTTGAGTTATTCTATAGTGTCCTCTTGCCTTCCTGTTTGACAGTATTTCTAGTTCCATTCACTTTCTCATTTTTCATGTTATGTTGCCCACTGAACTCAGTTGAATAGTAATTTAAGCCAGTTGTGGATTTGATTCCCAAATGGGCCAATTCACTTCACTCCATTCTGTGGCCCTTGGCAGCATCTCACTTAGCTATCCTAGCCAGCTGCTCCAGAAAGAGGAGTGGAAAAAGTGTTTAGGCTCAGTATAAACACCAGAGACAAACTCATAATATATATCCTCACTACTTGACCTGTAGGCATTTTTAAAGCCTGTCTATGTCTTTCTCCATAAAGACCAGGTTAATAAACCTTTTTTGATCAAACTTGTAGATTGTTTCATGTAATGCACAGAATAACCCTGGAATAACCCTGTGGGTAGATATAATCTGTTATCCACATTTTGACAGATGAGGAAACTAAAGCACAAAGAAGTTAGGTAATTAGCCGAAGGACACATAGACAGCAACTTATGGATTTGGTCTGACTCAAAGCCCACAGTCTTAATTCCCATACTACAATGCCTCAGAGAAAAAAACTTGTCCCTAGCCGTCTAGTAATAATCAAATACAGGATTTCTGTTTTGCACACATTCAAACAAGAACAATTCTCAAAATGTTCCAAATACATTTCCTCTTTGAGTAATAAATAATGTTACTTCTTTGAGAGGGCACCATTCTTATCTACCAGAGGAAAGTAATAATACAGAGCTAGAAACTAGAATCAGTAATGATTATGTGTGTTATAAGAACATAATATTAACAAAGATGATTGAAGGTTATAAAAACAAGAACAAAGGCACAGAAGTTAAAATTCTTCAGAAAAGAAAAAGAGAAAGAAAGGCTTGCTCACTAATGTAGGGGAAAGAATGAAGAATGGAGATAAGGATATACAGACCCTGTGACCTAATGATTCTAACCCCTGACCCTTGGGAAGCTCACATATGCTGGGCACAACGAAGATGTTCAGAGCAGCATTGTTTATACTGGCCAAAGGCTGGAAACAATGCAAATATCTCCACAGTTGAATTGGTAAACTGGAATACTCATGGTAGAACACTGTGTAACCATGAAAGGAAAAAGAATAGCTACACACAACATGAATGAATGTGAATGATGAACAAAAGAAGCAAGAAACAAGGGAATGCATGCAGTATGATTCTCTTCATACTAAGTGTTAATAAAAAGTGCAATACAGGGGTGCCTGGGTGGCTCAGTGGGTTAAAGCCTCTGCCTTCGGCTCAGGTCATGATCTCAGGGTCCTGGGATCGAGCCCCACATCGGGCTCTCTGCTCAGCATGGAGCCCGCTTCCCCCTGTCTCTCTGCCTGCCTCTCTGCCTACTTGTGATCTCTCTCTCTCTGTCAAATAAATAAATAAAATCTTTAAAAAAAAAAATGCAATACAGAAGTAGGATTGAAGGATACATACACGGGTGGTAAAAGGCAAACAAAGATCATTATCACAAAAAATCAAGATAGTGGATCACTCCTGGAAGGTTGTACTCAGAGTAACACTAGGGAGGACTTCCTAAGTTATGCTTGGTCTTGGTGGCTACATGGGTGCTTACTTTATAATTATGTCTTACTTTTATGTTTTATGCATATTTCCGTTTTATGATTCATCATGTTTTTAAAAGTTTTTGAATACGAATGAAGATCAGATAGTTCTTGAGAAGATTAGGTAAGAAGCAGGGATGGGGAAATTCTAGATAGATTAGATAATAATGGTTATTTAAATGGAATAAATTACTAGGGAAGTCTGGAATCTTTTTAATACTCTCTAAGGGAAAAGGAAAATCCTCTGTTCCTTCAACACGTAAGGATGAACTGACTTGTATCCACATATACTATCAGGATTCACTATATTCATTCAGGTAAAAAGACAAGAATTGAGCTTTCAGCAAACCACTCAATCGTTCAGACATGGGGTTTCGATTTTCATAATTGAGACTGAGCCAGATGGTAGCAGGGAGAACTAGTTAGAACTAGTTAGAAGAGAGATTCCTGCAGCATTTGGCCTCCTACAAGTTTCACACTAAGTATATTTCTTCCTTTTTCCTTCTTCCCCCTCTCATATTTTTCTCTTTCCAAGGACTATCATCAAATTCAGGCACAATGGGCCATGGAAGTCAAATTCTTATTTTCAAGATGCAAAAACTGTCCTGGGAAAGCTAACCAATTTGACTAAGGGCACAAAACTAGTGACAATCCATTCTAATACCCTGCATTCTTTGCACCCCAGTCTTCCTGGTCTGCTAGCAATTCCTCTACATACCATTTCTAAGGTTCAGTTCAAACCCTCCTACCTTCCCATAGGAGGTATTAACAGAGTTTCCTAATTAGGCCTTTCACTCAGCCCCATGCCTGGTGCTCTCAATAGTGCTTATCCCATTTGTTTTATAATTATTTCCATATTTCCTCCACCAGATTGTATCCTCCTGGATGTCAAACTGGTCTTACTTGTTTCTCCATACCCAGTGGTATGCTCGTGAGAGCCAATTATTAAAGACTTGAGCATTTTGTGAGCTGGTCATTAAAATGTTGGTAGCTTGAAATTGGTCCTGATGAGAGTCTTTACACCATGGAATAGACAAAAGCCACAAATCAGGGCCTTTTTCTCCCAGGGAGCCAGCTCCCAGCACATCACTGTACGAATCTCACCACCACCACCAGCCACCCTGTACTTGCTGTAATGCAGAGCAGTTGCAACAGGTGTGGAGAAGGAAGGGAACTAGCGCGAATGCAGACCATAAAGTAAAGAGAATTCAAAAAGCATCAGATGAGGAACTTAGGGAAGAGAACTTTTAGAAAAATAGATGGTTCGCTGCTGCAGAGAAGTTAAGATGAGAAGTAAAGCCAGCATATCTTTGTCCTTCTCAAGAGCTTTTTCAGTAGCATAATAAGGCTACTCCATGTCTGAGAATGAAAGGATAGGGATGGTTAGGAAACAGTAAATGTAGATGCCTTTCAAAAAAAAAAAGAGAAAGCAGTCTTTCTTACTAAGCAGCTATTTGCTGAACACCTACTGTGTATCAAGCATTGCACTAAATAAAGTTAACTTACAGGCCTGTCCTCAAGCTGCTCCCAGTTGCCTAGGGCAACAAGAGCACAGAGCACAGCGTCCTAAGGGTTCTGGTGAAGGCATGACACGGGGGCTGTGGGAGCACATCAGACTGAGTGTGCACATCCGGGGGTCTGGGGGGGATGCCAAAGCTGACTGAGCCGAGCCCTAGAGAAGAACATTTTCCAGATGGTAAGTGAAGGAAGGACATTCCTCACAAAGGAAATAGCAAAACAGCATGAACAACAGTTTGAGGGTGTGAGAAAGAGTGGCTGTCTGGAGGAACTCTTTAAGTAGTTCCAGTTTCCTGTTAGAGCAGGAGCAGAGAGAACACATAAAAAACCAGCAGGAGATGAGGCTGCAGAGGCAAGCAGGGTCAGGGCAGAAACACCCTACGGTGCCACCATACTGAGTTTGAACTTTATCTCAAAGGCTTTGGACAGCCACTGAATGACTAAGCAGGGATAAGCCCAATCCGATTTTTATTTTAGATGATTCTGGTAGCAATGTAGAGGGTACATTGGAAAGGGACCAGACTTCGGTGACCCAATTAGGAGGAGACTAGTAATCCAATCAGTGAGGAGGATGGGCCAGAAGGAAAGTAATGATGCTGCCGATTAGAGGACACTGCCAATCTGAGAGATACTCCTGAAATGGCAAACTAGTGTTTTCTTAGGTGGGTAGACAAGGAATCGTGAATCCCAGGATCCCAGCACTGACAACTGGGTAATGGTATCATTTGGGGAAAGTGGATACTGAAATCATAGGATTACGAGAGGTTAGCCTCTGTGGAGACACCTAATGGACAGGCAGTGGAGATGCCCCATAGGTAGTTGTAGGACTACAGTTGGAGCTCTGGGGAGTGGTCTGGAGTGGAAAGAATTCTTGGAGTATTATGTGGGAAAAGAATGGTTAAAAGGGGAGCTCATAGAGATTAGCCAGAGGAAACGTGTGGCACTGTGGTTCTCAAACTTGAGCGAGTATCCCCACCAGTTTTTGATCCAGGGGCTCTGAGGTGGAACCTGAAAATCTACATCTAACAAGTTCCCAAGCCATGCTGATGCTACTAGGAGAACATTCATGTGGAGAAAAGCCAACATTTGGGGGGAATTAAAGAAAGAAGAGGTGACAGAAATGAGTGAGGAGTCATTTTAGGAAGAGATGGTCAGGATAGAGTTTCAGGAAATAAAATTGAATAAAATCAGGCAAGATGAAGAACAAATGATGTCAATTGCATGGGATCGTTTAGAAGGGTCATATTGGAGCCAGGGGGCAATATCAGGGAGAAATGGGAGATAGCCAATAGAGTTTACTCTCCAAGGAGTCTGGCTGAGAAGAGAAGTGAGAAAGGGTGGATACTGGGGAGCTGGCTATGGTCAGGAAAAGATCTGTGGGTGGGAAAGATGGAGTAAATGTATAGGCGAGGTGAAAGAAGGATATGGAGAAGAGAAGGAAAGGAACAAATACTTCAAGTGCCTAATCTGTGCCAGGCTCTATGCTAGGCTCCTTAATAAATACAACCCTTTAAGGAGATTATCATCCCCTACTTTACAGAAAAAGAAACTAAACCTCTGAGTTTGAAATTATTTGCCTGTAGAATCTAGTAAGTAGTAGGGATTTAGGTCCCAGCCTCCAAAGCCAGTTCACATGGAAATGACTTGAAATAACCATTACGAAAATTACAGTGTCTTCTCCCCTCCCTACTGTATGGAGACCAGGACACTGCGGCCCGGTGAAATAGTTGAAAGGACCCAGGTTATGGTATATATTGTCCAGAGGGATGCTGTTTGGGAGCTGATTCAATAAGAAATGAGTCAGGAGAAAATTAGAGAATACCCTGAGGTTCTAGATGCTCACTGGGGCTTCTGAGGTGATGTCTTTGGTCTCTGATCCCAACTGACCAAAAATAGTAAGAGAGTTGAAATACAAATGTGTCCAATTAGGGGTGAAAAGATTGCTGGACTGCAACAGGAGCTCTGATAGAAGTCAACAGACTTTGTGCAAAGTTTCTGATCATCTCATGATGAGACACAGTATAATGTCTCACCTGGATTCCCTAATCTTGACTCTCCACTTGCTAATTCTGTGACTTTCTGCAATTTATTGACTCTGAGCCCCAGTTTGCTCACCAATTGAGAAAAACATTCAGCGGATTTTCCTCATTGTCATTGGGTAGAAGTCCAATGTATAAAGTGCCCAGACAAGTGCCAGGCGTGTGCTGAGTTTGAACTTTCTATAGCTGTTCCAAGGTGCCAAAATTCCCACCTTCAAGAACAAATGGTGGGGAAGAAAGACACACAGGATCTTAACAGTATGGTTTGTCGAGGGCTCGGGCAGCACAGAAATTAAAAATTTCCAGCAGAGCTCAGCAATCTGGGAGCAGAGGCAAAGAAAGCTGAGTTAGAGATTAGCCAAGATAGGAAGTCAGCAAGAAAGGACTCAGGGAAGAATAAAGAAAGGGATCCATGAGCATCCTGGAAATGACAGACCAGTAGGTCTGGGCTGGACATGGAGGAAGTGAGATTCTGGGGAGGGTAAACAGATGAGGAAGAAATACCTCAACAGGTAGAAAGAAGTTAAGTAGGTTGTAGTCCAAGGAGGGCTGTGAGAATTTAAGGTGACGGGCCATTCTGATGCCCATGTTCAAATTATGTTCATCACAATGAGTGATAGGTGGGGCAGAATTTGTAGTTTTCAGAATGATGGTGAATCCAGGGTATCTAGAGGGTCCCTTTACCTCTCAGGGATGAAGTGGCCAGGATAGCTGTGAGGCAGGTGTTAAGCCACTGAGGAGGATAAGAGAATGCCAAAAATCAGTAAACAGTTGAATGGACAAGGTGACCAGTAAGTGGAGTCGCATGCTTAAGAGGCATAGAGAAGCATGGTTTAGGGAAACAAAGGGAACTCAGAATGCCAAGTTGTTCTGACCTTGAAAACCAGGGAAGGTCGAGAAGAAGCAGCCTCCTCTGGAGAGAGCAGGGAGACAAGGCAGCTCAGGTTTTCATTTAGGATAAGAAGGTGTAAAGAGTATGTGTTGAAAAGGTGGGGAAGGTAAGGAAGTGTGTTCACCAGTTAATGTACTATATAGTCCAGAGGCAAGGAGATATGTGTTCTACGGCCTAGAAGCAGTTAAGTCAAGCCCAGTCCTGTGGTAAGATTACTGCCTGACAGGAAGTTAGAGCGGGAGGCCAGGTCACGTCCCCACACAGCTCTGCCTGGGCCTACTACCTCAGGACAGGAGCCTGCCAGAGGAAAGAACTGTGACCTACCGAGTCAGTGCACCAGGCCTATTTCTGTACATTCTGGCTGCTGAGTAATGGCTCCGAAGGCAGTGCCAGCATCTCACAGGGCACAAGGGAAAGTGAGAAGTACGGCTTGGCACCTTATTTTGGGACCTGCCATCACAGGCCCAGCCTTCCAGTTCTGCATGCCTGATGCCCAGATACACCTCTCACTGTGAGCCTGGGTGACCAGCCCCACAGGTCTGGCTGAGATGCCCAGGAAGCCCTCAAGAAGGAAGAGCGCTGTGGTTTCCTCAAAGATCAAGAATTCTGAGTACTTAATTCCTGAAGGAGAATTGCCAGTCAGGCCAATTGGTCAACCCACTAGGCTAGTGCCTCCGCTTAATGGCCCTCAGAAGTGAATCCTGTCTTCTCTCGCTGCTCACATACTCTTTTAAAATTACTGTGAAATGCCAATGACATGCAGGATACCATACAAACACTGCTCCAAAACGGAGGTATCAACGTGTGGAGTTTGAGCTAGATTCCAAAGGTGGGGATCCACCTGTACTCTCCTGGCCAGTCTCCTGTTGTGTCCCTGGTGAGTATATGTGTGACTACTGACTGCAGCAAGGGCTCAGTCTAATGTGGGAACAGTCACAAAGGTCAAACCTGTGATCCCATGAGCACAGGGCTTTAACAACTTGAACTAACGGGCCCTGAGAGGCCTTAGGACAACTCTTTGGGTTAGTTGCTACTGAATAGATAGGTCCAAAGACTGCCCTGGAGATATTTGTGGCTCTTTAATTGTAAGTCTGATTGCCTTAAACCCTCCAGCCTCTGTTAGATCCATTTAAGGCCTCCCAAGTCTGGACTCTAGATGAGTCCCTCTTAATACCTTGACTTCCTCTATACCTCCCCCTTTTCTTAAAAACTAAACCCTGTTAATTTCCTGGGATTTCTTCTTAGGAATTCAAGTTTTCTCTTTTTATATTAAATACCCCTAAGAAATAAAGGAATTGGGATCCAACAGGTTTGAGTGGTTTGCAGTGAACTCAAGAACTCTACAGCACAGCAGTAATTAGAACCCAGTGGGAGCTCTGCCTCTTTTACTTGACCCATCCCCTGCCTGCATGCATGCCTCTGGTTCATGCCCATATAAGAACCAAACCAGTGATGGCTACAGGTGTGGGCTCCTTCTCCATCACTGCCACCTGTCTCCCTGTGACAGTCGTGGACATCACTGCATCAGGGAGACATTATCATTACACTAGGGGAAATTTTCTGACACAGGCCTCTGGCAAACCATTGAAAAGTGATTTCTATGAGTTTGACTTTTTTCCTCTTTTTTTTTTTTTTGGTTTTTAGACATATGCAGTATTTGTCTTTCTCTATCTCACTTTGTTCCCTTAGCAAAATACCCTTGAGGTCCATCCATGTTCCTTTTTCCTGTGTCTGAATAGTATTCCAGTGTGTGTGTGTGTGTGTGTGTGTGTGTGTGTGTGTGTGTGTGGTGTATGTGTATCTCACATCTTTATCCATTCATCTGTTGACAGACACTTTTATCATTTCCATACCTTGACTATTGTGAATAGTGCTGCAATGAAAATGGGAATGCAGATACTGTAAGATCCCGTTTTCATTTCTTTTGGATAAATACCGAGCAGTGGAATTGCTGGATCAAATGGGAGTTCTATTTTTAAATTTTTTTGAGGCACCTCCATATTGTTTTCCATAATGGCTACAAAAATTTAGTTTCCCATCAACAGTGTACAAGGGTTCCCTTTTTCTCTACCTCCTCACCAACACTTGTTATCTCTTGTTTTTTTGATGATAGCCATTCTAACAGTAGCAGGTGTGACCTGGTAGCTCATTGTGGTTTTGATTTGCATTTCTCTGATAATTAGTGGTGCTAAATACTTTCTCATGTGCCTATTGGCTATCTGTATGTCTTCTTTGGGAAAAACGTCTGTTCAGTTCCTCTGACCATTTTTTAATTGACTCGCTTGGGTTTTCTGGCCTTTGCTATTGAGTTGTATGAGTTCTTAATATATTTTGGATATTAACTCCTTATATATGATTTGCAAATATTTTCTGTTTAGTAGGTTGCCTTTTCATTTTGTTGATGGTGTCCTTTGCTATACAGAAGCTTTTAGTTTGATGTAGTCCCACTTATTTATTTTTGCTTTTGGTGTCAAATCCAAAGAAATTACTGCCAAGATTTTGATATAAAGGAACTTAGCTCCCATGTATTACTGTAGTTTTGTAATTTTAATTAAAATCAGGAAGTGTGAGGCTTCCAGCTTTATTCTTGTTTTATAACATTTCTCTGGCTATTTGGAGTCTTCTGTGGTTCTATACAAATTTTAGGATCGTTTGTTCTATTTTTGTGAAATAGTCCATTGGAATTTTGATAGGGATAGCATTGAATCTGTAACTTGCTTTGGGTAGTATGGACATTTTAATAATATTCTTCTAATTCATAAACATGGAATATCTTTCCATTTATTTATGTCTTCTTTGATTTCTTTCATTGGTAGTTTATAGTTTACAGCATACAGATCATTCACCTTCTTGGTTAAATTTATTCCTTGGTATTTTATTCTTTCGGTACAACTGTAAATGGGATTATTAATTTCCCTCTGATCATTGTTAGTGTATAGAAACAAACTGATTTTTGTATATTGATTTTGTGTCCTACATCTTCATTGAATTTGTTTATTCTTAAGAGTTTTTTTGGTGGAGTCTTTGGGGTTTCTATATATAATATCATGCATGTCATCTACAAATAGAGACAGTTTTACTTCTTTCTTTCTGATTCAGAGGTCTTTTTATTTTTCTCAGCTGATTGCTCTGGTTGGTACTTCTAACACTATGTTAAATTAAAGGAGTAAGAGTGGGCATCCTTGTCTTATTCCTAATCTTAAAGAAAAAGCTTTCAGCTTTTCACTGTTGAGTATATTAGCTGTGTGCTTGTCATATATGGTCTTTATTATGTTGAGGTACATTCTCTCTATACCCAGTTATTGAGAATTCATATAATCTTTATAACAACATGGCAAGGGAGTCCTTTTATTAACCCCATCTTGAAGATCAGGAAACTGACTTTGCAGCTTACAAAAGTTGAGTAACTTCCCCAAAGTTTGCAAGTGGCAAAGCCAGAACTGAACGCAGCAGTCTGACCCCCACAAAGCCCCTTTTGAGAGCTGAAGTAGAAGGAGGCTGTGGGGGAAGCAAGCTTATTTGTGGCTCCTCCAGCCTGCAGCATGCCCAGAGAGAACTAGCCTGTGGTGTCTGTGTTACACATTTAGCCGTGAATGTTATTGCATGTTATGCTATACTTTCCTATGTGTATGGCTTAGCATTTTTAAAATCCATTGTGAGCTCCTTGAGATAGGGATAGTGTTCTACCATAGCTCTGCACACATGCCAAGCAAATAGTTCGTAAGTACACTGTCTTTGTCCATTGGGGCTCAAAATTACCTAAGAATGGAGACATAGAACACAGAAAATCAGAACAGCATTTTAAAGATCTTCTAGGCTCTGAGTCTCATTTTACAGTTGATGAGGCCTGTAAGGAGGTCTAAAAAGGAGAGTCAGCCATGGGTTTCAACATGTTCTTGAGGGTGGAACTATCCTAAATTATTCTCTCTCCCCTGACGCCTTCCTCTGGGACCATCGCTCGGACTAGTGCTGGGACTCTGTATATCATCCAATATGTGTTAAGACCTCGGGATCCAGTGCTCATAAAACAATGAAAATCTGATGTCATTCCAGTTCAATCAGATTTATACCCAGAATATACCAGATTTATAGTCAGAAAGAGCCTTAAATATCATCCCTTTCAGCTCTCACGTTGTAAATGAAGTAACAGGCCCAGAAATGGCAAATGACCCCCAGTTCATCGGCCAGCCAGTAGCTTATTTAAATGAGGTTCCTCTGCTCAGAGGAAGCAAAGACACCTAGGCAACACATGTTGGCCTTTTTCTGGTTGGAATATGTATGTCAGATGGGGATGGAAGTGCGGCTTTCTTCCCAGACCAGCCTGTTCCCAAAGCTAGTCTTCTTGGGGAACACTGTCCACTCTTCAGCAGAGCCAACAGTGGCTCACCCTGTGTTCACACTCTCCCCTCTTTTCTCTACGCAGTAGAAGTCACAGCTGAGGCCTGTGCGGGAGGAACCTGATTCCCTCACTCCTTGCATTCCACCAGCCCTTCCTTCCCAGTGCCAACTCTGGCCGAGCAACCAGGTTAGGAATGTCACACATGCACAAATTGTAACTTGGCTGCCCTGTTTCTTCTCCTTGGGTAAAAAGCCGAGAACTAAGGAAAGGAAGTGTCTCCATTCTATTTTGCTTTCCACAGAAGCAAAGGGCCAGAGGAAAGAGAAACCCTGTGGCTTCTTATAGGAAGTGTTGGCACCAGAGTGTCAAGCGAGTAGAGCATTAAAGAAGGCTGTTTTGTCCTCACTAGAGCTTAACAGTGACCCTCCTCAGGCAGTCAGGCCCTGTCCCTCCCATGCACTCACAAGCACAGTATGGATCAAGAAGCAGCACATATAAAAAGACCTCTCTGAAAACCAAAAGGGATTGTTCCTAACAAGCCTGCAGAAACAGCAAAGAGCATATGGGAGGCTGAGCTCTACATGGGGGAATCTATGAGGCTAACAAAGGACAGGCTTTTCTAGGGACAGGAAATTTGGAAGGTGGACTTCAGAGAAACTCATTTAGTGGGGACAGAGCAACCAACTTCTTCCCATTTCCCTCTGGCTGTCCTTCCACAGAAGAGCTGGGGCTCATCCCCATTCCCTCAGGCCCACGAGCAGGTGGGAGACATTTTCATCTCCTGTATGGCTAAACCCCAACCACAGATGAACCATTCTATCTGCTTCCTTCTTGCCTGCACCCAAGCAACCAAGTACTGCAGTGACAAAGTCTCACTGTCAGGGAGATGGGTTCCACTACCATTCAGGATCCCACATGGGACAAAAGGGTGGTTGAAAGTTTACTACTTGTCTCTGGTCAGCTCACACTGCTATCAACTCCTATCAGCAACTGTTTCAAACCTTCCCCTCTCCCCTGACCCCTCTGACGCCCTCCACACAAGTCATCCAGTCCTTCCTTTGTGTTACCAAATGTTTAAACCTACCCACACATTCACCCTTACTTCTTGCTTCCTGTTGCAACTAAAGAGTCCTTCTTACTAACAAACTAAGAGCAATTCTCCCACTTGTATGTTATAGCCCATCCTTAACCCTTTCTCATGAACTTCATCTGTAATTTATCCCATCTTGCTCTTGTATATCCAGTCTTTCCCTCTCTATTAGATCCATCTTACAGTTATTTAAACAAACTCTTATCTCTCTCAATAGAAAAAGAATCCCTGAACATACATTCTCTATCTGTGGCCTTCTGTCTCTCTTCCCCTACACAATCTAATTCCTCAAAATAGTTCCACTTTCTCACCTCCCATCAACCCCTCAACCTGCTCTAGTCTCACTTTTACTCTCATTATTCCGCTGAAACAGCTCTGGCAATGGTCATCAGTAATATTCATGGTCAATACAGTGGTCATCTTTCAACTGTCGTCTTGCCTCTTCAGCATTTGACTCTATTGAATGGTTGAATGACCATTCGCTTTTTCTTTAAAAAAAACAAACAAAAAAACTTACCCTGCCTTCCATGATGCAATGCTTTTCTTGTATCTTTGACCTAATCTTTGACCCTGATCTTGCTGTCTCCTTGGCATCATTCTCTACCTAGCCATTAGCCAAGGTATGGAGTTCTCTTTAAATCTGTTTATTTGTGGGGCGCCTGGGTGGCTCAGTGCGTTAAGCCTCTGCCTTCAGCTCAGGTCATGATCTCGGGGTCCTGGGATCAAACCCCACATCAGGCTCTCTGCTCAGCAGGGAGCCTGCTTCCCCTGCCTCTCTGCCTACTTGTGATCTCTGTCTCTTGTCAAATAAATAAATAAAATCTTTTTTAAAAATTTAAAAAAAATAATAAATAAATCTGTTTATTCGAAAGTGCTTTTAAACACCATACTGTACTGCCTTGTTAAAATGTTTAAATCAGGGTGCCTGGATGACTCACTCAGTTAAGCATCCGACTCTTGATTTCAGCTCTGGTTGTGATCCCACGGTTGTGGGATGGATCCCTGTGTCAGGGTTGGGGCTGGAGCCTGCTTAGGATTCTCTTACTTCTTCTGCCCCTCCCCTCCTCTCCCTCTCTGGGGGAAAAAAAAAGTTTAAACCAGCAATATATTATAAGCATCTTCTCTCTTCTCATCATCTTCTCAGAAACTTAATATAAGCATCTGCAAAATTATTTTAATGTGTATTTTTATGGGTGTACCACAACATATTTTGTCTCCTGTTGTTAGTTATTGTAGGTTATTTCTAATATTTTTACTTTTATAAATAGTACTGTGATAAAATTCTTTATCTAATCCTTTTCACATGTGGCTAGATGAATGATGTTAATATTGATTACTACCATCCGATAGTCAATAATAAATTGCTATGGAGAAATTGGAGATATTTGGAAAATATACACTTAGTGTTTTGAGGCCAACGGCATAGAATACAACTACCAAGTTTGCCCACACAGCAATACTGTGCAGGACAGAATCTTTGGCAGAAGAAACTGACTTGGTCTAGGATGATATATCTACTCTTGCCGTGTTCTTCTGAGCTTTCAACATGAGAGGTACTATCACAGATGATAAGGGGTTCTGGCCAAGGAACTGCTCACTCTGGAAGCCATGAGCCATTCGCCTTATTCCCACCCTATACTTTGGCAGGAGTCCGTACTGTCCGTCCAACTGATCCAGATGGATCTCAAATGACGCCAGAGTACTCTGAGGACGTGGGTTGGCTAGAACGGTTTCTGAGGCCCAGTGTCAATCCTGGAACTGATCTGTCAGGCCCAGACTGGGATGGCCACAGGACAAAACAGGTCAGCAGAAGTCAGAGCCAGCAAATCAATAAGACAGAATGGGGCACAGTCATGGGAGTGAGAGAGAATGGGGACAGAGGAAAGGGAGAGTTAGCACAAACAACTCCAGGGATCCTCTTCATCTCCCCAAATATTGACTATTAGGGTGTCCCAGGTCTCAGTCCTTTGACTTCACTTTTCTGTCTACACTTTCTTCCTTGAAAATCTCATTCAGATTCATGGCTTCTAATACCGTTTATACAGAGACAATTCCAAGTTGTGTATTTCTAGCCCAGTCTCCAACTTGAACATCTGACCCCTATACCCAGCTGAGAAGTTGACAGCCCCACTTGGATGTTTAATAGATATTTAGGTTTAACATTTTATAAACTAAACTATTTTACTCCCCCCAACCCCAAATCTGATCTAACCTCAGGTAGTAGCAATGCTACCGTTCCAGTTTCAGGCCAAAAAATTTGAAGTCATCCTTGATTGATATCCTTTTTTTTCTCACAACCTATATCCAACTCATAATCAAATCCCATTGGCCTTATCTTCAAAATCTATTCAGGCTCTGCTTCCACCCGGGAAAAAATAGAAAGTACTCTCTCACCATAACCAACTGAAAAACTGGATCAAAGGTATGAAACAACTATTTTTAGACACTGGACAAGAGGCAGAACAGGACTGTGGTCCCTGAGGGAGAGGAAACAGATGAACCCTCAATTGCGGAGGAAATTTTCAGATTACTCAGCCTCCATTATGGAACCGTTGTAATTTTTATAGATTGTTTGGGAAAGCCATAACAGAGCCCAGTGGTCTTGCTGAACTGAGGAGGCAAATTAGAGTTTGGGGAGCTGAGGGGACTAAAATTTGCTAGGTAAATGCCAAAAAGGAAGGAGCTACTTGGAGAAAGAGCTCTGGAGGAGAAGTTGACTCTTTGGATCAACACCTGCCTGTACATGCACAGGGTGATACTTCACAAGACCAGGCCAGAGAAAAACCACTGGAGAAAGACTAATTCCTGGGAGCTATAAGCTGAAAAATTCCCAAGGCTCATGCAGGACTGGAAATCATTCAAGTTTTTACCAGCCAGAGTAGAGAGACCTTGTGGCAGATTGTATTTTCCAAAGATGACCCAAGATCTCCCATGCCATATACCCTTCTACAATGTGAGTTGCTATACCCACATCAAGAAGGAGTCTGATTTTTTTTTTTTTTGTCCTTTAATCTGAGAAGGTTTGTGACTGTTTCTACCAATTGAACAAGGTGGTGATACTGTACTGACTTTGAGGCTAGATTGGAAAGGCTATGTAGCTTCCAGACACCAGTGTGAACTACCACATTTCCCTCAGCTCCTATTTGGAGACATGAAGTGGGTCTTTTATGATGAGCTGATAGAGGAGGAAGAAGCGAGGCTTGGGTCACAGCTGGGTCATGCCACAAGTGGATTGGTACTGCATTACAGCCCATCCAGGGGCAGCCCTGAAAAACAGTGGTGAGGGGAAACCTTCATAATGGATAAAGCTTCCGTGCACCTGCCATTCTCTTGTAAGAAAAGATAAATAACCTGAGGTAAAGAATATCTAGGTAGTGATGAATAACATGGCTGTATTGGTCAGAGCCCTGGGAAAGACAGAGCTTAGAAGATAAGGGACAGGGAAGTCTGAAGGAGAGGCATGTGGAAGTAAGCATGAAGTATGAAGTATTTTGCCACATATTAAGGGCCACCAGAAAACAACTGCCACTAAACCCAAGTAGATGGAATGACTCAGCCAGTTGATCTCAGATAACTTCTGTCACTGGCTACCTCTGTGCACACCTCCAGTCACAAAGGCTAGTCTAGCTACTGCCTCCACAGATGACCAACCTGCCAGGAGCAGAAGCTGATGCTCAGCCTCCAGTACAGCACCACCCTTCAAGGACACAAGCCAGCCACTCGAGGCAAGTTGATAACACTGGAACTTAGTCACTTTGGAAGAGGAGACACCAGTTTGACAGGCATTAAGACATGTTCATTAACTCAAATGCATATCCTCATGCACTAACTCAAAATGGATCACGAGCTTACATGTATAAAGCTATAAAACTAACAAAAAAAAAAACCAAGAAAAAATGTCTGGGATCTAGAACTAAACAAAGAGTTTTTTGACTTGACGCCAAAAGCATGACCTACAAGGAAAAATTGATAAATTTGGCCTCATCAAGATGTAAGGTTTTTCTTCTGTGAAAGACCCTATAAAGAGGATTTAAAAACAATAATTGGGAGAAAATATTTGCAAAACATATGTCTCACAGAGAACTGGTATCTAAAAATATGCATACATAAAAATCTTAAAACTCAACAGTTAAAAAATCCAATTATAAAATGGGCAAAAATGTGATTGGACATTTCCCTGAAGAAGGTATACAGATGGCAAATAAGCACATGAAAAGATGTTCAGTATCATTGGCCATCAGAGAAATACAAATTAAAGCCACAGTGAGATATCACTACATACTTATTAAAATAAAAAATTGTGACATCAAATGCTGGTGAGAATGTAGAAAAACTGGATCCCTCACACATTGCTGGTGGGAGTGTAAAATGGTCCAGCTGCACTGGAAAACAGGTCATTTTTTAATAAAACTAAGTATGTAATTACCATATGATCCAGCAATTATACTCTTGGACATTTATCCCAGAGAAATTGAGACTTATGTTCACACAAACACCTATACACAAATATTCAAAGAAGCTTTATTCTTTACAACTAAAAAAAAATGAAAACAGCCCAGATGTCCTCCAGTGAATAAATAGTTAAACAAACTGGTATATTCATACCATGGAATACTCAGCAACAAAAAGAATGAACTATTGATGAACGGGACTTGGATGAATCTTCAGGGAATTGTGCTGAGTGATTAAAAAAAAGCCAATTCCTAAAACTTAGATACTGTATAATTCTGTTTATAAGACACTTTTGAAATGACAAAATTTTAGAAATGGAGAACAGATCGTGGTTGTCCAGCATTAGGGCTGAGGGAAGGAAGGGGAAGGTGCTGTGGTTATAGAAGACCAATGCAGGGATCCTTATGGGGATGGAACTGTTCTGTATCTTGACTGTGGTGGTAGGTAGACAAACCCACATGGGTGATAGAATTGTACAGAACTAAGTAGGAGTACAAAACCACACACGCAAATGAATACAAGCAAAATCGGGGCGATCTGAGTTGTATCAGTGTTGATATCCCAATGATGACATTGCACTATAGTTTGGCAAGATATACCTTTGAGGGAAACTGGGTAGATGTGTCCATAGGGATCTCTGTTTTAATTTTTACAACCACATGTGCATTTCCAATTATCAAATAAAGATTTAATTTAAAAACAACATATTCCTGGTTGATATTTCATATCTGGATTTGCCTTTCTTGCCTGTGGAGCCTTGACCAACACCACAATCCAAAGACTTATAGAACACTAGATCCACTGACATGGGATCAAGCATGACCTTGCCTCAGACCATGGTCCTCACTTTTCAGCGAAGGAGATGTGGGGGTGGACACATGACCATGGGATCCCCTCGTCCTATCTCATACCCAGACACTGCTGGCCTGATAGAGGGCCAAAGTGGCTGCTTAAAGATACAGCTGAGGCACCGATTTGGAATTGATACACTGAAGAGTTGTGTTGTTGTCCCCCTGGATGCAATCTCATCCTGATTCAACAAGCATTATACAGTACTGTGTCTCCAATAGGCAGAATACATAAGTCCAGGAACCAAGAGGAAGACACTCCGGTGACCTCCTTGGGGAGTTGGTGCTTCCAAACCCAACAACTTGCAGCCTTGTGAATCTAGAGGCCCCCGTTCCCAAAGGGAGAATGCTTCCACCAGGAGGAGGTATGGTAGGAGTTCCAGTAAGCTTTAAGCCACGGCTGCTGCCTGGTCACTTCAGGCTCCTCATGCCAAGAGCCTAGAAGACAGAAAAAGATCACCACATTGGCCAGGGAGATCGACCCTAATTTTCAGGATGCCAAGTTACACTCTGGGAGCAATGAAGAATATCTTTGGCACTCACATCTATTGGGGTGTCTCTTGATACTCCCTCTCCCAATTATAAAGGTAAATGGAAAAGTGCAGCAGCCTTAACTTGGGAAGGTCATGGTGACCCACTGCTCAGATCCCTTAGGGATGAGGGTCTGGGTCACAATACCAGGTGAGCCACTTGGAACAGCAGAGGTGAGGGGACTTTCAAATGGGTAGTACAGGAGGGGGATAATGAGTATTAGTTGTGGCCTCGAGACGAGCTGCAATAGTGGAGACAAGGAGAGGTGTGGCTGGTTAATCCCGTGAACCTCCCATAAATTTCCCGAGGAAACAGACCAACTATAATTCTAGAGAAACTGTTCCCAGATGGAGTGGATTTGAACAGCACACAAGGTGGCTTGTAGTGGATGCTATTAGGCAGCATCTGGATCCCCCCCCCCCAGGACAAAGACATGCATTTCCTCAGTATCCATGAGTGTGGCCTGTTGACTCACAGCTCTGTCCCTCACTGGACAATATTGTCAGCTAAAGGGAGCTTCCTCAGTTCATTTCTGCATCCCCTTGCTGGGGGCAGCCCCCATCCAAAGACTGGTCACTGTGGGGCTACAAAGCCCTGGCCAGAGCTTCAGTTTGAGATGGGTATGAAGGAGGGCACAGATTGCATGGATCCCTGGATGTTACATGCAAACAATGAGTCATGGAACACTATGTCAAAAACTAATGCTGTACTGTAGGGTGACTAACATAACAGTATAAAAAAAAAAAGAAAGGAAAGAATCTCAAAATTAGCTCATTCAAAACAAAACACTTAGAATCCTTTCTACACCTGTTCCCTTGCTCCATTTCAGTAAATGCCAATTCCATGCTTTCTGTTTGGGAGTTTTCCTTGACTCTTCTCTTTTTCAGGTTCCCCGGACATCGTAATATACCAGCCAATCTTATTGGCTTTCCTTCATGTCTGCATTTTGACCACTTCTCAACATCACCCATTGCTAACCTTCTGGTCCACCTCCGTATAAATTGTCTCCTAACTGGCCTCCCTGCTTCTGTGCTTGCCTCCTCCTGTCTATTCCATTCAAGCAGCCAAGTGATACTATTAAGAGCTAAATCGGATCATGACACTCTGCTAACAGATTCTTCTAGACGCTTCTCATCACACTTGGACTACAAGCTAGAGTCATTACAACAGCCTACAAAGTCCTACATGATCTGGCCCTGTGCTGCCTAACTTTATCTCCTGTCACACCGCTCCAGACTCTGGCCTCCATTCTGTTCCTCAAGCTCACTGAGAAACCTGCTACAGAGTCTCTGTACTTGCCTTTTCTTTCTTCTTTTCTTCTTTCTTTCTTTCTTTCTTTCTTTCTTTCTTTCTTTCTTTCTTTCTTTCTTTCTTTCTTTCTTTCTTTCTTTCTTTCTTCCTTTCTTTCTTTCTTTTAAGATTTATTTATTTAAGAGAGAGCAAACACAAGCATGAGGAGCAGAGGGAGAAGAGAGAATCCCAAGCAAATTCCACGCTGAGTGCAAAGTCGATGCAGGGCTCAATCTCACAACCCTGAGACCACAAACTGAACAAAACCAAGAGTCATTCACTTAACCAACTGCACCACCCAGGTGCCCTATACCTGCCTTTCATTCTGCCTGGAATGCTCTTCCCCAGATAGCCATGTGGCTCCATCTGTCACTTCCTCTGTGGCTCTGCTCCAATATCACCTTACCAAAACGTGTTTCCTGATCATCTTCTATGTAATAGACATTCCACTCTTACCTTATCACCACTGGCTCTCCCTACATACCTTGCTTAACACTTATCACCTGACATAATTTTTTGGTCTTTTGTCTCTTTCCCTCCCTTGGAAGGTAAGCTTCATGAAGATAGGGACTTGGTCTTTTTTGTTGGTTGTACTGTGTCTCCAGTTCCTATAACAGGGCTTGTCATGTGGTAAATACTCAAAAAAAAATATTTGTTGGATGAACAAATAAAGTTTCAGGCACTTTATAATTTAGGCTTTCACACTACCCTGCCTCCACTCCAAAACAGCTACACCCTGAGGTACAGACATACCAAGCCCACCGCAGAAATACCCACAGTCACGTGCAACACACTCCCTCACTCACCTAGTGAATCTCAGGGGAAGAATGTCTCTTCACTTGTGAATTCACTGCCCCAAACCATTTTGGTTGCAATGGGACTCAAAGATTTCAGGAACAAGGAAGAGACCCAAGCCTGCTCATGGCCTGACACCAGAGCCCACATACCCATTAGGCACAGCGCTGAAGGCCCATGATACCTGTAGGGGTCCACAAAAATATAATATTAATTTCTGTTAGAATCAAAAGAAAAATGAGTATAATAATAATGACCATATGATAATAAGCCCAGTTTGGATTATATCCCTCTTTATACCAATGTAGTCATAAAATAAAATTTTTAGTATTTTTTTATGGAAGAAGCCACCAAGGGAGGCAAAAGGGACACGTGAGTCATAACGTGGCCCTGCCTGACAGCTCACCTTTAAGGTTCTGGGGACTATCAAGGGCCAGCAGGACAGGGAGAAGAAGGAGGGGAACAGATGTTCAGCATGCTTTCCCATTTATCACCGCAACCTAGCATTTTAGTCCCGTGCTATAAAGGGGAAACAAGCCCTGAAAATTTAAGTGATTTTGCTGGGGCCATCAGGTGAGTAAATGGTCATGCTAGGATTTGAGCCCAGGCTATTGGAGACCTAACCACAGGTTAACTTCCTGCACTGCAGATGACAAATGGTGCCTGCAAAGCCGTGGGTACCGGGATGCAGTTAAACACTTTCCTCCGATCTGCCCCTGCCTGCCAAAGGCTGTCCCACACTGGGTGCTGCTCCCTGAGTCAAACCAGCTCCACCCTGCTCTTTGTGAGCCCAGATTTCCCTCACTGACTTCATCCTCAATGCCAAGCCCCTGCCCCACCCCGAGCTCCTGATCTTAATCACAAAACTTGAGAGAAATAGAGTCAAGTTGTAATGCCCCCACCCTATGAGTAGGCAGGTCTGGCTGCCCTCTCCTGGGGGTTAGTCCTTCCAGAGAGCAGTACCTCAGTCCTGAAGGAAACAAGAACAGCCTGGAGGGGACTCGTCCTTATTCCCACCAAAGGCTGAGTGCGAACTCCTGCCTCGTTGTGGCCATGAAAAGTCTTCAAAGACTCTGAGGACATCTTCTGTCTGTACCTAATGGTCCTCAGCATACACGTAGGGGTAAGTGAGCTCTTTCCTGAGGGCCAAGCAAAAGTTCTCCAAGGGGGCCTCCCTGTCAATCTCTCCTCCGTCTCTGTCCCTATTCGGTGAACCCTCAAATTGGAGAGGCTGGGTGGTGTTCAACATCCAAGAGGAGAGCTAGAAAATGTAGCATGGACTTGGGAATAGAAGGGCCCAGCTGAATTCCAGCCATGGATAAATAATTTAACCTCTGCAGATGTAACTAAAACTTGCTAAACACTATAAGCGAACAAAAGCTTCCTCACATGCTTAATACAGAACCTGGAATAGAGTTGTGCCAATAAATGTTAGTAATCTTTTGTGCCTGCTGTATCTTCCACTCTAGTGTGCCTGGTTTTATCATTGTCATATTCCTGGGTTTCTCATTAATTAATTATACATTTATTGAACACTTGCTATATATCAACCAATATGTAGGCATTGGAGACACAACACTAAACAGAAGAAATCTTTGCCTTTGAGGACCTCCTGCTCTGGTGGGGATTGCAGAGAGAACAGTCAGCTCCCATACATTGTGATCATTGCCCAGCTCTGAATCTCAGTCAGTGGTGTTGCCATCAGGGAATCAAAAAACTCAGCTGGCAGAAAAGCAATTCACCTTCAAAAATTAGGTAGTACATAGATAAACAAGAAACCAAATTATTAGTAAACAAGATGGACCAGGAGGGATAATAACAAGACCCTGAAATCTTGCATTTGGCCATTTTATAAAATAGTGAAAACCTAGCTGTTCCTGAGTATTCTTCCTGAGAGAGAACCTCCTACTAGGGTTCTGGGGATTTTGCCTTAGGAGTTTTCTAAATTGATAATAGATTATTTTTATCAGGGCTGGCTTTATGAGTAAGTGGAGTAGGTTGCCAACCACGTGTATGTTCTGAAAGAAACGAGAGGGTGCCTCAGCCATATACCAAAATGCCTCCTTACGTCACCATTCCCGGAAGTCCACCATTAGAGTCTGTCCTTAAGGATGCTTTTATCACTCAGTCTTCTTTTAAAGGCATGTAGTCCAGAAAGAGCTGAGCCTTTGCTCTCACTGTTTCTTTGTGTAGGTTGCTCTTTTCCCTGTCATTGGCTCTGGGGACTCTGGGAAACATCTGTTCCCCTCCTTCTTCCTGTCCTGCTGACCCCTGATAGTCCCCAGAACCTTATTGGCAGAACCATTGGCTCATTCCCTGTCAATGGCTCTGTCATTCGGGCCCAGAACCCTTCCTCGGTGGTTTTGTTCCAGCCTTACCCGCCCTTGTCTTTGGGCTTTGAGTTGCTGGTACAAGTCTTGGATCTAGCAGGTATGGCCTGGTGTGTCTTCTTGGTTGGATTCTCTGTGCAAGTGTGTGTGTGTATGTGTGTGCGGGCCTGTGTACACTCTTCCTAATTACTCTCTGTTAATTATCAATTAATGTGTCTATTGCTGCATTACAAACCACACCAAAACTTAGTGACTTAAATGATTATTACTCACAACTCTACAATATGGGCTGGGATCAGTTGGGTGGTTCTTCTGCCGGTTGGCTCAATGTCTTTCACACAGTCACAGTCACTTGGAGGCTCAGTTGTGATGGGAGATCCAAGAAGGCTTCATTCACATGTCTGATACGTCAGCGGAGAAGACTGGAACCTCTGGGGGCTGGCTGGCCCTTCTCCATATGGTGCCTCATTCTCCCGGATCTCTCCACATGGTCACCTCTCTGGCAGGTTATCCTGGGCTTCCTTACAGCATGGCGGCTGAGTTCTAAAAAGGAGCATTTCAAGAAGTAGGGCTCCAATATGCAAGTACTTATCTACTTGTTTCATGTGTGTTAATATCTTATTGGCTGAGGAAGCCACCCAGTCAACCCAAGAGTCAATGTGGGAAAGGACTTCAGGTTAATACTAGTGGGACATGTGGTTTTTGGTGTGTCACCAATGTCCATAGTTTATAAACACTTAGAGATCACATCTTTAAAAAAAAATAGTCTAGAGTATATTAGTAGGTGCTAAATAAATATTCGTTGACTGAAAAGTGTTGAATATAGTTAACTGCCAGCGAAGCTCCATAAGATGGGCCTTGCAGGCAAGAGCTGGGGGTTGCTCCATGAGGAAAGCAGAAGCCTGAAAGGAAAGATAATTGAACACCAAATATAAATTTGTGCATTTTAATGAATTTAACTAATGCCTTCTCCATGGATTTTAAGACAAGAAAAATGCAAGCAGTAACTATCTTAGGAAGCCAAAGTATACTCAGTTCAGCACTATGTTAAGCCTTGTGGAGGATACCAAAGAAAACAGGGCGTTTGATGCCATTGAAAAAACAAGAAGCAAAAACATGAAAACTTAAATATTATAAGACCTAATGTCCCTAACAGTTTATAGCACATAATAGACAAGAAATGTTCTGGAAAGAAAGAACAGTATGTGGTCAGGAAGAAAAAGATAGGGTTTGGGAAACTACAACCCACAGGTCAAATCTGGCCCTCCATCTGTTTTTGTAAATAAAGTTTTATTGGAACACATCTGTGGCCATTTTTTTTTTTTTTTTTACATGTTATCCATGGCTGCTTTTGCACTATAACAGCAGAATTAAGTAGTTACAACAGACTTTAAACCCTGCAAAGCCTAAAATATGTACTACCTGGCCCTTTACAGAAGTTTGCCAATACACAAATGAGTCCAATGATTCAGTGAATGCTTCCTAGACTCAGTAAAACTGGTACAACTTTCCTTGATGGAGGAGAAGGTAGGTAAGCACTAGGTTAGATGGAAGATGAAATACTTTGTGCTCAAAACCATGAATAGTTGTGGTTCCAGTGAAAAATGTTTTTTGGGACCCTCAGCAAGGAAGGATTTGTGTTGATATGCAGTAATCTCAGGCCCCTGTTTACACTAGTTACACAGTTACACTGTTTACACTAGTGGTCCAGGTAATCCTGGCTTTCTCTCTTTCTCATCACCCTGTCTTGCACATCTACCTCTACTGACTGACAGTGAGGCAAGGTATCCAGATATTAAACTTGGATGTGAGGGAACCACTGACAAGGTAGATGCACTTCCCATGCGGATATATATCTGGGTTCATAGGAGGAAAGGGAGCACCAGACTCTAAAGAGAAAGGGCTTGGTACCTCACTCCTTATTCCTTCAGCTTACATGGGCCTCAAGAGGTCATCTTGGTCATTCTTCTGTGTCCAGACTGGATTGATTTTAAATCATCTCCTAGATCTAAATCACATTCACACACACACACACACACACACACACACACACACACACACACATATGCCCCTCTCTGTACCCATGCCCACATGCTTAAAAATAGCATAGCCTCTCTCCAGAGCCCACTTAGCCATAGGCACAGTCAGCACAGTGCTGAGGACCCATGATATTTTAGGGAGCAACAAAAATGTTTCCGTTTTAATTTCTTTTAAAACTAGAAGGAAAAAATAAGTATATACATATATATTTTTTTCATATATATATGTGTATATATGTATACATATATAATATCAATGAATATATATATATATAAAAAGAATCCAGACTGAATTATGCTAATCTTTATACCAATTATATAAAACATCATTTTTGAATATTTTTTGTATGGAGAGAGGAACCCACAGAGGCAAAAGTGCCAACGGCCAGCAAAAGCCAGAATGCAGCCCTGTCTTCCTCGAGGACCATGTCTCGGGCTCCACAGACTTCATGGAGAGAGAATGCTTTGCAAGATCTGAGCAGAATTTCCTTGTGACCATGTCCTTCTTTGGCCCAGTCCTTGGGAGAATTGAACTCAGCTGCCTTTGACCTTTGAGTCAGAACGAGAGACAGAAAAAACTCTCTGGGAAGGAAGCGGAGGCTTGCAGCTAGACGAGAAGAGTGCTGGTGTTGATTCAACTGGCCCCAGGGCCTGGCGGGGCCCGACTGGCCAGCAGTGCCCCCGCCGCCAGTGTGTCCGCTCCGGGCAGAGCAGGGCCCGGCTCAGACCCTTCATAAGCAAATATTGCTTCAGGCCCGAGCGTGTTGACTTAAGAAAGCTTCACCTTTCCCCAGCAATGCAGATTGTTCCGCGGGAGCCGCACTCTAGCTAAGAGTTCTCTGAGGAGTGAGCACAGCCTGGAATTTGCTTTCAAGCTTGGTCAAGCTTTTGGCGCTCCAAGTGCTCCATCCCTCAGGAGCCAAGGATTCTGTTTGTTGATTAACCAGCCGCTTTAATTTTCCTCCACTTCCTCTGCCCCCGCCCCCAGACCTTCCCACTTCCCTTTGTTGTTGCCTCATAGCGGTCCTTTATGGGAGAGTGGGGTGACTGAAATTTGCTTTCCTTAGAGCCAGGGCAGCTGGTGTCCCTTAAACCACAACTCAAAATCTACCTGGATGGTCCTTGTTCTGGGTTGAGTTGTATCCCTCCTGCAAGGAAGACATGTCGAAGTCCTAACTCCTTGCAGCTCGGACCATGACCTTGTCCAGAAACAGGCTCACTGAAGATGAAATCATGTGAAGGGGGAGTCGTACTCAGGTGACATGACTGGCTTCCTCATGAAAAGAACGCTACTGGGTGAAGAGACAGAGTCACAGAGACAGAAGAGTCATGGAAAATCAGAAGCAGAGAAAGGAGTTACGCTGCAAAGAGCCAAAGAACAGCTGGGGTTACCAGCAGAGGATAAGGCAAGGAAGGACAGTCCCCTGGAGGCTTCGGAGGGAGTATGGCCCTGCCAATACTGTGATATCAGATGTCTAGCCTCCAGAACTGCGACAGAATAAATTCCTATTGTTCTAAGCCACCGGTTTGTGGTACTCTCTTCCAGCAGCCCTGGGAAACTAATAGAGGTTTCAAAGCAAGTAATCCGCACAGCTAAGACCCCAAGCATCAGTGGACTGACCGAGCCCTTGGTCAGTGTAAAAACCTCACTTCCCAAAGCTCTTTGTCTCCATTATCTCATTTTGCCTCATGAATACTGGGTGACCCAGGGCAGATTTTTTTATCCCTCATTTTACAGATGGCAAAACCTGGAGCTCAGGATGTAAATCATTTACCCCAGGGCGTACGTTAAGTGTCTCTGTGGCTTTAGAAGAAAACAATGAGTAGTAGAAAGTCAGCGCTGCCCTTGACTAGACATATAAGGCCTTTGGTAAATTACCTAACCCCGGGGGTACTGAACTTCGGAATTTCAAGTACAGTTATTACATTTGTTTTTAAACAAGTGTTTTTTAAACAAGTTGTTAATACTTTTTAGAGTTTTCAAAATTACCTTAAATCCTAAAAAACAGAGAAGACCACAATATCAGAACAAAAGACACATCTTTTATTTTTTATTTTTATTTTTTTCTTAAAGATTTTATTTATTTATCTGACAGAGAGAGAGATCACAAGTAGGCAGAGAGGCAGGCAGAGAGAGGAGAAAGCAGGCTCCCTGCTGAGCACAGAGCCTGATGCGGGGCTTGATCCCAGGACCCTGAGATCATGACCCGAGCTGAAGGCAGAGGCTTTAACCCACTGAACTACCCAGGCGCCCCGAGATCTTTTAAATTGAGTAAATTTAGTTAATTTTTTAAAACTCACTACTTTAGCCTTTTTTTACACTCCCCCCGCCCAACAGAAAACAGATATAAGGATTGGCATTTGAAAACCACTTCTTAAATCTCTGTAGGACTCATTTACTTTATCAGAGTGTCTGATTTCTCTTCAATTCCTTTCTGTCATGTAACATTTTATGATTCTCTCGCTCAAGCCCAGATTCTGTTTCTACTAACAAATCTGGAAAGAGGAACCCCTGGGTCTGAATGGCAACAGCCAGAATGCCCCAGTCAGAGGAACTGGTAGGAATGAATGTCCGGGTTCTGTATCCCGCTGTTTTCTGAGAGGAAGAGCAACCAAGAGCTTTGGTGACATCAGGTAAGCTGTGGCAAGAACTTAGAAATTGAGCCCTTTGTATTTGAGGCAAAACAGTTTGGGATGTGACGTGCAAACCACAAGCTGCTTTCTCCGGGTCCCTCCGGCCAGCAATCTGATTTGGGCTGGCTTCTCTCTCACCCTGAGCTAGAGAGCTCCTTGGGCCACCAGGCTATCAGTCCCCCTTGCTGCTCTAGGTAACCTGTTTGGAAAAGCCAACCCAGAGAATGCCAGGCTTCCACGACAGGCTGCCATGGCGCTAAGCCTACAGCTTGAATGTGCTCCATGGCTAAGGTCATCGGTGATGATAATCTTTTGTACAGTTTTTAAAGTATTTTTAAAATCCAGTATCTTCTTAGCATATTATCAGCGCTCAGGGAGATCATCATGAAAGGACCAAAAGGGTAACCTGAAAATGTGGCCAGTATTTGAACAGGGAGCAGGGATGGGAAAGATGGGAGTGGGATGTGGAGTGACTCAAGGACAGTCTGGAAGGCCGAAGAGAGCGGTGCTTACAGCTGAGAAAAGCCCGGCCTGAAGGGGGCACTGAATTCCCACAGGGAGAAGGAGGGATGAGCCAGGAGACCGCAGGCTTTTGAGGCAGAAAGACTGGGTCGGACTAGTTCGGCCACTTACTAGAGTTTCCCCCCATCTCCTGCCCCCTCACTGTGAAGGAAAAGCTTTCCAAGGCCAGAAAGGTTAAGTGATCCTGAAAAGTAGGAAAAGGGCAGGAAGGGAATGAGTCTGACAGGGATTCTATTAAAAACACTCTATCCACCCTCTCAAATCTTTTGACCTGGTTGTTTTGGTCCCTCCTTTTCCCTGAGGGAGAAGTTTCAGGGTAACATAAATCCAAGGAAATCAACAGGTCTTTAGACAAACTTGACCCCTCAGAGGCCATTTGACCAAACCACCAAGCGAAAGAATAGTCCTTCCCCCATGCTCTCAGGCGGGGTCCACAATAAGGACTGAGGAAGTGACCAGCTCTCAGGAAGTGGGTGGACAAGTGACCTAAAATTCAGCCCTTCCCTTCTTGGAAGAAACTTATCTTAAGAAGGAAAGCTTTAAAATGCACTCCTTTTTCAGTGCAGAAGGAAAAAGGCGTAGGAGGAAGAATTTGCTGTCCTGCAATAGTTTTTAGAGTACAGAGGAAAAATACTTTCTAGAAATGGGCACCTGCTCCCTCCAATCTGAGTGGAGAGTCTGCAGCTTTAAAGAGACCTTTCTCTGGGGGCGCCTGGGTGGCTCAGTCGGTTGAGCATCCGACTTTTGGTTTTGGCTCAGGTCATGATGTCAGGGTCTTGAGGTGGAGCCCCATATGAAGCCCTGCATCAGGCTCCGCACTCAGCGTGGAGCCTGCTGGAGATTCTCCCTCTCCCTCTGTCCCTCCACCCACTCAAGATAAATAAATAATTTTTTTTAATAATTTCTTTTAAGAGAGACCTTTCTCTAGAAAATTTAGCCTCTACTTTTATAATTGTCCCATTTGGAAACCTAGAGGAATTTGTTTTTATCATATATGATGTTGGTGTGTTTATTTCTTTATACATTTTGTTTGCCCATCATCTCCTATTGCAGCCATTGAGATTCAGACTTGGTAGTGAGTGAGGAGATGAGGCATGCCAACCTGTCACCAGAGGGAGATAGGGAGCAAACTCCTAGTTAGAATGTATTTGATTTGCCAGGACTTTATATGAATTTGCATTTTTATTATGAAAATAACATATGTACCCTGTCAACTTTGTATTTTTATTATGAAAGTAACTTATAGGTACCCATTGTAGAGTTTAAAATGAATATAGGTTTAAAATAAAATAAAATAAGATAAAATAAAATAAATAAAATAAAATAAAATAAAAATAACTTCTTAGTATGGTCTTGTTCTCCTCCCCAGATACGCCCATAATAATTTGTTCTCTATACATTCTTATATAAAAAAGCATTTATGTAACAATAAAAATATATCATCTCTTAAAAACACACACATGGGGGGCACCTGGGTGGCTCAGTCATTGAGTCTGCCTTTGGCTCAGGTCATGATCCCAGAGTCCTGGGATCGAGCCCCGCATCAGGCTCCCTGCTCAGCAGGGAGTCTTCTTCTCCCTCCCCCTTTGACCCTCCCTCTGCTCATACTTTCACTATCTCTCTCAAATGAATAAATTAAAAAATCTTAAAAAAAAAAAAAAAAAAGAGGGCTGGCTCTAGGGCCCCACCAGAAGGCACCTTCGTGTCTCCTCATCAAAGTCGGCAAGAAAACCTCATTGTGGAGCCTGGACAATCCTTTTCCAAAAGACTGGGACTGTCACAGATGTCCTTCAAGGCAGGACCGTGTCTTTCATCTGTGGGTTCCCTAGCACAGAGAACCTGGCATACTCTAAGAACCCAATGTGTGTTTGTTGAATGGGTCAGAGTGGGACAGAAGTCCAGCTGGGGCAGAAAAACTAGTAGCAAGGTGTTCACGAGGGCACTGAGTCCAGGGGAGAGAGTTAGAAGTCAGCCAGGGATTGTTCCTGTGTGACCACAGGTTTCTGAGGCAGAGAGCCCTGTACCAGAGAGGCCCAGAGAGTCAGTGTGGACAGTCGGGTCCGGCAAGAAATCAGCAGCTGACAGACAAGGCAAGCAAGAGAAGGGGTAGGGGCTGGGTTCAAGAACCTGGGCGTGGGTGGAGGTTAAAACAGAGGGAGCACATCAGGCTCAGCCCCGCCAGCTTCCTGTCCCATGCCTGCAGGCATTTAGATTGTTCTTCTGTACTGAAAACCAACGCCACTAGCCACAAGGGCCTGGACAGTGGCCGGTGACGGTGGATGGGAGCGGGAGCAGCAGCTGTGAGGGACTCTAACCCAGACGTGAGTTGGGGGCAACACAACACGAAGCGGCCACCTTAGGTAACAAGCTGAGTATGACACGGTCACTGTCCTTGGGAAGTCACAGTCTCGTGCCAACAGTCAGGCACTGACCCACTATTATGAAAGGTAGTAGATTAGAATAAAAGGGGACTGAACAGAAAGCTCTTTAAAAACAAAACAAAACAAAGCAAAAAGGTCTCATTTACTCTTCCCAGTAATTCATGTGGTAGATGTTATTTCCTCCATGTTATAGATGAGAAAGGTGAGGCTCAGAGAGGGAAGGTAATTTGCCCAAGGTCGAAGAGCAACCTACTGTACATATCCTCTGAACCTTTGAGCTGGCATACAGTAGGTGTCCAGTAACTGTGAATATGAATGAGTGAAGTTTAACCTGTTGATGCTGTAGTCTACGGACAGGAGGGAGTGCAAAGAGAATCTGGGCTGGAATGGTGGGGTCTGCTTTTTCTTGTCAATGTTAGTATAGTGCCTGGCACATTCAAAGTACTCATAAACATTAGCTACGAAAACGAACAAATGAGTGAATCTTGTATTTACCCTAGTTCTAGTTGTAACAGTAGGATCCTATCCACTCTGGGTAGTTCTAGAACCAGTAAAGATTGTGTTACGTTCTGGGGACCCTCCCAGCCCAAGGAATTTCACACTGTGTCTACAGAATACCCCTGTCTCCAAAGAAACTACATTTCAGTTCCAAGTACTTGTACCACAATCATAAACACAACCACAAAGAATGGAAACAAACCACCAAAACACTCTGAGTGGGAGGCCCAACTCCTCCCAACCAGTCAAGAGCATTTCCAGACAAATATAAAGGGGCTTACACCTGCCCCAGATCCTGCCAAAAGAATAGAAAGAAAGGAAACCTGAGAAAGTCAAACTGGCACCAAGTAAGAACCCAATGGTGCCAAACAGGAACTTTCGTAGAGGAGGAGAGATTCCAGGGATTAATGGTGGTACCAGATTGACCTAATTCTACTATCTTCAAGGGATATAATTGCAGAGTCCAATGAGTCATACAGTCGGGGCACACGTATAGTTTTAAGCAGAGATGATAATAAGAATAACAACTGACTTTTATTGAGTGATTACTGAGTATGAGGTTCCATGCCCTCTTTAACATTTGCTTACTTCCTCTTTACAGCAGCCTTGAGACCTACTAAGACTAGGCAGGCAGATATTCAAGTCATGGGAACCAGCAAGGTAGGTGAGAGAAAAGTTAAGGTGAGCACAGTTCCAAAGCCAAGGGCAGGAAGTCCAGATGTCCACAGGCAAAAGACCTAGCAGAGGTATCTGCCAGACCTCCAGCTCTGTAAGCTAATGACTCCCAGACACCAGAGTCACCTGGGGAAGTTACCAAAAGACGGCTTTCTGGGTACCTCTGAGACTGACCAAATCTGCATTTCTAAGAGCAAGGCTTAGAAATGTATATTTTAACTTATATTTTTTAAATCTATATTTAAAAATCTCTATTAAAAAAATTCACTGAATTCATTGATTTCACTCTCGGAATTCACTCTCATTCATGTGTAAGTATTCAATACACACAGGCCCTTAAGGAAAGTGCTAATGTTGAAGTAGCTCAGGACTCTGTGTTGGCTTGTTCCCAAACTGCTTTCCTTCAACACCAGCCCTACCTGGTCCCATGGCCTCTGAAACCCCAGCATTTTGGGGTCTATGGAGTTGGTGTTTTCTGGGCTCTACTCAGTTTGTGAATCTGAGTCAGTCCGCAATCCCTGGGATTGACTTGGCTCCCTTTGACATTTAGTGTTACCCCCAATGGCTATGTCCTCTCACCCAGCCTTTGCATCCAGCCAAAGCAGTGCTGAGCTCAGTTAGTGAGGATGAAGGAGGGGACACTTCGGATTCAGAGTGCCAACAATCAGAGCATCATATGGTAAGATGAGGGCACTACAAGATCTGGCCCAACCAATGGCTTGAGATCTACTCTCTGTTAGAAGAATGAGTCCCTTAGCAGTCCTGAGCCCACAGAGGAGAGGATGCAGTTGAGGAGAAGAATGAGAGGTCTGAGCTTGAAGATGGAGCTAGGACCATCTCAACAACGCTCCCAGGTTCTGAGTCCTGTTCATGAGCTTTCCTTCTGCCTCAGTAACGATCTCCACCAACCCTTGTTTCTGGTCTTTACTACAGGCAAACCCCTCTGCTCATTCTGGGCGACCATCCACGACCTACAGACAAAAATAGATCAGCTAGCCTCTCCAAGCACTTTGCCTTCACTGATGAGAAACAAACTCCCATTTGGTTTACTTTCCCTTCAAAAGTCCAGGAAGCCTCTTGACAGAAGGTACTGGGAAGGTTTAGTGAAGGCCAAGGGTTTCAGTTTTGAAATCTAAACCATTTGACAGGCCCTGTGAAGGTGATGAAAGCCAAGAAACTTATGGTCAAGTTGAAACTCTCCTACTTTATGTCTCACTAGATGTGGTAAGACATTCATCAGGATTGCTTACATGCAGAAAAAATTCAAGTACAGTGAAGCAGGTTTGTGTTCCACAGAATAAAGAACTTTCTAATAGAGCCTTCCTTCCTTCAGATGAAGAGTCCTCCCTGGAAGGTGTGAAATCATTTTCACTGGATATGACTCCAACTCATATCTGTCAAGCGTGCCACAGGCATGAGGTTGGAACAAGATGAGCTTTGAGATATCTTCCAATCCCTAAATCCATGACTCTATGATCATTATCACCATAAACCTTGAAGGCTTGACTGAGTACCTTTTCCAAATGGGGCTTGCTCCAGAATACAGAGAATAAGTGGCTCAGAAAAGACCTGGTTGAAGGGCCTGTTGGTGGCTCAGTCGGTTGGGCATCTGCCTTCAGCTCAGATCCCCAGGGTCCTGGGATGGAGCCTTGCATGGGGCTCCCTGCAGGGAGCCTGCTTCTCCCTCTACCTCTCCCCCCTGCTTGTGATCTCTCTCTCATGCACTCTTTCTCAAATAAATAAACAAAATCTTTAAGGAAAAAAAAAGCTTGGTTGAGAAGCAGACCTAGTCACGTTTTAAGGGCTATTTCTATGAAGCATTAAGCCCATGATGACTTACCAATATATAGTCCTAGGAATATTTCAGGATATTTCAATTATTGAGAATCCAAATAGTCTCAGCTCTGAGCAATGTCTGCTGATCAACTCTCTTTTTTAAAACTGTATCTGTTTTGTACATATTCTTCCTCTGTCTGCAATCACTCTGACCCTAGTTATCTGCATGTGTTCCTCCCTCTTTTCCTTCAAGTATTTGTTCAATTGTCATCTTTGTAATGATGCTTTCCTAGACCATCTTATTTATACAGACTGTCTTTTAATGGTAGTGTTTAGACCACTTATGTTTAGTGTAATTATTGATACAACTGGGTTTAAGCCCACTCTGTTGCTATTTATTTTTTATTTATCCCATCTGTTTTCTCTTCCTCTTTACCTCCCTTCCTACTTTCTTTTGTGCATAGAAAAACATTTTTTGTGTTCTATTTTAGCTATTTTTCATGGGGTTTTATTTTAGTGGTTGCTTTAGAAATTACAATATGCATTCATAACTTATCACAGGCATATTTTGAAATAATATATTATATCACTTCATGTATAAGGTAAGAAACATACAATAATACTCCCTTTCTGACTTTTGTGCTATTGTTATAATATGTTAATTACTTCTATATGTTATAAGCCACACAAATTGTTAATTTTTGGTTAAAAGTCAATTGTATGGACTCACTGAATTACTATTCAATGACTTATAATCTATTACTATATTTTTTTTTTAAAGATTTTATTTATTTGACAGAGAGAAACACAGTGAGAGAGGAAACACAAGCAGAGGGAATGGCAGCGGGAGAAGCAGACTTCCCGCCGAGCAGGGAGCCCGATGCGGGGCTCAATCCCAGGACTCCGGGATCATGACCCAAGCTGAAGGCAGACGCCCAAGGACTGAGCCACCCAGGCGCCCCTACTATTTTTTTTTTATCTTCAAATTGTTCCCATTTTGGTCAGTAGGAATCCCTTCAAATTATCTCCTGTGTCCTTTTGGTATGTTATACTTTGTTACATTTCATAACAAGCCCTAGGACCATCTTATACTTCCTTGCCCTTACCCTGAAATCAGCCATTTCTGCAAGATGCCTTGATTCATTTTTGTGCAAGGTGATAGATATTTATAAACCAGGATCTGGGTACTCAGTGTGCTCCTTCCTACTAGAGTGTCATTCAAAGCTTCTAGGCCCCTGTCCTCTCAGTAGACAGAGCTAGGAAATATAAACATAAATACACAATCCACATCTATATCTCTTTCCCTATCTATCTATATCTCTCTCCCTATCTATCTATTAAAAAACATGAGATTTCACCAATACTTCCAATTCCAGTACAGCATTGCAGGGTTGATCTTAGCTTTCCCTTTTCCATACTTGTAACTCCCTTCAATAACAGTGAGAGAATTGGCATTCATTATCCTCAATATATTACATATATTACACTTTTGCTCAATCTACCTGTATATAACCAAAGTCCTGGCTACTCTGGGGCCAGTCCTTGGTCCTGCAGTCTTACTGACTGTCCCACCAGTGACATCAGGGCTGACTCCTTGTTCTTGGGTCCCTCTAATCCCTGTTGGGGCCAAAACCTAGGCCCTGATGAAAGGCTCAGTAGCCCTGACACAGAAGCAAAAAAGATGGTTGGATCAATTCAAGACTAGTGACGTGTAAAGAAGATACAGCAGGAAAGTCAGGGACCTTGGACGCTAAGAGCACCAGAACGTATGCCATAGGTTTCACGCAGGATGTGGAAGAAATACGTGTTAGGAGGTGCACTGCATTCGTAGAAATGGAGGGTGACAACCCTGGAGATCCTGATAAGAATCAGAGAATAGCTATGGTAGAGATTAAGTCCTCTGGAGAACCAGTCATTTCCAACCAGCTAGCCAACTGCCTGATTATATCTACACACCAACTGGGATACAGTGGAACTTTTACTGTCAAGTGGGTCACATCCGGGAGAATTGCTATTAAACATTTTTCCAAACGGGTTACAGGTGCTTCCCCTCCAGTAAATTAAATCCCTAATAGCAGAACTAGAGGAAGCACATGTACACTCATACAAGACTGACTATAATACTGGCCCCCAATCAAAAATCGTCAGGAAGTCAGACTTCAAGGCAAGCTCCTGTCCTGAAATGACTCTTTCATGATTAGATAGCACAGGTATCAAAGAGAAAAGGCATAAATGGAGCTTTTGCATGTACCTGACCCCAGAAGGGATGAGGTTCTGAGAGACTAACTGGAAATTGGATCAGTTAATACCTGAATAAGTGAGTAAAGGAGCTGGGCCTTGCAGACTGAGTAGGATTTCTGTAAATAAGAGGGAGATGGAGTAGAATTCACATGGGAAGCAACTAAATCACAGATCCAGAGCAAGGCGCAAACACACCAGAGCTGTGCAACAGAACAGTGGATACATCTGCTCCCTGGGAGGTGACATAGGTCAGGGCCTTGGCAGAGTCACCTCTCCATCCAAAGCTGGGTGCTTGGTGCCACTGTGTTGTTGGTTTCCTTCTTCAGTGTGCTCATCGGAATCTCCCGTCTCAAAAGACAGCCTACTGGCTTCAGTAATAGACATCAAGGTTGAGATGCCTGGGGGGTGGGGGTGGGGTCAGTCAGTTAAGCCTCTGCCTTCAGTTCAGATCATGATCTCAGGGTCCTGGGATCAAGTCCCACAGTGGCTCTTTGCTCAGCAGGAGCCTGCTTCTCCCTCTGCCTGCCACACCCCCTGCTTGTGCTCTCAATCTCTCTCTCTTTCTCTCTCACACACACAAATAAATAAATAAATAAATGAATGAATGAATGAATGAATGAATAAATAAATAATTGTTAACAAAATAGACAACCGAGGTTATCAGTCATGAACTTCCTCCATCTCCTGCCTCTGCACTTACAAATTGTTGCTTTTTTTTTTTAATTTTATTTGTTTATTTTAAGTGATCTCTACACCCAAAATGGGGCTCAAACTCATGACCCAGAGATTAAGAGCTGCATGTTCTAGGTTGGTTAAGTACCTGATTCTTGGTTTCAGCTTGGGTTGTGATCTTGGGGTCCTGGGACTGAGACCCCTGTTGGGCTCTGTGCTCGACGCAGAGTCTGCTTGAGATTCTCTCTCTGTCTCTCTAAAATAAAAGATAAATAAATAGAAGCATTAAAAAAAAAGAGTTGCATGCTCTATCAGCTGAGCCAACTAGGCATCCCTGAATTACTGCATTTCTACCTACTCACAACTTCTTCCCTTCCTAATCACAGGAAGACGTATCCTGTCCAAGGCTAATTCTTCAAAATGCACTCAGGCTCCCTTCCGGTCTCGCCCTACAGAAACATTGTTGCCACAATTACTACCCTCAACCCCTTCCAGGCTTTTTCAAAAGTCATGAACAGGCAAATGTCTGTCGGATCTGTAGCACATGAAATACCAATCTTACATACTTTAGCTATTGGCCTTTCTTTGTCTTTTCCTGAACAGCAAAACTTCTGTTATTCTTGTTGTTAAATATCATCTTACATGTTTCTCTAATTATAAAGGTAGTACATGATCATTATAGAATATTGCACAAAACTGTACTGAAAAGAAACTTTGTAATCTTGCCACTCATTTGTGGGTTTCCATGTGTATAGACCTATGTCTAACACTTAATAGCTGACGTTGTACTGAGTGCTTTCTGTGTGCCAGGCTCACCAGGATCCAGTAAGAGACTTAGTCACAGCTGTGCATCTAGTCAGTGGCACATTCTAGACTCAGTCCTAGGAAGTCTGACTCCAGAGCCTAAGCTCTTAAATTAGCTCCTTATGCCTCTACTTTTCACCTCAGTCAGAATCATATTACTATAGGTAGAAGGAGTATTTTTCGATATCACAAAATGCTTTAGAAATGTGATTTCTTTTTTTTTTTTTAAGATTTTATTTATTTATTTGACAGAGAGGAGAGAGATCACAAGTAGGCAGAGAGGAAGGCAGAGAGAGAGGGGGAAGCAGGCTCCCCACTGAGCAGAGAGCCCGATTCGGGGCTCGATCCCAGCACCCTGAGATCATGACCTGAGCTGAAGGCAGAGGCTTTAACCCACTAAGCCACCCGGGTGCCCTGAAATGTGATTTCTAAAGCACAACCAAGATTGTTTATATGATAGCTGGTCAGTTTCCATTCGGTCATCAACCTCCCGCACTTTTGCTCCCAGTCCTCATCCCTGGACAACACAAACTGCCCCCACAAGTACTAAAGGTGACCTCTTCAATGCCAAATCCAGTGGATACTTTAGAACCCTTCTCTTTCTTGACTCTCCGGCAATATTTGACACCATTATCCCTTCCTTCCTTTTGTCAGTTAGTTAATAAGTATTTACTGAGCACCAATTCTGCTCCAAGCACAGTGCTAAGTATCAGGAACTTCCTTCTCTGTTGATTTCCAGGACATAGTCTCCTTTGCTTTCCTCTTCCTTCTCTGACCATGTTTTCTTTGTCTCAAACTTCCTGGTCCTCTGGTCTTGAGCCCCTTGTTGGGGTTTCACCAGTGTCTCTCAGCCCTGGTTGTGCCTCAAAATCCCCTGTCACACATGCCTAGAGATTCTGATTCAATGGGGAGCCCAGGCATCAATATTTGAAGAAGCTACATGTCCTTCACTCACCAGTTGATTTTCCTCCTGTGTTCCTTCTTCCAGGAAATGGCATACCTCTCCATCCCCTTGTTGAAACTGGAAACCTTGCTTTCTCCTCCTCTTCCAATCAATCACTGTGTCCTGTTGATTCCACTCACCTTCCACACCTCTCCGTCTCCACTGTCATTACTAGTATTCAGCCCATCATCACTTCTTACCCGGATTATTAAAATGCCCTCCCCGGAGACCTTGCCTGCAACCTTGCCTCACTCCAGTCTCTGCCATTTTTGTTGTTCTGCGATGAAAACAACTTTGCTGTTTTTTCATGATTTTATAAATAATACAATAATATAAAAATAAGACAATCCTACAAAGATAAGGAAGAGAGAAATGATCACCTGAAATCTCACTACCCTGTGTCACTTCTATTCTTTTGTCAACCTTTGAATGTTGCTCGAGCATATGAGAAAAGAGCCTGGACCTAGCCCTTCTCTGGGATTCAGATGCCACACGATGGCCCTGAGGGAAGAATAATTTCAAGTAGGAACAAAGAGGGCCTGGAAAGAATGGCTATCTAATTGTATAATAATATCATAGTGCTGTTTGTTTGGTTTTTTTTTTTTTAGTAGAAGGCACTTTTTTTAAAAAAATACTTCTTTCCATTTTTCCATACCTTCCCTGCTCTCTCTCTGTACTTCCCGCACCCCACCCCCACCACAGTGAATCCGTGCTAAGAACCCGGCATGTGTACTTTCAGGACTTTTCTTCATGTTCACATCATCATATATTGTGTTTGGCTCCTCCTACCAGTGACTCAGCCTTTGAGGGTTTATTCTCACAAGTGCGAAGTCCAGAGCCCCATAAAGTGGCCAGGGAGCCAGGTTCCTTCCAACTATCTGCCTTGCAATCTTTCAAACTGTCATAACTTCAAGGCCATAAAATGGCTGTAAAAGCACCAGCCATCATATCCTCATTTCAGATAAGAAAAGGGGAAAGCTGCTTTCCAGCCCCAGCCCCTGCGGCCGACATGGCAGCCACTGCGGTGTTGATGCCCAAGAAGAACCCTATTGCCATGTATAAACTCCTTTTCAAGGAGGGAGGGACGGTGGCCACACGCCTGCAGAGGAGAGCAGGTAGAAAAGAATGTGCCCCACCTTCAGGTCATGAAGGCCCCCCACCTTCAGGTCATGAAGGCCGCTCAGGCCTTCAAATCACGAGGCTAGGTAAAGGAACGGTCTGCCAGGAGACATTTCAACCTGTCCCTTACCAGCCAGGGTAGCCAGGGTCTCCACGACCACCTCCACCTGCCCACTGGGAGCATGTCTGTGGCTCTGCAGCACAGCGTCCCAGGACCGGCAGGCCGAGGCTCAAAGGTCTGGAGGGAGAGCCACCTGCCAGGCTCACCGCAGGGAAAGTGACAGAGATGCCTAGGACCCAGCGCTGGGCTCCCTGCTGCGACAAGGTGGCTGAAGCCAGGCCTGTGTCTCCAACTGAAGGCCAGTTTAGAGGTGGGTTTGGTCGTGGTTATGGTCAGCCACCTCAATCCCACTGGAGGAGATTGTCGGGTATTGAATAAATCTGTAGGCAGAGGAAAGAAAGGAGGGAAGGAAGGGAGGGAGGAGGGGAGGAAGAAGAGGGGAAGACCAGGAGCAAGTAAGAACTTCACCAAACACTCAGCCCCAAGTTCCCATTATATCTTATTGGCCACTCCTCTCTGCAAGACAGGGCAGGGAAAAAAGCACACACACACACACACACACACACACTAACACACAGAAGATTTTAGGATTCTTGTTTTGCTGTTAGTAGCCAAATTAGATAACAGAACACATACACCTTTGCATAGAGCTCTTCTCTCTTTTTGTTTTTTTTTTTTTTTAAGATTTTACTTATTTGACAGAGAGAGAGATCACAAGTAGGCAGAGAGGCAGGCAGAGAGAGTAGGGGAAGCAGGCTCCCCACTGAGCAGAGAGCCCCCGATGCGGGGCTCGATCCCTGGACCTTGAGATCACGACCTGAGCCAAAGGCAGAGGCTTTAACCCACTGAGCCACCCAGGCGCTCCAAAGAGCTCTTCCTACTTAATCACACTTCATGCTAATCCCTCCAAGTTCTTTATTATAGATCTAGCCTATACTTTTTAAATGGCTACATTACTCCCCATGGTAGGTACACACTGTAATTTATTCAATCATTCCCCCTAAAAGCGGGCATTCACTTTGTTTTCAGTGTTCTGCCAACCGCAAACAATACAGCAGTAAACACCTTTGTACGTGTCGCCTTTATACTATAATTTATTTCTACAGACTGGATTCCTAGCAGTGGGACTGCTGGGTTGAAGGACATACGTATTAAAATTTTATAGTCTTTCCCTGATTGCCAAAAAGATTGTAGCAATTCACATTTCATCCAACAATGCTATGCATATCTGTTTCCTCTCCATTTTCATCAGTAGCAGGAGTCATCACTGTTCCTAATTTTTACCAATCCAAAGGGTATAAAGCGATATTACTTTACTACTTTCATTTTAATTAGCATTTTTTTTTAAGATTTTATTTACTTATTTGACAGAGACAGAGACAGCTAGAGAGGGAAGACCAGCAGGGGGAGTGGGAAAGGGAGAGAGAAGCAGACTCCCTGCTGAGTGGGAAGCCCGATGTGGGACTCAATCCCAGGACTCTGAGATCATGACCTGAGCCGAAGGCAGACGCTTAACCGACTGAGCCACCCAGGCGCCTCCTTCATTAGTAGACATTACTATAGTAGGCAATACTTCATTAGTATTTTTAGATGTATTTATTGGACATTTGGATTTTCTCTTCTATGAATTGCATATTCATATTATTACCCATTTCTACAAGGTTTATCTTTGCTAATCAGTTTCTGAGAGCTCTTTGTATATTATGGATATTAATCATTAGTATAGTGCAACTTGTATACTGATGTATATCAGTATATATATATCAGTGTGTGTGTGTGTATATATATATATATATATATATATATATATATATATATAAACTCTATTGGGTCCTCTTTGTGTGCAGAATAAAATCTAAGTGGCTTAACAAAGCCAGGTGTGCTGCCTGACCAGGAGATGGTATTTAGATGCCTTTGATCCAAACAGTTCGGGAACTCCCTTCCCTCCACGTGGCTATTTGCATCCAGTGATTTACACAGAAGTTGAACAGTCCAGCCTATGAGAGAGGGTCTGACGCTTGTTCCTGGCTGGATTTGAGTCATCTGGAGGACTGGCCTGGGGAGGGGGTGGTGCCTGAGAGAGGCATGATTACAAGCAGCTGGGGTGCTGGGGTGGGGTGGGGTGCCGAGAACCAAGTCATCATAGAGAAGGCGTCTGGCTCCTTGAATCGAATCCAGAACTGGGACCAGAGTGCCCAAGGGGAATGGCATTCTGGGTTTGTGGCAGAAGCTAACGCTGGAATTTGTCTCACTAGACACTCGGGCAGCATGTGTGGATCCTGGACGGAAAGGGGTTTATGTGGAAGTTTCGAAAGCTATTACAGTGCAGTCAAGCAGTCTCACTGTGGAACCTTATTTGACCTGTACCCAAGAAGAGTATTTCCCCAGAGCATTTGCTAGAGCAGTGGCAATAATCTCTGGCCCTTACAGTGATGCTCCAATGTCAACACTTTAAAGCTCCACAGACTGCAAGGTATTTGTGCCAATGATAGGCCAAATCTTCCAGCCTTTTCATTGGCACCCTTGTTGAAGCATAAAGGCCTGGGAGAATTGGCCGCAGAAGTGCAGCCTGGCTAGCCACGGGCAAGTGATAACCTAGATTATTTCATCGAAACATGGAAGTACTCCCGAATGAATCCCCTAAGTACTTGGTGGAAAAGACCCTGAAAATAATATTGATTTTCTGCCATGATCTTGACTACCTTTAGACAAGGGGGTGGGATGCAGAGCTTGGGAGAGCAGGGTATGGATGCTTTTAGGGTTGCCCCTCCGCCCACTGGTGAACCCTGGAACTAGTCACCTCGTTCTCACTGTACGTGTTATGGCCCCTGCTCTCTGGCCTCCCGGATTTTCTCTGTCCCTCTCTAAGTTCTGGATATGCTAAACCAGTAGGAAACTCCTCCAAGCGCCACACTTTCTTTGCCTACAATAACCTTGCAGACGCAACTCTCTGCCCCTGAAATTCCCAACCCCTCAGCCATGTTATTTATGGCTAACTCCCGTCAGTCACTACCTCCTTCAGGAAGCCTTCCTTGATTCCTCCCATCTGGGCTTCAGGTCTCTCCTTAATGTTCTAGGAATATCCTGTATGCTCCCATACCCCACTCCTTCTATTAGACTGTGAGCTCCTTTCTTCAGCATTGAGTACAGTGCTTGACATATCACACGGACGCCCAGAAATGCTTGTTATATGAGTGAATTAATGAATGAAAAATTAAATGTCCACATTTCAGTTATTAAAAGAGGAAAGATAAGGGGCGCCTAGGTTGGCTCAGTCGGTTAAGTATCTGCCTTCCACTCAGGTCCTGATCCCAGGGTCCTGGGAGCCAGCCCCTCCTTGGCCCTGCTCACCAGGGAGTCTGCTTCTCCCTACCCCTGATCTTAGACTCTTAGACACACACTTTTCTCTCTCTCCCTCTCAAATAAATAAACAAAATCTTAAAAAAACAGAGCAAAGATTAAAACAGAGATAATAAAAAAGTTAAAAAAATTAAATTAAAATAAATATCAAACAGAGATAATATGAAGCCTTGTTGGTGGTATGGGGAAATGAGTATTATCTCACACTATTCCTGGAAGGGCAAATTGGTACATATTTTCTGGAGGGCAATTTGGCACCATACGTCAAGACTTTAAAAAATATCTCTCCTCTTTTGGGGCGCCTGGGTGGCTCAGTGGGTTAAAGCCTCTGCCTTCGGCTCAGGTCATGATCTCAGGGTCCTGGGATGGAGCTCCACAAGGGGCTCGCTGCTCAGCGGGGAGCCTACTACCCCCTCTCTCTCTGCCTGCCTCTCTGCCTATTTGTGATCTCTCTCTCTCTGTCAAATAAATAAATAAAATCTTTAAAAAAATATTCCTCCTCTTTTGACCCATTAGTTCTATTTCTAGTAATTTATGTTAAGAAAATAATCAGAGGCACGGACACTTATGTACAAGGATATTAATAGCTATGTTATTTTAATGGAAAAAAACCAAAAACAGTCTAAATGTTGAACAATAGGGAATCCATTCAGTAACTTATGATTCATCTGTACAAGTAGACATTCTACAGCCATTAAAATCCATGTTTTTCTCAGAATTTCAGCAAGAAGGGAAATTTCTCATGGCATAACATTAAGTGAAAAGACACAAAACTGTATATGTGTCATCACCCACATTTTGTGGTTGTGAAAGGAGATACACCCAAGATGTTGGCCATGGTGGAATTATAGTCTTTTATTCTTCTTTTATCATTTCCTTTATAGGTTTTCTGTATGTATTATTTTATAGTTAGAAAAATGGTTTTAATTTTTTAGTGAAAGAAAACTGGTAGGACAAGGTGGTTCATGCGAAAAGCAAGACGAGGAAGTCATATTCACACAGAATGGCCAGAAATTGCACCCACTCTTAGTTTTCATGCCATGTAGCTATAGTTCTGCAACCTTGGTTGTTTTGATGAGCAAGGCAAAGAGAGGGGACTTGAGACACTTTGCATGAGACACTTGTCATACTCAAAGCTTTCATGGACAGTTGACAGGTACAGCAACTTCGATACCATGACAGTTAGCATCCCACACCCCCATGACCCCGTGTCCCCTTTTCTTTTGTCTTCTCTTGTTTCCTTCTTTTTTTTTCTTGTTTTTATTCTCTTGACCCCTCTTGAAGAAAAGGCTGTAACAAGCTAAGTCTTGAGAGGGTTTGTGAGGCAATGCGAAGACTCTCTGGCTCACACCAGCAAGTTGGGATGATCACTTCTGTCACCAGGAGTCCATGATGACCATTCAGGAACATCTGACCTGCCACAGGCACGATGGGGTCAACAGGGTCTCGGTTCTTTTGACCTGATGGAGGAGGGAGACTGAGGTAGGGATTGAGGAGCCAAGAAGGAATAGGCTCAGATGTTAGATAGTGCAGGAAGTCAACCTGATAATTACAGACGCTTCAAGCAGAAGGTCAATGGACGTTTGACACACATAAGCTAGCCACCGTGTGTATCCCTTCGGCCATCACTTCATCAAGGGCCTTTACATTCCTTATTTTATTGGATCCTAACCACAACCCTGTGAGAGAGGCACCAGCCCCTTGTTTTACAGATGAGATCATTGAAGCTCAACAAGGTGAAAGGATTTGCCCAGGATCTCTCTTGGTTCATAAGTACTGGAGATGGAAGGTGGGACTTCAGATTCCTCTTTCCTGCTTGACACGCTAAGCTGCGAGGGATGCATTCTTATACAAGAACGCATAAGTAATACTGAAAAGTGAGAAGAAAGATGAAAGTGTGCTTATTGAAAGTTGGTGCATGTGATCCTAATACTTCCCCGTTCAAAATTATTTTTCATTTTTCAGCCTCAGGCAGGGCCAAGGCACCACCTCTGGGCCTTGATCCCGCATCTATGTCACGTGTGTTATTGTCCAGGCACAACTGCAGAGCCTGGGCTCAGGGGGAGCTCCCAGGGATGGCCCTGTTTGCCAGAGGCAGTGCTGAGACATGGTGCGTCCTGGACCCACCACTGGTTCTAGGAGTCTCTGGATGAGCTACCATCTTGGATAGGCACCTGTGTTCAGGTTGGCGCCCCTCCAGATGGCACTTCGTTAGAGGAAAGCACAGGGAAGGCCCCACACCGGGCGCACCTGTTGACCGAGCTCCATCTCAGGTCCTGCCCTCCCACCGCGCTTCGGACATGCACAGAAATGAAACGCTGGGAGCCACTTTTGGCCCAGTGCTATATACTGTCCCATTTAATTCTCAGTTCCCTCCCAATGGAGTGACTGTCTCCATTTCATGATTAAGGATCTTGTGGAATTAGGGAGGTCAAGCAACTTATTCAAGGAACCATGACTCATAACTGGCCCAGGTTAGGACTCGAGCCCAGCTCCTTGTGGCAACAGAAGTCAGGCACATCTCAGCGCGCCCCACAGCCTCCTCAGGCACTGGGAGCTCTCTCGACACCTCAGCTCACCATGATCTATAAGGAGATTTGACTAACTTGAATGTTTAAAAGATATAAAACCATTGCCAATGAGGTAAGTGTACACGAAGAAGCATTTGTAGATGATGCGTGAGACGGAAGCTCCTTTTTTTCGGGCAAGCAGATTTGAAATCCCCATCTTCTAGAAAACCTTCCTGGCCCTGCCTGAGTCTGCTTAGCTTGAGAACACCTTCCCTCTCTCCTTCCCTATTTTAACCTCTAAATGATTTTCCCCTGAGACATTTCTGAGCAGTCGCAAAAGCACGTCAGATCAGCCGCATGGCAACTGCCTGTGTGTTTGCATGGGGGACCCTGACACAGGATTTGGGCCCACAGAAGACAGGGGCCTGAGCTGCCCATGTCGCTGTAGATAAGGCAGTGAATCCCAAATCAGCCCTGAAACACCTGCACCTTCCCCTCTTTTCCTGCCAATCACCTCTTGAGGGAGAACATCTGAATCACCTTCTCAGCCTTCAGGAAGTTCACATCTTGACCGAAACAAGAGCAGAGTCTCTCCTCAGGAGATTTTCAGCCTCGGGTAAGAGAAAAAGAGTTCTTTTCATAGAGTTTTCTCCTTCCGATCTGCTCTGTAACGAGCTCCTTGGACTTCTGACCGGAATCACCTGTTTTCTCCCACACATAGGCCCTCTGGGCGCGGTGTCCAGTCCTCAGCCCCCCTGCTGGTGGTCTGGGCCCGACTGAGGTCTACGAAGATCACGCATAAGACAGAAAAGTAGAGGCCTGACTCCATCACTGCCTTCCTGTTGCTTTGCATTTGTACATTTTGATGCGTGTTTATCCCATCTCCTCCAGTAAATGGGAATGGCAGTGTGGGAGGGATGGGAAGAACCCTAGCTCGCAAAGCACCACCACAGCCCGCCCCCGGATACCTCCTGGGTCTTTGGCGTTTGACCCAGAACCCTCCCCCATTGCCACAGCATTTCTTGGGAGAAACGCCTCTTCTTGTATCTTTGCCTCCAAGCCCGAGGCAGGGCTCTCGCTCCAAATTCAGTGCTCAGTTTTGCTGACCAGAGAAGCAGAACCTTCTGGCTCTAATCACCCTCCAGGGACCTCTCATGTTAGCCAACAGAACTGCAGGCACAGGCATGGCTGCTTGACTCGCTTTTGCGGTGCCAAGGAACGGCAGGCATGACTCCTCGAGGGGTTATAAGTCACTCCTCCTCCTCCAGCCCCTGTTCCTCTGCTACCATCACTGCTCTCCCCTGTCCCCTCCCCGGACTACGCTCCCTCTGTTCCTGGGAACAGGGGAGTGGGCCTCCCGTCTGGAGGCTCTACTATATCCTTTTCTGGGCAAGTCTTGCCCCCACATGTCCCAGCCTGGGAATCTCAGCAGTGCATTGGTGCTCACTGATGGCTTGGGTTGGCTATGGTACTGACGCCCTGAAGAGGATTAACGAGCTTCCCGGGCCTGTTGGTTGACTCTGCCTTGGGAAGCCATCCAATCCAGAACTGGGTCTATCCCCACCGCACAGCATGCTTTGCTATGACTCAGAGCTTGCAAATGCCGAAAATACTACCACCACGTTCCTCGGGATGACAAGTTCTTCCAATGCTATCACTACAGACTTCCTTCCATGGCAGCTTCACAGCCGGTCTGCAAGTCAGTGTAAACCCCGAGGCTCTGGGCGTCAGGTGAGTCCGTTTTGTATGTTAATTCTCAATGATTCCTGCTAGCGAAATCAACAGTGGTGTGGATAACCCAAAGAAGACAGATTACCTAGAAATTTTCATAATTTATATCTCTCTCTCTGGAGTGTGTTAGGTGATTTATTTGTTTTAGAGAGAACATTTACCTTCCTAATGATACTTAATTTAGGGTAATGAGAGAAAGAAATGGCATTCCATCCTCCTAGATTAGTTAGATAGGCAGCTCTGGGGGCGCAGGAGAAAGGGGAACCAATGGGGCAAGCTTATGAAACAAGGCTCTCAACATTCACCACGGCCAGTGGAACCCCCCACTCTCTTCCTACCCAGACTGTTATGTGGGCTCACTGTTTTTGCTCCCAAGGGTATGTTCACAGGTCTTGCCATCTTCCCATGTTCCCGTCGGTGTGGAGAGGCCTGCTATTTTGAGAGTCTCAGAGGAGCAAATCAGGGAGGGAAAGAAGTGCTTCTCATGTCCAGGAAGTTGGGAGTTGTACCCCAAAATAAAATGGGTGGGCTAGAATGCTCCTCATCCGATAAGTATGGGGAGATGTCCTGAGAGAGGCTGGGCTCTGGAGCTGATGGATGATGGCCAGTTCCCTCGTGCCTTTTCTAGGCTATCTGAACTTGGGGCCCTGAACACCAGGATGCAAAAAACTCCAGTGAGCAGAGAGGGGGACAAGGCAGGCAGAGAGAGTGAGAACTATACAGGATTCAGACTCGGAGGAAAGGGTTGCCTCTTCTTGGCAATGGGGTGTTAGGCAAGTTATTAACTGCTCTGACCCTCCATGTGCTCATCTGAAGAAATGAAAGCAACAGCAATAATCAGAGTTGGAGCTTACAGATGAGGGGAGGCTAAATGATAATGTTTATGAAAGTATTTTCATATGGAAGCTGTAAAGTCCTGTGCAAATTTCAGTTATTACCATACCCCTGACTCAGTCAGTGAGACCCATCCATGGACCTGGGCAACTCAAGGGACATGGCATGTTAGAGTTCGAAGGACTGTGTATTCAGCACACAGGGGCATATTCAGGTGTGTTCCACAGTCCTCCCTTATTCATGGGGAATTTGTTCCAAGACCCCCGGTGGATGCCTGGACCACGGATAGTACCAAACCCTGTACGCACTGTATTTCTTCTCTACACTTACCTATCTATAATGAAGTTTATAAATTAGGCATGGAAAGAGATGAACAACAATAGCTAATAATAAAGCAGGACAATTACAACAATATATCGTAATGAAAGTGATATGTGTTGTGCTCACCCTTCTTGTGATGATGTGAAATGACAAAATGCCTCTGTGATGAGACGAAGTGAGGGGAATGGCACAGATATTGTGATCAGGCTACTTACCAAGCTTCTGACAACATGTCAGAAGGAGGATCATCTGCTCCAGGACCACAGTTGGCAAGGGGTGACTGTAACTGCAGTGAGCAAAACTATGGACAAGGGGGGACTACTGTCCTTAACCCCTGCCATCCTCACCCTGACGTAGGTAGAGATGGCACAAGAATCCAGCCTTCCTGTGTGTAGTCTTTTCTCAGTTTCCTGCATTTGGATGGATTTGTTAATGATGCTAGATCTTTGCCTCTCCAGAAATGCTTGGCAGTAAAATCACCATCTACTATGGAAGCCAGGTTGGAGTCTGCCCAAACTCTCAATAAGAGGGTTCACTGCATGGGGTCCTTTGTCCAAGATCCTTTCTTCAAAGGATGGGGAGGGGGTAGGGACATGGGGGAGTGGGCCTGAGGAGCAGGGGATGGGGATGAGTTTGGGGGAGTGATAGCCACTGCTGATCTTAAGCTTTTCCATGGACTGTTCTCTTTCCCATAGAGGAGAGAGAAAAAAGAATCATGACTGAAGGGCCAGGATGCCCTGACTTTTCCTCCCCTGGTCTGAGCCCTCATTCCCATCTCTCTTCTTGTCCCTGTCTTTCTTTTGACCATTGCTCCCAGCCCTGGCTTTAGTGTTTCTGTTCTCTTGTCATCTTATCTTAAAGCCACAGGGCCTCTGGGATCAAGTGGCAGGTTCCTTCAGAGAAAATAAGGTATGTGCTCTGGGACCAGCAAGGTAACAGGCAGGCTCTCTTGTTGCTGAGAACAGGGGCAACAAGTTCACCGGGGTGTCATCAAATGGGCTACTCTCATTTAGGTTGAGTCTGGCTAGTCCTAAATCTTCACAGACTTGTGTTCCTTACCTGTCCAAAGCCAATGGAATCTTAACTCTCCTTCTACATGTGGTCGTCAGCAACAATTAGTCCTTCACCTTGGGACCTTTCAGTATCCTTCAATATTTACCCCCCACCTCCTTCCTCCTCTTCATAGGAATGGTATATTTCATATTGTGTTCAGTGAACATAGTGTTTCTACAAATAGAATTTTTTAAAAAAGTTTATTTATTTGTATTAATATTCTCTACAGCCAACATGGGGCTCAAACCCATAATCCCAAGATCAGGAGTCACACACTCTTCTGACTGAGCCAGCCAGGCACTCCTCTACAGATAGAAGTCTTAATTAGGATTTAGTAAGTCAGAAATTTTCAGAAGGTTCATATCCTGTTGCAGGTAGAGTTCCCTAGGAGGAAAGCCTCATGTGCAGATTCCTGTGCTGGTGACCTTTGGAGAGAGTGTTCTAGGAGAGTCATGAAAGGAAGGAGGGGAGCCGGATAGGATAGGGAAGGGGAAGAAGTTAAGCAGGAGTGTGGTTTCAGGAGAAATGTGGCCTTGAACTGGTTCTTCTGAGAGCTCCTGAGTGTAAATGACATCACAGTTTGCCCTGCATGGTGGCAAGGAGGTGGGTGCTTTTGTATCCCCACATCAGTAAGTCACTGGCCGGTAGGCTGTGGAGGGGTGTCATTCCCAGACATGGGGGAGGTGGCTCCAGTGGGTCAAGATGTGGGTTGTCGGCAACACCTGCAGGGGCAGGAGGAAAGACTCTGCCTGTAAAAGAGATCCCAGGGCTACCAACAGCCTCCGCTACAAACCCTCTGACTCTTTAATTTCAGTCCTGGAATGCTGCCATATTAAAAGAATTCTACCTAGAAAAAGAAAAAAGAGAAAAGAAAGATGTTTGCTGCAGTGTCATTTATGATAAAACATTTCCAAATGCAAAAAAATAAAAATAAAAAAAACCTACGTTTCAACAGGTCAGGAATAAGTACGTTCATTATTTAATGGTGTAATTAAGTAAAGAAATTATACACTTGCATGGTATCCTTTGCCCCACAAAGACTTGGCCCCATCTCTCTCCCTGATTTTATCTGGTACCACTCTTCCCCCTTGCTCACTATACTCTCACCAAACTGGTCTCCTCTCTGTTCCTCCAGGATGCTGGGCCTGCTACTTTCCCAGGGCTCCTGCACCTATGTTCTCTCTGCCCAGCACACTCCACCCAAGGCTGCTCCTTTATCAGTCAGGGCTTAGGTTCCATATCTTAGAGAGGACTTCCCTAAACACCCATCTTCACTAGCTGTCCTTGTCACTCTCTAACACATTGCCCTGTTTTATAGCTCTTATCACTCTGTGGTTTGCTCATTTACTTCTTATCTTTTACCTGTCTTCCCTCCACTAGAGCAAAACCTCTGTGAAAGTGGCAGTTTTGCCTGTTTGGTTCACTGCTTTATGCAGAGCCTGGAGCATAGGAGTTACTCAACCAATAGCTGTTTGATAAGTACATGAACGTACACACAGTTTAAAACAATGTTTACCAAAATTATGTGATAAAATGGGAAAATGACCAACATCTACTGTTAAGTGAAAACATCACGATGTAAAATGTCGTATGTTATATCCCAACTTCTGGCCATAAAGGAGTAATGGGGACTCCAAGTATTTACCCTCTTAACTTAAACAGCTAAAAATCTGGACAGACTATGACACAATGGTTTCAGGCCTTTGATGATAGTCAGCACATGACTGTGGTCCCGTAGAGAAGGGAAAAACAAAAAACGGGGTCAGTCCTCAATTGCTTCAGCTTACTAGCTGGAGACAGTTTCCAGGCTGCAGCGTGAGGAGGCAGAACCCAAGCAGCCTGATGGTCTCACTGAATTGAGAAGTTGGAGTTCAGGGAAGCCAGGATGGCTAGAGTTTGAGAGGGAGCGAATCAGAGAGGACAGACCTACCCAGAGGGAGAGCTCTGAAAGAATGTAGAGCAAGTGTTTGACTGAGTACTGATTTGTGCATGTGTGAGAGAATCCCACGAGAAGCTGGTGGGAAGGACAGTTGGGGGGGGCACAACAATGGAAAGCAAGAGCCCCCCACCCCACCCCAAGTTCCTAGAGCCCACAGAATTCTGTTCCTTTTCCAGTTCCCAGAGTGGAAAGACCTCATAATACACATAGCCTCAGGGAGAGTCCTCAGGAAGGCATTTTCATAGCAGTGATGCTAAATTAGCTCTAAACTCAATGTTGCTCAGGATCCATCCTAACAAAGCCTAAAGCAAGCCTTTGAGAATCTGACTCTAAGGAACTTAACTTCATGCCAGAACAAGGAGCACACCACTTCAAGGATTACAACCAAACCCATTACCAACAATGTACAATTCACCAGGTCCCACAATGAAGCAAAACTTGCCACACATGCATCAAAGTAGGAAAATACTATCCATAACCAGGAGAAAAATCAGTTAGTAGAAACAGACCCAGAAATGACAGAGATGAGGGAGTTAACAGACAAGAACATTAACGCAGCTGTTGTAAACATGTTCCACGTGCTGAGGATGATCGAGGGAAACATAAACACAATGAAGGGAAAAGTGGAAGATGCATAAAGTACCTAAATACAGTTTCTAGAAATGGAAGATGCAATACCTAAAGGAAAAACATACTGACTGGGATTAAAAACATCAGATAATATAAAAGATCAATGAATGAAGGACATAGCAATAGAAAAAGTCCAAAGGAAAAAAGACTGGCGGGAAAAAAGAGCTTCAGTTACCTGTGAGTTGGTTTCAAGTGCAACATACCTTTAATTTGAGTTCCAGGAGAGGAGGGAGACTAGAAAAAATTTTTGAAGAAATAATGCTGAAAAATTCCCCAAATTGTTAAATGAAACATGAGAGACTGTGGACTCTGAGCAACAAACTGAGGGTTTTGGAAGGGTGGGGTGGGGGGTTGGGTGAGCCTGGTGGTGGGTATTGAGGATGGTACGTATTGCATGGAGCACTGGGTGTGATACATGAACAATGAATCTTGGAACACTGAAAAAATAAAATTAATTGGAAAAAAAAAGGAAACTAAAAAAAACAACTATAAACTTATAGATATAGGCAGATCAATAAATTCAAAGCAAAATAAACAAAGAAAACTGTATGAAGACACACCATACAAATTGCTAAAAGATAGTGATAAAAATTAAAATCTTCGCCATTAAAAAAAATTAAAATCTTAAAAGTAGTCAGAGGAAAAAAGAATGTACCAAGGAGTGAAAGATGAGAATGATAGCACTCTTCTTGTCAGAAACTTTGCAAGTTAGAAAGAGCAGAGATTCTTTATGATGTTGAAAATAAAAACCATCAACCTAGAATTCTATACCTGATGAAAATATCTTTTCAGGAACAAAAGCAAAAGTAAATGCTCTTTCAGACAAAGAAAAGCCAAAAGAATTTGTTGCTAGAAGATATGTTGAAGGGAGAACTTCAGGTGGAAGGTGATAGAAATTTGTCTACACAAAGGAATAAAGGCACCAGAAGTATCAAATAGTAGGACAACTATAAAAGAAAATTATCCTGCTTTTAAATTTCTTTAAAAGATAATTGATTCATGTAAAAATAGTTACAGTGTATCTTGGGGTTTGTAGCTTATGTTGGAGTGAAATGTATGACAACAGCACAAAAAAGAGGAGGGAAGAAATGGAAATAAACTGTTGCTTTCACTATATGTGAAGTGATATAAAATTATAAAATTATTTGAAGGTAAACTGTGATAAGATGTATCTTGTAAACCATAAAGAGCAACCACTAGAAAAAAATTTTTAGGTGCTACAGCTAATAATACAATAGTGGAAATAAAATGGAGTCATTAAAAAAATTTTCAATCCAAAAGAAGACAAAGAGGAGAAAAGAAATAAAGAACAAATGGGACATGTAGAAAACAATAGATTGAACTTTTCAACCAACACAGGTGAATTATATGTCTCCCAACCTCCTGATTTGAGGGAGTGAAAGCCACGTGGTTCAGCCAGGGCTGCACTTCAGACTCTCAACAGGAAAGGGAGTTATGGTGTGAATCATGGCTATACCAGACACTCCTCCAAAACAATCTTCCTGAACACCATCCTAAAGGACACCACTGAGAAAAACAACCTTGGACATTCTTCTGTCATCCAGAAGTCTATCAGTTGGCCAGCCCATCAGGCAAATAGCTAAGTGAGCACCATTTGTATACTGAGAATAGCCAGTGTGCCAAGAGAGACCAAGAATGTCCCAGACCACACTTGTGCAGAAGGATCTGTCCCAACAAGACTTCCTCGTGTGTCAGTCTTCTACCTTCACAGGCACTAGAGGGATAGGGTCTTCTGAGACGGCTGCGAAAATGTATGGTGGATGGAGGGGAGTGCCCGATGTCATTTGCATGTTAGCATGGGTTAATTAGATTGATTAGAGTATACCTTGGAACTTCCAAGCCTAGGAGAAAGATCTCTTTGACCAGTAAGTGTTCTGTGTTGCCAGGAAGCCAGCAATTATAGGCAAGAAGTTTGTAGCAAGAAGAGGAAATTATACCCTGAACACCAACACACCTGTTTCAGTTGGCCCTTGGGGCTGGTCCTCTTGAGTCTTCATGGTAGTGGTATGGTGGTTCTTAGTCTTTTTCAGCTGGAGGCATGTCTTTGACTATTAGAATTTGGAGGGAAATATTTGGGAAAAATTATTATTAAGGCTCAGTATGACACCAAAGTCAGCAGTGATTTTACTTTCAGTCGTTGCTAGAGTCTAACAAGCCCTCACAGCTTCGCCAACAACCAGAGACAGAGCACTCATTCTTGGCCCTTTGGTCCTTTTACATCATCATGTCACTCTGAAAAGAGCCTAGTTTATTGCCATCTCTTACATAATCCCGAGATGAAGTTCTCATATGTTCCAGTCAACACCGTAAATTGTTTTGGTTCTCGGGTTTTCTTGGAGAAGGATGGGAGGGTAGTTTCTGGCTCCATGGCTCTTTCTTTTCTAAAAGAGAGTTGGCATCCCTCTCCGAACCCTGTCCATGATCTGCTTGACTCAGCATTCTGAAGTATACTTCAGAATGCTGAGTCCTCAGCTGTAGCAAAAAATTAACTTTTAGGCATTAACTAATATTTGGCAGCGTCCTGTGAAAAGATCAATAGAAGCAGAGAGAGTAAATAGGAAACAGAGTTCCAGCCCCAGGAAGTTCAACTTGATTTAGGCGAGACTACACACCTGCCACATCCAAGGCCCCAAGCCTGAATGGGTCACACGGGGTGGGCATCTGTCACCAGCAGGAGCGCTTTAGCCTTGAGCCGTGTCACTGGTCTGGGGCGGGGCCCGTTATAAGTAAGGAAACCATCTATGTACGTCAGAGATATGTTTTCTCTTTCTTCCCCTCTGGGAAGATGTTCTTGGGAATTCTTTGCCAGGAAGTCGGTCACTTCCTGCCCCGATGATGAGATTTCCGAAAAGTATAAATAGCTTCTCTTGCCTCGTGGAATTGGCCGAAGATGCCTGCACATTATGGAAGGCAAGCCTCAGGGAGGGTGCTTTCCAGCAGCAGGAATGGTGAGAGCCTCTGGGGCATGTGAGGGAGGCAGCAGCTGCAGGACCAGTGGCACGGGCTTGGCCGCGTGGGCTCGAGGGCTGATGGAAAGGGCAATAGGACCGGAAAAGTGGCTAGTCTGGTGGAGAAAGTACCAGTAGAAATGCTCTGAGAGTATGGGGAAGCAGATGAGAATAAAAATAAAGAATGATGAAGAGTGAGAAAATGCGTTTGTAAAGAAGGGTCTCAGAAGACACGGCGAAGTCCTCACCGGCATGTCAGGAACTGGTCAGTGAGTGCCACGGGGGAGCCACAAGCAGGAAGGGCTTGAGTGGGCAAGAAGGTCAAGAAAACAGTAACTGCTTGGGCTGAAAGCTGTGACAGTCACCTATTGTGACACCTGGTCTTACTGGACAGAAGAACTCCCCAGGTGTGGGCTTGATGCTACCTTCAAATTTGTATTATGCCTACATTATTTTTGTGTACCCTAAGTGCGTACTCAGTTCCATTGGTAGTTTATTCATGGCAATGATTAGATTATTATAAAATACATCCTGTTTCCCTAAAGGTCTGCCCAGGCAAGAGGGACCCTGGCCTCCGGTCCAGGCTTTAGAGTTTTCTTATTCAAAGTGCAGTCCTGTACCGAGAAACATGCCTCCTCCATTTGTCTCTCTCCTCACTGGAGGAGGAGTCCTCAGGGCCAAGGAGACACCCCACTCTCAAAAGGTCAAGCATAACTCCCTACTGCTTCAGTGTGGGCTATGCATAGTGATTTCCTTCCAGTGAGTAGAGTATGGAAAGGGGCAGAGGGAGCAACTTTACAGTGGAGAAATCTGACAAATATGACCTCATGTGATCAAGGTCAACATCAACAGAGATGAAATCAGGTTGTTAGTATGGACCCTTGATATAATATGGTGAAAATAGTTCTTTACCTCTGTGGTCCTTTTCCTAAAAACCTATAATTCTCCTAATCATGAAAAAACATGTGACAAATCTCAAAAGAGGAGTATTCTGCAAAATACCTGACCCTACGCCTCAACTGTCAGGGTCATCAGAAACAAGGAGAATCTAGGAAAGAGTCATAACCAAGAGGAGACTCAGGACATGACAAGTAGATGTAATGTGACGTCCTAGATGAGATCTTGGGATACAGAAAGGATATTTGGTAAAAACTAAGGAAATCTGAATGAAGAATGTACATTAATTAATAATAATGTATCAATATTTGTTCATTAATTGTAACAAATGTACCATACTAATGTAATATGTGAACAATAGGGGACTTGAGCACAGGGTACACAGGAACTCTCCGTACTATCGTTGTAATTTTTATGTCAATCTAAAAGTATTCTAAAATTGGGCTTTTTTAAAGGTATTGACATATTTGTGTGGGTTTTTTACCCTATGGTGTCCCCTTGCCTTTAGAAATGGTGTGTCCAAGCAAGCCCCAGGGGCAGGCAAGGCACTGCATGCTTCTCTGGGAGCTTAGGGAAGGTAGAAATGCTTACCAATCTACAATCATCTCCAATGAGGCATCTTGTGTATTATTTCAGTATTCATTGTAATACTATTCAGTGCATCATGTAGCCTAAACATTTACACACCCATTCCTTACAATCCTGTGCTGAGCTGAAGGAAGATGTAGTCTAGCAGTTGTCTTAGTTTTCTTGGGCCGCCATAACTAATACCATAAACTGCTGCCTTATTCAACAGAAATTAATTTCTCATAGTTCTGGAGCTGGAAGTCCAAGATCAAGGTGTTGGCGAGGTATGTTTCCTTCTGAGAACTTCTTGGTTTGTATTTGGCCTCCATCTTATTGTATGCTTACACAACCTCTTTGTACATACAAAGAAGGAACAGACAGACAGAGAAAGACAGAGACAGGGAGTTCTCTTGTGTCTTCTTTTAATAAGGGTCCCAATCCCATCATGGAGACCTCACTCTCATAACTTCATCTAAACCTTTGCCTCCCAAAGACCCCCATCTCCAAATACCATCACATTGGGGTTGGAGTTTTGACAAACAAATTTTGGGGATGGTGGACACAGTTATTTAGTCTTCAACAGTAGTTAAGGCCCACACAGGCTTTAGACTCAAACTTTACCTTGATTCAAATCCTGACATGACCCCTTACTAGCTCTGTGACCTTGAACAATTTACTCCATGCCAGTCCATGCCTCTGCCTCCTCACCTGTAAAATGGGAGACCTAACAATATCTACCTTGCAGGTTGCTTTTTTTTTTTATTTTTAAAGATTTTATTTTTTTGACAGAGAGAAACACAGCGAGAGAGGGAACACAAGCAGAGGGAGTAGGTAGTGGGAGAAGCAGGCTTCCTGCCAAGCAGGGAACCCGATGCGGGGCTCGATCCCAGGACCCTGGGACCATGACCTGAGCCGAAGGCAGACGCCCAACGACTGAGCCACCCAGGCGCCCCTACCTTGCAGGTTGCTTTGAGAATAAATGTCAGCATATGTAAGATTGATTGATTGATTGATTGATTGATTGATTGATTTTAGAAAGAAAGGGAGAGTGCACAAGCAGCGGGAGGGGCAGAGAGAGGGGCAGAGAAGCAGACTCTGTGCTTAGCAGGGAGCATGTCGCAGGGTTCACTCCCAGGACCCTGAGATCACAACCAAGGTGCTCTGGTGTCAGTATATATTAAAGTGCTTAGAACAGTGTTGTCATGTAAGTATCAGCAAACGCTAGCTATTATCATCATTATTATGATGTCATTCAGGAGCTCCTATTGCTATTTTTCTCAATATCTTATGTATAAAAAGTGTTTCAAAGTCACATTTGTTTGAGAGATGCTGCAACAATGGGGAAGCTTTTTAAAGAGTGTCTTAAGCAGAGAGGGCTGTTCAACTTTCTCTGCAGATGTGCCCATCAAAGGCACCCGGCCTGAGTGACCATTTCCTTCCTTTGTTCCTTATCTCATTTGTCTGGCTGGAATTTTATGTTCTTGGTACGTTCTGACTTTTAACTTAGGGGGGAAAGAATGAAGGCACATAGTCAACTGTGTAATATTGTCCTTCTCGGCTCCACCTCATTTTCTCAAAGGCAGAAAATCATAAATAAAAACAGACATCTCATGAATCTAGCACTTAGTTATGCATCCAAACCCCTTGGAATTTCAAGGATAATTTTCATTTCCTAACAAGCGCCTAACTTTATACCACAGTTAATTTTAATGGTTATTTTCCCTCCTTCCCTAACTCGGGGTGTTGCAGAGTTCCCGACTGCCCTTGCCCTTCGGTTAGGCTGAAAGAGCTTCACCCATGTTCCACCCTCAGTCTGTACTCTCACATTGTCCATTTTCAACGTGCTACTCTTCTTGTAGTGCTTGATGTTGTATACAGATGGTATTTTTTTAAGTTTTTATTTTTTTTTAAAGATTTTATTTATTTATTTGACAGAGAGAGAGAAAGAGAGAGAGATCACAAGTAGGCAGAGACGCAAGCAGAGAGAGAGGGGGAAGCAGGCTCTCTGCTCAGCAGGGAGGGCTCGATGCAGGGCTCGATCCCAGGACCCTGAGATCATGACCTGAGCCGAAGGCAGAGGTTTTTTTTTTATTTTTTATTTCTTAAAAGATTTTATTTATTTATTTGACAGAGAGAGAGAAAGAGAGAGAGATCACAAGTAGGCAGAGACGCAAGCAGAGAGAGAGGGGGAAGTTTTTAATTGTGAAAATGCACATAGTAAAAAAATTACCATCTTAACCATTGAAGTGTATAGTTCAGGCTGGACTGTATTTTTTTTTAGATTTTATTTATTTATTTATTTATTTATTTATTTATTTATTTATTTACTTGGGGGGGGAACAAGCACATGCAAAAGCAGGGGAAGGAGCAGAGGGGAGGGAGAGGGAAAGAATCTCAAGCAGACTCTGCTCTGAGCACATAGCCCAGTGTGGGGCTCAATTCCAGGACCCCAAGATCATGACCTGAGCCAAAACCAAGAGTCAGACACTTAACCAATAGAGCCACCTAGGCACTGCAGCCTAGGCTTATTGTTAATGCTTGTCTTATGAACCTACCTGCGCTTAACTTGTGGACTGTATAAATACAAGTTTGTAGTGTTTTTTTTTTTTAAAAAAACAAAAACAAAAACAAAAACACCTCCGGAAAGAAACTATGGAAGGTTTTTCTTTGTTTCCTCTTTTTGTTTGGTTTTATTTTTTTATTTTGTTTCTCTTAATGGTCCAGCTCTGTTTGGCAGGAAAAGGTTTGGTTTTCTAAGAAAATCTTAGTAATCTGGATAATGGTAATTGCTATTATAAACCTCCCTAAACAGCTGATAATACTTCCTGTTTCCCCAATACCTTATCTCTTGAATAAAAAGATAAGCATCTCTTTTTTGGCCTTCTGGTGAGGGGAAAAGCAGGACAGATGAATGTGGTTCCTGTCTGGCCCCAAAGAAGGGAACCGGGTGTGGAGTCAGTGAAGTGGTGTCCCAGGGCATGCTGAGAAGGGGAAGCAGGGAGGCCCCAGATCATGGCTGATGGAGGGCCTGCTGAGCTGCTCTCCTCTCGAGAGCTCTGTGCTCAGCTCAGCTAGACCCGTCACTCATACTTCACCCAGCCAGTGAAGGGTCTACAGTCAGATCGGGAAGGTGAGATGCACGTGTATCCATACAGTACAAAGCAGCTCAAGGCCATATTCAAATGACATGTGAACAGTACAGATAGTAAAGGCAGGAACTCTGGATTGGAGGCTTAGAGAGAGCTTGTTAGGAGAAGTGGGATTCCTGAGGCACCTTGAAAGACAGGTTGTTGGAGAAATGGGCAAACTAAGGGCCTGCTGCTAGAAAAAATTATATAAACGAAGGAGAAAAGGACAGGGAGTCTTGAGAAAACCTTTATCTCCCCAAACCATTTTACTATTAATTTTCTTCTTTTCTTGAACTTGGGTTGGTTGGGTTAGCTTTTGCCATTTGCAAAGGCTGTTTTTTGCTTCCCCCTCTCCTTAAATCCCTAAGGCGACCTCCAGCATTTACCTGTTTATATTTTTGTGGACAAAAAAAAACAGATCTGTATTTTCCCCTTTTGGACTGGACTTCCTGAGGGTAGAGGTCATAGTCGTGATGTGTGAAGTGTTTGGGAAAAGTACAAGGAGCTATTCTTTGCCTAAATCCAGCCATGTACCCAAGATTAGACTTCTCTCCTGGCAAGAGAAGCCTGGGAGTAGTATCGAGGGGTGATCATACCTTCAGACTCTTCTGCGGTGCCTGTGACTTGCTAAGCTTGAGAAGGATCTCTTCCAACGCTGACTTTGAACTTCTCCATACAGACACCACGTGTAGTTTCCATGACTGCGTTTATTCAACAGCAACACTGACCAGTCTGGCCTCAGAGTCAGGACTGGCTCAAGTCTGGACCCTGGAGGCATTGATCAACTTTGTGGTCTCTCCTGACCCTCTTGGGTCTCAGTCTGGTTACTCAACATATGCTGGTCACGTGGGTCAGCCAAGAAGAAAGGGCTTCTGGGCAGAATGCCATTAGGAAGATTGTCCCTCAGGAAACACACCCTTTTATTTACGGTCTTTTCCTAATCCTCCATCAAATCAGATTTTGCTTTCTCACACTACTGAGGTGAAAGAGACAAAGACTTGTGTTTAATATGCAAAAGCAGTAGCTCACATCCAAATTGCTATTATTCCTGCAAAAAGGCTTCTTTCAGTGCTTTAAGATCCTTTAGCTATTTACTTGCATTGCATGGGTTACATTTACCTATTTTTTGTTGTTGTTGCAAGTTTTATATAGCATAATCACCAGGGAAGGGAAGCAGTTCTAGACTGCTATTTCTTTTTCTAGCCGGTCATCCCATTGAATTTTTATTTAAAAAAGAAGGAGAAGAAGGAGAAACTTCTACCTGGATTTCATGTAAAAGAATTGCATAATATTTTAATTAAAAATAGATTAAAATTTTTATCTTATTTTTGTCTTATTTGCCAAGACATATGAGAAAGTCATTGGCACATGCAAGTATAAAAGCACTGTATGCCTTCAATTTCTTTTGGTTTCTTCCTCTATAAAATGAAAGTTTTGTCCTGAATAGATTATTTTTAAGTTTCCTTCTAGGTAAATATTTATGATTCCATAGGAGGATATAACGCTGTTTTTGTTAGCAATTCAAGATGGTAATATCATTAAAAAAAAAAAAAAGAAGAACTAGCAGGAGAGGTCAAAATTTGGCCTGGAGTAGACTGGTGACCACTATTGAAGGCTACCCAGCTCTGTCAATGGTTGGCATTAGCATGGACAGAAGGAAGTCAACAGTCCTTCCATGGAGCCCTTCCACCTGGAGTTTAACATTTGCAACTAAGGGGTGCCTCGGTGGATCAGTTGGTTAAGTTTCTGACTCTTGATTTCTGCTCAGGTCATGGGATGGAGCCCCGCTTTGGGCTCCACAATCAGTGGAGTCTGCTTGGGCAGACTTTCTCTCCCTCTCTGCCCACCTCCCCCCACCAGCTGGCACACACCAACGTATACACGCACAGGCGCTCTCTCTAAATAAGTGAAATATTTAAAAAGAACAACAAAAACCAATTTGCAGCCAAGGGTTACAAACTCAAATGCCTCCTGGGTTTTGAGGCAGGTAATGAAATTGTGTGAAGTGGTGGAATGTGAGTCCAAGGGGAATGCTCAGAGCACCAGTCAGTAGGAGCACCTGATCCCCACCTACGAGTATGTAAATACATAAATTCTCTTACACTGTGTTGGCCAAAACCCGCAAACAAATCTGTGGCTGTATCTGGCCCATTGGCTACTAGTTTCCTACTTTTAAATTCTAATTTAGCCAATCTCTTTATTTTTCAAGTAAAACCTCAGGTCCAGAGAGGGGCAGTAATTTGCTGGAAGTCACACAGCTATTTAATGATGTAAGGATGAGAAGCCAGTTTTGATTCCCAAGTCAGTGTTCTTCCATCCAATTATCCTCTGGATTCGACCTGCTCCAACCAAGCAAGTCTACTGATCGTCCAAACACAGAATGGATTGTGGTCTTGCTAACCGTATCTGATCATTTGTTATAATAGTATCTACTTCAAAAAGGTAAAAGGAGATCTATGTTAAAGTCACATTTTTTAATAATGCTGACATGTTATTCGTTGTTATGAAGTCATAAACAGCACCCTCCAGCAGCCACATAGGTTAATTTTAAAGTTCTAGTAGCCACATTAAAATAAGTAACGCCAATATATCAAAAATATTATTTCAACTTGCAATCAATATAAAAATTATTGAGAAATGTGCATTCTTTATTCACACAAATCTTCAAAATCTGGTATGTATTTTATACTTATAGCACATCTTAATTTGGACAATCACATTTCAAGTGTTTAGTACCTTCTGTGGCTACCATATTGGACAGTAAAATTCTGGAAATTTCCTTGTTCCATTCTCACCCTGCTCGCAGCCAACCAAGGGAGAACAAACATCCCCAGAGGTTTGTCTGTTTCAAGCCTCTTATTGCTGCTTAATTAAATCTCTAAGCAACGACTGAGTCACTTGCAACTGCAGAAGACAATTTAAGAATCTGTCTCAAAGCCAAGAACATAGCTCCCCCTGTAAAAGGAGGGATGGGCAAGTCCTTTGGGCTAGATGCTTTGAAGGAGGAGGAGTCTGGTTGAATCAGGTGCTGCTATGAGAGAGGAGATAAGTCACTGACAAGGGGAGAGGAAAGCAGAGAAGAGAAAGGGATCTGATTAGGGTTACCATTTCCCTTCAGGCCTCTATAAAGGGGAGTCTGCTTTCCTCACTCTGTCCTCACAATGGTCCATGAGGCAATTACTGTATTATTCCCGTTTTATAGAGGAAGAAACAAATCACAGAAAAGGTCACATAGCTAGTAATCGGCAGAGCTAGTGCTCAATCCCAACTTCTTAACCATGAAGGCTATACTAACAGTCTCCTCACACCATCTCCAAATACACAGGGGTCACGTGAACGTTGATTGAACGTTGATTGATGTTTATAAGATGTGCCTGAGTATTTGGTGCTTACATATAATTGATTATTGTCTGCATGACTAAATGGTCTATTTTCAGACAAATTTCCTTCTAAAACAGCACACTGCTTCCTAACAAAAGTGGTAGTTTCTTAATTTCTCTCTTTGCTCTTCCTTTTCCCTCACCCACTGTTTCTGGTAGACTCCTAGGAGCAAAACTGTATGAGGGGACGACACGCAGAGCAAAGGAGGAGGAGGTGAATGCCAGGATTCAGCAGGGCGGGCTCTCAGCACAGGACTTGGCATATCTATAGCATCTGATTTGAAGGGGGAGAGGAGGGAAATACCAAAAATCTTGCTTGTCTATTAATTTTCCCTAGTGTGATGTTTACAGTTAGAACGGATACTTGAAATCACTAGGAGTCTATGATCCATACGTGGCTTCCACAGAGATTATACTTGGTTATTTCTCAATACGGATGGTCCTCAGTTTAAGATGGTTTAACTTAGGGGCACCTGGATGGCTCAGTGGGTTAAAGCCTCTGCCTTCAGCTCAGGTCATGATCTCAGGGTCCTGGGAACGAAGCCCCACATCAGGCTCTCTGCTCAGCAGGGAGCCTGCTTCCCCCCCCTCTCTCTGCCTGCCTCTCTGCCTACTTGTGATCTCTCTCTGTCAAATAAATGAATAAAATCTTTAAGGAAAAAAAAGATGGTTCAACTTGGGATTTTTCGACTTTACCATGATGAGAAAGCAATAAGCATTCAGTAGGAATCATACTTTGAATTTTGATCTTTTCCTGGGGCTAGCAATATTCAATATGATACTCTCATAATGTCAACGTCACCACAATCATGGGAGTAAACAACCATCACACTTATGACCATTCTGTACCCACATGACCATGCTGTTATTCACTTTCAGTACAGTATCCAATCAATTACATGAACTATTCATCACTTTATTATAAAATGGGCTTTGTGCTAGATTATGTTGCCCAACTTTAGTGTTCTGGGCATGTTTAAGGGAGGCTAGGCTAAGTGACGATGTCCAGTAGGTTAGGTATACATTAAATGCATTTTCAACTTACGATGTTTTCAACTTACGTTGGGTTTAATGGGGTGTAACCCCATCGTAAGTCAAGGAGGTTCTGTATTCCCAGAGATGGTGTTCCCAGAGATGGTGACCGGTACTGGTATAAAGAAAGGAGCCATTCACAGACTCAGCCTGGGGGCGTCCTGAAGCAAAATGAGAATTACTTGGGTGTTATTTACAGGTTCAGACTCCACAGGATGGATGGTTATGAGGTGCTTTAGCAACAGAAACATCCAGGACACCCTCAGACTGGGTGTGGTCTGTGAATGGCTCATTTCTTTGGGTGCCTTCATAGTGCTCTTTTCACCTCTCTGTTAGGCTCTTACTGAAACCCCTAACAGAACCTTGGGCCATTTTCTTAAGCCCTCTGAACTTCAGTTTGTTTATTTACTTGTTTCCAGGAAAATATAGTAAGAGTTTCCTTTCCTGCTTCATAATCAGAAAAGTTGTGACAATTACACAAATAAGGTCTATGAAAATGCTCTATGAAGAAGCATATGGGGGCACCTGGGTGGCTCAGTCGGTTGAGTATCTGACTTTTGCTCTCAGCTCAGGTGCTGATCTCAGGGTCATGAGTTTGAGCCCCGTGTTGGGTGTGCAGCCTATATATATATAAATATATATAAAACAAGTATATGAGTGACCACTGTTATTTTTTCTAAAGTGATTTCACTAGTGGGTTCCAAGTGTCATGGTTCCAAGGTATTAGACACCCAAGTTTCATGCAGTTCGTAAGTGGGAAGTCTGTCTCTTGAATTTAGGTTCCAGGTTTCAAATCCCAAGTGTTTTGCATTGCCTGGGGGAGAAGCTGGAGGTCACGGAAACCACGGTTTCAAGCTGGAAACCACTTCTTGTTTGTCACTTGCCCCATTAAACCAGAGATGGACAGACCCACCTTTTAGAGAAACAGAGCTGCCCTTCTCTAAGTGAGTCTTCCTTTCCGTGCAGTAACGAGCCACTGGTTCAGCACCCATGGCTGAAGACCATCTGGGTGCCAGGTACTATGCTAAGTGCTGGGGATGTGAAGAGGAATAAGACAGGTGAGAAGCTCACATTCCACTAGGGGTTCCTGGATGTTTCTGCTGCACATCTGACACAGAGATGGGGTGTGTGTGCTCTTGGAAACAAGGCAAGAGGCATCAATGATCAGAAATAAAAGAAGACATCAATGGGAGCCCCAAAACAAGAAAAGTCATAATGTGAATAACAAAGATACAGCAGCAAATAAACTGAAACTGACTTCCAAATGCCCCCTTGTCCCATCCCTGTTCCCAATATCCCATTAGAATGTCATGTGGCTAGAAAGATGTTGGTAAAGACTGACCATCTCTCGAGCTGGTTGACCCCAAGAGCAGTGGGGAAGATTTCCCCTTTGAGGGCTTTCTCCTTGCCTGGACAGATGTGGAGCCACTGCGGGGGTATTGGGGTGTGATCTGGGAAATGGGGAGGGAAGGATTGCTTGGACTTTCATCTCCATGAGGCGAAAAAGGCCTCAGAACCTCTTTTCTTCTGGCTGTGAGTTACTAGTTTTGTGTCATAATGTGTGTGAATCTGTCTGAGCATTCAATGCTGAGAATGAGATCTTCTCGTGACAAGACTGTAATTCAGGGAGTGAATGGAGGGAGACAGCACAGGGACTCTTCCCCTGGTTGGGTTGAAGGGAATACCAACCAACCACCAACAACCACCAACAACCACCACCACAGAGCTCTCCTCTCTCTTCAGCAGGATTCAGGCCAGATAGGATGTTCTGTAGGGAGGGAATACCTAATATGAAGGCTCCTTGCTTCTGGAAATGGACAGGAGTTTATTTTTTAATAAAGAAGCCAATGAACCTCTCCCGACTGCCGACCCTGCCTGTCACTGCCCACCCCCCCGCCCCTGACCCAGATCCCCTCCAACCAGCACCTGTGAGCTGGTACTAGTCCTCAGTGACCCACCCACCGGCAACTCTGACCAACAGCGTGGCAGCTCTTTCTCTTGCAAAAAATTCAGTTTCCTTCAATGCCTAAAGGTCAGCTCCATGTGGCTCCATCCTGAAAAGACAATTGATGCTAACATTGGCCGACCACCAGGCACCCCGGGCCTAAATTAATCCTCACCAAAGGCTTAAAGATAGCTATAATGATCTCTGCTACACAGACAGGGAAACTGAGGCTCAGAGAGATGAAGCACCTTCCCCAAAGTCACACAGCCAGCAAGGGACTGGTCCTGAATTTTATCACAGACCTGCCTTGCTTCAAAGCCTATACCTTTCCCACCATACTGCCTGGTCCTATGGGATTTTTGGCACCCCACAGATAGCAATAGTCTGGTGCACCAGTGCCAGCCAAGGTGGGAGCCAATTGTGGCTTCTTTATTACTCTTCCCTTCTAGGGAAAATAAGTCTGCCCAGCCTCTAGCATTTTCCATTCAGTGCGAAGCCTGTGCCCTTATATTTTAATAAACTCCTGGTGGTTCCAATGTGAAAGCCTGTGAGGGACCCCCAAAAAAGGCATTCTCTAAACCCACACCATGTGCACCATTGGATTATTGAGTGCTGGAGCCATGACTTGAATCCAGACAGTACTGCACCAAAGAAAACTGAGCAAAACTAACTCTGGGAACAGCCTCTAGGACAGTGGTGGACTCTGCCCAGAAGGAGGGACAGCCCTCTAAGTGACCGGTCACCACCTTTTCTCCAACTTGCTCTCCAGGATTACCAGGTTATTAGTAGTTTTTCCAAGACTTGAAAAAGAAGGAGACTTTCCACGTTTTGTTCTATTTTGCTATACTTCTTGTTATAAGGACAACTTTAAAAAAAAAAAAGGTGAAAATCGTGACTCCTACAGATATCAAATGAACACATGTTAAAGATTGTTTAAATGTGTTACTCATGAGAGGACGAGGCAGGTATCATACCTGGTTCAAAGGAATCCAAAGGACAACACATTTAGAGATCAGAAATATTAAGAATTTGTAAATGGATGCAAAACCAGTTTTTCTAGGGCGAAGAGGGGGATATTGTCTCCCCACTGGCCAGAATTCATCTGGGCATATATGGGCAAACATTATTTTGCCTTACTATCTGCACTCTACTCTTCACAGAGCTGTAAAACAAATCAAAGCAATGAAAGGCTAGAATCAGATCATCCTAAAGGGCATACCCGAAACCATGCATAGCTTTCTATTGGAGACACTTAGTAAATTCCTTTCTGTATTTCAAATTTCCTTACATTCTGCATGGTTAGAATCTTTAAAACATGCATTATGTCCTTGGATTTTTTGAGTAATTAGTGTCTGTTAATTGTGTGTGTGGTTTTTTATTAAAGATTTTATTTATTTATTTGACAGAGAGAGAGAGATCACAAGTAGGCAGAGAGGCAGGCAGAGAGAGGGGGAAGCAGGCTCCCTGCTGAGCAGAGAGCCTGATGCTGGGCTCCATCCCAGGACCCTGAGATCATGACCTGAGCTGAAGTCAGAGGCTTAACCCACTGAGCCACCCAGGTGCCCTTTTAATTGTGTTTTTAAAAGAAGAATGTAAGCATAACATCCTCTCCATCCTCTCACCTTTTTTCTACCCCCAAGACTTCTTTCTTTTCCTTATTCCATTGATACTAAATATATTTAATTTATATTCTGCTTTGGTAATTCCAATATCTGAAGACTTTGTAACCTGATTCTTCTGTTGACTCTCACTCGTGGCATTTTATTTCCTTGTGTGTTTTGTGATTTGTTTTTGAAAACTGCGAGTTAATATTTATTAGATCTTTACCTGATGGAATACTTTGAGGCCTGGCTGAGAGTGGTGTCCTTCCTCCAGAGAAAATTTACTTCTGCTTCTTCTGGGCACTCAGAATCACTATCTACTGAGGATCAATTTATTTTATTTATTTTTTAAATTGTGTTATGTTAGTCATCATTAGTTTTTGATGCAGTGTTCCATGATTCATTGTTTTTGTGTAACACCCAGTGCTCCATGCAATAAGTGCCCTCCTTAATACCCATCACCAGGCTCACCCATCGCCAACCCCCTCCCCTCTAAAACCCTCGGTTTGTTTCTCAGAGTCCACAGTCTCTCATGATTCAGCTCCCTATCTGATTTCCCCCAATTCACTTTTCCTTTCCTTCTCCTAATGTCCTCCATGTTATTCCTTATGCTCCACAAGTAAGTGAAACCATATGTTATTGACTTTCTCTGCTTGACTTATTTCACTCACCATAATCTCCTCCAGTCCCGTCCGTGTTGATGCAAATGTTGGGTATTCATCCTTTCTGATGGCTGAGTACCCAGGATCAAGTTAAATGAAATTTTCAATTGGAGACTTTCAGAATATACAAGTAGAGTGAATCTGGACCCCAAACTGAATTGAGGGCTGGTTTATGGTGACACATATCTCAGGAGACATTTTTTTTTCTCTCAAATTGAGAGCAAAAGCCGAAACACGTGGTTCTTTGTTAAGTCCCTTTGGAGGTTACCCACTCACACTGTGGGTCAGCCCTTCAGAAGCCCAGCTTTGAGCTGGAGTCTGATCTGATCCTTCAGCTTCTGTGGGCTCTGTGTTTGCTAGAAATTGAGAGATTTTCCTCAGGGTGCTTCTGGCTTTAGAATTCACTTACCTCTCTAAATTTGCTATTGCTTTGATTTTTTTTTTTTTTGTCTTTCAGTTTTTCTTTTTCTTTGTGTGTGTGTGTGTGTGTGTGTGTGCATGTGTACACACACACAAGCATATCAGCTCAGCAGTACATTTTAAAAGTTTAATTTTTTTTAGTATTTTTAGATAACTTATATATTTGGTAGTGAAGGGATTTTTAAGAATATCTGGCCTACTATACTGCAAGAAATAGAAGTACTTATTACTTCTAATATAGTAGCATAGGGTCATAAAATAAACCTGGGATCTGGGCTAATTTATTCAAAATGACTATTATGTGCCAAACACCATACTAGACCCTGGTGAACAAAATTCTGCCCTTGCTGTCTGAGTGCTACCTGATTCCATCTTCTATCAAATCAGAACTAGATTGAATTTGGGCTAAGCTGATTATCAACTGTATTAATTTAAATGCATTTCTTAACCTATAATCTATAAAAAAGGAGACAGCAGGGCACCTGGGTGGCTCAGCGGGTTAAGCATCTGCCTTCGGCTCAGGTCATGATCTCAGGGTGCTAGGATCGAGCCTACATCAGGCTCTCTGCTCAGTGGGGAGTCTGCTTCTCCCTCACTCTCCCTGTGTGCTCTTTCTCTCTTCCAAATAAATAAATAAATTAAATAAAATCTTTAAAAAAACTAAAAGGACATAGATATGTAACTATAAACAACAGTTAGGATGATTTCTGACAGAATTGTATCACATGACCTTTCCTAAGCCCGTCATTATCGAGGGAAATGGAAATATCATAATTAGCTTAGACCCATTAATAGTTACCTTTGGCATTGGAGACGGGTCACCTTTCTCTGACCCTCAAAAGGAGAGAATTGATGAACAAAGTTGGGGTTTGGTTAGCAAGGAAGAAAGGGAGGAATGGAAGTTGAGTAGGCCACCAACAGGTTCCATTACAGTCTGTAAATGCCCAGGACCATGGCAGCCACCCAACAGTGATAGGTCCAAAAAATGTTAGTTACCAGTTCTCTCAATGACACCCAAAACTAATCTATACATACTGGTTCGAGGTCAACTCCTTAATACAACTCTCCACTAAGAAATCAAGTTACTCGACTGGTGCCGATGAAAATCTCTTCAGAAGCTTGAGATTGACCGCCTCCAGTCGAGAAGGCCATCTCTTCACTCTGTGCTCCGTGGTGCATAGCACATTGCCATGCACCTGTTCTCAGGCTGACTGGTTGCCTCTTCTGCTCTCCTCGGTGTTGGTGGATCCCCTGAACCACTACACAGCCGTCATTCCACAACTGGCAAAGTCTCCTCTGGGATGGACCCCACCACACACACACACACACCCACACTTGAGAGGGATGACTTCCAGCCCTGTCCTTTCGCTTCAAATAAAATACAATAAAAAAGTAAAACAAAAGAGAGAGACAAAAAGCAGACTTGGAAAGGCAGAATAAGGAAAACATATATTTAATAAAAGCAAGAGGAGAAAAAGAGACAGAGGGGGAAATATCTCTCTGTGTCCACTTGAGCTCTGAGGAAACCAGATTTTTTTCAACTATATTTTAGATTTAAAGATTTATTACTAATCCTTCCCTTCCTAACAACCCTCTTTTCAGCAGTTTCTGTATTCTTCTGGAAGCAGGGAGGATGTACAAAGGATCTTTCCTCCCCAAGAAACACCCCCTCCTTCATTGTCTCCACATCCCTCTCCTAGGAATCTGTGATTCCAGGAAACGTGTTCAGATAAAACAATTCCAGTTACTGGAAAATCTTAAGGCTTTCCTCTGTGGGTTTATAACAACCTGGTCTCTGACTCACAAATAAAAGAGATTTACCAAGATAGTAACACCTTTTGTATGTCTCAAGTAGCTTCATCTTTTCCAGATTTAGATTACCCAATCACACAGAGAAGAAGGGTGGAATGGGTGAGTGGTTTTCAAACTGCATATGTGTGCATGTGTATAAGTGTGTATTCTTGCACACGTGCGTGTGTGAGTGTGTGTGTATGTATTCACTTAACAAAGCATCTTTTTGGATAATGACATCTTGTGTAAAACGCCGTCATAATAATCAGATAAAAACAGGTGCCTCAGGGGCGCCTGGGTGGCTCAGTGGGTTAAAGCCTCTGCCTTTGACTCAGGTCATGATCTCAAGGTCCGGGGATCGAGCCCCGCATCGGGCTCTCTGCTCAGCGGGGAGCCTGCTTCCCCCTCTCTCTCTGCCTGCTTCTCTGCCTACTTGTGATCTCTCTGTCAAATAAATAAATAAAATCTTTAAAAACAAAAAAACAGACGCCTCTGTTGAAGGGAGGGTGGGAGGGATAAGGGTGGAGTAGGAGAAGGAAGGGGGTCTTTTAAAGGCCTTTTAAAGGCCAGCAGCACCTTGAAGTATTGCTCCAGGCGAGGCCTTCCCGGGGCTATTAGACAACCACTGGCCTAGCTATACTCTATGTCCCCTTCTGTCTGGTCTAAAAACCAACCTTCCTTCCTTCCTTCCTTCCTTCCTTCCTTCCTTCCTTCCTTCCTTCCTTCCTTCCTTTTTCCCTTTCTTTCCTTCTTTCTTAGATTTCTTTCTTAATTCTTTCCTTATAGATTCACACAGTAGCACAGCACATTTTTCATAGCTGTAAAGTAGGGGAAAATACATTCCCTTCTTAACCCTCTTTCTCTTTTTTTGGTAATTTTGAAAAAAAAATTCAGAAAGGATAAGGATAGAAAGGATAGTATATACACAGGGAATAAATGTAACTAATACTTACCACCCATAACCAGAAAATTATAATTAAATAATAAAAATAAAATTATAATTCGTATTTGTCTCAAAAGACTTTTTTAAAGCAAAGAACTAAAACCTGGCAGACAAAGTTGAAGTTCTCTTAGTTTGTCTCCCCAATCCTATTTTCCCCCTCTCCTCAGATAAAGACTATCATGACTGAATAATGGTCCCCAAAGGTACTCATGTGCGAAACTGTGGATATGTTACCTTACGTGGAAATGGGAATTTGCAGAGGTAACTAAATGAAGGATTTCGAGATGGAGGGATTATTCTGGATTATCTGTCCGAGCCCAATGTAATCACAAGTGTCTTTATTAGAGGACGTGTCAGAGTCAGTCAGCAAAGACCTGATGATAAAAGCAGAGGTTGGGGAGACGTGGCCAAGAGCCAAGGAATGTGGGCAGCCTCTAGGAGCTGGAACAGGAAAGGATTCTCTCCTAGGGCCTCCAGAAGGAACACAGCCCTGCTGACCCATGTAGACTTCTGATTTAGGACGTGTAAAATAATAGAGTGGTGGTTTTCCAGTTACTAAGTTTGGGCCAGTTAGTTAGAGCAGCAATAGGAAATTATTATAGGGAACTAGACAGTTTTCCATCTGGTCCATGTTTTTGTACTTGGACTGGATAGATCAATCAATTGAGCAATCGATGGATAGATTGGCAAATAGAAATAGAAAAAATAATTTTGTGTGACGTATTTTCTATACTCACCTGATGGTTTTGAGAATCTGTCCATTTGATATATAAATACCTAGTTCATCCAGTGCAACTGCTATAGAGGATTTTGTCACGAACATATCACAGTTTATTTATATAGTTCTCTAAAATGGGAATTAGGATATTTTTAATTTTTCACAGCCATAAACATTCTTGCGTGTATTTCCTTACACACATACCTCTTTGTACGTAGATTCAAAAGGTCTTCTAGAACAAGTACCTAGAATTTGTGATTCTGTCTTTACCCCAGTTTTCAGGTTATAATGTTCAAAATCCTTAACACTATGTGCCCAGACTGTTGACAGGGGCTACCTTGGGGGAAGGAAACAGGCTTTGAGGAAAGGAGAGGGAGGAAAGTTTTCCCATTCGCGTTAATGTTTTGATGTTTGAATTTTTTACAGGCATATATTACTGCAATAAGAAAAAAATCTAGGTATTTGAGACTTCACATAGAGATTGAAAACCAGAGGTCTTCAGACTAGATACAGCTAGCAGACATGTTTTGCTTGGCCCACACCGATTTTTTAATATATTGAGATATTTGTTTACGTTAAAGAATTAGGAGATTTCATATAGAAACGCAAAGTTTCAGTTTCTCTTGAGAAAATTGAAAGAGTTGGAAATGTTGGACCTACATGTTCAAAATGGCAACAATTGGCAGCAGCAGAGTCGACCTGATCCCCTGAGTGGACTAAGCGTACTCTTCCTGTTTTGCCATGGTCCCCACCCCACTCTATTGCCTTACACCCTGCCCATGTTACTCATTCATTTTAGCTCTTTCCCTAGGCAATTGAGTGCCACCCTAGCTAGTGTGGCCAAATAAAAACCAGAACTTCCAGCTAACTTTGAACTTCAAATAAGCAACAAGTAATTTTTGAGTATTAATATGCCCCAAATATTGCTGAGCACCCTGTAATTTTATTTGCTACATTATCAACTCCAGCCCCAGGTTTCCAGCTCTCAGTAGCCTGGCCTCCCCCCATTCCAACTTTATCTCTCATTGATTTCCTTTATGCTCTGCCCAAACCACACTACTCACCAGTTTCCTGAACATGTTGTTTGCATTCTTCTTCTGTCCTGGAGATTCCACCCCAGCCCCCCCACCCCCCTGTTCCTCTCTATTCACCTAAGATTAAATCAGTGCCCTTTAAGACCCAGTTGAAGTTCCAGCTCCTACAGAAATGTTCTCTGCCTTGGGGATCACTTCTTCGTCCTTATTCCCGTAGCACTATTGATTGAATTCACTTAGCATTTCTCATTTCGAACTGCAGTGTTACTTACCTTTTTACAGGTTAAGACGTCTCCCCCACTAGATTGTAACCTTTGAATTTTTATTATTATTGCACCCCTAACAAATGCTTCGAATGTAGGAGACAGTTGGTTGCTAGGCATATCTAAGATGTGAGCTGCAAGAATGATGTATCCATTAGCTTTTCATAACAAACTACCCCAAAACTTAGTGACTTAAAATAATAAATATTTACTATAGTTCATGATTCTGTGGGTTGATTGGGTTGTTCTCCTGGTCTGGGTTGGTTTGGTTGGGGCTAGATGGTCTGGGATGGCCTCACTTATGTATCTGGGGGCCTCAAGAGGAATGCTGGACAAGGATGTGGCCAGAGCTTCTTTTCATATAGTGCCTCTCAACCTCGGTGTGGCAGGAACTGGCTTGCTCGCATGGTGATCCAGAGTTCCAACCAGCAAGAGCCTCTTCAGTGTCAGATTTGCTAGTATCCCATTGGTCAAATAAGGTCATACAGCCAACTCCAGATTCAACAGGTAGAGAAACAGACTCTGCTGCTTATGGGAAAGCGATAGAATCACATTGTAAAAACATGCAGGAGGGGAGACAAGAGCAAATGGGAGGCTATTACCCAATAATCTACTTCATGTGATAGTAAGAACCCAGTTCTAATGTGCTTAGAAATTCATCTCAACTCAAGAAGTACGCTTATGTTCAATCTTGGTCTCTGCATATCAGTAAAACTGGGCTTCTAGAATGCCAAACTCCTCCCCCCAGGGACCTCTCCTATGCTGTTTCCTCTGCCTGGAATATTCCTCCCCACCTCCTTGCCAGGCTAATTACTACATTTCCTTCAAGTCCTCTCCTAAAGTCACTTCCTCACGGGGAGACTCCCTGACTCTTCCGACCAGTCCAGGTCTCCTCCTATTCGGCATACTCAGCACTGTGGGCACTGCCTTCACGGCACTCACCGCCACTATTAGGAATTACTTTGTTGTGAACTTAATGTCCTCTCACCCTCAACAGAAAGCACTCCTGGGTGCAGACCGGGTCTATCTTGTTCTATGTCGAATCCCCAGCATCTAGCCATGCCTAACACATAGTAGCTGGCCAGTAGTGGAAGAATGAGTGAATGAACACACACACAAATGGCATCCTGTTGGCTCAGTGTGGAATAGAGCTGTTCAGAGCACCCTGAATTCTGTCGGGGTGGAAGGCAGGGGAGAGAGGAATGGGCTTTGCAAAATTATCCAAGAACAACTCAGGACCAAATAGATGAGTTAAATGCCAGGTGCTGGACTGTAATTTCTGTAGGAGATGAGGACAGGGAGATTAGGCCAGGCTAGGTGATTACAGAAGGCTTCAGAGGAGGTAGCATGGGAACGAGGCCCGGGGAAGGAACAGGATTTGGGTGTGATGAAGTGAGGGAAGGAGGCTAAGTCAAGGTCATGAGTTTGAGCCTCTGCAGCTCTAGTTATACTGGTATCCTCATAAGCTCTTACTTCCGAGAGGCAACAGCCAGGAGAAGGAGGGAGGATGGTTGGGCAGAGCTAGCTAGTCCCACTGTCACTGAACCGGCTCTAGAAGGTGATGTCTCAGAGGACATTGCCAAGTTGAGAGTCGTCTACACACATAAAAAACAGCTCATTCAGAGATCAGACTCCCCCTGAGCTAGGAAAAGAGAAAAACAGTAAACATCTGCTTCTGCTCTTCTGGGGACACTGTGATTGTGATGCTCCCTCTCTCTCTCTCTCTCTCTCTTCCTCTCCTTCATGTTTATTTATTATGACAACTTCCAAACATAAACAAAGAAAAGAGTACAAGAAACGCCATACAATTTCAACAAGTTTCAATACTTCCCATAGCTCTTTCATCTCCCTCCCTCTCCAACCCTTTTATCCTCTAAAGAATTTAACGCAAATCCCAGATACCGTGTCACAACCCTCCTAAATAATTCAGTATGCATCTCGAAAAGAAATAGGGCATTTCCTTACATAACCACAATGCCTTTTACACACCCAGCGAAATAAAGCGTGCTTCCTCAATATCATTTAATACTCAGTCCATATTCAGTGTTTCTTGATGATCTAAGACATCTTTTTATAGTTGGTTGGTTTGAATCAGAACCTACACAAAGTCCACACATTATTTGGTCAACGTGTCTCTAAAATCTCTTTTAATCTAGACACTGTCAAATTAATTAAGCAAGGAGGCCCTTAAACTTAATGTCTAATATAGTTAGACATTAAACCAAAATCTAAGCCTGTAAATGCCTCAAGGTTATGAAATCAAAACACTAAGGACAACCAATTACAAACAGCCCACTGGGCTTTAAGCTTTGGCCAATCCAGTAATTTTCTTTGTTTCTGTACTTTTCTACATCAAAATCTTTCCTCCTGTTGGTGGAGCACTCCCAACCACTCCTGGTTTGGTGCCGCCAAATCCAAATTGATCTTTGTTTAAATAAACTCCTGAACAGTTTAATATGCCTCAGTTTACCTTGTAACACTATGGACGTTCCCTTTTAATTAGGGCATCTCTTTGCTGACAGCCTACCTCTGCCTTACCGCCTTTATCTCGCTCCTGGATGAGCCGGGAGCTGAAAGATTAAGATCTCAGTTTGAGCAGAGGATGGGAGGATGGAGTACCAGTGTCAAAGATTTTAGGAAAAAAAAATCAAACTGGCTTCAGGGGAAGCAGATTAAGATAAGAGACTCTTAAAGACTGGAATTGACCTGCATGCTCTCTTAACACCTAACAATGGGAGGAAATATTTTTTAAAGATTTTATTTATTTATTTATTTATTGAGTGAGTGGGTGAGTGAGTGAGAGCAGGGGGAGGGGCAGAGGGAGAGAAAGAATCTCAAGCATGTTCTGCACTCAGCACAGAGCCCAAGATGGGGCTTCAACCCAGGACCCGGAGATCATGACCTGAGCTGAAATCAATAGTCGGATACTCAACCGACTGAGCCACCCAGGCGCCTCAAATTTATGGGTAAGAGTCTGATTCCTACAAGCAAGAAAAGGAGGGTGAGTGAAAGGAAACCTGGTCGAGTCTGATGGACGACGTAGAAACACAGGCAGGACCAGCTACACCATTTGCAGAGCTCAGTGCAAAGTAACGATCCCAGAACCCTTGTTCAAAAATTATTAAGAATTCCAAGATGGTGACGGAAGAGTGTTAAACCAAGCAGGTCCTTCTGAGCACAGAGACCTGTGTGACTGCACAGCCACCAGCCGGGTGAAGCTGGCCCAGATGTAACCAGGCCCAGGGAGAAGTTCTTCAAGGCAATGCTTTGCAAAGCTGTGTCTCATTTGCATTTCAGAGACTTGCAGAGGCAGTGGGAAGCATTTTTACATCTGATAGCCACTGCCTGCACCTCAGACTTATAAGGATACTTAACGGGAGTAGTGAATGGCTTCTGGAAGCCCATAGAAGTTGGCACTACATAGCTCTCAAATCATGGATAGTGATGGATCTGGATCCCTAGAGCCTAGTCTATATGCTTGGTCAAGTTACTTGATTTCTCTGTGCTTCTATCTCGTATAAAATGTGACTAATAAAATAGAGTTAAGAATTAAGTCAGTTGACTTTGCTGGACTGTGGCAAGCATTATACGTGTTTGTTAAAATAAGTCCAGAGGCCAGAGTTGGAAGGGTCCAGGTAGAGCTCTGGTAACAGTGCTCCCCTGCAGGATGAAGACTGACTCTGCTCTTCTGTTAGAAGAAAGCTGGGCCTGGCGTCCTCATTGTTCTCCCCAACAACTTACACAAGGATCATCCACTCAATGAGTATTCAGCACCTGCTGCGGGTCAGACACTTACTGAGTGGAGAGTGAGCCAGGCATGGTCCTTGTCTTTCGGGTGCTGGTCATCTAGAATAGGGAGGACTCCACCTGCAGGGTCAAGTCTTGCCTGGGTCTGGTGCCAGGCCTGGCTCTAGGCCTTCCACTTGCTGCCCACCGCCAAGGCAGTTCTGCAACTGGTAAGCAAGATTTAACTTCCCTGATTCCTCGTTATCAATCCGCTTTGTAATAGTCTGTTTTTACCAAGCCCCTGCCTGATCATTCAGCATTCTCTTTATAAGATCCAACAGTTTATTTCCTGCCCCAGGACCTAGAACCCCTGCTTGAGGTCCCATCCCTGTCAAAACCCCAAGATGCTATTAGCCTCCTGGTTGACTGCCTAGGAGAAGCTCCTAGAGTCTTGGACCTGGTTGAGCCCACCTTTGGTTAACCATAATTATGTCACATTGGCCTTCCTAGACTGGCCTGGATCCACGTGCATCCATCTGTCCAGCAAGTAGTCCCCGACCTTGCCCTCTTATTCTCAACGCCACACCACTGCTTGACTCTGGACAGCCGTGTGGGTTTGGATTCCTATCTCATCAACCCCCAACTGCAAGGATGTGAAGAACATGGGCAAGAGAGACCATGAGAGGGAGCCTATACCAATGTCTGACATGGAAACCAGACTCCTTCCCATCAACTAACAAATACTTGGCCCTCTGCCAAAGCCCTGAGGGTTAGTTTGTGTCAGGATGGCTACGGAGGATGAGACAGGGAGGATAAGACCTGAAGGGAGAGTGGTGGCAGAGACACCAGTTGCTTTCCGGTTGGTCCGCTCCAGCCCTGAGGCCACGCTGATGCTGTTCCAGCTGCAGCCCAGGAACACTATCTAGCAAACCACCGCCTGGCCAAAGGCCTCCAGACAACTGGACTCTTCAGGCAGCTGGTGATACAAAGAAGTGGCAAGTGGAAGCTACGTGAGAGTTTTCTACGTATCTTTCTCCTTCTCCAGATCTGCCTTTTAGAATTTCTGAAATGGTGAGACTTAAAAACCAAGGTCACTTTGAAAGAAGCGATGTATACAAAGTTCCCCGCTTAGGGCCACAGGGCCCTGGTAAGGTAGAGAGCTGCCCGCCTTGCTGATGACAGATTGTTGGGGCAGCAGAGAACCAGACACTGAAAGGATTATCTCCAGAAAAATCAAAGAGGTTTTCAATGTGTAAATCGGAATCCTTTGGCCCTGGGTAGGGAAACAGCCCGGCCTGGGAAGGGGCCCAGCAGGGCAGACAATAGAGAAGGTGGCCGGGGCCCAGGGCCAGGCCTTTGTATCCTATTAGCCCTCGGCTTCCCTGCAACCTCTGAATATAGAGCATTCATCTTGCAGAAACGCTGGGCTTCTTAACAGGGGATAAATGAAGTCAGTCTTTTGGCTACATTTTCTCTATAAGCAAAGAGACTTTAAAACAGTTGGTGTTGATGTCCTAAAGGACCAGTTGACAAATTAGTTAATCAACAATGTTTCCTAAACAAAACCAAAGGCTGATCAGGGAAGAGAGGGAGTAAATGTATTACTTCCTGAAAACCTATTATAGTTTCAAAGGACAAATTTTTTCAATCCTACCAAATACAATACACACACACACACACACACGCACACACACACACATATAGACACACAGTATATATAAATATACATATATACAGGGTTCTGAGGTGGCAGAAGTGTTTTCTGTCAGGTGTCTGGGAAGACTGAAGAAAGGCCTAATTTGAGCCTGGCCTTGCCTGCTGGGGCGGATCTAGAGTCTAGATTCCTTCCACATGGTGAAGTCCTTACTGGGTGGCTGACACTGTACCAAGAACCAGAAACACAAAGTTCAGCATGGTGTGGACTCCGTCCTCAAGGAAGGGCTCACAGCCTATGTGGGCAGCAGATGAGTGAAAGAGGACAGAGCTGAGCCTTGGGAAAGGGTGAGATGTTTGGGTAGACGGGGAAGGAAGCTGGGGGCATGGAGAGAAAGTGTGTGTGTGTGTGTGTGTACACGGCATATGGAGTGTGGAGAGAGATTTAAAAAGAGGGGGAGAGAGAGAGAGAGAAGGTAGTTCTGGGTAGGGTCCATTGAGGATGGAACGTTCGAGCTGAGTCTTGAAGCTTCAGTGTAGTCTGTGGACTCGGAGGAATGACATTCTAGATCGGGGGGACTGGTGAGTGAGAGGCTATGGACAGAGACACCCTATTAAAGACAAGGTGAGAATTTAGAGAAGTCTGTGTAACTGGAACTAAGGATGCATGTGGGGTGTGATAGCAGGTGAGTCTGGGAAAAGGGGGCAGGAGAAAGATCCTGACGGCCTTCAGGGCCAAATTGTGTGTAATTTTATCATGTAGAGGATCTGTAGCCAGCCACAAGTTTTAAGTAAGAGCGGAATGGGCTCATGCTTATGTTTAGAAAGATCGCTGGGAGAATGGAGTCTTGGAGCTCAGAGAAGCCAGAGGAAGAGGAGTGGGGTGAGGGCACTGAGGCTTATAAGCAAGGATGAAAGAGCAGCAGCTTATGGGATGCAAGGCAGGGTGCAAGATGGGTTCAAGGCAAGGGGACTGTTTGAGTCGAGGGAGACCTTGAGGGGGCAATGCCCCATGAAAACCATTTATTTTAAGAAATACTTTTCCATTGTTCCGTTTCTTCCTCTAGGAGCCCCTTTCATTTTGCCATTGTTAAGATAGCTGTCATTTCTGTAGCCTCCCGGAGTTTGGGGAGTGATTTCCTTTTTGTCTCAGCTGAAATGGATTCTGTTTCACAGGAATCATCAGAGTTGACCTCAACTCTGTCTTCCGAGGGCTGCTTCAGTGTGGGCTGCCCTTGTTCCGGGGCTGAGTGAAGCTCTGTGATTGTCACAATGCTGTGAAGCTTCTAGAAACAGGCGCTGAAATCAGTTGACACAATCGTGTGTGTATTTAAAAACAATAAATTTCCCAGAGGCCGTCCCCAAGTTCTGTACAAGGAGACCCTTCGCCCCCTGCCTCCATAAACGGCTGGTCCTGAGTTACTCGGAACAGCCCCCCTAGACAGAGGTGTTCTGAGGCAGCTCTGTCCTCACAGGAAAAGCCGGGCTGTATGAAAAGGGCACCTAAGGAAGTGACTTTTGTTCTAATGCCAAATCCCTGGGAGACTGGTGTTTGCAAAGTTGACATCCTTTTGACTTTTTACATGATTTCCCTAACTCTTACATCTCGTACACCCAGAGCAAAATCGAACTTGACCCGGGTTGCCTCCAAAGTGGGTCTGCCAGGCTAGCTGTGGCACTGCAGCTTTGCCCTGTGCACGAGCTAGTCAGGAGACTGGAGCAGAGGGCAAGTAAGGTCGAGGTCATGGTTGAAATTCCTATAGGGCCCAATACGCTGAGCACAGCCTGCCCTCCACTCTTTCTGGCTCTGGTCATAACGGGGTAAGAGGGTAAAGAGGACCCAACACAGTCCAGCCTCACTCTCAGAAATCACATTGCATGTCCTGGATGGTGGGTCAGCAATAGGAACTTCAGACATAATGACACCTTGGTTAGGAAACAGCCTGGGTGGCTCAGTCGGTGAAGCGTCTGCCTTGGCCTCAGGTCATGATCCTGGGGGATCCTGGGATTGAGCCCCACATCGAGCTCCCTGCTCAGTGGGGAGCCTGCTTCTCTCTTTGCCTCTGCCCCTCCCTCTGTTCACGGTCTCTGTTGCTCTCTCTCAAATAAAATCTTTTTTTTTTTTTTAAAAGATTTTATTTATTTAACAGAGAGAAACACAGCGAGAGAGGGAACACAAGTAGAGGGAATGGTAGCGGGAGAGGCAGGCTCCCCGCCGAGCAGGGAGCCGGATACGGGGCTCGATCCCAGGACCCTGAGATCATGACCCGAGCCGAAGGCAGACGCCCAACGACTGAGCCACCCAGGCGCCCCTCAAATAAAATCTTAAAGAAAAAAAGAAACCATTAGGGAAGAAAACACCATTTTATGTCTCAGCTCTGATATTTTTTCCAGCCTTCAGTAGTAATGTGGAGTGGCGTTGATTGTAACAACTTTTCGACTCCCCAGGAAATACTTTGTCTGCTGCTCCAGACAGAAATACCTGCCTGACAGCTTTAATCTGCCCCCAAACCGTTGTGGGTCCATAGGGTTAGGCCACGCTTCTGTTCCCCACTTCCGTTTTCTCCGCCCTTGGCTCCCTCATCAATGGCCTCTCCTCCCCTGGAGGCCCTTCTTCCCTCTATCAAAGCAGGAAAGGCTCTCACAATGGTTGTTTGTACTCACAGGCTGACAGATGGCCCTTCACAGCACTGATTTCTGTCACCATTACTTCAACCAGACATTGCGTGTCAAGGTGTGTCCCAGGAGGCCGTGGGTGGGGAGTAGCCCCTAAGAGTGGGTAGCCTGGAGCCAGATCAAAGCCAGGCGGGGATCTGGCACTGCCAGTTACCAGCTGTGGGACGTGGGACAGGGAGTAAGCACCCCCCCCCCCGTCCCCAAGCCTCGGTTGCTCACTCTGTAAAGAAAAGCCCGTCTTGCCGTGTTGCTGTGCGGACTCAAGGAGAAAGCCCGCGTTAACTCAGAATTTCCTGGCATGAGGTAAATGTGAGCTACGGTAATTTATTGGCTAATTGACACACAAATGACTTTATTCTACTGAAATCCTTAGTAAAACAGCCAGCCGGTGGCGAGAATCGTCTCATTGTTTTTGCCATGGAAAGATTCAAATGTGCAGAAAAGTTGAAAGAAAGGCACAGTTGACATTCACATCCGTCTCCTGAATTCTACAATTGTTTATTCTGCAGTTGTTTACATTTTGCCAGACATGTATTTTTCTCTTAACCATTTCTCTTTCTTTCTCTTAACCATTTCAAAGTAAGTTGTAGACATGACTTCTAAACTTCAACACATATCTCTTGAAAAATGAGGATGTTCTCCTACATATTCACAATCATCTTTATTATACTTAAGAAAATGAATGATAATCAGTCCATATAAAATTCCCAGTCTATATAAAATCTTCCCAAATGCTGTATGTCTTCTAATAAATTTTTTGCCCCGACAAGATCCAATCAACACGCTTACGTTCGAGTTGAGTTGAAATGTCTCGTTCTCTTTTAATCTAGAGTGGTAGGTGTGCAGAAATTTGAAAACCTCATTGTTACTGAATCCAGCTACATGGAGGGCTGCCTTGGGCTCAGGTGGAAAGGGCCACGGCTTCTAGCAAGGCCCCCTGGTGCTGGGATGCGACTGCATTGTCAGTTTGTCGAATACATTGGTTAGTAGCTTTTCTACTCAATAACTTGAGATTAGGAACTTTTGTTTCCTTTATATTCTCATCACCTGCACTGTACCTGACGTGTAGATGGTCAATAAAAGTAGATGAAAGGAAGAGTCAGGGAGGGAAGGGGGAAGAAAGAGGAGAGTGGGAAGGAGGCGGGCCCAGGTGGCCATCTGCATCCGTGCCTGAGGGAGGACCATCTGATCGCCTGGAAGCCTCCATTCTCCTTGGATTTGGGGAGGACGATTCCCTGCTGTGGCCTGTGCCTTCTTCCTTCTCATGTTCCTTCCCCTATTTCCTGCCTTCCTCGCCTGAGCGCTAGGTTGGCTCACGTCAGACTCCCTGCTAACTCTAATCTCTCCCTCTCTCTCCAGGGACTAGATTAACACGTGACAGTATTTAAAAAGTACTCTATAGTAAGTTATCTTTTCCTACAACTACACTCGTTTTTCCAATACTCCCAACCCACATGATTTCCACCCTGAGTAATGAAATTCCTGACCACAAAGTGAATCATGGATAATACACACTCTTTGTTCACAGAGATTTCATGATGTTAATAAGGAGCCATGGTCTGATGAAAGGAGAGGACACATGCATTAGCTCCCAAAGGTAAGAGGGGTTGTCCTCCAAACACAACCAGCGAAGTTTAGCTCAGGCTTCAGGGTCAAACTACTATTTCTATCCGGTGGAGAGAGAACAATGACCCAATTGACTGGGATAAGCCAAAGTTTGTGAAGCAAACTTTCTCCAGATCTCATACCTGATCCGTCTCTAAAATTCTAAGTTAGACAAAGGCAGACAAGATATCGAAAGTTAATGCAAGAAACTCAACATTATCTGCATGGTGGGCTAACTAATCTGCATTCCGGGTTGATCTTGTTGATACGCTTCTCTGTCACCTCCCTTCGCTGAGCAGTTGGCTTCTAGTCAAGGTACACAGGGCCATTTAATTATTAATCTGAGCAAAACAGTATTAGGAAAGTTAAACTCCCTTGAGTGTGTCTGTGTGTGTACACATGCAGATACTTTCATGATTATCTGGCTGTTTTGTTTTGCTGTTTACCTCTCTGGGCCCCTGCTTCTTTCCATTTGTGGAGATATCTGTAAGGTTATTATGACTGACAGGGAATTCCTAAGAGCTTGTTGGTCCTTCTCCCCACTCCTTGGATGTGTGTGGAAAAGTTTGGCAGCTGCAGAGGCCTCACGTACGCAAGAAGTGACTGACCTTGACCTTTGAATGGACTGTGTGCCTGTAACCAGGAAAAAGGACAGTGTTTGTGTTTGATGACGGTTTTATGCCCTGCTGTCAGTTAGAGAGTCCTTTATAGCGCTTGCTCATGGCCAAGGGCTCCAGGAACCATCGTGGTTATTTAGCCAACTATTTTAATGAGTATATAAACTCATTCTATTTTTATTTTAGCACGGAGGGAAAAGTTGGAAGATTTAATACGGAGGAGGAGGGGTTTTAGCTCCACTGCTCAGGGCCATGGGGAATTCCACGGATTTCAATTCAGCCTCTTCTCACTCTTTTCTCCTTCTGATGCCTCTCATCCTTCCTTATTCTTCCTTTCTTCTTCTTTCTTGCTTCTTATCTTTTCCTCCCCTCTTTCTTCTTTCTTCAAATTCATTGCATGCTTACTATGTATTAAACACAGTGTTAAATGCTGGGGATACAGAGATGAATAAACATGCCCTAGCCTTCTGGGAACTCGGCTTCGTGGGGGAGGAAGTCAGGGACACAAATCATTCCAATGCACTGGGTAATGATAGAGGTAAATGCAGGGGCCCTTGGCTTGGGGAAGAAGGCAGAAAGCTTCTTGAGAAAGAGATGATTGGATGATCAACTGGGGGAGAAGCAGGGCCCAGGGCCAAGTTGTATAACAGATTTTGATGTCACTGGGTATGGTTAGGACCACATGGGCAGGAGAGAATTGATACCTGCTTCTACTCTGGTCATATACAGGTGACACATCCATGAAGTACTGGGTGTGTTCCAAGATGCCTGCTTAGATGGCTGACCCCAGGGCATCAGGGCAGAAATGAAAGCTAAAAGGAAGGAAGGATCACCTTTGAAGGCCAGTTCATGATGTGTGCTCAGGGGTGAGGCATCATGTATGAAGAAACAGGCAGGTAGGGGTAAAGAGGTATGGATGAAGATCCGTGCTCACCAGGCTGGAACAACGGGGGTTGGAGAGGGGAAGATCTCCTGGCCTCCTAGCAAACAAGGCCGACCTTGTGCTGCAAATTTTACCCGGAGCTCAGGACTCGGGAGGAATCTTTCCAGCCCATACTCAGACAAGTGGCCACATTAGTTCTTAGGCTCTCCAAGGACAGAACCCTACCTTGGCTGCTCCATGTGCTACAGGAAGCAGGAGACCTTTTATAAACTCAGGAAGGTAAGAGGGAGTCTATTGAGGGAAACTTAACTCTTACTTCTTGGATGTCTCAACCTAATGGGAGAAAGAACACATATGAGTCAGAAAGACCCAAGTATCATGTCCAATAATATCAACTGCAGCAAAGTAGTAATACCCATTGTCTATTTAGTGTCTACTCTGCAGTGGGGCATTTCATGTATTATTTAATTTAACAGTCACATGCCTGTAAAATGACACGTAATAATAGAAGTTATTATCATTCCCTCCATTTTATGGATGAGGAAATCAAAGCTTGGAGAGGTCATAGGTAGGAAGTCCTAGAATCACATTTGAACCCAGATCATTCTAACTCTAGAGCCCCAGATCTCAATTGCTTTCCTTACCATGAATAAATAGTGTAGCTCCTCTCTGACCAGCGATGGTGGAGTGGAGAGATCGTAGGGACTGATGAATTGCATTTCTACAGCTCTGCTAGTTGTTACGAAGATGCACAACTTTTAATTTTTCATTTCTCTAATTAGTTTAGTCTTAGTATACTTATAAAACATTAGTATTGGCCAAGAGCATATCATTCAAGGTGAAAAAAAATACAGATTTGGAAACAGCCTCTCTGAAGTCTATTACATTGGTAGTTGTTATGGACTGAATGTCTGTGTCCCCCACCAAATTCACATGCTGACATTCTAACCCCCAGTGTGATGGTATTTGGAGGTAGGGCCTTTGGAAAGTCATTAGGTTAGATGAGGATGTGATGGTAGGGCCCCATGATGGGATTGGTGCCTTTATAAGAAGAGGAAAGAGACACTGAAAGAGCAGAGCAAGGCTAACTCCGTTTTGTGCTACACCCGCCATCTTGTGTATAACCCCCATGTCAGAATATTGCCCAGCCCACCCTTGGGTTAGAGTTAGCCAATAGGAATGCGGAACCCCTAACCGCCAAAGAATGTAAACCCCGCCTTTTGCCCGCCAAATTTGTGCGCCAATTCTGACCAGAGTGATAGGCTAGCTCAAATAGCTACCATAGGGTAAATTGTAATTCAATTGGCCACCTGTGTGTGGCCTAACATGACTATGCAACTTTCTGTGTGTGTTACAATCTCATTGGCCACTGGCCCCTATAAAACTGCGGTGCTTTTCGAAACTTGCTCTTTTTCCTCTACATCACGCTGCTGCGTTGGTGAGTGTGGGAGACTGAGCTCGAGCTAGCTCGAATAAAGGCTCTTTTCCTTTTGCATCAGACTCGGCTCCCTGGTGGTCTTTGGGGATTTCAAAATCTGGGCATAACAACACCAAAGCTCTTTCTTGACATATGCACTCTGAAGAATGGCCATGGGCGGACATAGTGAGAAAATGGCTATCTATCAGTTAGGAAGAATGACCTCACCAAGAACTGAGTAGGCCAGCACCTTGATCTTGGACTTCTCAGGCTCCAGAATTGTGAGAGGATAGATGTCTCTTATGTAAGCTCCCAGATGTAGGATTTTGTCATAGCAGCCCAAACAGATCAAATCAGTAGTTGGTATCCACACCTGGGGTAGACATGCTCCCCGTGTGTGTGTCCATGAACTAGATCCTCGTAGTCAGGGAGTTGTTTGCCATCTCTTGAAACCCCACGCTCTCCGCCTGAGATCTGGGTGTTCTTTTTCTTATTGATATTTCTGAATAATTTATGCAATGATGACTTTCACAAATCCTTCTAGGGAAAATATAGGAGTTGCCTTATAATTCTTCAACAGATGAGATATTGGCTACTAAAACGCCGAGATGAATGAACAGGGAGGTTTGTGGGTGGTTCTGTGTAGGGAGGAGAGCAAGGATCTATACAAATCACCGACCTCCTGCCTCACTGCTGGCTCTGGGGTGTCTTTGATGGCCTGAAGGAGACATACGACAGTCCCTCTGAACACACACCGACCTCTCAAGCTGTGTGGTCCCCCGGGAATCAGCTATAGGGAATCTGGTGTGTGTTCAGGGGGACTGCAGCTACAGTGTTCTTGAGGTGGTGGAGAAACACGTCCTGTAGAAGCAGACGAGTGAGAGCTGTGGCTTGGGAGGGGAACAGCAGCTCACTTCAGACTTCCCTTAGCCACCAGGTCCCCCACTGCACGGGGGCCACACTGCTTCCCACCTGGAGTTGGCCCATGAAATCCTCAAGTAGAAGGAATCTGCAAAGGTCATTTAGTGGAGGGCTTCTCAGTCGGTTAGGTACCTGTGTTTCACCTGGGAGTTTTGTTAGAGGGGGGATGTCCGAGTTTGCATCTTCAACCAACTCCCCAGGGAGGCGAATGCTGCTGTTTGGGGACCACGCTTCGAATGAAAAGGATTTACTCTATCCCTCTGTGTCAAGGTAGGCTGAACTTCAGCGACCGTCTCAGCCAAATAAGAATCCATGCTGCGGCAGAGAAGGAAATTTTCTCGTCTAGCAGCTCTCTTACCTTCTAGAAGTTCTCACTCAGAGATGCCAAACCCCTTTCCTCAAGTCCCTGGAGGCCATTTTGTCAAATTCTGCGCTCGGTAGAGATGGAGATCCAAAGTAGCCTTCTCTCATATCACAAGCCTTGGTTATTTAAAGACTACTAAGTCAGAGCTATTTTCAAAAGCACTGTTTCTGCCTCTGTTCTTATACGCGCGTTATCCACGGTGGTTAGGAGGCGTGAAACTACTGGGATGCGGCTGGCCGAGGAATTGGCGTTTGGACATGTCATGGGGCTGCTCGCCGGGTCAGCGTGTCCTCACACACCCAGATACGCCACGCTCTTGGCTCTCTGTAATACAGGGGATAGCAGGATTTATGAAAGTTAAAACCTGAAGACAAAATGAAAATCTCTTACTTTTAGCCTCATCGTTTGTCAGAACTTGATCACAGGGAACAAGTGATCGAGTTTAGCCAAAGACTTTTGCTCTTTTCTCCCTGGCTTTATATTTCTCCCCCTGAGACACCTGGAGGCAAGGATTCAGTCATCTACCCCAGCCATGCAATGGAGCCCGAATAACCCACGATGTGAATGAGAGGTAGTAGATGGGTTTTTCTTATTATTTATATAAGAGGGGTGGGGGACAGACTCCCTGCTGAGCAGGAAGTTCCACATGGGACTCAATCCCAGGACCCAGAGGTCATGACCTGAGCCGGAGGCAGACACTTAAGAGCGGAGCCCCCCAGGCACCCCAGATTGTATTTTAAGTACCCAACAATCTGTGATGCCAAACCTCTCCTGTTTTGATTCCCCTGAATTCTGTCTTCTTTCTGTCCCAAAAGGGCCTGCCATCAGCTTTTTGCAACTTTGTGTGACTTTGAATCAATGTGTTTCTTCTCTCAGGAGCACTTACATTTTTAAACTCTTCTCTCTGAGTAAGGAATGAGAAAATGTATCCTTTGTTACAGAGACCGATGGTCTCCTGGCAACAGGTTATATTATGCACCTGCCTGGAAAGGCCTAGTGGGGCTCCTGCAGACTTGCCTACAATAAAGAGGCCACAGCCACTTACAGGCTCACACTGATATCCTAAGGGAAGGGACAGACTCTTCCAGTAGAATGTGAGGCTTCCAACAGAGCTTGTGCAATTTCAGGTTTCCAGAGAGCAAGAGTATCCCGAAGTCTACGGTTATCCTGACCCCACCCTCTGCAGAACATCCTTCATCATTTCAAGAAGGTAAAATGAGACAGGCAGAGCGGGGGACGAGATGGCAACTTCTGGTTTATTCTGACAGCCAGTGTGTAGGGTGCTCTGTGTGGGGAATATGACTCACCAGCCTTGGTCATGACTCTGGGCCCAGGATTCACAAGCGTTCCCAAATTAGCAGCCAACCTTGTACACCCACAGAGTTGTAAGACACTTCCCATTGAAAACAATCAATGGGTAAATACATGGAGCTAGAGAAGGTTGGAAGAGCTCTGGATTATTGTAGTTCTCTCAGGCAGCCTAGAAAATCTTTCTGGAAAATATAGTCTTCTCTACTTCACCATTTATTACCAATTCATCCACCCCTTCAAAAATATTTTCCTGAACATCTTCCCGATGCCTAGCACTGTTCTGGGAGGTAGCAATAATAAAGCAGTCTTTTCTCTCATGGAGATCACAATACAATGGGAAAACCTTGGCAGAATGATTTAATCTCTTAAAGTTTCGTCATCTACAAAATGGGGATAACTAGGTACTGATTCATTGAGGAAGGTGTGTATAGCACTCATCAGAGTGCCTGACATTAGCAGAAAATCTAATGCTAGCTATTAGCTTCTGTGGAGAAACAACTGATATGTACTGAAGGTCATCGGTCTCCTGATGTGCCCATCGGTGCCACGGTCCATTCTCAGCAATGTCATAGCTGGGGACCCAGCCCCCACTGTGAATGGGACCAGAGATGCTGACCTCAACATAAGTCTCCACTCCATTGGACCAATCCTTCTCCTCCTCATGCCATCTGAAAGGAGCTGGGTCATCAATTAAGGCTTGGTGCTGATAACAGTGACAATGATGATAAGAATCTGTAAAATATAACTTTACCAAGTATAACTCATTTATTTCCACCTCAGTGTGGGGAACTACCCAATCACACAGTGGCACAATGAGAATGAAGTCTGAGAATGCTAAGGTGTGTCACAGGTTACGTTCCTCCAGGTAGAAAGGGGAAAGTAGGATTGCAAAACCAGTCACCTGCCTTCCACTAATAAACCCTCCTGCCTCCAGGCCAGCAGATCCTCTAGGCTTCACCTCTTTTTCTGGGTCCCTTCCTTGGTGAGGTCTCTGGATGGTTTGTGTGCTTGCCTAAAACTGCGTTCAGGTATCTGTGAACACAATCTCTTGGTATCACCATTATGGATCTGTGAATTTGTTTTTGTTTTTTTAAGGATTTTATGTATTTATTTGAGACAAAGAGCATGCACAAGCATGGGGAGCAGCAGAGGGAGAGGGAGAAGCAGGCTCCCTGAGCAGAGAGCCTGATGTGGGGTTCAATCCCAGGACCTTGGGACCACGACCCAAGCCAAAGGCAGACGCTTTAACCAACTGAGCCACCCAGGCACCCCAAGGATCTGTGAATTTCTTAATAGATCCTATTATTTCTGTGTTCCTGGTTACCTTCCCCGACCTCCTTGTGATTTGGAAAAGGCGGGTTCAACCCTGTGACCCTCCCCAGTGGGGAGTTGGCTGCTGCCGCTGCTGCTGGTGAGGAGCTGCCGGGCAAAGCCATCTCTGTAGAGGTAGCTTCGGCATCAGGCTCCAGTACGATTCCAGGCAAGGGCCTGACAGAGCTCCGCCTCTAACCAGATTCTCAGTCCCACTAACTAATGAGGGGCAAGTCTTCTGGGGAGAAACAGTTTAAACATACAATGAGAAGCAGCGGTTGCCTTAAGTAGCCTTGACAAAGGGCATTAGATCACCACAAGTTTCCCTACAGTTCTGTGATTCTAGAATCTTTTTTTTTTTTAAAGATTTTATTTATTTTACAGAGAGAAATTCAGCTAGAGAGGGAACACAAGCAGAGGGAGTGGCAGCGGGAGAAGCAGGCTTCCCGCTGAGCAAGGAGCCCGATGTGGGGCTCGATCCCAGGCCCCTGGGATCTGACCTGGGCCGAAGGCAGACGCTTAACGACTGAGCCACCCAGGTGCCCCTGTGATTCTAGAATCTTAATGATCTTGAACCAAAGATTGTTTGAAGGGGGACTGAAAAAACTCAGTGGGGAGACAAAAACAGCAAAAATAAAAAAGTTAGATGGCTTAGAAAGTGAGTGTGGAGAGTGAAAATGCTTTGAGATTTTTCTATTTGGAGATTTGGCTGCATTTAAAGCCAGTTTTCAGCTCCGCTGGGTTCACCTTTCTAAAAGACATGCACCGCAGGACTTTGGGCGGCTCACCCGGCTGGCTCGCTGGTAGGGCTTGAAGCCAGCAAAGAACCAGGAAGTCAGAGGGCTGGCTCCTTTGCTCTGCCTGATGCCGCTTCCAGCAGACCCGACCTGCACATCTACAATTCTTTGCAGTCTTCAATGGCCTCCTTCCCCAAGGCCACGAAGCATGCTCCTGTCCTTTTACGTGATCTCCCCTTGTTACTTGTGTGACCCAGACATGTTTCACCTCTCTGGGATTCAGTTTTCTTCTCCATTAAATGGGCCCACATTAACCTACAAGCTGTCATGAGTTCCTGAGAATTAAATGTGCACGTGCATACACGATCATACTTGACAGTTAATCAGAAAGCTTTAAGAGTAAGGATTAAGTACATGTCCGGGTATGCCACTGAATAGCCGTGGGAACTTAAGGAAGTTACTTAACTGCTCTGTGCCTCAGTTTCCTCGCATGTAAAATGGAGATAATAGTACTACCTACTCCTATGACTAAAGTCATGGTTAAATGAGCTAATAGGTGTAAGATGCTTAGAATAGTAATTGGCAGGTGGTATGTGTGTGTTAGCTGTTACTATTATTGCTAGCAATACTGCACAACACACCCAGCCTAATGCTGGCACAGGGAAATGCTGACTAATCCCTGACACCTTTGTACTAAACTTGCTGCCCGTCCTCCGGAATTCCTGCCTTTCTAGTTGCCCTGCTCAGCTAAGCCTTTCTCCAGCTAATAGGAAACCGGGGCTCCAGGAGCTGCTCAGCATCAGACATTAAAGGCCCACGTTTGGTGGCCCGTGTCGTTGAACAGGTGGGTCCAGAGGGGACCAAAGAAGTGAGAAGGTCCAGGAAGCTTCACTGCCTTCATTCTATTATTTGTCCAGGGCTCTAGCATCAGAGAAGCCCCCAACTGGAGTATGTGACTTGGGGGCCCTCTCAGGAAGCAAACAGGTGTGCCGTGTCCCTGGAGGGAGGAATCCCCCAAACAGATTGTAACCACATATTTTGTCAGCTCTGGCACATGGCTAGGAGGCTCTGAGTTCGCTTTGGTGGGGTTGTTTTTCTAAGTCTGCAAAGTGAAGGAAGATACAACTTCCGGTCTCAAGATTCCGGCTCCGCACAGAGCGCTAGGCTTCTGTTTGCTGCTGGGGCGGCTGGGGCTTTGCCATCCAGGGAGAGCAGCTCTGGGAAGGCTGCGATGGGGGAGGGCCGGCTGGGCAGCTGGCCCAGCTGACCACTACGCTGGTCCAAGCTGGCTGTGCTCGGGCTGCCTGGCAAATGCTCTTGCAACAAATGGCCGAATCAATCACGTACTGGGCGCTTACCCTGCACAAGGCGCTATGGGGAGTGCAGGGGAAACTAAGGCAGAGCCCAAGCCCTTAAGGAGGTTAGGAATCTGGTGGAAGGAACGGAAGTACTTCAAGAGTAAACTGATAATAATAGGATATTTGAAGTCATCAGCGTGTCCTTGCAGATATCGGTGACCTGTAAGACTCCAAAGATTCCAGAGATTCTAGGGAGAGCAAGCCATACCAGAGACCCATAATCACAACCGTTTTGGCTGTGTGCTAGGCACTCTTTGCAAGGCTTTGACATAGATTAACTCGTTTCGTTTTCACAGGAACCTTTTGTAGTAGGCCTTATTGTCCTTATTTTTACCTGGGGGAGCTCAGGAACAAGGAGGCTAGAAGACGAGCCTAAGATCACACAGTAAGAAGTACAGAGCCAGGATCCAAACCTGGGCTCTCAGGCCCCAGAGACCATGGCTGCCCTCCTTGGTAAGCTGCCCGGAGCCAGGGAAGGTGAGCCCTGGGAATCACACGGGAGAGATTCCTTCTTCTCCCAGGTGATAGGAAATGCACCGGTGACTTCAGTGCATGCAGCTCACCCCACAGAACCGTCCCCATGCCCGCCCCTCCTTCTGAGGTCACCCGTCCGTCCTGTGTGCGACACCCTGAGGGAGAATCTGCTCAGCTGGGCCAGCCACACCCAGGAGAGGACTCCCTCTCAGGGTGCAGGACTCGGGCCAAGCCCCTCACAGGCCTTTGGCCAGCCTCCAGGTGGCTGCCTTTGGGGAGGAGAGAATGCCCGTCCTATCAGCTGTGACCAGGGTGGCGGGAGGTCATGTGGGACAGAGGAATCAAATGCTCCCCCACAACCCGAAAAAGCTTGACTAACACGGGAACCCACAAGGAAGGGTGGGGCTGCTCTGAAACCCGAATCATATTCAGTTGTACGGTCTGTTCACTCAGGGCTCTTAAAACACACACACACACACACACACACACACACACACACACACACACAGTATATATATGCACAAAGTATATATATAAGATTGTTTATAATGAGGAAAAATAAAATTATCCAGTCATCGAGGATGGGTTGAAAAAATTAAGGTACATCCAAACAACAAGTTGCTATACAGCTATTAAAATCAACGCTATTTAAGTATATTTATTAACATAGAAAGATGTTTTCAGTATGTCTTCAAGACCAGCTTGAAAAACAAAATGGATATTCTGATCCTATTTTCATAAAAAATGTATATGTGGACAGAAATTTTTTTTCATTTATACACACAAAATATTAATTGAGGCAATCTTTGATAGGAGGGATTCTAGACTAAGTTCTTTTCCTTTTTACTTACTTAGATCTACATTTTCTATAGGAAACATGTATTTCTTGTAATAAACTTAATTAAGAATCTAATAGTATGTTGAAATAACCTTAATTCTGTAAAAAGATTCATCTCACCTTAAACATGAGGGAAAAAAAATGTCCAAATTTCTTGTTCTCTTACCTCTTTGTCCCTCCTGCTTTTGGTGGGAAGCGAATGGTATTCACTGTGGAAAATGATTCCAGGCCAGGAGCTTACCTTTAAGTAATGGTTTGAGAGCGAGAAGGGAATTTAGAGATGATCCAACCCAATTTCTTATTTAGCAGATGAGGAAACCAGACCCATGGACTTAGCTAGTCTTCTAAGTGCCTGGTGGCAAAAACCATGCAGGTCTTTGGATGCCCAGCCCAGGGGACATTCTACACCATCATACCAGGCCATCACATCTGCTCTGTTGATGCAGAAAGGACTGCAGTCATTTATTGTGGTGGTGATGACTCTAAGCATAGGAAGGGCTATTGTGCTGCCTGTGATCGGTCACTATTCTTCGGCTCTACTAAGAGGCAGACATGGAAGTTGGATTTAACTACTGTAGAACCCGAGTGGGAGTTGAGACACTGTGGTGGATGGGAAGATAATTCTGCTACTCTCTTCTGGAAACCTATCTGGAAAGCTTAGGCGTGATGACACATGAAGATAGAGGCCCCATCACAGGTCTGGTCCCCAGGTTCCTTCCTCTTCTTCAGTAGCTGGGTCATAAATGCTGCTTGGAGTATTTTTGCTCTTTTCCCCAAGGCTCATCTTTCTGGGAAGTAGAGTAGTGACAGTAAGTCAAAGTCAGCATGGTATAAACATTGTTCTCAGCCCTTCACGAAACCATTTTTGAGGAGCCGCACTGATAATATTGGTTTGTCAACTTCTCTAGAGAATTATTGGCATTACTGCTATCATATTGGTCAAGATTTTTGGTTGCACACACCAAAAACCCCACTTGAACTAGTTGAGGCAAAAGAGGAAATGTATTAGCTCATGGAATTCAAGGAAAGGTTGAGTATCTAAACTGTGCAAAGATCAGGGATACAAGGAACTAGGCCTCAGGAACCATGAGAACCAAAGACTTCGGTACAGGATAGGCCTTTGTCTCTGCCTCTGGCTTCGGTTCCTTCATCATCTTTCACTGCAACAGGATGACTCCACTTTCCATGGCCATATTTCTCCCTGACAGTCTCCATCACCAGGTATGAACTTTCCTGGTGATCTCTTACTTGTCCCAAGTTAAGAGATCTCTGTTCGAGGGCCAGCATGGGTAAGCTGGGACCAGGGTGCTGGGCCATATAAGACATGACAATTCCAACGGGAACACAGTATTTATCTAAGAGGAAAAGTCCAGAAGAGTAGGAGGTATTTGCTGAAACAAGGATATCCTCTTCCCCCTCCTTAGAGATAATGAGTTGAGGAGAAGAGCCTGAACAATCAGATGATGAGTGAGAATCCTTAAGAAGCCTACCTAAAACTCCTGAGAGGGGAACAATGTGCCTGGCCAGCGACATCCACTCTTAAAATGATTGACATCTAGTGGAAAAAAACCTGTAGCAAATCTCTCGTTGACAGAGTCCCTGAAAGAGGCACATCTGGGTAGCTTAGGGCCTGAGACAAGTTTCGAGAACCATGCCCCCATTTCCCAACCCACTCTTGGAGAACTAGACCGCGGGGGTAACAATCCTATCATTTTAACTGTATTTATAAATCCCTGATCCTTTATGTAGGGCTTTTGTCTATTCTGCACTTAGTCTGAATGTTGCTATTTTCACAGAGGAAATCGGAGGAAAGAGGCTGTAATTATAGGTCAGACACCAGTTCCGGAAGTAGCGAAGGCAGCAGAGAGCCCATGGCTCCCTGCCCTCTTCCGGGCTGCACCCTGGACATCTCCCCTTCTTCCCTCGGGCCTAGGTCAGGGCTTGTGTCTTTGTCCCCTCCTTGTTTCTCCCTTTGTTTGCCAGCTCCATATATCACGAGACAGAAAGGGAAAGTTAGAAATAAAAGCCAGGGAATTAAATCAGCACGGTGCTTGGGCAGACCTGTCTTTTGGAGATAATTCAAATGGAAAAGAAAAGGAAAACACGCGCACACATGCACGCACACACACACACACACATTTCAGGTCATTGGCCTTTTTAAACAGACCGCCGGCAATATTTACTCCTCCTGAAATAGCACAGTCACATGAAATAAAACCGTGTTCGGTAAAGCCCGTGAAACAAAGGGACAATTTACAGGCTGGCACACTCACTGAGGGCCCTCTGTTTGCCGGCCCCAGATCAGGCCTTCAGCTTCCTGACTCTCCTGGCCACCTTCTGCCCAAAGCCTGTGGGACGACTGGGGGTGGGGGGTCAAGGTCACACTGCCTTGGAGACCCTCCTGGACTTTTTCCTCCTCAGATGATGTGGGAAGGTAGCCAGAGGGTGGAGAGCAGGACTGTGACTAGGATGTGGCGAATGTTACCTCCATCATCGAACCAGTGCCCGGAAATGCAGGCTGCAGACATCTCAGGAGCAGCCACCCACAGCGCCCACCCCCCTCCAGCATGGCCACCTCTGTCTCCTATCTCTCCGTGGCCCCTGACTTCTTTGCTATCTACCCCCACCCTCTCTTGTCAACTTTCCTTCATTTTCCCCTCACCCTTTGTTATATTCCCCCTTTGCCATCTCTCCTTACCTCTTCATGCTGCAGGGGCCCCTAGTGGACCTTTCCTGAGCAGTCGAGCGGTGGCCTGACAGGTCAAGGAGTGGACAGGCACAGGCCAGGTCTGGGGACCTCCCACTGAGGGTCAGACCTCACCGAGGTCTCGAGGGAAGCTTCTCAACTTCACCCCTTGAAACTCCTCTCAATTGACCAAGATTACTTTTACAAAGCCAAAAGCCATTCAAAGAAATAATTCATTACCTCCGTGAGTCTGTTTCCCAAGGCCCTTTCACATCCGCTGATGTAATCTTTACATTGACCTCAGGACTTGGGCGAGGCAGCAGAGAAAGTAGAAAGATAATGAGGTTCAGTATCAAGTCAGTCAGAGAACCCTGGTCTCTGCTCCCTTGGCTTCTGTGCACGTACACAATGAGGAAAATGATACCCATTCCAGATGCCAGAGAGGGACTCTTCTAGCATCCAGGGGGAGAGTTACAACATGAGCCTGAATCCCTGGCTTATCAAACGTGGGACACTTGGTTGACGGTGGAGTTCCTCACCTGGAACCTCATGAGGCCGAGTTCGCTGAGCATCTAAGTTGAGTTGACATCTAGTGGACTTATATCCCAGTCTAGCGGCTGTCGCCGTTCATGTCAGGTTCATTGCCAAAGTCTGTGCTGTAAGTGGCAAAGGGCTAGCCAGAGATGTGTGTGTAATATGCTCTATTTTTTCAAGTGTTTTGTGGTTGTAAGGAAAATTACTTTGAGGGCTCTAATGAAGTTTGTCTGCCTGCTAATTGATCGAGCCATCAATCGAGCTATCATCCAGCTGTCAACAAAGAGTTGCTGAGTCTCAGCGTCATGCTCCGTGATGGCCTGGGCGAGGTGCTGATGTGTGTGGGAAAAGGAGTTCTCGAGAACGAGAGGGTGGCTGAGCCTGTGTGCTTCCACTTCTAAGAGCCAGCACTGCGTCTCCATGGCAAAGGGCTGCCCTCAGGCTGTCAGGATGTCCTTTGCCAGGGGACCCTCGAGCTGAGGGCTGGGGCGTACACACCCAAGGAGCAGCCCTTCACCGGTGACTGACAGGTGCAAGGGACGAACCCCTGACTCCAAGGTCTGCCGTGCACCCTTGGTCCCCCGCGGGACTGAGCTCCAGTTACCCTCTGTGGGACCTCACTTGATTTCACTCCCTTTTTGGCTTCCACATATTCCCCAGGCTCCTTTCCCCTACCCCTGCGGGTTCTTCCTGGAAACACATCCGTAAAAATCACATTCACCTCCATTCTTGCTTTATGGTGGGCTTGTTTCGTCTTGGGTTCCTTCCCGCCCTGGTCTTGCGGATCTGAGTGAACTAGAGAGCGATGACGGAGCAGACCAGGCCCTCCTTCAGGCACCAGAGGAGGCTGTCATTACAAGCTGAAGGTGGGGTCTTCCTAAAGACCTGGGGACCAGGGACAGCACCTGGGCAGGGAGGGAGACCAGGTTCCTGAGTCTGCACACGGTAGGGACCCGGAGCAGGGAGGGAAGGACTGATAGGAACTGAAGATCATTTGACACCTCGCAGTTTCCAATTTGAAGACAATACCAATACCAAGAGGAGAGAATGACATCTGCAAAGTGATCAGAGGTGGCATCTGTGAGGCACTTCTCCCGAGTGGCTTCTGGGAGACGAGTGGCTTCTGGGGAGACGTCCCTGAGCGGACTTGGGCCTGAGCACGTGGGAACTACCATCTGGGATGCCCAGAAAGAGCTGAGAATAGGTATAAAGTATTGAGACATTGCTACCACATGGATGAGCCTCGAAAACACAATTGAAAGAAGCCGGACCCAAAAAACTACATAGTATATGATTCTATTTACAGGAAAGCTGCAGAACAGGCCAATCCAGGGAGACAGAAAGTAGATTAGTGGTTGCCAGGGGCTGGGGCAAGAGAGGAAGAAGAGGGACTGCTTTATGGGCAGAGTTTCTTTTTCGGTGATGACGACATTCTGGAATTAGTGGTGATGATTACAAAACCCTGTGAAGATGCTAAAATCCACTAAACTGTGCACTTGAAAATGGTAAATTTTGTGGTATGTAAATGATATCTCAATAAAAGGAGGGAAGGAAGGGAGGGAGGGAGAGAGGAAAGAACTGGGAAACTTTGAGGCAGAGAACGGAGGGGCTGGAGTCTTCCTTCACCAGGGCTGCAAGTTAGTAAAATTTTGGATATTCATGTTTTTCTCCTTCCCCTTTTGGCTGGTGATGACTGGGATCATTAGTGTCATGTAGTTGAAGGAGGTGGGACTTCTGTGTGTGCACGTGGTGGTGGCCCTGGTCAGTGACATATTTCTGTAAACTTCTTCAGGACCCAGGGTCTACCCTGCCCGAGATAGAAGGTTGAAGGAAAGAGGAGACTTTTTCTAATTATTTTATAAGCACCCTTCTCATTTCCCCAACTACAATGTAAATATCTGAGGGTAGAGATCATGTCCTTTTAGGGAATTGGGGATTCCCTCTTCTTTCCCTTGACGTGTGACCTCTCCATGCTGACTCTAAACTGAATGCAGTCCTCTGTCCTAGACAAGGCTCTGTTCTATTGGCTGCTAATCTCTCTAGATCCTACTCCACAGGTTGGGGATGGATCACAGGTCCAGAAATTTCCCTCATTTCTGTCCTAATACTTGGTATCACTTGTTCCCTTCCACGGGAAAGTAAGATTGATTGCTAAAGGCCACGGAGCACCTGCTTTTTCTTGGTCATAACACAAGTCAACATGGAGCAGGCTGATGAGGGTAATATATTTGTTATTCAACTCCAGCAAGATTGAGGCTTAAACTTCAAAACTAGCTCAAAAATCATTACAAGTTTTCTCTTTTGGTGGAAAAATAAAGAACTTCCAATTAAACTGTGGAGTGGAGCTCCTTCTATCCATTATCTATCTATTCCTCCTGCATTTCCTAAACTTTCGGGAATAGAAATAAATCATTTTCTGACAGCAGTTAGTTTGTTCCTTTCTACTCTAGAAACTTCCCAACTGTCCTTTGTGCACTGTGCCGTGGGCTTGAGGTCTCTGCTCCTCCCCCCACACCCCACCCCCCCGCCACTTTCCTCCACCCTGAGAAACAGACTCATATAGCCACTGTGCCTCCAAGGGCCCATATTTCATAAGGGGGGGTCTCTCTCCAGCCGCCCAGGTTGGGTGTTTACTTGAAGACTTGGATGAATAGGAATGTTACTTCCTGGTTCCAGAGTTGGCAGAGGGCCTCCCCTCCCTACTGGCCAAGAGCCAGAGATGGCCCAAGGTCTGCACGTTCTCTCTACAGGCACATTCTCCATATGCCTGAGGCCCAGTCACATCTGGACCCAGAGTTTCTGCCTCCTGAGGAAGTATGTGGGTTTGTGTGTTTAATGTGTGTGTTTGTGGGGTTTGTATATGCATATTATAGGGTTAGAGTGTTTGTGTGTATGTGTGGGTGTCTATATTTGGGGAGCTGAAGTGGCTAAGTGTTTAAGTCAATATTTATTGTAAAACAGTCTAACAATAAATAAAAATGTAAGTGGAAAAAACCTGCAATATCACTTTAGCAAACATCCTTCCATGTCTCTTTATATATAAATACGGATATCTAAATATTCTCTCTCTCTCTATATATATATATACACACACACACATATTTACATACACATGTACACACATATAGATGTAATTTTTCATAAGTGGTATCAAATGATATACAGGAAAGCTGCTTTCTAATCAAATAATAATAATGGACATTACCGAGCATTATAGACTAATCTCATTGGAGCTTTATAGCCATTCTGTGAGGTAGGAACCATCAAAATCCCCATTTCACAGATGGAGAGACTAAACCGTACACAGGGTGGATAATTAGCCCCTGGGGAGTGGCCACACAGCTAGTAAAGGGGCAGAACCTGGATTTGGACTCAACTGACTCTAAGACTCTGCTCTTGCCCATACAACCCAACAACAGTAGGCAGCATAGACTGGCAAGAGTCTAGTTCGTTCATTCATTCATTCATTCATTCATTCATTCATTCAACATTTACTGAGTGCCTAACATGGGCTAGATCATGCAGGTAAAAATTTGAATAAGACACGTCTCTTCCTGAGACTCAAAGTCTTTTGAAGGAGACAAGGGTGTAAATAAATCACTGCAGCTCAGAGTAATGAGGCAAATTACAAAGAGAACAAAGGATAAGCCATTAATATTACCCCGGGAAGTTGTAGAGGTGACATTTTAACTGTGTCTCAAAGAAAAAAAGAAAAGCTATTTGTTAGAGAGTTAAGCTGGGGGAGAGAAAAGCAGGAAAGGCCACTTCAGGCTGAGCAAATAGCACGTGCAAAGTCCTAGAAGTCTCAAGTGTGTGGTGTGGCTGCAAGTAGAAAGCAAGGGAAGGGAGCTCACAGATGAGAATTCAGACCGTGGAGGTCCAGATTCGCCACTGAGACGTATCTGCTTCATTGTATCTGCACAGGGGAGCCCCTGGGGTAGCACAATCCTAGTGGGGTTTTGAAAGGACAGCTAGACAGCATTCTGGAGGAAGGTTTTAAGGGGGACAGGATGGGGAGCAGGGTAAGTAGTTATGCAGAGAGGCAGTCAAGCAGTGGTTCTCAACCCTGACTGCCCAGGATCACCGCCTGAGGATGGAGCCTGGAGCTCAAGAAACAAATCTGGGCTGGAGACATTTTTGGGAGAGCCACGAACATCTGGGTAGAAAGTCATAGAAGTAGCTGGTGTTTTGATTCAATCGGTCTGGCGTGTGGATGGGATAAATGGTAGGCTGTAAAATCTCCCCAGTTGTTTGTAATACACACCTGACAGTCTCCCACATCAGTACAGGGCACTTACCAGTGAGCAGGGGACCTTGGGCAAGTTTCTCAGTATCTTTAAGCCTTTTGATTTTCTTGTCTGTAAAATGAAGATGGCACTTGTCCTTAAATCAGAGAAGGTGTCTAAGTATCTAAGGTATCTAAGCACTGCTCCTGGCACATAGTAAGAATGCGGTGCCTCATTAGCAAGGATTCAGGAAAGAGATGATGAGGATTAAAACTAAGTCAAAGGCAGGGGAGATTGCAAGGAGGATATGAAATAAGAAAGACATTTCAGGAGTGAAAATACAGGGCTTGATGAATGATTAGAGAGAGGGCAGGTGAGGAAAAGAGAAGATTTGAAGAGAGCTCCCTGATTTCAAGGTTGAACAACTCAAGAGATGGTGACTCCATCTTGGACAATGGGGTTCCAAGGCCAGAGGAAGAGATCAATGGTGAGACGGAGAAAACAAATTAGATTGGACATAAGGAGCATGCTACCTGGAGGCATCTAGCAGGAAGCTGGAATTACAGTCTGGAGATCAAGAGAAAGGTCTAGGCTGCAGAGATTTGGGGGAGAGCCATGAACATATGGGTGGAAAGTTGAAGCTAAAGAAGTAGCCAATGTTTCTCTGGGAGAGTATGTATAGTGAGAAGAGATAAGGGCTAAGTCTAGAACAGGGTGAATGTCCACATTTAAGAGATAGATAAGGGAGTCTGTCCCCGAAGAATGAGGTAACAGATACAAAGAAGAAATAACAGAAATTACCATAAGGAAAATACTACTACATTCAGGGAAAGACATAAGCCTGGGAGAGGCAACGAAATGTTCTTAAAAGACTTTCAAGTTTGGGGTACCAGGGTGGCTTAGTCAGTTAAGCATCTGACTCTTGATTTCAGCTCAGGTCATGACCTTAGGGTCATGAGATCGAATTCTGCATGGGGTTCCTTGCTTAGTGGGGAATGTGTTTGGGATTCTCTCTCTCCCTCTCCCTCTGCCTCTCCCCTCACTTTCTCTTGCTCTCTCTTTAAAATAAATAAATCTTAAAAAAAAAAAAGACTTTCAAGTTTTCTCATTTTCCCCACTCCTCCCCAATGAAAGGTTTAGACAGCTCAGGTCAGCCACCGTGTTGCAGAAGTAGGCAGCCTTGGAAATCAAAACTGCATCACAGGCCCCAGGGACCATAGAAGATTTTCTGAAGCTCACATCTGATATTAGTGGTTCTCAAAGTTCCCTGGACCACCTGCTTCCCTGGACCAGCATCATCATCTGGGAGCCCGTTAGAAATGCAAATTCTCAGGGCCCATCTCAGACTTACTGAATCAGTAACTCTGGGGATGGAGCCCAGTAATCCAGGTTTTTAACAAGCCCTCCGGTTGATGCTGATGCTTGTTCAAGTTGGAGAACCATTGTCCTACATAATAGCACTGGAAACACAAGGTTAGGAATCTGTTTCTTTCTGTATGTCTCTCTCCAGAACACAATTCTGCAGACAGTAGAGCTATTTAGCAGGTATTTATTGAGGATCTGGAATGTGAACTACTCTTCATAACACTGAACCCAAATGTACACACACACACACACACACACACACACACACACACACACACACCCTTTTTCTTTGGGATCTTGTACTTCCGCCAGAAATAGTGGTACATACTCACACAGAAGTTAGATTAAAGACGGTGTAAGGCAATGTGTAAGGGTGGAAATGAGTGGTCTGTAAATGATACCACAAGGAGGGGATCAGCCAAATCTAGAACGTTAGGCATTGTACAGGACAGTGAACCTGGCCTGTCGATTTATTTAGTCAATGGCATGGAGGAAAAAGTTCAAAAGGTGTTGAAAGAGAACTCACAGACATCAGCCAATGCAATGAGAAAGTATGCTGTTGTTTGAATCCTGATTAAAATACACTCAGCTCTAAAAATGACTTTTTGTAGGCAATCTGGGAAACTTGAATATAGACTGAGAGATAGATGATAGGAAGGAATTAGCAATTTTATTATGTGTTTAGAATGGCATTGTGGCTGTATAAAAAAGAAAGGTCCTTTTTTTGAGGTGCATATTGAGGTATTCAGGAATAAATTGACGTAATGGTTGGAATTTGCTTTAAAATGGTCCCCTCCCGTCCCCACGCCCACAAATATAGAGGGAGGATAGATGAACTAAAATATGTCAAAAACTGATGGCTATAGAAGCTGGCAAATGGGTTCACAAGGGTTTTTTATGTAAGTTTGGAAATTTCCATGATAAAAGCTTTGGGGTTTTCTTGTTTGTTTTTTAATGAGTGGTGCAGACACAGATGGAACAGTTCCCAGGAGGGTGCTCACGGTAAGGGCTAGAGTGGTGGGTAAAGGCGATGGAGCTGAGTTCTTCCCCCTCTTTTCTCCCTTCCCAGGAGTTAGCATCTGCCCCTGCCCCCAAGCAGAATGCAGTATTAAAGCAGCCTGGTGGGAGCAGTGGGTGTCCTTTTGGGAGTGGGGAGATTGCCTGGGGAAGTTGGCAGCCGGACCCCAGAGGAATGTGGGGAATGCCAGGCTGGGTGTCTGGCTGGACTTCGCACCATAGGCCGGGAAGGGACTTCTGTGCAGCAGAGGGAGTGATGAAATCTGTGCTGTGGGTGAATTAATTTTGACATGCGAGGCAGCATGGAGGGAGCTGGGAAGTCTGGGAGGGGGGTTGTCATTGAGTCCGGGCATGAGGAAGTGATAAAGGCTGCGACTGACCTACGGGGGTGACTGTGACAAGGGGCCCGCAGAGCGACCCTGCTGATGAATCAAGAATCCGCCGACTCTGTTGGTGCCTATTTATGAAGCCAGCAGGTGTGAGTCGAAGCTGAATGGCTGGCTGGCTGGTGGTACTGTTTAAGAGAGATGAGGAACCCAGGCTGATTTTGAAGATGAAGATGAAGGGCTGGTTTTGAATGTACAAAATCTGAGCTGAGGACAGAACAGCTGAGGTCTCATATTTCAAAGAATAAACAGTTCCAAACAGTAGGCCATTTTGTGGGGGAAATGAGGAGACTCAGAGTCAAATACCTTGACTGGTGAAATCTTGCATTTCTGCCTCTCTTCCCCCAAATAAAGCCCGATTCAAGTTTGGAAGCTGAAGTCCGAAAAAGATCTAGAACAGTGAGTCATTGAACAGAGATAAGAGGTGAAACTGAGGGGAGGGTGGGCAGGCAAGTGGGTGTTTCCAAGGTGCTGAAGAAATTCTACTTTTGAAATCCTGCTCTCCTGTGACTTTTGCTTCCTCTTATGATAGAACCTTCTCGGAGTTCCATGGGGCACGGCTCCGGTGGGTCATTCAGTCTGCACTGAGCTGCATCTTGGTTGGTCAACTGATGGCTGGGGAAGGACATTAGACCAGGTGCTCCCCGAGGGTGGGGACCAGCTCTATGACTCCAGCCCCAAGTACCCGGACACAGGACTTCTTTCTGGAAACGCATGGTAGCTGCTGCTGATTGCCCAGGTCTGTGCCCCACAAAACTAGGGAACTGTTCTGCCATGATTATTTAATCACTGAGCTAACAAACAAGAAAAAAAAAAAGTCACCCAGGGCAGGATTTCAAGAGCAGAATTACTTCAGCTGCCTGTGGAAATAACACTGGGTTGTGCAACCAGAGTTTTTGGGCTAAAAAGGCACATTAGCTCTTGGTCTGACAGTCTGACCACTTTTTAAAACACAGCCCATTTTTTCCTTCTTTGGAACTGCGGATAGGACAGTAGTGAGACACCCCCTGTGTTTCCCCCCAAAAACATCAGAGAGAAAGACCTGATATTTTGTGACACCCCAGAAGCCTCATGTTGGTTTCTTTCTGATTCTTCATTTCCAGAAAATGATAACAGAAGGCCAATAAGACACAAGGTAGATTATTTTTTTTCTCAACTGCCTTCCTTCCTGCTGAACCTTCTCAAACTCTGCCCTTCCCCTCTCCCTTACCCCGCCCTCACCCCACCGCAAACCCACTTCCTCGCCAGAGTCCTAGCTAGCCTACTGACTCCCCGTTTCTCCCCTGCCCCTTGTGCTCCTCCTCTCACGGCTGCAGCTCAGGGGTCATGCCCAGGCAGCCCGATCCTGGCCGAATTTCTTACCTCACTCAGCAGCCCTGTGCAGAGCCGGCTGTGCCAAGCTGGGTCACCTTGGAAGAAGGCAAGCAGGAGCCACCGGGGCCGGGTGGGGGCTGGGGTGGGTGGGTGACCTGAGAGTACAGCTGACCTGGGCCCTGCCTGGCCTTCATCATTTCAAATATGTCTTCTTATCATTACTGTTCTTAACGTCACTAAGATGGGAAGAAGAGCCACCATTGAGTGAGTAGCCAACCATATGCCAAGCACAGTGCTCAGCACCCACATGCCTTTTCCCATTTAATCCCCCGGCAAACACATGAAGTGGGTGCTACCACCATCCCCTTTGTAAACATGAGCAAATAAGGTTTAGAGATGCTAAGCCACCTGCTTGAGACCAGACAGCAGCCAGCGGCTGAGCTGGGAGGCGGGCTAGGTATGCCTCATTCTCTGTCCCCTGCTCTCAACCATCATGACACATTGCCTGAAAGGCATTTAGCTTGACTTATTTCCACCTGCTGAAGCAGGGAAGACAATTTCAAAGAGGAAACTATTTTTTGGGAAGAAGCCAGTCACCAGGGATCTGGGGTCAGACTGCCCCAGAAGCCACAGGGACTTGTAACTGGTCATTCGCAGGGTAGCCTGGTCTTTCACAAGTTTGTGGTCATCAGGCTCCAACTTTGCCAGGCCAAGCTCCTCTGGGCCCATTTCCTACTTGAGTGGGTGGTAATAGGGCCAAGGTCACATTTCTGATTCCTTCGTGGACCAGTTCACTCCCATTCCATCCTGTGGTCACAGATGGTAGTCCTCACTTTGGTCAGCATTTCTCAAGTGCAGACCACTGCATGAGAATAAAAGTGGTTAAACCTAGTCCTCTCTTTCAAAAAAGAATACTATGGGGCGCCTGGGTGGCTCAGTGGGTTAAAGCCTCTGCCTTTAGTTCAGGTCGTGATCCCAGGATCCTGGGATGGAGCCCCACATCGGGCTCTCTGCTCAGCAGGGAGCCTGCTTCCCCACCCCCTGCCCATCTGCCTCTCTGCCTACTTGTGATCTCTCCCCTCTCCATCAAATAAATAAATAAAATCTTTAAAATTAATTAATTAATTAATTAAAAAGTAAAAAAGAATACTAAAAAGTAAGCCATGAAAGCATATGCCCTACAGATGGATGGTCAAGAGTTACCACCTTATATAAAGACAGTTTTCTAGTTATAGTAGAGACCTAGCATTTTGGTGAATCCCAACCCCTAAGAGGCCAAACTTCAATATTTACCCTTTCTCCCCCAAAAGGTATATTGAGTAATGGTTAGAGGTGTTCCACCCCAGTTGAAATATCATGTTTTGTGTCATTGTTCTAAGCTTGTTGAGGTCATGACATATCACCTCAACAAACATCCCTGAGACAGAAGTGAAATCTCATAGGTTCAGTAGCTCAGCGCAGATATAGTACAGAGCTTGATATACGCTGGAAATGAAGACCTGGAGGAAAAGCTGTACAAATTGGCCCCTTGCAGTGATTGCTACAGACCACAGTGTTTCTGAATTGTCCCAGACAGGCGTTGGGCCAGTAAAGGAGGCAACTTGCACTCTGCATGCAACATTGCAGAGGGTGTGGTGGAGAGCTGTGGTCCTTTGCCAAACTTTGACCTGAGTGGAAGAGACAGGGAATGTCCTCATGCAAGCAGAAGTAGACTCAGAAACACACACCCAAAATACAGCACATGTAACCATGAGGAGGGCAAAGAGATGAGGGGAAAGAACCAAGTGGTTCTAAGCAAGAAACAGATTTCCAGAAGAGGGAGAACATGGCCATCAGAGTTGATGAGTCCAAGTTGAGGTGGAGAGAATAGTGTGAGTCTGTGTGGACATAGGGCCCAGGTCAGAAGGTGCCTGAGGAGCCTAAGGTTGTGCCAAGGAGAGAACTGAAGGCAAAGCCAACTGAATTCTATGGCATTGTGCTCGTGCTAATTGGTTGGGATAGTTCTATCCCCAACTGATACTTAATCAACTAGTTGAACACTTATTGGTCTTCTGTAAATTACTGGAATTGTGCAAGACACAGAAATACAATGATGGTTAATACATGGTCTTCCCTTCAAAGAGCTTATGGTCCAATCTAGTCAGGGACACGGTAAAGCGAACAAGTAATTACAGCACCCTGTGATGAAGACCACGATGGAGATTTGCCTGGGTGCTCAGAGCTAACAGGGGAGGAAGACCAAGCTCAAGGGGGTATCGGGATGGTGGCACCTGAGTTCTCTTAAAGAGCAAGCATTTAGATGGTAGGCGAAGAAGGTGGGAAAGAGCATTCTGAGAGAGACTTCAGCATGGGAGAAGCATTGAAAGGAGAGAGCACACAAGGTGGGGCAGGGAGTGTTGAGAAATGAATTTAAGGACACAGGCAGGATGGACTTTAAACTGGCAAATCAAGGATGCAGTGGCAAACAACATGGGGATGAAAGATTTCAAGTAGGGAAATAATAGTGTTAGAGTTTACTCCTTCAGTGGTTGGTAGTCATGAATCTAGGGTGAGAAGACAGAATAGCTTATGGGGAATAACTACAACACCCTCCCGAATGTCCACCATTTTCCCCACCACCCTCACTCTTACAACCTTTCTCTTTTCCTCTTGTACTATTCAGTGTGCACACTGAGGAGACTGGGAAGGGCAGATTCTAATTCTACTTCCACCAAAGAACAGGAGCAGGCCTGGTATAGAGCTTGAAGGCCTTTACGTGAATCTCTAGAATTCATCCCAAGGTGGTCTCCAAAGGTACTGAGGAGACTGAGACGTGATTCGTTGGGAAGATGCTTTCAAAGTTCTTCTAGATATCTCTCATGTGCCACTCCAAAATCCCATGAAAAAAGCAGGCTCTAAGAGTCACCATATCCACGATCTTTTTGATATTAATCAAGAACAAGCTAAGGATACAGAGGATACACTAGAGAGCAAGAGAGACACCAGTACTGGTTGTTTTTTTTTAATCACAATCATATCCTGCTACCAGGCTTTCCTCTTTTTAACAGCTACCGTCTCTTTTGTTAGAACTTTAACCTATTTACATACGATTATTCTTCCTCTAAACCGATAGTTAAAATGCCCATTTGGTTTCTAAGAAGCAGTGGGTACTGGAGGCACGGACTAGCTTTTTAAATGGTTTTGTGTCTTTCAAAACAGGAAGCCGCATTGGCCAACTTCATTAAAAATCAGCATCGGACAACACTTACTGAGTGCTTAATTACGTAATCAGATTTCAGCTTGGGGGCTGGGAATAAAGTTAGAAAGAAAGAGAGGGAAAGAGACTGGTTGTACCTGGGTGGGTGGAGAGAGCACAAGCAAGTGATGAAGACAGCTCGGTGCCTCCCCCTGGCCTCTGTTAGTCACAAGTCCCTGAGCCCGGTAGCCAAGATAACCAGATCAGAGACGTTCTACTTCCCCAAGTCCAGTGACTAGTGGCCCTTTTCCCCAGGAAGGGTCCATCCCCTTCTAGGCATGATTGTCATTAGTGCGTCATATCTGACTTCCACCATTGCTGCCTCCCTTTCTCCTTGCCAGTTCACCCTCACCTTGGAGCCACAAAAGTGCAAAATAAACTTGAACCTTGTGTTGAAAGTTAAATCCATGAGTCATGGTGGAACAACAACTTTTTTCTCTCCACATGAACTGTGTTTTTCCTCCACAGTAGCCCAAACAGGAATCAATCATGTGACATTAGTTCATCCCGTGGGTATGGGCCACCTGCTAACAGGCACTATGTTTGGGTTTGACAATGACCCAGGCAAAAAGGTGTCTTCTCCTGATGGAGTGCCCAGGGGGATTTGTGAGTGCAGACGATAGGAGAAGAGGGCACGTGAACTCAATCACTTTCAGGTGGTCAGCAAAACTAATGCGGAGGGAAGAATTCCCAAATATCTTGAATACCAGGGTGTGGGGATGGCTCCCAGAGCAAGAGGAAGGAAGTTCTGGGAATAAACCATCTGAATCGGCAAGAGAACTGATTGGGATGAGACCTTGTGTCACTTTCTAAAATTGGACGTGGTTAGAAATAGCTTTCAGAGGGACTGTGGGAAGAAGGAGCAGTGTCCTGAGTTCTAGGACTGTCCTTCAGGGTGGGGGTCCACCTTGGTCCCTGACCTTTTCTCTGTCCTACTCCCCTGCCTCACTTCCCATATCAGCTCAGCCTGGCCCTTTCATGCTTATCTCAAAGTTTTGCTTAAAACTTCCTCTCTTCATTGTCCTCTTTGTAGAGGATACTGGAATCTTCCCAGTCAGAACTCTTTATTCCCCATAATTTTTTCAATAGTTCCCACTTACTGACCAAATATTTCTTGAAGAGTTATCATCTGCTGTTGGGAGAATTCACAAATTATAAAACATACACTCTAATCTGACCAGAGAGACATACTCGTGATTACTTTAAACAATAATACAAGGTAGTATCTGATTAAATGCCAAATGTACACAATGGGTGGGAAATATTTCAGGAATTTAGAGGAGAGAGAGAGATCAAAATGGGGCTGGAGTCCACACTGAGGGCTTCGTGGAGTTTCGGGTCTTCAGTCTAGGTGGATAAAAGGGTAGAGTTAGGGAGGCCCCAAGAAAGCCTGGTTTAGGGAACAAATACTCACAGGATGAGTTCCCCGGTGGAGAATAATAAAAATAATGGGTTTTTTAAAGATTTAATTTATTTATTTGATAGAGATCACAAGCAGGGGGAGCAGGAGAAGCAGACTCCTCGCTGACCAGGGAACTCAAAGTGGGGCTCAATCCCAGGACCCTGGGATCATGACCTGAACGAAGGTAGATGCTTAACTCACGGAGCCACCCAGGCGGCCCATTATCCTCATTTTAGATGGAAAAAACTGAAGCATGGAGCTGTTGGACAACTTGCCCAAGGTACACAACTAGAAGTGTCAGAGACAAGACTTAAATTCAGACTCTCCAGTTTCAGAGCGCAGATCATGAAGCCTCTACTCTAATGCAGAGATGCCCAGAGAAATATAATGATACAAGGTTGTTCATGAACTTTATCTCAATGAAACTGGAAAGTAAAAAAAAAAATAGAGAGAGTATACACCACAAACGGGAGCCATATGCATACATTTAAATGTTCTGGTAGCCACATTAAAAGGTAAAAAGGAAGAGGTAAAATTAATTTTAATAATGCATATATTTAACCAAATACTTCTAAAATAGTAATGTTTCAACAGTGTGATCAATAACAGTTCATAATATGTCTCACATTTTCATGTGAAATCTCCTAAATCTAGCATGTATTTTTCAACTTAAAGACATTTCAGTTCAAATGCTAAATTTGCATCAGAAATATTTGATCTGTATTTATATTTCACATAATTTACCACTGAGAAAGTAGATTCTCATCCTCACGTTTTTCCAAACAAACTTAAAAGTTTTCCAATAACTGAGTCAAGGTCCAAAAATCATTTTTTAATACTTGCATCCATATTGTAAAAACTGGTTCCTGTATTTTAGAAGAAATGATCCGGCTTTGAAGCAAATCTTATGTTTCAGAATTGTCTGTTTAAGTTAAATAATTCACTAACCCTTGTGTTGACTCAGTAGTATTAACACTGAAATCAAAGGAGTATTGCATAAATTAAGAGCAACTAGAAATTCATCAATATCAGTGAAAGGTTAATATTTTTTTAGTTTTTAAAATGAATTTACATAATCCTCTTGCTTACAGTGAAAACCTTCTGTATATTAATTCATGTTAGAAAAATGGGTTAAGTTATTATTATTATGAAAAATTTCCATTTCAGCATAAATTCTTGTACATTCTAGCAAATATATTTTTCCTTCCTTGGAACTTCAAATTTAGCTCATTCAAATACAATGTGATATTCAGTAAGGAAATATAAATTACGCTACTGTCTTTTTGTCTTTGACTATTGAATATCTGGCAGATATTCCTTTCTTTTCAAGAAAATCTTCAATTCGAGTTAACAGTATGATAAATCTTTGTAAAAGTCCTCTCCTACGTTCTACCAATGGGCTTTGAAAAAGAACAAGATCATTACATTCATTTTCTTTTCCTCCTCCTCCTCCTCCTTCTTTTTCTTCTTTTAAGATTTTATTTATTTGACAGAGAGAGAGATCACAAGCAGGCAGAGAGGCAGGCAGAGAGAGAGAGGGAAGCAGGCTCCCCGCTGAGCAGGGAGCCCGATGCGGGGCTCGATCCCAGGACCCTGAGATCTTAACCTGAACCGAAGGCAGAGTTTTTAACCCACTGAGCCACCCAGGCACCCCTCAGTTTCTTATTTTAACATATCAATAAATCCAGACTTTTGACTTTACTTAGTTGGAGAACTCATTGCTGAGATAGAAAATATGTTTTCATATCTAAATGAAGTTTTTCTTTGACAGATGTCAATAACTCAACCACATCTACACCAATATGTTCAGTTTTTAAGCTGTGAAGTAAGACTTTTTTTCCCAAGTAAATCTGAAAGCCTTTTGAGATGAAACACATCCCAAGTATTAAGTGGACAGTGTCCCTTGTACTGCATGATTTCTCCGGCACTGAAGAAAGCTCTTGCCTTGCTTCATACTTTGTTTTTGTTTTTTTTTTTGGTGTTCTTTGTTTTTATTTTATTTTTTATTTTTTTTTAATTTTTATTAACATATAATGTATTATTTGCCCCAGGGTAAATGTCTGTGAATCGTCGGGCTTACACAATTCACAGCACTTAACGTAGCACATACATAGTATGTGTCCACAATGTCCACAACCCAGCCACCCTATCCCTACTCCACCCCCACCCCCCCCACCCCCCACTCCTCCCACCCCCACCTCCCAGCCACCCTTAGTTCATTTCGTGAGTCTAGGAGTCTCTTATGGTTTGTCTCCCTCCCCATCCCTTCCTGTTTCATTTCTCTCCCCCAGTCCCCCCAAACCCCTGCCTTGCCTCCCAAATTCTTCATATCAGAGAGATCATGTTGCTTCACACTTTGAATCAATTAAAGTCTGATATAGTTAGAAAGATTTTGTATCCAATGGGCAATTGTTTAGAGGCTTAATTGAAGAGATTTTATTTTTCGTAAAGTGTCTTTTCAAGCTTTTTTCTCATACTTTTCCAACAAAATGTTCATAACTGAAATAACAATTTCTTTTATTATCTCTTCATCTAAGAAGGATTTTCTTTTGTGTGCAAGAATCTAAGTCATCTTGTAGCTACCAAAGTTAGAAGTTCAACTCCTGCGAAAAAGAATTTTTAAAATATTTGTTGGACATTGAATTCTGATTTCAGGCAACTAATATTGATTCTCTTTTGATTGTTGAGAGGAAACTTTTTAGCAAATTCACTATGTGTTGGCTGAAACTATCTCCTAATATTGCCCACTTAATTATCTTTACAAACAAAAAGCTTTTTCCTTTTGCTTTGCTGCAGCAAATTGCAACTATCTCTAATTTTGAAATTTATGACATGCCTTCTTCCAGTCTCTTTTGCCTTTACTGATTTAGAGTATATACTACCTCTTCCATCTCTATTCACTTCTGCATCAGTAGTATGCCTGTGCTTTAAGTACTAAAATTGTTCCATACTTATTTGTTTAAACTAGAAACATAATTTATTATAACTAAAATCAAGTATTTTAATTTTATTACCAATTATGATTTACATAGGTATCACTATAACTTGCATTGCCTGCATAAAATGTTCAAAAAACATATTATAATAGTACACTGGTGTGTAAAAAAATTCATTCAAACCATTCGATCCATTGATATCAGTTAGATCAGTGGTGTGTTTATATCTATGCAGGCACCTGACACATCCACAACAATATAACAATATTTTCCACAATGTGTTTAATGGCAAAACGATTTGGAGTGCTTCAGGTTTTGAATTAAAATTAAATTTAATTAAATATTAGATTAAAATTTAAATTCAGTTCCTCAGTCACATTGAGTTCAATAGCCACCTGCGGCCAGTGGCTACCATATTGAACAACACAGTCTTGACTCTCTCTTAGCAGAATCAGAACTATAAATCGAACCCTGATTCTAAGTCCAGTATGCCTTTTTCAACCCCTCCTTGCCAAGAACTCTCACTGCAAAGAGATATCCTGGTGGCCTCCCCATTTCAAAGCCTTTATACTGGGGTTAAGAGTGCCAACTTAGGGGGTGCCTGGGTGGCTCAGTCGTTGAGCGTCTGCCTTGGGCTCAGGTCGTGATCCCAGGGTCCTGGGATCGGGCCCCACATTGGGCTCTCTGTTCAGCAGGGAGCCTGCTTCTCCCACTCCCATTCCCTCTGCTTGTGTTCCCTCTCTCACTGTGTTTCTCACTGTCAAATAAATAAAATCTTTAAAAAAAAAAAAAAGTGCCAACTTAGGTCTTGAAAACTCCATGCGTGGAAGAGGCCAAAAGTACAGGTGTGGGTCCACTTAGAAGCAAAAGGAGAGAAATGAAGCATAAAGCACTTCTAATAGTTATAGTCTATAAACTCATAGAGACTTGGACTCAACAAAGCAAGACAAAGTAGGGAATAACTTGAAGCCCTAAAAACAGGAACTTTGAAAAACCAAGGGCCAAATCATATCTATTTATTTGAAGGGAGGCAATGATCCAACCCTGTGGCAGTCTTATACAAGAACTACTAAGGATACCACTTTGTCTAAAGATGTCTGGCAGAGGAATGATGTAATTCTTTAGGTTAAGAAGGCCACCCTACAGGATAGACTGGATAGGGAAAAGAATAGAGCTTCAGGGGCTCCTGGGTGGCTCAGTGAGTTAAAGCCTCTGCCTTCGGCTCAGGTCATGATCTCAGGGTCCTGGGATTGAGCCCTGTGGATTGAGCCCCGCATCGGGCTCTCTGCTCAGGAGGGAGTCGGCTTCCTCCTCTCTCTCTCTTTCTGCCTGCCTCTCTGCCTACTTGTGATTTGTTGGAGTTCTTAAATTGATGGGTTTATGGTTTTCACCAAATTTGGAAAATGTTCTGCTGTTATTTCTTCAAATATTACTTCTTGCTCTCCCACCCTTCTTTGGGATTTCAATTACACTATTTTTGAGCATTTTCTAAGATCTCATCAAGGGTCTATTCCTTTTTTCCCCCGGGCCCTCTTTTGTAGTGTGAATAGTTTCTGTTGCTATATTTTCAAGTCCACTGATATTTTCTTCTGCATGATTTAAGCTGCTGTTAAGGCAATTAAAGGATTTTTCATTTCAGATATTGTACTTTTCAGCTCTAGAAGTTCCACTACATTCCTTTTATGGTTTCCAATTCACTCCTCATTATTTTCATGTCTTTCTTTAAGTTCCAGAGCATTTTATGATAACTCTTTTATAGTTCTTGCCACCTAATTGCATAATCTCTGTCATTTCTGGATCTTTTCTATTGGTTTTTTTTCTTGTTTATAAACCACAGTTTCCTGCTTATTTGCATGTCTAGCAATTTTTTATTGGATATTGGACATTGTATTGCTACAAGGTTGAGTGTCTGGGCAGTTAAGTTACCTGCAGGTAAGTTTGATCTTTTTTTTTTTTTTAAAGATTTTATTTATTTATTTGACAGGGAGGAGAGAGATCACAAGTAGGCAGAGAGGTAGGCAGAGATGAGAGGGGGAAGCAGGCTCCCTGCTGAGCAGAGAGCCTGATGTGGGGCTCCATCCCTGAGATCATGACCTGAGCCAAAGGCAGAGGCTTTAACCCACTGAGCTACCCAGACGCCCCAAGTTTGATCTTTTTGAGGCTTATTTAAAGCATTGTTAGGAAAATACTTCCTTTCTCCCCAGGGATATAAAGAATTGCATTTCCTTTTCCTTTCCTTTTCTTTTCTTTTCCTTTTTCTTTTTTAAGAGTTGGCAGTCTATTTGCTGGCTGATTCAAATGCAAGTTGTAATGGATTCTCTCCTTATCTGATTTCTCCTTTTGTAAGTATCCACCTATCAGCTCAATCTCACCATTCTAACATACAGAGACTCTACTTTCTTCACTCCAAAATTTTAAAATATACATGTATATAAATATATTATTTCCTATATACAAACTGTGTAGAGAATAATACAATAAACATCCAATCCAACATCTAGTGTATATATGTGTGCGTGTGTGCGTGTATAGATATATATATTACAAATATAGTTAAAGCCCTCAGTGTACCATTCCCAATTTTATTCCTCTTCCTGTCTTCCTTCTAGGAAGTAACAAGTAACAAGATCTCTGAATTTGGTGTTTTTAATTCCTATGAATTTTTTAATATATAAAATGTTACTTATTGTTTAGGAGTATATATATATTAGGAATATATATATTTTAAAGTATTTTATATATATAATATTTAATATTTAAAATTTATATATAAAATATATTTTATATACTTATATAAAATATAAAATATTTATATTTTTATACAATATATAAAATATATTTATATACAATATAATTTATACAATATATTTATATACAAATATATTTATATACAAATAATTTTTTATATTTATATGTAAATCTATGATATAATAAATTTATATAAATATTTCTGTAAATTTATTTTAATTAAATTTAAATTTATTTATATTTGAATATACATTTATTATATATAAATATATTATATTTATATAATATATATTAAATAAGTATTTATATGTAAATATGTATAAATAAAATATATTTATATATAAAGTATATATATATTTAAAGTTTTGTGTGCATGTGTGTGTACATATATAACTGTATACAAATACACTCTCAATAGAAAGCTTCCAGGACAAACAAAAACTAAAAGAATTTGCAAACACCAAACCAGCCCTACAAGAAATATTTCTCCTTCTATTTTCAATGACAGCCTAGTGGGATATAGTATTCTTGGCTGCAAATATACTCTCTAGATATCCTTAATCAATAAACATTGTTTTCCATGTTTTTAAGCTTCATTCGTTCATTCATTCATTCATCCAGAATTATAGTTATTTCTGAGCCTCTCTATCTGGATACAGCAGACAAAACAAAGAGACGCTCAATAGAACACTATTTATCAGGGACTGAGGGGTCTCCTAGAATTATCTTAAGGGACCAAGGAGCCAATACAACTGCTTGACCCAATATACAGCCTTGGTCATCTTGGGAAAGGAATAATTTTGGCTGAAGCAAGGGTTTGCTCTTTGGTTCTATTTCCTGAACACATGGCAGAATTTGGGGAAGAAAGGAAGGTTACAAGGAAGAACTAACTGTACAACTGCTACCCCACCACAACTGCCATCATCAGATCTGTCCCACATGCCCATTATCAGCACTGAGGTGTTTTTCAATGCATTCTTTCTTGAAGTAAATATACTTGTTCCTGTTTTTTAGATGAAGAACTAAGGCTACCAAGACCTTAACCATGCATTTCTCCTGAACACTGACCTTCATTCAAGTGTTAATGAGCATCTTCACTTGGAAAGTCCACCCAATGTCAAACCCACTAAGTCTGATATTTCTCTTTGCTCATAGCCTCTCCTTCCATCATTTCTCTGAGTTAACAACTGGGGGTTAAACATATTATATCCAGGTCTGGTCAATCACTTCCCTACTCCAAAATCTTTCAATAGCTTCTCACTACCTAAAGAATTAAATACAAACTCCTTACCCTGGCATTCAAAGTCTCCTATAATAGGACCCCAACCTGTGTTCCACTTTATCTCCTATTACTTTGCTATACCCCAGCCAAATTAATCTACTTTCTGTTCTTCAAATATGCCACACATATTCCCATCTTAGCAACCTTGTTCATGCTGTCCCTCACTGGAATGTTCTCCACCCTTCCTCTACATATCTACCCATTGAAATTCTATGCATTCTTCAAGGTTAACTTTAAATGGCCTTCTCCTCCTTCTTACCTGTTCTTCATTCCCTATCAAAATATTATCTTTTCGGGGTGCCTGGGTGGCTCAGTGGGTTAAAGCCTCTGCCTTCAGCTCAGGTCATGATCTCAGGGTCCTTCCCCTTCTCTCTCTGCCTGACTCTCTGCCTACTTGTGATCTCTCTCCTCTCTGTCAAATAAATAAACAAAATCTTAAAAAAAAAAAAAAAGAAAAAGAAAAAGAAAAAGAAAAGAATATTATCTTTCTTCCTTTAGTTCTTGTTTTTAAAAGAGTTATTTATTTATTTATTTTAGAGAGAGTATGAGAGCCAGTGTGGGGGCAGAGGGAAAGAATCTTCTTCAAACAGACTCCCCACTGAGTGTGAAGTCCTATGTGGGGCTTGATCCCATGTCCATGAGATCACGACTTGAGCCAAAACCAAAAGTTGGACACTTAACCAACTGTGCCACCCATGCTGCCTTCCGTCCTTTAGTTCTAATAGTGTTTTGTCATACATTTCTTGTCTTAACTTATACTGTGACTCTCTGTGTGTTTGACTTTTCTTCTTCCTGAAACTGTGAACTCCAAGAGGACAAAAGCTTTGCCCTCCTCACCTTTATTTTTCTAGCACATGGCATATGCTTCTTAGAACCTAGAAGGAAACAGTACTATAAATCATTGAATTGATGTAGTACTCTCTCTCTTTTGAAGATCAATACTCAAATGATTCATGTTGAAATATGGAGTCCAACATGGGCAAGGACTAGAATCGTATCTTCACAGGTTATGGTTATTCTCCAGTCCTATCCCATATCCTTGATTCAAAGCAAGCTGGGAAATACAATCAGTAACCTTTGTGTGTGGGAGTGAGTCTTAGCTACTGAAGGCAAGAAAAGGCCTCAGCCAGTCAGGAAGCTGGGAAAGCTGGAAATCTTACAGAGGCCTTGTTGAAACTGGGAGGAAATCCTCAGTCAGTCAATAGATTTTTGCTTCCTCCGTAAAGGCATTGTGAAGAGATTATGTCACGGTTTTGTGTGAGAGATGGTTAGGATTAAGGACACAGGTGAGCAGATGAGTGTGGGTGGGGGAGGGCATGTGTGCGCACATATGGTGTGGTCAGGGGGGTTCAGAGGGTTTCCGGTCTTTGGCCCACTGTCACAGCAGTTACAAGAGGCTGCACTGGGCCCTTGTTCTCTCCTGTGCCGTCCTACTGACCATTTGCCGCTGGAATCTAGAGCTACTTGATGGCTACACATCTTTTACCCATTTGTTTCTGTCATTAATTTTTTTACAGAGGAGAAAGAAGCTCATGTTGTTTGTGTAATTTCTTTCTTTGCTCTGGCCTGCTCCAGGATGTCAGCCCAGGCTAATCTTCATCTTTCTCTAAATTAATATACAATATGTCATCACCTCTTTTTAAAAATAAAGATCCAGCTCTCTAGCCTCAATGACCTTAAAAAATTATGTTAATTCAACATAGGTAGCCGCAGATTCATCTTTGCTTCCCCTTTCCTGCCTCCCTCTGACATTCTTTTCTTCCACCTCCCACAAAAGAAAACTAGCTCAGCCGTTGGACTTTGTTTAAGGTCCCAGTTCATCTGGTGACCCAATTCAAAACTTTGCCATCATTCATAATTCTTCCACTTGACTTGCCAACTCCCCTTAAATCAGCTCTTTCTAGTGTTTCTTTTGTAATGTCTCTCACATCTATTCCCAAGGCCATTTTTGTCTAAGCCAGTGATCACCAGGGAATAGAGGATAGGTATGAACAAGGTTGGAGGGGAGTTGGAATGTCACTTGGAAATTTTTTTCAAAATTCAGTATAGTTTGAGTAAGCGTCACAGGTGATGTTGACAGATTGCTTAGTACCGACCCGGCAAGTCTTTGTCACCTGGACACCTTTTCTCACCTCCAACCAATCTCTTTGGCTTCCTTTTCCCCCACCCAGGGTTCTGGGTGAAAACACCACTTTCAACCTGACATCTATTCTTCAAACTTTCTTCATTCTCCCCACTGACCTCAGGATCAAGTCCAAACTTGTTAATATGCCATCATCAGACGCCACCTTTCTCTGGAGCTTTCTCAAATATGGGTACCTTGGGGTTTTTTCTCACCTTCTTTCCTTCTCATTCACTCACACACTCTGCCCAGAACAAGGGTATTCTTCGAGCTCATCTATTATCTGTTTACTGATGACTCTCAGATCTCTGTGTCCAGCTAGATCTCTTTCCTTCCAGACGGCACTATCTAACTGCTCACTACATGTCTCTCAGAATCAATGTCCAACTTATTATGTCCATTATATTCCTCCCCTCTTTGTCTCACTAAATGGCATTGCTGTCCACCAGTCACTCAATCTAGATACCCATGAGGCCTTCTTTTCTCTTTTCTGTTCCTTATCTTCCCACCCACACCCCACGCCCCAAAATAGATCACCACATCCTTTTCTTTATTTACAATATCTCCTGAATCTGAGCTTTCCATTCTACCTCAGGAGCCTTCTTCAGGTTCTCATTTTTCCTCTTCTGGCCCACTGGTCTACCTATCTCTGGCCTTGCCTTCTGTAATCAGTTCATCCTCCACACTGCCAACAAGGTAATTTTCCTAGACTGCAAATGTGATCATGCCACTCACCTTTTAAAAGCCCTTCGGTGTATCCCTACTGACTTGAGAACAGAGCCCAATAACTGCATACAAAGCCCTTCATGACCTGCCCCGCCCTCATCTTCTGTCTACTGTATAAGGCTCAGACCAAATTCTCTTTAGCTTCCTGAGGCATCCCCTTCTCTCAGGGCTCTGCACCTTACATATTCTATTCCCACTTTTTGTAATGGGTTTCCATTTGTTTCTTTTCCTAACTCCTTATAGTTCTTCAGTTCTCACATCTAGAACCTTATACTCTAGAAAGCTTTCTTGCTCCCAACCCCATACATTCTGTACTTCTCTGTGCTTACCTCTGTCACAATATTATATTATCTATGCTGATTTGTTTTGTTCTTGTTTTTGTTTCTCTTTCCAGAATCTCTGAAGAAAAAAGCTTGTATTGTTTTTTTCCCTTTCTAGTCCCATAACCTAGACCAGAAAATAGCCCAAAATAAGGGCTGAGCATTTGTCAAGTGTGTGAATCGATGTAGCTTTCCCAGCATTCTCTCCCACCACTCCTCCAGAAATCACCTTCCCAGCCAACACATCTAACTGCCCCTGTACCTGCCTGTGCTTCTCCCTGCATGCCTGCATACCATTCCTCCCTTGAACACTGGTGGATGGTGATACCAAGTAGTGACAGAGAGGGGAGGTGGAAGTGGGAATAATTAGTTGGACACTTTGAGTTGAGAGACACACAGTAATGCAGTAAGCAGTTGAATAGTGCTCTACTCTATCACTTCCCTGTTTCTTTATTTATGTAGTTATGCCCAATCTTCCAGGTCCAGCTTAAACCCCATCTCCTCCACCTCACCACAAATACCACCTATGAGCTCCTTAGAGTTTATTCTCAGTTTTCATCGAATATTATCCTCAATGAGAAGTCATCTTTTCCTCGACACATGCCTCATCTCGTCCCCTAAGAGCTCATGCTCTCTTAGGGTTGAGAGCACAATATTTAGCCATGGGCCTTGCTCATAATAGGCCTGATAAATAGATGTCATTTCTCATTTGGTTAATAGGGTGACCAGCTGTCCTGGTTTACCCAGAACCTAGGGGGCTCCTGGGATAAGGGATTTTCAGCTCTAGTACTTGAAAAGTCCCTATTAAACCAGGACCAATTGGTCACCCCATTCGTTAGCTAAACAGCTGTGTACATCTGTGCATGCAATTACATTGTGTTTCTTCTGGTGCATATTCCCTGCTTTGTTTTCATAGTTGAATGTTAGTTAATATGAGCTCTCCCCACTGACAGTGAGCTCCATGCAGGCAGACTTTGTCTCATTCATGGCTATTCTCTAAGCACCTGGAACAGACAGACACATTATAGGAAGTTAATGGGTATTGTTTGCATGAATGAATAGGAAATATTAAGTACCATTATATCTCTCTTTTTTTTTTTTTTTTTTAAAGATTTTATTTATTTGACAGAGAGAAACACAGCGAGAGAGGGAATACAAGCAGAGGGAATGGTAGCGGGAGAAGCAGGCTTCCTGCAGAGCAGAGAGCCCGATGCGGGGCTCGATCCCAGGCCCCTGGGATCTGACCTGGGCCGAAGGCAGACGCTTAATGGCCGAGCCACCCAGGCACCCCTAAGTACCATTATATCTCTTAATAATCCCATTTTCTTTCTTGGTAATGGGACTTCGTAGTTCCATATATACTAAACTGTTACAGTGTTTGGCAATCTTACGGTAGTGGCAGTCCAATCCATTCAGTATAGTGTGTGTGTGTGTGTGTGTGTGTGTGTGTGTGTGAATGCCTTTGTATAGAGTGAATAAAAAGAGCTTGAATTTCCAGTGATTTTTTTACAAAAGAAGAATAGAGTCCCTCAGAGATGGTAGAATACAACAAGTTGTTTCTGAGCATGACAAGAGTCACTGGGACCAAATTCTCAGGGGATCAGAGAGGAGTGTCACCCAGATAAGAGAGACTTTAAGAGAGGATCTTGTTTGATCTCTTTCTGCTGGGTTCTTCAAATGAATGGTGCCTACTACATAGTAGGTGTTAAATTTATGGCGGTGATTACATTTATACACAGCCATAGACATTCATATTTTTTTTAAAAGCTCTATCCATTGGTGTAGAAGTCAAAGTGTAGGATCTGAAAACACTGGAGCATTTTCAGTTCAATAGTAACTGAAAATCCCAAACTATTCATATTGCTTTTTCTTTTCTTTTCTTTTCTTTTTTTAAAGATTTTATTTATTTGACAGAGAGAAACACAGCGAGAGAGGGAACACAAGCAGAGGGAATGGTAGCGGGAGAAGCAGGCTTCCTGCTGAGCAGGGAGCATGATGTGGGCCTCGATCCCAGTACCCTGGGATCATGACCTGAGCCGAAGGCAGACGCCCAATGACTGAGCCACCCAGGGGTCCCTCATATTGCTTTTTCAAACCACAGACACCACCTGACATTGAAAAAATAAGATCAATTTACTGGATTTTTCAAATTGTTTGTTTTTGCAAGTGGGAGCCCAAACAGCAAGCCAATAAGAGAAAATGCATTGCTGACATGTAGGAGCTAGACATTTTAAGATAGGGACTGCCTCAAAACCTAGATGCTTCTTTCAGGAGGATAGAAAGGGAAGACCACTTATAGATTTATATAAAATGCACATGTGAGTGGAACATTAAGAAAACACAGTATTTTTTTTTAAAGATTTTATTTATTTATTTGACAGAGAGAGAGATCACAAGTAGTCAGAGAGGCAGGCAGAGAGAGAGGGGGAAGCAGGCTCCCCGCTGAGCAGAGAGCCCCATGCAGGGCTCGATCCCAGGACCCTGAGATCATGACCTGAACCGAAGGCAGAGGCTTCAACCCACTGAGCCACCCAGGTGCCCCGAAAACACAGTATTTTTATAAGCACTGCTTTGTGAAATATATCCAGAAGACAGTCACGTGTTGAATTTAATCTCTGCTTTTTCTTTAACTATCCACCTCCAGGTCAAATTCTGACACAAGGTATGTTATAGTTGATTTTGTTGCAATGGAATGTTTTCTTGGTAACATACTATTTGAAATAAGTAAATTCATTGACTGAGATATGAAAACCTTCTTAGTGATAAAGAAATGTGGTGAAGCTAATTTCTTGAATGGCAAGATTTTTTTTTATTTGCTTGGTTTGGTTTGGTTTGGTTTGGTCTTATCCATGAAAACTGTTTGTTTCAAGACTCACTTTAAGCATTACTTTTCCTGTTAAATTTTCTCTGGTTCCTCCTCCCAAACCAAACTGTGATCTTCTTTCCACTGTTTTTACACAATGCCATAAAGAACATTTATGATATAGTCTTTGATCATTTGTTTATATTGCCCCTCCTCACTAAATTGTAAGATCCATGCTTTATTTATCTTTCCATTCCTAGTGTCTGGCATATTGCCTGGCACCTAGCAGGCACTTGAAAAATGCTTTCCGGGTTGAATTAAAGTGCGGAGAGTTTGCCAACATCAGGCTTTCTAGTCCCACTCTGCAAAGACAAGGGGATATGGCATGAGCAGAGCCCCTTCGAATTATATCATTGTTCCTTATATTGGTAAAGGATTGGGTACACCGGGTTTTCAGACATTTATGATTATAGCCCTCTTAAAAAAAGCAAAAGACCTCACAGCTAAGGAAGAGAAACTCCGTGGTAATCATAATGTGTAAGTATACCAGCAAGTTTTGGGGGATTAATAATACCTTTTGCAAGTCCTACATATTCCCTTAAGATAAATCTCCAACCTAACCCATTTCTACTTCCACTGACCTTGTCTAAGCTCCTGGTTGACTAACACAATAGCCGGTACAATAGACTATAATGAACTGATTTAAAAATGAGAAGCTTGACTAGAAACAATTTATAATTAAAAAGCAAAAGTGGTGGCAATTGAAAACCACGACAACTGATATTGCCCTGTTAACAAAGGATCATTCCTGAAAATTGCAGGAATTCCAGTCATCTCAATGAGCACTTGTGCCTGCCAGAAAGACAACACAGAATTATTAGAGTCCTTGAAAACTCTAGGAAAAGTGCTGAGTTTAGTTTATGAAAACCAAGTTTCAATAAGCTTTAACAACTTGCATAGTAAGTTAGTATTCAGAAGATCTCATTGTACGTAGAAACAGAAGTCTCCTATAAGTTATATTTTATTTTATTTTAGTAAGTTTTATATATATATATATATATATTTTTTTTTTTAAGATTTTATTTATTTGACAGAGAGAAACACAGCGAGAGAGGGAACACGAGCAGAGGGAATGGTAGCAGGAGAAGCAGGCTTCCTGCAGAGCAGAGAGCCCAATGCGGGGCTCGATCCCAGGACCCTGGGCTAATGACCTGAGCCGAAGGCAGACGCTTAACGATTGAGCCACCCAGGCGCCCCAGTAAGTTATATTTTAAAAAGGACTTTCCAATTTGGACCAGTTTGAGGCACATGAGAAGGACCTTCCTGGTCTACCTATAGTCAGGTACCGACATGACCAAACCTGTACTGATCAGCCATTGAGATGCCTTCAATTTTCTAATTCTGTTGATGCAGAATATGCAAATATAAATGTGTTATGTGAGTGAATTAATGAATAAAATAATGAATGAATGGCTATGCACAAACCTCTAAGAACTCTACAAGGTTCACCTAAGTCTGGAGCAGTGTGAAATACCTACAAATCATGAGCATCTGGTAGAGCTTCTTAAAATGTGAATTTATGAAATTTTTTAAAATTTAAATTTATTTTTTCAGTGTTCCAAGATTTATTGTTCATGCACCACACCCAATGCTCCATGCAATACATGCCCTCCTCAATACCCACCACCAAGCTCACCCATCCCCCCAACCCCCTCCCTTTCAAAATCCTAAGTTTGTTTCTCAGAGTCCACCATCTCTCAGGCTTC
>CM053618.1:30831003-30844567 GCA_028646535.1 Procyon lotor
CAGTAGCTCTATTTTTAATTTCTTAAGGAATCTCCACACTGTTTTCCAAAGTGGCTGCACCAACTTGCATTCCCACCAACAGTGTAAGAGGGTTCTCCTTTCTCCACACCTTCTCCAACACTTGTTGTTTACTGTCTTGTTGATTTTGGCCATTCTAAATGGTGTAAAGTGGTATCTCAATGTGGTTTTGATTTGAATCTCCCTGATGGCTAATGATAAAGAAGTAAACATATTAGGTCTCTGGAAGAAGCACATGTAAGAATCTGGTAGCATGGGTTGCCTCTGAGCAGGGGAACTGGATATTGGGAGACAGGGATGGGAGTGAGACTTTTTCTGATCCTTTCACTCCTTTTAAACTTTAAATAATGAGTTTATTTCATAAAAAGGAGTGAGGTATTAAAAATCAACATTTTATAACAAATCAGGTACTATCTTGATTTATATTCTAATAAAGTGGTAATGAGAATCAAATTTTAAATATATATATATATATATATATATATATATATGACAAATTTTACTTTTCTAAATTTGGAAAATACCACCACTATTTGATTCTGTAGATAAAGCACATTTGTCTGATGCTCTGGTAGATTAGTTTGGGAATCATGGCTCTTAAGGAAAGAGAATGTTGACAGCCAAAACCTTGCTTGGATATATGTCTTAGAGAATTTTACAGTGATTTGGAAAGAACATTCTCTTTGATGCACTCTTTAAAACTATTAAGGAACCATGATTTTGCTATTGTGGATGTTGTTGTTTCATGAATTTCTCATTTTCCTCAGCAAGCTAGGCATTATGAATAAAAGAATGAGATCAGTAAGTGTACTTATGTTTATAGGCTAAGGAAATCAAGTCATGTGAGTACAAACCAATCCAAAGAATTTGCCAGTATGAAGCTTTGGCCTCTGAATCACTGTACAGCAAGGGTCTTCACAGACGGAAAGAGGCAGGAGATCTATGACATGGAACCATCATCAACAGTCTTCCTACATCAGAGGCACACATAGATTAGTACTGCAACTTCAGTCTCCTGATAGATGGTTCTGAGTGACCAAGTCTGTTTAGGACCCAGGTACCTTATTTACTTAAGACAGTGCATAAAAAAATCATATGTGTATAAAATTATCAAGTGTATAGTTTCCGCTTTCCCAAGTATTTTCTTTCACGTGTCACATTTAAAACTCATGCCAATCCCGTAAGGAAGGCAGTTCACTTTATTCCTGATGTACACACATGGAAACCAAGGCTCTTAAGAGAGTGAGAGACTTGGAAGAATATTACTAGTAAGTAATAGTCAGGCCTTTTGATTCTTGGGCTATTGTTCTTCTCACCTCCCCCAAGATGTTTGGTGACTTGAATCTGGAATGTCATCCTTTTCTCTTCTCATCTCTTTTCTCTTTACATCCTTTTCTCTTTTCAGGTTTTGACTTACTTTTTCTTTAAAATTATGCTCAAAATTCTTTCCCAAGGGGCCATTTCAGAAAACCTAAATAGCTTTGCTTGTTCCACATCTCTCAACAACTTGTTTCTGGTATCTATTTTCCAGTATCCATTATATTCCAGTATGAATTTTAGCTTTTTCCATTGGTTTGCTTTCTGCTATTTATTCCCCCTTCTTAGCCTATTAAATTCTCTTTATTATTAATTATACTACCTCTGATTTCTAGTCATTTATAATCTTTTTTTTTTTAAAGACTTTATTTATTTGGCAGAGAGAAACATAGCAAGAGAGGGAATACAAGCAGAGGGAATGGTAGTGGGAGAAGCAGGCTTCCCACAGAGCAGGGAGCCCGATGCGGGGCTCTATCCCAGGACTCTGGGATCATGACCTGAGCCAAAGGCAGACTCTTAACTACTGAGCCACCCAGGCGCCCTAATCTTTTTTTTTTTTTTTTTTAAGATTTTATTTATTTATTTGACAGAGAGGAGAGAGATCACAAGTAGGCAGAGAGAGAGAGGGGAAGCAGGCTCCCTGCTGAGCAGAGAACCCAATATGGGGCTCAATCCCAGGACCCTGAGATCATGACCTGAGCTAAAGGCAGAGGCTTTAACCCACTGAGCCACCCAGGCGCCCCCATTTACAATCTTTTAAAGTAATATCCAGAGAAGAATAGTCTCCAACATTTGTGTGCATAAGAATGATCTAGGGGGCTTATTAAAGATGGATTTCTCATTGCTTTTCCCATAGGTTCTCATTCTGTACGTGTGGGATCAGGTCCAGGAATCTATATTTTATTTTATTTTTTAAGATTTTATTTATAAGAGTGAGAGAGCACACATGTGAGGGGGAGGGACAAAGATAGATCATAGAGAGGGAAAGAAGGAGAGGAGAAGCCGACTCCCTGTTGAGTGAGGAGCCCAACACAGTAGCCTGAGATCATGACCTGAGCCAAAAGCAAGAGTTGGTTGGGATGCTTAACCAACTGAGTCACCCAGGCACCCCAGAATCTACATTTTAAATAAGCATCTCAGATTCTAATGCAGGCGATCAAATGACCACACTTTCAAATACCCTGCTCTTGAGAACTAAAAACTAGGTTATGTACTATATGTCTATCCTGTGATCAGTAGGGGATACGGAGATATAGGAAAACTAACTTCTTGATCTCTTGGTGTTTATAAACTTTCTGGGGAGGAAGAGCATAGTGCCACCTCCAACAACAGGCCATGTGAGTGATGTAGACAAATAAATGCTTTGGCAATGTAAAGAAGGGAGACATCACTTCTGGCCAGATTATCACAAAGGCTTCATAAAAGATAGGGATTGAGTTGCGGTTTGAAGAAAAGATCAGTTTCAACCGGATGGAGAAAAAGGCTTATTTCAAGATGTTGGAAGAGTAAAGACAGAGGGTTAAGGGAGTACAACTACTAGGGGATCAGTATGTGGAATGATGTGTCTGACCTGAAAAAAGTTTGTTTAGGGACTGATGGGGATTTATGCCTTGAAAGGTAGGTAGGAGTTAGCTTGAGGAAAGTATTGAATTTGGATTCTATTTGTAGGTTCTGGGTAGTTCTTCAAACATGTGAATAAGATATAAGTGGAGTGTTTCTTTCTTTTTTTTTTTTTTAAAGATTTTATTTATTTGACAGAGAGATCACAGATAGAGAGGCAGGCAGAGAGAGGGGGAAAGCAGGCTCCCCGCTGAGCAGAGAGCCTGATGTGGAGCTTGATCCAAGGACACTGGGATCATTACCTGAGTGGAAGGCAGAGGCTTTAACCCACTGAGCCACCCAGGCGCCCCTAAATGGAGTTTTAAAAAGACTAATCTGGCAGTGAAGTTCAAAGCCCTAAAGTATGTTTGGGGTCAGTTGTGCAAATTATGAGAGGTCTGGTATGAACGTTTTCGAAGGTAGATTCAGTATGGTCTGGAGCTTGAATGGATTGTCAAAGCTGCTGCTGAGGTTTGAACCTCCTTGCCTGGGAGACCTGTATAGTTTCACCACTCTTGAATTTGAGGAAGGAGATGTTTTGACGTAATTGGTTTGGTTCTGGATCTAGAATCCAGCTTCCTACCCAAAGTTCGAATCTTCTGTACATATGCACAGGTACTTTTGCTTAAACATATGGCACCTATTTTTATCAAGTAGAAAAGAAAATGGAGCTCCTGGGAGAAGGAATGGAGATTTGGGCCCACCAGCACAAAAACCACTAAGCCAAAGGGAGACACTGTTGTGCTTATTTAATTTTTAAAATTTTCTAGGCTTAAATTTAGGCTCAAAATTTTTTATACTTCTCTGCAAAGGTTTATCAATTTTTATGAAAATGACAAATCAATTTATGAACTTCGCTAAGTACTAATACTTTGGGTAGCGAGAGTCTTATAATAGGTTGGAGAGAGAACATTTGGTTCCTTTTGCGTACTTCTCATACAAATCAACTCACACATGTTTATTAAACAATTTACGGAAAGTACTGCGCAGACACACACACACACACACACACACACACACACACACACACACACACACACGATAATCAGTCCTTGTCCTTAAGAAGTTTGTAATCTCCGGGGCACCTGGGTGGCTCAGTGGGTTAAAGCCTCTGCTTTCGGCTCAGGTCATGATCTCAGGGTCCTGGGATCGAGCCCCACATCAGGCTCCCAGATTCATGGGGAGTCTGCTTCTCCTTCTGACTTTCTTCCCTCTCTCTCTCTCTCTCTCTCAAATAAATAAATAAAATCTTAAAAAAAAAAAAGTTTGTGATCTCCAAGGAAGAGATCACAGTGAGAGTAAACGGCAAGTCCCCGAATCCGCAAGCCACTGATCCATCGAATCTGTACTCGTTCTTCTGGAGAAGCGAAGGCCTCTGGCTGAAGAAGGGATGAAAATCAGTAGGATACTAACTCGGACACAAGAAACCTCTTCTAGGATGGTGTGGATACGGAGAACTCTTTGAAGCAATCGATGCTAGACTGCCCGCACTAGGCGCGAGAACAGTTCTTGGAACCACGGTGCCTGAATCAGTCAAGAGCTACAAATTTACTCCGCAACTATTAATTACGCGGTTTAGTACCAGTGGAGGTTCCAAGGCCCGCCCAGGAATCCAGTGCCCCACTCCACACCGCGGGACTCACTTCCTCGCCTTCCCCAGGGTCCCTTCGCCCGTCAATCCAACCGCTCTGTTTCCAAACCCGACTTCTGCTCCACCCATTTTAGTGATGTAACACCTGGCGCTCTTTCCCGCCCCAGCCCTCAACTCCCATCAGTCGCTTCAGTTCCTCATTGGCCAGGAGAGGGGACAAGGGCGAAAAAAGGCCTTCATTTTGCTCTCTAACTACCGACTCTAGTCTTCTGGTCTTCTCATAGGCGGTCAGGAGTGCAATTACAGCTTGGAGGTGCCGCGCACGCGTGCAAGTGCGATTGCTAGTGGCGGGGCACTTCCCCTCTCTACCAGGAGAATTCATCGCGCTGTTGTGACGTAGCGGCGCACCGCTCGCCGTCCTCACTTACGATTGGCTGTGGCAGAAGTCCGTCACACAACCTCGCCCCATTTCTCAGCCTAACCTCTCAGTTTAACAGACTGTGCAGGAGGCCACGCCTCACCCCGTTCCTGCCGCTTAGCCCTGCGATTGGCTGAGAGGACTGGCATGTTTTCCCACCTCCTACTCCCTCCCGAACGTCCGAGAGGCCGGCGGGACCCTGCGGAAGTTGTCAGTCAATCTCCTCTTTCCCCACCCCTCGCGCGGCCCCTCCCCCGGGCCGCGCGCCCTAGCGCGCGCGCACACGCGCACACACACACACACACACTATCCCCCCCTCCCTGCGTGCACCCTCCACCTTCTCAAGTTGTAGCGGTCGCTCGCTGGGGGTTCTCCGTGGGCGGCGGAAGGGCGCGCGGGGGAGGGGGCTCGGACCGCTCGGCGCTGTGAGGAGCGAGTGTGTGCGCGCCCGGAGCCGGGGCGGCAGGTCACCGCCCCGGGATATGAGGGTCCGGCGCTGACAGGGAAGAGCGGGCACCGCGGCGGCGGCTCGGAGGGGACCCGCGATGGCAGCGCCTCGGGAGGAGGCTCCAAGCAGGGCGGGCTGTGCTGGCAGCGGACAGTGAGGGGCCGGCCGGCCGGCTGGCGAACTGGGCAGAAGAGAAGAGAGGCGCGCTTGGCGTCCGCACCCCCGCGCCCTCGCCTCAGTTGTCCAAACTTCAAGCTCTCTTCCACCCGCCCTCCGCGCCCGAAGTCAACAACTTCTTCACCCCCCTCCGCCCCCGCCCTTGGCTCCGTCAGCCCCGGGAGGTAGCCGCGCGGCGGGGACCAGGAACCCCCGGCACTGAGATGTGGCCGTGAGGCGGCGGCGGGCGGCGAGGAGAAGCTCGGCGGCGCCGGGGAGCGGGAGGGCGGCGCGGTCGGGGGAACGGGGCGAAGGGGCGCGAGCTCTCCGCGCCTCTCCCCCACCTCCTCCTCCTGCCGCTGCCCGTTCCGTGCACGCAGCAGCCGGAGCTGCCAAGCGCCAGGGCCGCGGCGATGTCGTCGTCGTCGCCGCCGGTGGGGGCTGCCAGCGCCGCCATCTCGGCCTCGGAGAAAGTGGACGGCTTCACCCGGAAATCGGTGCGCAAGGCTCAGAGGCAGAAGCGCTCCCAGGGCTCGTCGCAGTTCCGCAGCCAGGGCAGCCAGGCGGAGCTGCACCCCTTGCCCCAGCTCAAAGGTAACCTCCGAGGGTGCGGCCCCGGGAGGGAGCGCAGGGGCTCGCCCCCGCGCCTCCAGAGCCATTTCCTCCAAGGGGTTTCCTTCTGCCGCGCTGGGGCTTGTAGTGAGAGTCGTGTTTCCCACGTTGCCTCCCCCCGCCCCCGCCCCCGCCCGAATCAAACAGGTTTGCTCTTCAGAGTTTTGCTGCTTTTCTTTTACCCGATTCACCTGAACTCTTCCCGTCCTAGAATATGCCGGTACCCCTCCCCACCTGCGCGCTCGCTCACCTGCCCTTGGCGATTGCAACTCTCCTGCTCTGGGCTGGTCTTTCCCGGTATGGCTTGAACAACCTGCCTTCCGACCTGTACTTCCCCGAGACCGTCCTCCGCTTTACAGACACTTGAACTATTCCTTTACTTTTCCATCACCCAGCGTCTGCTCTCACCGTCTCCTTACCTACCCTTCCTATTGCTGAGTTAGCTTGTCTTCAGATTTATTTATAAAGGAACACGCGTAAAATTCTTAATAGTCGTATTTACTGGGTCGTTAGGTTTAAGTGGTATAGTTAACTTAAAGTCAGAAAGACTTAAAATACTTCAGTGCCTGAGAAAATACACACGGTAAATTTGGAGAAGTGTAAGAGAGTTAATAGCGTTGCTTTGCAGTGGCATGGGAACTTGGTTCACGAAGCAGGGATTCCAGGGACTACGTAGGTTTGTACAATAATTCAAATTCGTATCCGTGCCTAATGCTTTACAGAAGAACTTGGCACTTCTTTTGGCTTACTTGCTTTTCCCACAGGGTTTAGATTTTTATTAAAATGTTTCCTGGCCGTCTAGTTTATTCTTTGAGCGTTACTCTTAATTTTATAATTTTCATGTCTTCGCTTTTGATGAGATACAAGTCGTCTTGGAACAAGACATTTAAAACAATTCTTTTACAAAAGAAACCTGATAGAAATTAGATCATCTGTTTTACAAGGCCTGGAAATTAAAGATCCCATACTAAAATAGATAAATGGTCAGATTTTTCAATCCATTTCATCTCCTTCAAGGATAATCTGGTTCCTATTTGTCTTTGGACCTATGACTTCAGCCTTAATTTGGCTAGGAGTCTGAAGAAAACCCCAGATCAAATCACAGTTGACCTACAATAGATCTGGAACCCCGTTCAGAACCTATTGCCCTGCCTCTTGGAGCGCTTCTAAATCAAGGACATCCCCCAGCCAGAATCCAACTCACTTTTGAAAGGTTTTAAGATATGTGTAGCTTCTGTTGTTGCATTTATCGTTCAGCATGCAAAAATGGTTAAAATTTACATATCAGGGTCAATGGTAAACCACAGTGGTAGGCATTGCCAGGATTTTAATTCTTGAGTGATGTCATAGCTATAAAAGAATATCATCTTACCTCTTAGGACATTGGATTGCTATTCATGGATTTCAAAGTGTAAATTTAATTAAAAACGTTTTTATATCATTGATTTTTTCCATTAAATTGTGAAATTGTTTATAATTGAAGGTTTGCTGCTAGCATTTTTATACTTACTAAATTTGCTTTTTAGTAAGGTATTGTGGATCCTTAGTACTATTTTTCTTATTAATATGATATTTACTTTTATTTAAAAAATAATTGCATATTAAACATGGTTAGTAGATCAAGCTAAGAGATGCAGCCTTAATACAGTTTTCAAAAGCTTGACAAAAATATACAGAGTCAGTAATCCTCTAAATTATATGGTGCATAGTTCAACAAGTTGAAGGTGCCATTGAATGTTTTATTTGTGGTAGTTGGTCATTAGTACAGAAAAAGTAAAATTGGAATTTTAGATTAATTCTGTATATTTAACATGAAAATACATTATTCTTTAAAAGGAAGATTAGGTATTCAATATAAATTTATGCAAATTTAATTGTGGAAATAAGATCTTTACTTGGATTGCCCACTAATAAGAGCTACTTTTACTCCAAATGCCAAAATGCTTAAAAAGTGCTTTTTTAAGAATTTCAGTTGCTTCACATGGTACTTTGGCAGTGTACTTGATACCACAGAGTTGTGTGCTTCTTCTGTCTGTAGTAGTTTTTTCCATTTGTGGTCTGAACAAAAACCAGTGGAAAGCCCTTTAGTAAGTGTATGAAAGAGAATTTTTCTTCCTGCTCTGAAATACAATCTTCCTGTGGAGAGATTCAGATATTTGTGGGCAACCAAGATCTTTCAAGTGTTTATACTAACCTGCTTATGTTACACTTTGTCCACATGGATCTAAACTGGAAAGGTGCCAGCTATTTTCCTCAAAGTATACTGTGGGTAGGGATTAACAAAATAATCCAACTTTTTCATCTATAAGAAGTTTATTTGTGCAAAATCACTTAGTAAGTAGGTTGTAGGATTTTAATAGGGAAAATCTTCAGAGAAAACTATTTTGTTATAGAAAGTGTTTAATAAAAAAGACTTGTTAAAAGGATTTTTTAAAAACTGTCACGTGGGTCCTGAAAATTAAACTGCCTCATTGTATAGCTTTAAAAAATTTTTTTAAAGAATTTTTAAATTTTCTTGTTATGTTAATTCTATAAGCTCCCCCTGAGAATGAGGTACTAGAAAATAAAAGTAGAAGCATTTTATCAACCAGTTTTTTCCGTTTTTAAATTTAAGTTAGTATAGGACTTAATTTTTCTACCTTAAATTTTTCCTCTAGTATCCAAGTTAGGGAACTTATAATATTAAAAAAATCTGTTATTCACAGTAGGAAGGTTTTCAGCCTGTTTTAACCTATTTTGTTTAAGTCTCTGGAAGGATTTATTTGGTAAAGTAGTAGATGCCTTACATTTATATAATTCTTAGCATTTACTAATTGTTTCATACTTTAATTCTTTAATTAAAAACAGTATTGTGTATAATAAGTGGAACAGTCCAAAGATGTGTAACTCCTAATTCCTGATATCCCTTGCTTTTTCACACCTACTAAGGTAATGCTGCTGCATGACATGCCATAGCTCAGTGTGTATTTGCAAACATTATATTTCATTGGGTCATCCCAGCAGCTCTGTGCAAAACCAGTATAATTCATATTTTATTGATGAGAAAGTTGAGGCTTAAACAATTTAGTTTCAGGCCTATGATTATTCATCTGGTGTTGTAACTGATACGGGTACTCAGGTCAAGTGATTTCAGTATTTTTGCTGTTGACCTATTTTATTAAAATTGGAACCAGTATGGTTGAGTTAGGCCATTGGGCTCAATCCTGGGTCAAAGGTAAATTTTTAATCTTTCTGAGTTGTTTTCCTTATCTGTAAAATGGGGACAATACCTTCTATCTCCCCAGGATTGTGGGAATTAAGTGAAATAATGTAATGTATATAAAATAGGCAAAGAATGTTAGCTTCTATTCTCTGATATTTGAAAGTCTGGGTTAAAAATATTTTTTAATGAAGGAATCGCATAAATAGTTAACTTTCCTAGTGTACTTAAAGTATGATTTTATTTATAACCAGTTTTAAGATATGATTTATGTGAAATAAGGTGAAGCTATATCATTTTTCAGCATAAGTATGGAAGTGGAAATAGGGTAGAGTTTAAGAATGCTTAAAATATTAAAAGCTGTAGTTAGAAGATTTTTACCAAGCAAAGTAATTGAGTTAACAAGTAGAATTGTATAGTTGTGCATTTTTCCTAAGAGATAGCTGGTAAATAGCAAAAACCAGAATGAAACCCACTTTGAGATAGAAGGGAAGAACCTCCTAATAAGTATCACTCAGATTCTTTGTTGGTATATTCTTAGAAACTGGGTCCCACTGGAGGTATCCAGGCCAGTAAGAGTGATGCTGATTTGAAGTGCCTTGTTTACCCTCAGGAAAAAATTTTCTTTCCCTGGAGGTACGTGGTCTTTTAGGGTAACTGGAACAAGTACACTGACATGATCTGAAGTTTCTTAACTATCTTAACTTTCTTGTGGTGGGAGAAACACTAACTCAACTTTTAAGGTTTATAGGTCTTCTCAAAGTTAATATCATTTTCTCTAAATCCCAGATCCCTATTTGTAGTTGGGTTGGCACTAAAGGAGAGTTGATATTCCTGTGAATATATCAAGAAAAATGTTTGCAAAGGGCTATAATACATTTTTGTCATTTAGGACTATTTTCTGAAAGTAATGCCAAATTTCTTCTGGAAGATTATTTTTTAATAAAAAAATTTTTTTAGCGGCACCCAGGTGCCTCTGCCTTCGGCTCAGGTCGTGATCTCGGGGTCCTGGGATCAAACCCAATGTGTCGGGCTCTCTGCTCAGCAGGAGGCCTGCTTCCTCCTCTCTCTCTGCCTACTTGTCATCTCTCTCTGTCAAATAAATAAATAAAATCTTTAAAAAAAAATTTTTTTTTTAGAATATACTTCCTAGAGAAATTGATAACATAATGTCTATTGCTGGCTTCTACATGAAGGAAAAATTTTCTAATTAAGTTTAACATCCTCAGAATTCCTATTTAGGGTCAGATTTCTTTTCCCCCCAATTTTATTGCCTCTTCTGACCCTTAATTGAATTTTGGATTATTTTATGAAGTGTCTAATTGAATAAAGTGATAGTGCAGTAAAATGTATTTAGTTAAAATAGTGTGATCATTGGAATAGAGCACTATCCTGTAAGTAGTAAACTTAAATTGTCTTTCTGTATCAGTTTAATCATTTTTATTTGTAAGAGTCACATTTTTCCTTGATAAGAATCATAAAGATGAATTAGTTCTTAATGAGTTTTTGTCCCTCTTTGGATGACAAAGGCAAGTTTATAAAAAATAATGTATTTGGAAAATAGATTTTTGTGGTTTATTTTTGAAATTTAACTTTTTAAATTGTAAAAAGCTGGTAATGTAGACTAGCTTATTTTTATTTTTGTGTTTAGCACTCTGGTTCTCAGTTGTGGTTGTACACTTGGAGAGCTTTAAAAAATATCAATGAGGAGACCCACCCTCCAGAGATTATAAATTAATTGGCCTAAGGTAGGATACAGGCATTTGTATTTTTAAAAGCTCCTAGGGTGATTCTAATGTGCAGCCAGGGTTGAGAATCACTAATTTAGCATTATCTGTCTATTGATTTAATTCATTAATTGAGACTTTGTCCTTTTCTCTTTGATACTCATGGCTCATTACCCAGCCTATTAACATTTCCTGCCCTCACTTCACCTCCTGCTATTTACTTTTCACTCTCTTAACTCTGCTGCCCCCTGTGGCTAATCAGATGCTTTCCTGAAGGGATGTTAGATTCTGAGAGTTTTAGGTATGATGAGATGATGATTCTATAGGATTTTTCCGTAGTTATCATAATTAAAACTCAGCTGTTAGGTGGTTTTTCTTTTCTCTGATTTTAGATCTGGGGCTGAATAAAATGAAAGTGAGAACATATCATAGAAGGTTTTAAATTCTGTCATTCAGGGTAGCATGATTCCAACCGTTTTGGAGTACAGAACTGATATTTGCTATACGACGCTAAAGGCATTGCTATGCCTCTTTAAGATTTAGAACAAATATTACTAGTGTATACATTGAATATTAGGTATTAAACAAATGAACTATTCTTGACTTTAACTGTCTTTTTGGTCATGTCTTGTCCTTGTTCAGCAACAAGAAATTTTTTTGCACAGTATTTTTACTTCTGTCATCTTAATCTTGATTACAGCTTTTTATTGAAGGTAAAGAAAGCATCAAGGACCTGGTACCACTTATATTTTGTGTTCCTATTTTGTTTTTGGCCTTTCTGCTATCCAATTTAAATAAGACTTGTATTTGTTGATTTGTTGTTTTGAGTCAGCATTCAGTTGTTATGGAGTAATGTGCTCTCTCCAGAATGAAAGACTTTGAAAGCAGAAGTCATCTGTGTTTTCATATCCCATCGTGATACCAGATAGAGTATTCCGTGCATAGTAAATGTAGTTAAGTAGTTAGAACAACTGTTTTGTCAAAGAAATAACCTGTTAGTTGTCTTTTGTCTCTCTTCCCTTAACACCCCATTCCCCCACTGAGTTATTGATGGTGCTTCTTTCAGTGACATTTGTTCAGTGATGTTTCATGCTATCTATCAGCAGATTGGTTCTCTTCTATTTTGTTTTTTATTTTAATGTATTTGTGCCTAAGTCTAGTTCAGGTTTTTAAGTAAATAAATTCTGGGTTTTTGATACCATGACAGTAAATACTAAATGTAGGTTTAAAACGAAGGATTGTTTGCTCTTGTATTTTATGTTTTGCAAATAACTGGTTTAAGTGACATGGAACATTATTGATAGTTTTTTTTTGCTAGGAATGGTGTTGTGTAAGGTTTGTGTGGAAAAGGAGTACTGGGTTGACTCCCAACCTGGACATGTGATACAAACATTAAATGAATTCAAATAATTAGTTTGCAGTAATTTCTAAAATTGAGTTGCAGTCTTTATAAGGATGTCCTTGAAGGAGATGAAAGGAACAGATTTTAAATAGGTAATTACTTTTAATGCATTATTGTGTACCAAGGAACCTAAATGCTTTGCAGAAAGAGTTTTACATGACAAAGTAGGTTTATGCAAAATAAACTACTTGTCTGAGCAGGATATTGACTAATAAGCAGTTTCAAACTTACTTTTTTGTATATCTGTTTGAAGTCTTCCCTGAAGGAATTTGTTTATGTGGCTTTTTGAATGAGTATTGGTGAATTTTAGAAATCCTGCAATTTTGATCAGAAATTCTAAAGAAACATATTATGATTTTTGGAGTAGTTATATGCTGTATATGATAGGCTCACATGATAAAATTGAGACAACCTGTTTCTAACTTGGACAGTAAAGGCAAAGGATTTCTTGGGAACACACTCCTCCTACTGGAATGGTGATGCTAATTGCAGCTACTATAACCTTACCATGATGTTATATCTAGTTGAGCCTTCTGGTGGTGAATGGGACCACAGAAGTTATTGTAGTTTAGCCTTCACTGGGAATCAGTTTCACTCTTGTTCAAAATAAATAGCTTGTCATTTCCTCAGAGAAACTTTCTTTAATGTAGGGAGAAAATATAGGTTTTTTAAGCTCCTAGATGTTTTCTCAGGTTTTGTTTTGTTAATGAATAAACTGTATGGACAGTACCTTAAAAAAAAAGGTTAAATGTCTGAAACAAGAATTTTTTTTTTTTTTTTAAAGATTTTATTTATTTGACAGAGAGAAACACAGCAACAGAGGGAACACAAGCAGAGGGAATGGTAGCGGGAGAAGCAGGCTTCCTGCAGAGCAGAGAGCCCGATGCGGGGCTCGATCCCAGGCCTCTGGGATCTGACCTGGGCCGAAGGCAGACGCTTAACGACTGAGCCACCCAGGCGCCCCTGAAACAAGAATTTTTTTTTAACATATAATGTATTATTATTTACCCCAGGGTACATGTCTGTGAATCGTCAGGCTTACACATTTCACAGTACTTAACATAGCACATACCCTCC
>CM053618.1:30845067-30866737 GCA_028646535.1 Procyon lotor
TTGCACAGCAAAGAAAATAGTCAACAAAACCAAAAGACAACTGACAGAATGGGAAAAGATATTCGCAAATGACATATCAGATAAAGGGCTAGTATTGAAACAAGAATTTTTTAATTACTGGACTTAAAACTTACAGTTCAGGAGTATCAAATTTTAAACATGGTTTCAAAAATTATACATTTTCTCTTTTAAGTGGTGTTGCCTTTGTTTCACATTCATTGGTAAAAGCTAATCTAGAATTACAGCTGTTATCACAAGTTAGTGATTATTTGAACACATTGTTAATCCCGTGCCTTTAAATTAATAAAGTGAAAAAGCGACAGTTTCTGTTGTGAACTCTGTATTTTGATTTGGCAAAACGGCATGCTTCAGACAGACTTTTCTAATGATAAACATCTGCTGAAGCCATAAGTAAATATAATTTCTGTAGGAATATGTATCTGCCTTTTTAAAAAAGATTATTTATTTGAGAGAGAGTGGAAGGAGAGACAGAGGGAGAGAGAATGCCAAGCAGACTCCCTGCTGAGCAGGGAACCTGATGCAGGGCTTGATCCCAGCGCCCAAGACCATGACCTGAGCCAAAACCAGGGGTCAGACGCTTAACCAACTGAGCCATCCAGGCACTTCTGAATCTGCTTTAAAAGCAACAACAAAAACTAAAAAAACTTTATACTATCATTATTTTAATTGGCCAGAGGAAAACTTTTGTTTGCCTGCTGTTAAAATTAGATAGAAAACTGATCAGAGAAGAGACTGAAGCAACAGTTAGGGTCTATATCATAGTCTTGATGCCATGTGCTATTTTACTCCAGATTGTAGCATGAAGAGTGTATTGGGAGATGAGAGTAAGGAACATTAGTTAGGATGCTGGCACAGTAATTCAGATAAGAGATGAAGATGGCCTTGTCAAAGGCAAGACTTGGTGAGAGGGAGAAACCAATGATGATACATTTCTAACTAGGGCAACTAGAGGTACGATAGCAATTTACTGAAAGGGAAAAAAAGAGGAAGATCAGATTTGAGGGAAGTTTTTTTGTTGTTGTTGTTGGACAGGTTGAAGTGCCTGTGCTAAGCGAAGTAAGTCAGAGAAAGACAATTATCACATGATCTCTCTGATATGAAGAATTTGAGAGGCAAGGCGGGAGTTTGGGTGGGGGGAGAGAAATGAAACAGGAAGGGATGGGGAGGGAGACAAACCATAAGAGAGTCCTAGACTCACGAAACGAGCTAAGGGTGGCTGGGAGGCGGGGGCGGGGGGGTAGGGATAGGGTGGCTGGGTTGTGGACATTGGGGAGGGTATGTGCTGTTAAGTGCTGTGAAATGTGTAAGCCTGACGATTCACAGACATGTACCCTGGGGCAAATAATACATTATATGTTAATAAAAATTAATTAAAAAAAAAACAAAAAACAAAGTGAAGCTGTCTAGTAGGAAGTTTAGATATTTGGGTCTGGAGCTAAATAGACCTATGCTAGAGAGAACAATTTGGGAGTCTTTAGATTAAAGGGGGCATTTGAAATGATTCAAGTAGAAGCAACCACTGAAAATGTGTGGAAAGGGAAGAGGCCAAGGAATACCACCATTTAGATGATGATCAAAGGAAAGGGGGTAATTTCAAGGCAAGAGAGAGAGAGCTTGAGTGGAAGCCAAGGGAAGACAGGTAAGAGGAGAGACAAGGCAGTCAAGGGAAGAGCATCTTTAAAAATGGGGCAGGGGGCACCTGGGTGGCTCAGTTGGTTAAGTGTCTTACTTCCGCTTAGGTCATGACCCCAGGGTCCCGGGTTCAAGTACCTCATCAGGCTCCCTGATGGGGAGTCTGCTGCTCCCTCTGCCCCTCCCCCTGCTTGTGTGTGTACACATTCTCTTTCTTTCTCTCTCACAATAAATAAATAAAATCGTTTTTTTAAATGGGGGAGGGAGACTAGTAACATTGAAAAGAGCTGTTGACAAATCAAATAAGAGCTTAAAATTTTACATGGGCTTGGTAGTCTAAGTAACACTGGTGACTTAAGAGGCATTTCAGAGGATTCATGGACCTGAAATTTCTGTAAAGTGAAGAATGAATGGAAGTTGTTAAAAAGTCAAGTCAGTAAGTATGGACATCTCTTTCAGGAAGCTTGACAATTAGAAAAAAATTCACCATTAGCTGTCAGGTGCAGAACAGATTGTATTGGGGATATATCTTAGGTAGGACTTGTTAATTATTTGAAGAGAGTAGGAGAAGGAAAGGTAGGAATCAAGGGTGATTTCCAAGTGTTTTAGCTTGGACCACTGAGTGGGTAGGTCTACCACCACTGAGAAGGAAATACATTAAAGAAGGAACCAGATATAGAGGGGAAAATTCAAAATTGAATTTTGGAAATTTGAAGTTTGAGATGTCTTTTGGAGACCCAAGTAAGAATATCAAATAGATTTTCTTTTGGAAGCATGAATCATGGAGTGTCCATTTGGTAATTTCTATGACTTCTAAACATTAATTAGAAGATTTTCAAGTTTGCCTGTTAGAAAACGATCATAGTTTGTGATGTTGGCTACTTGGTCTTCTGGGCAAATTGGGATTATCTATTCACTATTCAGTGGAATGTCTGTGTACACAGACATTGTATGTGTCTGTGTACACAGACACAGATGGTGTATGTGTGAGGGAGATCGCAAAAAACATTGGGACAAGTGCATGAGTAAGGTTACAGTTACTTATTTCCTGTTTTCTGCCTTTAGAGTGTAAGTTAAGTGCTCCAAGACCTGAGATCTCTATCTTCTTCCCCAACATTTAGGTAGTCAGTTCTTGGTTTTATTATTTATTGGATGAAATAATGAAGCAAAACCTATTAAATTGACTTAAAGAAAAACACCATTTTGTGTCATGCAGTGATTCACGATTTTATACTGACTTAAAACTGAGTCCCATAATGTTTGCATACAACCCTAATTTAGCATTTTGTTGATGAAGAAACCAAAACAGGTAGGTTATATGTTTGTGCAAATTATATATAGTTTAGTATCTTCTCAGTTTTTTTTTATTTTTTCTCTATAATATCAAACTGAAGATATATATTGCCTGTACTAAAGTAATATTAATACTTTATTTTCTAACAGTACAAAGGAGAAATAATAGTAATTGAAGTTAATCACGATAATTGATTTCTTTTAGGTCCTGGGCAAGTAGACCACTATTGAACATTTTTTCTAAGAATCTTCAGTGCAGAGGATTTTTATTTCTTAAATTGTGCTGATATAAAAATACTTCATTGATCTTCTTTGGTGTCTCCCTTTTAGTACTGTTCCTCCCTTTTTTAAGTAATGTAAAATTTTCATTGGAGAACATTTAACATTTGTTTTATGAATGAACACTGAGACACAAGATGAAGTGAACTTTTAATCACTCAGCACTTTTGTCAGAGCTAGATTTATATTTTGGAGTTAAAGTTATAATCTATAATTAGCAGTTTTAATGAGTTATGGAATATCAAGAACTGATCAGACTGTTTACTTATTTCTGCCTCTCTTTTGGAAATGCTATGTATATTTTAGTCTCCCTTTACACAAGCTGTGTACACACAGTTTTTGAAAACTTGTATTTGTGGCCATATTTGCATAGTCTTTCTGATCATTATTTCCCAATATGAGGGAGGAAATAAATTGAGGCAAAATAACCGAGACTTGGATATAAAAGTCAGTTGGGCTGATTCATCTATCACTTTACTGATTTTATTCTCCTATAAAATCTCCAGAAAAACAAATTGGACGATGTCATCTCCTTAAGTAGTTTTCCACATACATTTGTCCTTCTAGTGAATGAACGAGCCTAAATTTGAATCCAAAATGGAAATAAATAGTAAATGTAACAGTGCACCTTTTAAGGGGCATTTCGTTTTAATAGTCATGTTTCCTTCATAGGAAATTTCTGTCATTCATTTAGGAAACTTAAAAATAACCCAGCTTTTACCTAGCTACCAAATACCCACGCACTGATTTTGGTATTTCATATATTTTGATATCCTGTTTTTAATTTGGACCCACATGGATGACCTTACACATAACATATTTTGAGAATTGCTTTTTTTTTTTTTTTTTTTTTTTAGGATCTAGAAAACTTAGCTTCTCCTGTGGAATAGGAATGACTATTTTAGGATACAATACTTGCTGTGAGTCATGAGTGAGTTTCAGTTTTCATGGTTTTCTAAAATAAACTCACTTAAAGACTATGCCATAAGAAATGTCATATTCTTAACTACCCTATTTCCTTTATAACGGCTTTATTATTTTTATGAAAACTTTTACAGACTTCACAGTTAAAATCAAGTCAAAAAAGAATCGTAGAAGGAAAGAAAATAAAAACTCCCAGAGGAAACGTCTCTTAAAATTTTGAGTATCTTTCTATATTTTCCCATTGAGATCATGTATGCCATTCTGCATGTAACCCATTATTTGCTTCAATTGAATACTATAAATAGCATACTTCCAAAAGGAAAAAATTAAAATTAGATTTGTTTCTGAATAAAGTTTTTATTTCTGGAAATATTAAATCAAATTACTTAAAACAATTAGAAAAATTCCTTATATTAAAAGAGGAAATAATTTCTAAGAACACTAATATTTAATTTTAGGGATATTATATATGGATCTCTTAGAAAATCTGATTAAAGAAGTGCATCATCTTCTCAGAAAATATCATATACAATATTGTGTATATAATTTTAGGGTTCTTGGATTCACCACCACCACCATGCTGAAGCCCATCTATGGTCTGATGGTAGAAGGAAGTGGGAGTGTTTGTAGACCTTAGGGCCTGTTCTAGAGACTTTTGAACAACCTTGTTAAGTAGTTAGTTTCTTCCCTTAATACGGTAGCAGGTGTGTCTACAGGAAAGAGTAGTTGCCAGATGGAACCTCATCACAGTCATCAGAACTGAAAATAGCTATAGAGGCATTGATTTGTAAAAATTTGTTTAATACTTCTTCCCCAGAAATTCCAAATGAGAAACAAAATGCTTCTAAAACCTGTTTAATTTCATGAATAACAGGTTTTTATATTCAAATTGAATTAAGGAGAAACAGTGTTTCATAATTTATCACATAGGGAAAAAAACAAACTAAGCAGATGACACAGATATTCCATTTATAGGCATATCTGAAAGATATTGCAGGCTTGGTTCCAGACCACCACCACAATAAAGCAAATATCACAATAAAGTGAGTCAAATGAATTTTTTGATTTCCCAGTGCATATAAAAGTTACATTAACACCATACTATAGTCTTTTAAGTGCGCACTAGCATTATGTGTTAAAAAAAGAAAAAAAAGTACCTACCTTAATTTAAAAATACTTATGCTAAAAAAATGCTAGTCCTAGTCAGCTTTCAGAAAGTTGATATTACTGATTGTAGGTCATCATAACAAATAAAATAATGAAAAAGTTTGAAATTTCTAAGAATTACCAAATATGCCAGACATGAAGTGAGCAAATGCTCTTGGAAAAATGGTGCCGATAGACTTAGTGCAGGGTTGCCACAAACTTTCAATTTATAAAAAATGCAGTTATCTGTGAAGTGCAATGAAATGAGTTAACATACCTGTACTCTCTCAAGAGCCTGTTTATGGTATTTTCCTTCCGAAAGTCCAAGTTTCTACATTCCAAGGAATTCATATAATAAGCCCCATTAGCTCATCTTCATTTCTTGTTCTTTTCTACTTTATCTGATGTTGTTTTCAAAGACAAAAGATAACAAAAGACAAAGACAAAAGATAACCCTAATTAATTTTTTTGAGATAAAAATCAAACAGTGCCTTTTCCTTCTAAAATGCAATAGTTGTGGATGTATTAACATTTGAATAGTAAAGGAGTAAAGCATAGAAATATTCTTTAAGCTTTTGGGTAGTATTTAGCAGTTTTCTTAAAACAATATTTGTATATTAGGATTTACTATCAAATTGGTAGGGTGCATGTATTCAAATTTCCTAAAAGGTTATGCCTCCAGTTTTTTCCAACCATTTTTAATTTTAATGAAATCATAAATCCTTAACAAAGTTCTGTTTGCATTGCTGTGAATCATTTGTTAATACATGTTTCTATTGTTCCTTTATAATAGTTTGATCCTCTAAAGTTTCAAATAAAAGCTGATTTTAGAGTCTTAGTTATTAATGTTCTAGGAGTATTGCCAAAAAAAGCTACATGTCCTATATTCTGTGCCAGTTTCTTAAATTAGAATCTTGGATTGCATCCTCAGCGTGTCACTGTAGTGGTATTGCTGGGTTGCTATGATACAGTGCTTGTTCTATAATTTGTAGCATGAATCCTATATGAGATCCTACTTTAGATTTCAAAAATGTGAGCACCAGTAATTGGAAATATGACACATTTTTCCTTTAAGGAAAATTATACCTATAAAATTTATTTCTGTTACAAATTATACTTGATACTTTATTCTTAGATCTAAAATAGAGGATTAACAATGAAAATTTGAAATAATTTGGTTATCCTTAAGTTTAGCTTATCACATTGACTTTCATGAAAATGGACAAGAAAAAAAGGGTTTTATGATAACGAATATATTAAAATTTCATTCTTTTTCTATTTGGTATTTGAAGTCTTAAGAGAAAGGAATATAAACTAGATTTTCTGGTACCATGAATTTGAGACTGTACCAGCAAAACTATATTACAAGGAAAACTTCAAATTATCTTTATGGAATTTATTCTTTTTTATACAGTGAACTGTTCTTAAAACCAACCCTGTGTAGTCCTGTTGATAAAATATTCTTTCTCCTTTAATGTGGTAGTTTTTGTATTTTCATTTATATGTTCCACATAAATTAGTAGAGATGGCCTAAAGACAAAAGAGGGGTATCCTAGGCATGTGTTGTGTATACATTTGTGGTAGAATGAAATTTTTATGATTATTGGTTAGTGGCATTTGACCTTTAAATCACAACTGATCTTTAAACTTTTACTTGCTTTTAATGTTTTAAACTTGTAATGTGTTGCATATTTGATATGAAAGTATTTTAGAGACCAGGACTGAACTAAAATTTTTTTAAAGCTTTATTGAGATATAATTCATATGCTGTATGATTCACCCATTTAAATTATACAATTCAATGGCTTTTAGTATATTTACAGGTATGTGCAACCATCACTATAGTCAATTTGAGAACATTTTCATAATCTCAAAAAGAAATGCCATACCATTTAACTACTACTCCTCATCTCATTCATCCCCTTCCCTAAGCAACCACTAATCTACTTTCTATCTCTATAGATTTCCCTATTTTGGACATTTTATATGAATGGAATTGTATATAGTCTTTCGTAAGTCTTTTATACCACTGGCTTCTTTTCACCTAGCATAATATTTTCAAAGTTTGTTCATGTTGTAGATGTTTCAGTACTTCATTCCCTTTATGACTGAGTGATCCATTGTATGGCATTAGCACCACATTTTATTCATTCATCAATTGATGGACTTTTGAGTTTCCACCTTTTGGTTTTTATGAATAATGTTACTATAAACATTTGTGTACAAGTTTTTGTGTGGGCATATGTTTTAATTTCTCTTGAGTATATACCTAAGAGTAGAATTACCGGGTCATATGTAATTCTGTGTGTGTGGTTTTTTTAAAATATTACTTATTTGAGAAAGAGAGAATGCCATGAGGAAGGGGGTGGGATAGGGGAGAGGGAGAAGCAGCCTCCTTGCTGAGCAAGAACCCCGATGCAGGACTTGATGCCAGAATCCTGAGATCATGACCTGAGCTGTAGGCAGACGCTTAACCAATTGAGCCACCCAGGTGCCTTGTAATTCTCTGTTTAATTGCTTGAGGACTGCCACACTGTTTTCACCCCATAGCCACAGTATTTACATTTCCACCACCAGTTTATTATCTCTGCATACCCCCACAACATTTGTCATTCTGACTTTTTTATTAGTTTTCCTAATAGATATGAAGTATGATCTTTTTGTGGTTATAATTTGCATTTCTCTAATGACTAATGATGTCAAGCATTTTTTAATGTGCTTTTTTGGTCTTTGGTGTATCTTCCTTATAGAAATGGCACTTCAGATTCTTTGCCTATTTTTCATTGAATTGTCTTTTTTCAAGTTGTAATAATTTTTAATAATTTTAATACAAGTCCCTTTGTCTTTTCATTTTCTTAATAGTATTCTTTGAAGTGCATGTTTTTAGTTTTCATAAAAAGTCCAAATTACTTTTTTTTTCCTTGTTCCTAATGCTTTTGTTTTCATAGCTAAGAATCTTTCCCAAATCTTAGGTCATTAAGGTTTACTTTTATGTTTTCTTCTAAGAATTATATAGATTAGCCCTCACATTTTTAGGTCTTAGACCAATTTTGAGTTCATTTTTGTATGGGATATGATATAACAATTCAAGTATATTCTTTTGCATGTAGCTATTCAGATGTCCTAGCACATTTGTTAAAAAAAGACTGTGCTTTCCCCATTAAATGGTGTTGATGCCCTCGTTGAAATCAGTTGGCACATGGTTTTATTTCTGGGCTCCCAATTCTATTCCACTGGTCTATATTCTCTTGTTTCATCAGTACTGCACTGTTTTGATTACTGCTGCTTTGTAGTACATTTTGAAATGGAGAAGTACGAGTCTTTCTACTTTGTTCTTTTTCAAGATTGTTTTGGCTATTCTGGATCACTTGGAATTGTGAAAGTTAGATTATTTATTTGAAATCTTTGTTTTGTAGGCATTTACAGCTATAAATTCCCTTCTAATCTGCTTTAGCTACATTCCATTTGTTTTGGTATGTTTGATTTGTTGTTTGGTATGTTTGGTATGTATGATTCATTTTCATTTGTCTCAAAGTATTTTCTGATTTTTCTTTGATATCTTCTTTGATACATTAGTTATTTAGGAGTGTCTGTGGTTTAATTTCTACGTATTTGTTTGTTTCCCAATTTGCTTTCTGTTATTGATTTATAATTTCATTCTACCATGGTCAGAGGACATATTTTGTAGTATTTATGTTTTTAAATTTTTTGAGGTTGATTTTATGACCTGGCATATCCTGGAGACTTCCATGTGCACTTGAGAATATATATTCTGTTGACGTTGGATGGAGTATTCTCTAGTAAATATAAATTCTATAGTGTTCTAGAGAAGTCCATTAGGTCTAGTTGATTTATAGTGTTAAGTGTTCTATTTCCTTGATCTTCTAATTGTTCTACCCATTATTAAAAATGAGATATTGAAGTCTCCATTATTGTTGAAGTATCCATTTCTTTTTTCACTGTTGTTTTTGCTTCATATATTTTGGAATTCTTAGTTGGTGCACATATTTTTATAATTGTCACATCTTATTCATGAATTAACTCATCATAAAATGATTATCTCTAATTTTTTGTTGTTGTTGTTTTAAAATCTCTTTATCTGATATCAGTATACCAGTCTAGCTTTCTTGTGTTTGTTTGCATGATATATCACTTTCCATCATTTTACTTTCTGTCTGTTTGTGTCTTTGACTCTATGGCTTATATTTTGGAGACAGCATATATTTAGGTCTTTTTTAATTCAGTCTGAAATCTCTGCCTTTTGATTGGATTGTTTAATCCATTTATATTTAATGTTATTTGTTTATATAGTTGGATTTATGCCTACCATTTTACTTTCTTTTATCTATGTCTTGTGTCTTTTTTTGTGCTATATTTTTCCTTTTCTGCTTTCTTTAGTTTTAGGTGAGTATTTTTCAAAGCAGCATTTAAGTTTAATGATTTTTTTTATTTTTTTACAAATCTTTTTGAGTTTATTTTTAGTGGTTTTTGGACTCATATACATATTAGTAGAAGCAACTTCAGATTTATATTAGCTTAGTGCCAGTGAGATACAGAAACATTACTTTTATACTCCTTTATTTCCTTTCCCCCTTTTAAGGCATTATTATTATTTAGTTACATTTATTAATGTTCTAGACCCAACAGTACATTGCTGTAGTTATTATTTTACCATCAGTAGTTATTTCTTTAACCCAGTACAGGTTTGCTCCCACCCACCTCCTTTGTGCTGTTATTGGCAAATGTATTACATTTCCATATGGTAATGACCTAACGTCATTTTATATTTATATATATGCTTATATGCACATATATAATTATATATGTATAAATCTGTATATATGGAGGTGTATATATTTGTAAGTGTTTTTATAATATATACATGTGCATATATATTTGTAATATATATAAACATATGTACACATATTACTTTATATAGTAGGGTTTTTTTTAATCTATTAAGAGAAAAAATAAAATATATGCATTAATACTGCCTTTTATAATTACATAATTAACTTTACTAGAGCTTTTTGTTTTTTATGTATGGATTTGAATTACTTTCTGTGGTCACTTATTTTCAGCCTGATGGAATTCTTTTAGTGTTTCTTGTAAGGCAGATTGTGTAGCCTCTCAGTTTATTTGGGAATGTGTTTATTTCACCTTAATTTTTGAAATATAGCTTTGATGGATATAGGATTTTTGGTGACAAGTTTTTTTGTTTTGTTTTTGGTTTTTTTTTGTTTTTGTTTTTGAGCAGTTTGAGTGTTAGTTTGTTTTTTAGCCTCTACTGTTTCTGCTGAGAAGTCAACTGTTAATCTTAGCTCTTGTAAGTGACTAGTTGTTTTTCTTTTCCTGCTTTCAAGATTTTCTCCTTGTCTTTTTGACTTTCAGCACTTTTATTATGGTGTAGTAATTAAAATCAAATTTAAAAAAATTAAATTAGTAATTAAAATCTCCTTGAATTTTTCCTTCTTAGAGTTTGTTGAGCTTTCTGGGTATGTAGATTAGTGTTATTCAGTAAATTTGGGAAGTTTTCAGTCATTATTTCTTCACTTTTTTTTTTTGCTCCTTTCTTCTCTGGTACTCCTATTATGTGCATGTGGTATACTATATGGTGTCCCACAAATCTCTGAGGTTCTGTTCATTTTTATTCACCTTGTTTTCTCTAGTCAGATTTCATAATCTCTTTTATCTTCAGACTTCCCCTAATTCATTCTTCTGCCATTTCACATCTGTTGAGTCCTTCTAGAGGGTTTCTCGTTTTGTTATTGTACTTTTTAATGCAGAATTTTCATGTTTCTCTGGTTTTGTGTGTGTGTGTGTGTGTGTGTGTGTGTGTGTGTGTGTGTGAATTCAGTCTCTTTATGTATACCATCTATTTGATGTGACATCACGTCTTCTTTACTTCATTAGTCGTGGTTACCTTTAGTTCTTTGAATATACATAATGGCCACTTTGAAGTAATTTTCAATTAGTTGCTCTCGCAGGCAGTTTCTATTGCCTCCTTTTTTTTCTTTGTATACAGGACACACTTGTTTTTTTTTGTGTATCTTATCATCTTTTTTGTTGTAAACTGAACGTTTTAGATAATGTATTTAATGTATTATAGCAGCACAGTACTAGGTACTGGTCCCGCCCATCAGAGGTGGTGTTATTTGTTTGTTTAGTGACTGGTTTAATGTTGTTCTTCAAAGAGGTGCAGCTTTAGTCATGCCAGTAGGCACTCTGAGATGACAGATGCTTTGGACAGGGCTCTCTCTCTTTTCCGAACTACACCCCCAACTTTAAATTCCAGTGACTTCCAGCTTGTTTAATTGTTTTCAACAATGCTTTGGGGCATAAATTGTTCTAATTTTTTTCTGACTAATCCAGTCAAATTCAGGCTCCTTTGAAGGAATAGTTCCTGAGGTCAGTGTCTGATATTTGTTCTGACATCAGGAGAGCTGTTTCTTTCCCTGGTATTCTCCTGAGAACTAGCAGGCTAACACCTGTTTCCTCATTGATTCTACAAATCTTCCCTTGTTGTTCACCACAACTCTCACTTTTTTTTGAGAGCACCCTTTAAATTTTTCTATGCTCTGTTACAAAAGAAGTCGGTTCCTTTGGGAAGAGACTTAACAGCTGTTTTATGGCTGGCTTCTCCCCCCAGGCAAAATATCTGAGTTAGGGCTCCAGAGTTGGGTGGTGATAGGGATAATGGCATGTTTCTCTCAGAGTGACACACCACTTCAGGAGTTGAGCAGGGAGAGGGAGCAGTAGCTTGAGATCTTTTTGGATCTTTTGGCTTACCTCTTCCAGCTTGGAACCACCACCTTTATAAGGTAATGGCAGTCTCGGTATTCTCAGTGGTGCTGTACCAAATAGAGCCTCTGTTCCATGAGTTCCGCAAAAGAAGGGAGCCCGTCTTCTCAACTGTACTGACCTAGAACTTAGTCTCAGTAATAGGTAGTTGTGGGCAGGGTGAGAAATGCCAAAATCAAGTTCCTTACTGAAGAAGAAAGCTGTCTGATGGGGAGCTGATGGTAAAGGGATCCTTTTGTTCTTGCCTGCACCCCTCCAGAGTGGAGTTTTTGCCTAGCTAAGCTGGGAGGAGGGAGGCAGGTAGCTTTGTTCAAAAAAACATATTCTAATTGTTCTGAACAAACTTTCGTAAGGATTCTTAGATCTTTTCTCATTTGCTGTTTGCCTTAGGACCATTTCCAGAGGCTTTCAAAGTTTGTTTTAAAAATAATTTTCTCCTGTTTCCTTGGGCAGCAGTTCTGGTGGTGCTTTTTACCTTGTCTTGCTAGAAGTTGTACTTCTGTGGCTAAAATTTTAGCCTGTTTAGTAGTAATAATTAGTACCTTCTTCTTACCTAGGAATTTATAGCTTTCAAGTATGTAATCATGCGAATAAATTTGACAAAGGAATTAGAAAAATCCCTTGAAATAAACAGCTTTCTGAAACTGACACAAAAAGAAACAAAAATCTGAACAAGTCATATCTATTTAATTGAATCCTAATTAAAAACTCTGACAAGGGGGCGCCTGGGTGGCTCAGTGGATTAAAGCCTCTGCCTTCAGCTCAGGTCATGATCTCAGGGTCCTGGGATCGAGCCCCACGTTGGGCTCTCTGCTCAGCGAGGAGCCTGCTTCCCCCTCTCTCTCTGCCTGCTGCTCTGCCTACTTGTGGTCTCTCTCTCTCTCTGTCAAATAAATAAAATCTTTAAAAAAAACCAAAAACTCTGACAAGGACATTATAAGAAAATGAAATTACAGACTAATATCCCTTATAAACTTAGATAACAAAAATGTTATACAGAATATTAATAAATTGAATTTAGCCACATATAAATCAGATGATACATCATGATTATGTAGGATTTATGCCAGAATTCAAGGCTGGTTTTATATTCAAAAATGACTTGCTGGGTGCTGGGTGGCTCAGTCAGTTAAGCCTCTGACTCTTCATTTGGTTCAGGTCATGATCTTGGGGTTGTGAGCTCAAGCCCCAAGTCACACTCCGCACACAGCATGAAGTCTGCTTGGGATTTTCTCTCTCTGTCCCTCCCCCCACCAACGCATGTGCACGTGCTCACTCACTCTCACGCTCTTAAAAATTTTTTTTAAAAAAGACTTGCTGTATAAGCAGTATAAGTTTTATCATCACTTAACTGTAAATAGAAAAACAGAAATTCCTTTTCTATAATTCCTTTCTACCTAGTACTTTAATGTGTAAATTCCAGCCACCTCATTAACCCTGATCTCCACTTACTGTCTTAGCTCAGTAAGGCTGCTTACTATCATGAGGCTTCTCCCTATGGTGCAGTCTGGAAAGTGCTAACAGAGAGCTGGTATGATTGTGGGCCTTACTCTGTTTTCCTTCCCTCAGGGATTACAGTCCCATGTTGCCTGTTTTCAAGCATCTGAGAGCAGTTATTTCACATATTTTGTCCAGTTTTTAATAGTTTACAGTGGGAATGCTCGCCTTGTGGAAGCAGAAATGTTCCCCACACTTTCTGTCATTTTTATGCAGTAGGTATGAGGTGATAGTATGGCATTTCATACATAAATTCGTTTTTACATATTTATGTTTTTCTGCTTTCTGGTGTGGTTGCATGTCTTTATTTATTTACTTACTTATTTATTTATTTGACAGAGGAGAGTGATCACAAGTAGGCAGAGAGAGAGGGGGAAGCAGGCTCCCTGCTGAGCAGAGAGCCCAATGTGGGCCTGATCCCAGGACCCTGAGATCGTGACCAGAGCTGAAGGTGGAGGCTTTAACCCACTGAGCCACCCAGGCACACTATGTCTTCATATTTATTGGTCATTCATGTTTCATGTGCCCTTTTCTATAGATTTGTCTTTTTCTTATTGATTTATAGATTTTTTTTGGTGCATTCTGTATGCCAGTCCAGAGTTGATTATAAAGTAAAATTTTTTATAGTGTTCCTATTTACATTTGGTCTTTTAGTTCTCTGGTTGAAATTAATTTTTATAAATGGTGTGAGGGAGGGATCTAATTTATATTTTCCCCTATGAATTATCAGTGGTCCTAGCATAATTTTTTAAATTAAAATTCACTACTGACATTTAAAAAAACCCAACTCGGGGCACCTGGGTGGCTCAGTGAGTTAAAGCCTCTGCCTTCAGCTCAGGTCATGATCTCAGCGTCCTGGAATTGAGCCCTGCATGGGCTCATTGCTCAGCAGAGAGCCTGCTTCCCCGCCCCCCCGCCGCCCCCGCCTGCCTCTCTGCCTACTTGTGATCTATCAAATAAAAAATAATTAATTAATTAAAAAATTAAAAAACCTAGCTCTATTATGTATTAACCTTCTGTATGTGTATACTACAATGTCCCAAGTTACCTTATTTTTTCTTTTTCAGTGGTCTTTTTGTCTATTCCTGCCCCAAATCATGTAGTTTTAATTAGTGTACATAGTAAGATTAGTCTTCTCTTCTTCATCATAAAAATCATCTTGGCTCTTCTTGGCTCTTCATTTTTCCTGGTAAATTTTAAGAGCAACTCTTCAGGTTCCAGCAAAACACCCTCTTGATTGATTGCAGCATCATGTTGCAATCCAAATTTCATTCCCTATGTATTCATTGGAGAAGACACTGAGTCTTCTCTTTCAAGAATAATGGTATATTTTTGTTATTTATGTCTTTTATATAGTTCATAAAAGTTTTGTAACTTTCTTTGTAAGAGTCTTTCTTGTCTTTTGTTAGACCTCTCAAATTACTTACATTCGAACTCGGTCACCATATTGTGAGGAAACTCAGGCCACATGTGGGGGTTCTGACACTAGCCCCAGCTAGACCTTCAGTTAAAAGCCTGAATTAACTATCAGACATGAGTGATTTAGCTTTCACAGGATTCTACCTCTTAGCTTTCTCGTTTTCTAGCTGAGGTCTTAAGACATCATGGAGCAGAGAAGTTGTTCCTTTGTGTTCTCTCTGAATCTCTGACCCAAAGAAACTGTGATAATAACTGTTAAGCCACTAAATTTGGGATAATTTGTTACTAAGCATTAGAAAATTAAAATACCAAACATCATTCAGATTATGATTTGGCTGCTTCTTTAGGCCTGCCTAAGGAACACATAACTGCAATATTCTAATATGTACACTGAGGAATATTTCTCACCCTAAATTAATAAACTGGCATTTATTACAATGTCGTGAACTGGGTTAATTTATATTTGTACTGTGTATGATTAAAAAAAACATGTATTTGAGTGTATAAGCAGAGGAATAGACTCAGACATTAACTCAAAGATATCTATATTTAGTTGTATAGTCTTTCTAAATAAGTTTCATAAACTGACACCAAAGAGTATAGTGTAAAACTTCCTTACTACATTTTCATAAAGATTCTAAATCTTCAAAAATTTTTTCACAAAGTTTGCTAAAATCATATGAATTAGTATAATCAACCAGAATGTATATTCAACTACATAGGTATTATTTTTCTCAAACAGTTTATTTTATGAACCTTAAGGCCTCATGTGACCCTAGTTCCTTTGAGGAAGAACCAGTCTTGAAAGTCACATCACCTTACTTTTTATGACCTAGAGTTGCAAGTCGGGTAGCTTCACTAATGCAATACTGAGTCTGTTCCCTAGAAACAAGTCACCAAGTCTAGCCCACATTCATAGGAGATTAAATTAAACCTTTTGAAGAGAATAGTGTCAGATAATTCATGGACAAAACTTAAAACTAGTACACTTGCTCAGTATAAAATTAGAACCAAGGAAGTTTTATAAATACTGGTATTAGTCTAAAATATCCTAGTTCTCTCATAGCAGGGGATATAGTAATGTTCAGACACCATTAATGGTTCTGGTAGACTTGAAATCGTTTGGCTAAAGTTTTTTCTCATTGGTTAGTGTTTAGGTGGATGCTATCTTGTGTTCACTTCTGAAGAGGTTAAAAAATAATGATGAGAGAGTGCATTCCAACCTGTGCATATAAAACAGGAAACTTCCAAATGTCAGCATAAATGGAACATGGGATATAAAAGGGGGAAAAATGGGAAATGAACTTGGAAAGGTGGTGGCTCTCAGTTTCTCCTCCTCTCTTTCACCTTCAACTTTAGTTATCTTTACATTTTTAAAGTTGGTAGCATTTTCTACACCATAATTAAGTTTTCTCTAAACTGTGATTCTAAAAGTCGGAAGTCAGTGAGCATGGCTTATGTTGTGTGACTGTATAGGCTTCAGAACCACATAATGTAATTACATTTCCTTATATAGTCTTTTTAGAATTTCCTGGAGTTTCTAATTGTGTTTCTTTTTCTTGTGCTTTTGACATACTCTCAAGTTTTTCTTCTGTATAATAAGATATCCTATTCATTGATCCTCCTGTAGGCATCAGGAAGCCATGTGGCTTCTTTTCCTCCTGTTCTGAATGGCTTAGTTGTTCTGTAGGACTTTACTGCTTTCCTGGATTGATTTCCCTATTCCTGGATTCCACTCCTTTCTTTTTCCTTTATTGCTGCATCATGTCCTCAGGTAATTTCCGAAGAAAGGTTGTGAGGGTGCTAATTTTTCAAGTATTTGCATGTCTGAAAATGCCCTTATTGAATCATTATACTTTATTGATAGTTGGCTAGTTACACAATTCTAGACTGGCATTCAAATTCAAATGATATAGCCTCATTATCTTCTGGCATCGCCCTTGCTAATAAGAAATCTAACGGGTAAAAAAAAAAAAAAGAAATCTAATGGGTCTGCCTCTGGTTCTTTTGTGAGTTAATTTTTTTTTTTTTTTTTTAATCTGAAAGCTTTTAGTCTTTTCTCCTGGGCATCTGAAATTTCAAAGTGATAGGCTAAATTAACCTTTTGTTGGGGACATTTTTTTGGTTGTTGTTTATGTAGCTTTCTTTCGCGTTTCAAGGCATTCCTTTAATGTCTGGTGAGCCTTTACTTAATGTTAGTGAACATTCTCTTTGTTATTGTAGGATTACACACACACACATCTATATTCTTTTTGTTTAGTCTTAGAGCGAAGGGGAAGAGATAAACAAATTTGTCATTTCTTATATGCATTGTGAATCTCTAAGTGGGTAAGGATACAGAATACACCTATTAGAGAAACAGTTGATATTTCAAAGACTATAGTCTTATACTTGTTCTTGCATTCTAAGTGATTTGAATACCATTTTCATTACAGATTTGTATTGTGATCTTGGGCATACTATGTAGTGTGGGCTCTAATAATACTTTACATATTGTAAAGCAGTGACAGACTTTTTGACTGCAAACTATAATACATTTTATAAACACGTTGTACTCATATACATGCAACACCTTAATTTTTTTTAAAAGATTTGAGAGAGAGAAGAGCATGCATGTGAGAGTAGGGGGAGGGGCAGTGAGAGAGAATCTTCAAGCATATTCCCCCCCTGCACATGAATGGGGGGAGGGAGGCTTGATCTTAAGGACCCATGAGATCCTGATCTGAGCTGAAACCAAGAGTCAGATTATTTAACCAACTGAGCCACCCAGGTACCTTGCAACATATTGATATTTTATATATTAAAATTCTGGTCGTGACCCACTAAAATGATCTACTACCCACTAGTGGGTTGCAGTTCACACCTTGAGAAACAGTTCTCTAGAGCAGTATTCCTTAAAATGTGAGCCAGATACATATTCACACTGTGTATTGAAAAAAAACTAGAGATAAGTAGGGAAACCTAACAGGATTTTTGTGAGGTTTTTGTGGGATTTTGTTTGTTTGTTTGAAGATTTGTTTATCTTAGCAAGTATGAGGGAGCATGCACAGGCTGGAGGAGGGGCAGAGGGAGGGAAAGTGTCTCAAGCAAACTCCCCACGCAGGCCTTAACAACTCTTGAGATCATGACCTGATTTGAAACCAAGAATTGGGTGCTCAACCAGCTCCACCACCCAGGCGCCCCAGGGCTTTTGTGAGTTTTAAGAGTTGTGTTTATCTTTAGAGATGAAATGTCTCACTTTACCAGAGTTGTCTTGATTCTCTTTCTGCCTAAGACCATGCAGGGATTTCTACAGTAGTGAGAATTTTTTAGTGGTATCAAATTTCAGTCTTGAAAAAAAGGAAAACAGTTAAGATGCATTTGAAAAACTCATCTTCCAGTCAAGTTTAAACCAATTATGTATTTTGCAAAAGCAAGGCTGCACATCTATTTTTTAGATAATTTTTTGTGCAGTTTTTCTTGTATTTTCCATAATTTCCGTAATGGGGATTTAGTAATGTTTTTTAGAAGAACACTTTAATAAATCCTTAGCTCTGACGTTGTTGAAGAGATAAATGTAAATTGGTATTTCAGATCATAATATTAAGTTGTAATCAAATTTCCTTGAGGAATTTTAAAGACTTAAGGCATTTAAAATTGTTGAATATGATATACTGTGATAATAATTACTGGTAAAAATTGCTGGTCTAAATTGCTCTTAAGTAAATACTTAGGGAGGTCAAAATATACCTCTAGGTTTACGACAGGAATGGGTTTTTCTCTTCATTTAAATGGCAGTCACTAGGATTTTAAATACTCATCATTTGTTTGTTCCTGATTTATTTATACATTTTAAAAGAAATTAATAATCTATTTGATTTAGATACATGTCATCATTTCGAGAAGAGCTGGTTTAAACTGCTCCAGCAAAAATTTGGGGTCTCTTCTGGTAATTAATTTTAAGGTGACTAAACAAATACTGTGTTGTACTCAGGGGATGATGCAAAACAATTACATTGTGTGCATCTACCATTCCACTTGCTGTATGATGTAGTACTGTAGGGTGTTCAGATATTTTCTTGTGAACGTACATGTTTCCACAGGTGATTTTTTGTGTGTGTGTTTGTGTGTGTGATTTTATTTTTATTTTTTTTATTTTTTTTAAAGATTTTATTTATTTGACAGAAACACAGTGAGAGAGGGAACACAAGCAGAGGGAGTGGTAGCGGGAGAAGCAGGCCTCCCGCCGAGCAGGGAGCCCGATGCGGGGCTCGATCCCAGGACTCTGGGATCATGACCTGAGCCGAAGGCAGCCACCCAGGCGCCCCAGTGATTTTATTTTTAAACCACAAAGTGAACTTCTGGTAGAAAAGACCAGTGAATATTTCAGATAGGGAATGCAAGGCAAAGAAGCTATCACCATAGGAACTGGAATCGACATTATCCATATTGAAAATGGCAAACGGATAATTAACATTAGCCCACTAAAAATGACCAAGTCAGAACAATATGTGACATTACTGCCTAAATAGTAGACATTGCCAAACTAAAATATCATTGAGAATAACAGACTTCATTTGCAATTCTTACAATAGTGAAGTTTGAAGTGGCCAATGTAGATTTTGTCAATGCTTTTTACATTTAACAAAGAGAATTATTATGCCTTCTTTTTCTCACAAGTTGTTGTTCATATTGATGACATATAGCCAGACTATAGTCTGATCTTTTTTCAACCTATTGAAATATATTTTTTTCTTTTCTTTTTTTTCTTATGAGAAAATTCCGTATAAATTGTGTTTCAGAAAAGTACCTAAGAGTTGGGACATATTAAACATCTACAAGTACAAAGCATTTTGTAACTTTTTTTTTAATTTCATAACTTCTTGATGAAAACCATAATTGTCTTTTCTTCCTAGGATAACCATTATAAAAATGTTTTTGACCTATATAAAAATGTTGGATGTCATGAACCTAGAAGTTTCTAATCTCTTGAAGACCGGAAATTATCTCTAGCTTTCAGAACTAAGGATTGTTTTGAAAGTTAAATTAGCACATATGAAATACTTAATATTGTGTTTGGCATGAAGGACACAGTAATGTTAGCAGAAGTTTTTTATTTTGTAGCACAGCAAACTGCTTAGTAAGAACATGTACTTACAGGAGGGTTAGGTGGGAAAAGATTTTTCTATTCTTTAATACCTAAAAATAATTGAAAGTTGGAAATGTCTATTTTAGGAGCACCTGGGTGGCTCAGTTGGTTAAGTGTCTGCCTTCAGCTTGGGTCCTGGTCCCAGGATCCTGGGATTGACACCTGCCTGAGTCAGGCTTCCTACTTAGCAGAGAGGCTTCTTCTCCCTCTCTTCCCTGCTCATGCTACTTCTGTCTCTCTCTCTCAAATAAATAAAATAAAATGTCTATTTTAACTGAGCCAGAGGAGTTGAAATAGTAACTGATTTCTAAATATTTCTAATGTTTGGGAAGATCCAGGTGTGACCTAGCCCATCTGATAAGTAGGTAATGCTAAGATAAAGTTCTAGAGGAGAAAAATAAATTAAGTCTTTAGGTTCAGAAATGAGTTACTGAATAGAGAAAAACATTCATTTCTTTCTGGAGAAGACTCTCAGAGTTAGGTGCCCAGAAAATGAAACTTGTTTTTTCTTTGTATGGAACATATTCCTGAATCTTCCATTTGCCAATCCTAGAAGTCATTTTGTGTCTTCTGACATGTTAGCTACAGTCTTCTGGCCTGTGCTGTAAGAGAAGAATGCCTTCCATTTGTATTCTCTTTTGAAACATGTGCATTCAGCTTCATGATCATTATCTTATTTAATTCATTTAAATCTACCATCAAGATAGATTATTGACAAAAATGGTCATTGTTATACATTCTTAAGATGGATTTGATGGTAATAAATTACTATCCATGCCACTTCTGATATCCAGCACCAATTTGAACTTATTCTATAGCCTGTTTTTTAGTGCATAATCTTTATTCCTCAAATTTAAGAGTTTTTTCTTCCTTTTTTAAAAGACTTATTTATTGGTTTATTTCAGAGAGAGGGGCAGTGCAAGAGTGTGAGGGGAAGGGAGGAGCAGAGAGAGGCTTTTTTTTTTAAAGAGTTTTTTTCAAACATCAAATACGTATTTGTTGACTCTTTATATACCGTACGCTAGATGTAAAAGAAAAAGGAACCTTGTTCAGTGAATGATCCTTGCATTTGAGGAACCTGAAATCTTTTGGTGGGTAAAATAAGAAATATTCGTTAAATATAAGCCTGAAGGTAATGCGTACTCAACTGTATGTTTGAGACTGAGTACTGTAGATGTTGAGAGAAGGGAGGGATCACTGTATCCTGACTTACTACCTAAGGGAAATTTTGTGAAGAATGTGAGATTTAAGTTTATTCTTAGAGGGTGAGTAGGATTTGGAAACAGGAGAGGAAATCTGGTAAGGTAGTTCAGGTAGGGAAAAGAGTTTAAGCAAATACATGGCCTTTGGAGAACAAGAAAAGGAGTGATTTCATGTTGAGGAGCGGGTAGCAAGAGGAAGAAAAGAATTAGGTCTGGCTAACAAGGTGACCACATATTAAAAGGGGCTCTTGTATGAATTTGAATTGCTTTTAGCATAAGGAAATATAGTTTAAAAATATTTTAAAACTCAGAACTTAGTTAACTTGTA
>CM053618.1:30866837-30885079 GCA_028646535.1 Procyon lotor
GCTTAATGACTGAGCCACCCAAGCGCCCCCATCTTACACTTTTTCAAACTAAGTTTCATTGTAGTAGACATCTATATTATTTTTTTTAAGATTTATTTATTTGTTTATTTATTTGACAGAGAGAGAGAGAGATTACAAGTAGGCAGAGGCAGGCAGAGAGAGAGGCAAAAGCAGGCTCCCCGCTGAGCAGAGAGCCTGATATGGGGCTTGATCCCAGGACCCTGAGATCATGACCTGAGCTGAAGGCAGAGGCTTTAACACTGAGCCACCCAGGCGCCCCTGATTTTTTAAAATTTAATTTTGATAGTCAAAAAACTTAAATGAGCTAATTGAAGGTCCTTGTTTACAGATGTGAAAATTCAGAATTGAAGTTTTGTTAGTTTTCGAATGTTGGAAACAAAAGTATTTAATACATTTGTTGGAGTCAAATCAATATAGTGTGCCCATATTTTTGTAGTAAGTAGACGGTAAAACAATAAGCATTTACTGAATGTCTGTTGTGTGCCAGGCACTGTGTTAGATGTGAGGTGGTGGGGAGTGAGAGAGAGACCCAGAGATAGAGTTAAGATCACACTTGTTTCCCATCTTTAGTGGCCTCATAGTTTAGGAGTGTTGTAAAACACAATTGCCATATAATATAGCACAATAAATGTTACAGTAGAGATACACACCTAAGATACATTTGGGTAGAAGTGGATTAACCAATTAGCTTTAGTGTCTTAGACAGAATTTCTGAGGGGAATATGTTTCTGCTGAAATGTAATAAATGGGGAGAGTTCCCAGGGTGGGAATGTGGGAAAAGCAGCATTCCAGGCAGAAGAAACTGTAAAATATTCACAAATTCCAGGGAATATAGTTTAACCAAAGTGAGGGTACATGCTGGAAGGTGTTGAGAGATGATTGTTGACAGTAGACAGCTGAATTTTGTATACAATCCTGAGGAGTTTGAGCTTCAATTTGTAATTTTTGGTGGATCATTGAAAAGTATTGAGTGTGATCAGATTGATTTCTCCTTTTAGCAAGATTTTAGCTTTTAAGATTGTTTAGAAGATAAAATCAGGAATTGGTAGTAGTCATGGGAACAGGCAAGAGGAGCAGGTAGGGTATCACTTTTGTATTCTAGATGATGGATGATGAAGGGCATTAAAATGGCAGTGGGAATGACAAGAAAAGGATAGATTCCAGATATGTTAAACAGAATCAGTAACATTGTTGATTATGAATAGTGAGAAAGGAGGAAAAGTCCATTATGTTTCCTGGTTTCTGGCATGAATGATGAGATTAGATGGATGAATTTTTCAGTAGATTTTTATTCCTCATTAGATTTTTGAGAGAAGCTTTATGTGTGATAGCTTCTAAAAAATTAATAAACATATTAAAGGTAATTTCTGAGTAGGTTATTTCTAAGGTTTTTTTTTTAATTTTTATTTATAGATGCCACTTCCAATGAACAACAAGAGCTTTTCTGTCAGAAGTTGCAGCAGTGTTGTATACTGTTTGATTTCATGGACTCTGTTTCAGACTTGAAGAGCAAAGAAATTAAAAGAGCAACACTGAATGAACTGGTTGAGTATGTTTCAACTAATCGTGGTGTAATTGTTGAATCAGCATATTCTGATATAGTAAAAATGGTAAGATTTATATAAATTCAAGTAAGATCTAAGGTGTAATTATGAATTACTGAGACTGATTTTTAATAAATGTGCAATAATCAGTGTACTCAAAATGTTTTTTAAATAGTCCATTTGAAAGATTATCTATTCATTCCAGAGATGCTCTCATTGCTTATAATAATTTGAAAATTCAGTAGCCACAGTGGCTGGTGGCTGTCATATTGTATAGTGCAGATCCAGAGCTTAGGAGAAAGATGTAGGTTTGAGATTATACAGATTGATAGTTAATATCGTAGGGCTGAATTGTCACTAAGGGAGAATGTCTAAAGTTGAAGAACAATGAAAAACTATGGGATTCTCTACATTCCAGCTGTTGAGTAAAGGAGTCAGATCTAAAAAATTATATTTAGAATATTTTAATATATTTATAGTGCCTATAACACTTGAATTTTATTAAAGACTCAAGACCTTTAAAATTTTAAATAACAAACAAGTGTATGAAATCTCTGAAAAATAAATTACTGCTAATTTTACTAAAGTAAGGTTGTTTGGGATATTGTTTATTAATAATTCAACCTTATTCTCCATCAAATAGTAGAAATTTATTTAGGATTTGTGATTTTTGTATTTTGGTGCATAGTAACAAAATACAAAAAATTTAGTTGGAATAATTAGAGAGGCACTGAGTACATAATTGAAGCTTAAATGTTACCCAAATATAGAAGGTTATAGCAAGTATAATTTGCACTTGTCTTCATTTCCTTCCCCTTGCCTAATATATGTTCTGGGGGAAGAGCAAAATGTAGTTAAATTTGGCCCTATTGTACTAGTTGAGTTTTCTTTCATCACCCTGTACTAGGAAATATTGTTAGGTTTTTTTTTAATTGAAAATAAAAGCGTTAAAGAATTTTTATTTTTTATTTTTATTTTATTATTTTTTAAAGATTTTATTTATTTATTTGACAGAGAGAAGAGAGATCACAAGGCAGAGAGGCAGGCAGAGAGAGGGGGGGAAGCAGGCTCCCTGCTGAGCAGAGAGCCCGATGCCGGGCTTGATCCCGGGACCCTGAGACCATGACCTGAGCTTAAGGCAGAGGCTTTGACCCATTGAGCCACCCAGGCGCCCCTTTAAAGAATTTTTAAATGATTAGCTGTACAGAGAACATTGATCAAAATAAAATTGGCTTCTGAAACTCTCATAGACAGCAAAAAGTGACAATTTGAAAACGGAAATATTGACTACTGATAAACTTGTTTTTTGTTTTGCGTTTATCATTAAAATATGTTCGGGGAAAACAGTATTTCCATTTTACTGATTTCAAGTGGCTTGTGTTCATGAATTTTGAAAATACTGGAAAAGGTACTTTTATTTTTATCTCTGTAAAGGTACTGACTTGAGGGGGCACCTGGCTGGCTCAGTGAGTAGTGCATGCAACTCTTGATTCCAGAGTTGTGAGTTCAAGGCCCATGTTTGGTGTAGAGATTACTTAAAGTTATTGACTTGGATATTAAAATGACTTAAATATTTGCATATTGAAAATGCTCAAATATTTGAGTCAAATTATTCTGTAATTTGCAGTGTAATAATAAATTCTGGGATTTAATTTCTATCCCCAGGAAAAACAGTGTGTATGTTTTGTCTTTTTTTTGTTGTTGTTGTTAATTTCTGGGCACTTAATTTCTAGATAAAGCTGTAAAGCTCTTTTTTTAAAAAATATTTATTTGAGAGAGAGAGAGATCACAAGTAAGCACAGAGGCAGGCAGAGAGGGGTGGAAGCAAGGCTCCCTGCTGAGCAGAGAGCCCAATGTAGGGCTTGATCCCAGGACTCTGAGATCATGACCTGAGCTGAAGGCAGAGGCTTTAACCCACTGAGCCACCCAGGTGCCCCTGTAAAGCTCTTATGTATATTTGTTATATATAGTTACTTTTGTTGGTGGCTACAAGGCTTTTTTTTTTTTTATTTTACTACCAGTAATAAGTATGATCTCAAAGGCAAATTATGCCCTCTTATAGGATATATTTCCTTCTCAAGTTTTATCTATGACTTTCTGCCATTCTTTGTGAATTTCATATCCATCAAACTCTTGGTTCTGCCTTCATGTTGAATTCTAGTGGATCAGATTCTAGGTTATTCCTTTCTAAGTGTTATGGTTATAGTAATTGACTTTTAGCAGTTCTTTGGCTTATTCTTCATAAGAGTTGGAAATTCGCTTGCACTGCTAAACAGCTCTTATTTCATCCTTTATTTCCTAAATAGTTTATTTCAGGTGACCAACTCCTTAATAGTATGGCCCTAAATGTTTACTAAACCAAGTGGTCTCTCAGTCTGTTATCATTCTTCAAAGACTTGTGAGTTGGCACCACAGTCTAACCTTTGCTGGTGAAAAAAGATGTGAAATTTACCTTGGTGCTGAGACAGTGTGAAGGATGAAATTAAAAATATTGTATTTCATTGACCTGAAATGAAGAACCTCACATCCTGATATCAGAAAGATAAGCCTTAAAAAAAAAAAAAGGCTCAGAGTAGATGAAATACCAATTAAATCACCAGTGGTGTATTATAAACTATGTAATAGCAGTGAAAGTATTCTGCCCTTCCACCCCTCTCCTTAGTGTGGTGTGTATGTATAGCAACAGAGATCTTTTATCAAACTCTTTTCGATTGTAAGGTAAGTAAATGGCTGGATTAGAATATGGAGGGAATTGCAGAAAGATGAAAAGGATCAAGTTAGAGATAGGTAGAATTAGGAACTTTATGCTTTTCCCTCCATAATCCCTTCCCCTCCTTTTTTTTTTTAATCCTGTTAAGCAATACGTGTAAAGAACAACTTGTAATTTAAGGAAGGAGGAATCTAGAGGAAATCTGTAATCTTTAGTAGGTTGACATCTGAAGAAGTCATAGTTACAGGAGAGAGAAAAGAGAAAGCCTACCTTCTTTATATCTTGATGAGGCTTATAGGTTTTGAACTAGACTCATAGTAACAACTTAACTCTTTCCTTAAAGTTATCTTTAAAATATTTCATTTACATTGTTTAATTATACAATGAAAAATATAAATCTGAATCTCTTTTTCTTTACAGATCAGTGCTAACATCTTCCGTACTCTTCCTCCAAGTGATAATCCAGATTTTGATCCAGAAGAGGATGAACCCACGCTTGAGGCCTCTTGGCCTCACATACAAGTATGAAACATATTATATATTGACAATTTTTGCATTTTTGATATTCTGCTGAAACCATTGTGGTTCTCTTTTAGATCTAAGTGTCTGTTTAAAATATTTGACTTTTAGTATATGTTCTTATCATTATTTTCCCAAAATGTTTTTACTTTTTTTGTGATTAAGTACATTCACAGTGCTATATAATCATCACCACTTCTAGTTCCAGAATTTTTTCATCACCCCAAGTGGAAACCCCTTCACATTAGCAGTCATTTTCCATTCCCCTAACCCCACAGTCCCTGACAACAACTTATCTACTTTCTTTCTCTATGGATTTGCCTGTTATGAATATTTAATGTTAAGTAAAATCATATAGTATGTAGCCTTTTGTGTCTGGGTTCTTTTATTTAACATAGTATTTTCAAGGTTCAACAATGTTGTTGCATGTGTCCATACCTCATTCTTTTTAATGGCTGAATAATATTTCATTTTCTGAATATATCACATTTTGTTTATCCATTAATCAGTTGATGGATGTTTTGGGTTATTGTAACAAGAGCTATTATGAACATTCACATACCAACCATGTACAATTTTTTGTTTTAACATATTTTCCATAAATTTTGATAAGTTGTGTTTTCATTTTCATTCACCTCAAATACTAATTTTCCTGTGATTTCTTCTTTATATTTTAGGAATATTTTTAATTTCTACAGATTTGTGACTACCACATTTCTTTCTGTTACTGATTTCTCATTATTTCATTGTAATTGTAGAATATACTCTGAATATTTTCAATCCTTTAAGTTCATTGAGGATTGTATTAGGGCCTCACCGACAGTGTATTCTGAAGAATGTTTCATGTGTGCTTGAGAAGAATGTGTTCTGTGGTTGTTTGGTAGAGTGTTCTGTAGAAATCTGTCAGGTCTAATTGGTTTACTAGGTTGTTCAAGTCTTCCATTTCCTTGTTGATCTTTTATTTCTATCTTACTGAAAGTGAGATTGAAGTTTTCAGCTATTGTTGAATTGTATATTTCTCTCCAATTCTGTAAGGTTTTTCTTCATGTGTTTTGGGGCCCTGTTGTTAGCTGCTTATGTTTATAATTGTTATATCTTCCATCTGGATGTTCCTTATCATTATAACCCTAGAAAGTTTCTCAGACTTAGTCTCTTGGTTACTATTTGTATGATATATATTTTTCATCTTTTTACTTTTAATCTTTTTTTTTTTTTTTTGAAGATTTTATTTATTTGACACAGAGAGAAAGAGATCACAAGCAGGCAGAGAGGCAGGCAGAGAGAGGGGGAAGCAGACTCCCCGCTGAGCAGAGAGCCCGATGCGAGGCTCGATCCCAGGACCCTGAGATCATGACCTGAGCCAAAGGCAGAGGCTTTAACCCACTGAGCCACCCAGGTGCCCCTTAATCTGTTTTTTTGAATCTAAATTGTGTCTTGTAAAAGTTGGATTGTTTTTTTTATTTATCAGTTTCAACAATCTCTGCCTTTTGATGAATGTTTAATCCATTTATATTTAATGTAATTACAGATAAGGTAGGGTTTACATCTGCCATTTTGTTATTTTCTATATGTCTTATGCCTTTTTGTTTCTCTAGTCTCCATTACTGCTTTTTGTATTAAACAGGTATTTTCTAAGGTACCATTTTAATTCCTTTTTTTTTTTTTTTTTAAGATCCCAGGACCCTGGGATCATGACCTAATAAGCCAAAGGCAGATACTTGGCCAACTGAGCCATCCAAGCAGCCCTACCTTTGTTTTTTTTTAACTGTATTTTAAATTTTTTTAGTAGTTACCCCAGGGATTACAGTTAGCGTCTTAAAACAATCTAGTTTGGTTGAATACTAACTAAATTTCAATAATATACAAAATTTTGGTCCAATATACCTCCATTGCCTCACTTACCTCCTTTGTAGTATTATTTATGGTTTTGTCATACAAATTAGATCTTCTTTTTTTTAAGATTTATTTATCTGAGAGAGAGACAGAGTACTGGGGGAAGGGGCAGATGGAGAAAGGAAGCCGACTATCCACTGAATCGGGAGCCGGACATGGCTCAGTTTCACAACTCTGAGATCATGACCTGAGCTGAAACCAAGAGTCAGATGCTTGACTGACTAAGCCATACAAGTGCCCCACAAATTAGTTCTTTATACATGCCCACCTATAAAATTTTGTAATTATTGCTTTATGTGGTTGTCTTGTAGAGCAGTAGAATAAATGAGTTATAAATACATTTATAGTGTCTTTTATATTTATGTATAGTTGACCCTTGCACAATGCACAAAACCAGTTTAAACTGTATAGGTCTACTTATATGCAGATTTTATTTGATAAATACAGTACAGTACTGTAAGTGTATTATCTCTTCCTTATGATTTTTAAAAAATTTTAATTCTAGTATAGTTAATATGCAGTGTTATATTAGTTTCAGGTATATAGTGTAGTGATTCATCAATTCTGTACATTACTCAGTGATCACTGTGATAAGTTTACTCTTAATCCCCTTCATCTGTTTCACCCATTCCACCGAGCCACCTGCCCTGTGGTAACTATCAGTTTGTTCTCTTTAATTAAGTCTGTTTTTGGTTTGTCTCTTTTCTGTTTTGTTCTATTTTCTTTTTTTAGATTCTACATAGGAGTGAAGTTACATGGTATTTGTCTTCCTCTGACTTATTTCACTTAGCACTATACTTTCTAGATCCATCCATGTTGTTGTAAGTGGCAAGATTTCATTCTTCTTTATGGCTGAGTAATATTCTATTTTGTGTGTGGGGGTGTATGTAATATCCCATTTTGTGTATATACACACAGCACATCACCTTTATCCATATTTATTTATCAGTGGACACTTGGGCTACTTCCATAATTTGGCTGTTGTAAATTATGCTGCAATAAACATAGGGGTGCCTATATCTTTTTGAATTAGTTTTCATATTATTTGGGTGAATACCCAGTAGTGTAATTACTGGATTGTAGAACAGTTCTATTTTTCATACTGTGTTCCATAGTTCCCGCACTAGTTTGCATTCTCCCTTATGATGTATTTTTTAATAAATTTTTTTTCAGATTTTTATTCATTTGAGAGAGAGAGAGAAGCAGACACCCCGCTGAGCAGGGATTCCCTCTCCCCCAACCTGGGGCTCAATCCCAGGGTCCTGGGAACATGACCTGAGCCAAAGCAGACTCTTGACCAACTGAGCCCCCCGACTCCCCAGGCACTCCTGGATAATCTCTACTGGTCTACCTTCACATTCAATTATTCTTATGCCATCTCACATCGTTTTGGGTTGTTTTGTTGGTCAGCAGGTTCACTGAAATCCTCACTGTGCCATTCAGAAGTCTGGAGCACTTCTCTTTAGTTGAGACTGAGGGAGGGATAGTCTTTCTGACCTAAATGCTGTTGTATGACAATTCACACCTCAAATGTAATTGGAAAATTGGTAATAAAAACTTAATTACATAGGCAGAACCAATTCTTCCATTAAGCCTTCCCTATTTCTGTCTAGCTCTAACTGCATCATTCAAATATGTGGCCTTAACATAATGTCATCTAGGGTTCACTCAGTAGAATCACACTGGCACTACTTTAGTTCATGCTTTAGTACTTAGAACTCTTCAGGTAGAATTCAGGGTAGGTCATCTTATACTACTTATAAACTGTTAACAAAGATTCCATTATATTCACATGTGTATAGTGTCTCTTCTGCACATGTTCTCATATATCTAGTCTTTATGATCATTGATTTTTGTTCCCCTGTTGTCTAGTTAAAATATACTCTGAGAATATTCAAATAACACTTTCTTATTTTTAAGCAAGGCTATGAGGGAAAAAGTAAAAGTTCAAAGGACTCTTGGCCTTTAATGCTTCAAATAAATTTTATATTCCAAAATAATATTAATGACCTGAAATTTGCAGGTAAGCACAATATGTTTTTTCTAGAGAATTTAATGAAGATGTCTCTACATAACCATTGGTACTCATTTATAAGCTGCTAATCATGATTAGCTAATTATATTATAGCAATACCAATATATTGAGCACTTATGTGTTTCAGAGATAGTGACAACTGCTTTATATACATTATCTCATATTAATACTTTTGGTGACACCGTAATACATTTTAGGGTAGGGTGATGGGCAATAAGGAGGGCACTTGATGTAATGTTATATGCAACTGATGAATCACTAAATTCTACCCTTGAAACTAAGACACTGTATGTTAATTAAATTGAATTTAAATTAAAAAAATTTTTAAATATTTTTCTATTTTATAGAAAAGCTTATATGAAGCTAAAAGAGATTAAGAATCCTGCCCAAGATTATAAAAGTAATAAATTAAAAAAAAAGTAATAAATAGCCAAATTAGGTTTACAACTCAAGTATTACTCCAGAGTACTTGCTCTTGATTTTCAAAAGCTTTAATGCCTCTCTTATAGTCTGTGGCCCTAAAGTAAATACACACCAATTCTTAATGAGACTTAATTCATACCTTTTTAGCTTCATTGTAACACCAGTAAACTAGATCTTCCAAATAATTCGGCTCGCCATACTTTTCTTTTTTTAGCCCTCATAAGTGCATTTTTAACAGTATAATTATATAGGTACGGATGTGCCTTAGGTAAATGGAACAAAAATTTATATATTACAAATTCTAACAAGAGAATTATTATTACAAAGCATGGTTAAATGGAAATGATTCTAGTGACAGACCTCTACTTAAGTCCCAGTTTTTATGCTTTTCTACATGTATGACCTGGTTAAGCTGCTTAACTTCTCTGCATCCTCCTTTATAAAACTGGAATAAAACAGGATTATATAAAGATTGAATGGGATAATGTATGCACAGAAACTAACACAGTTTTTTAAACTATACTGTTATCTCTTCCTTTGTTTTCTTAAAAGATAAGTATGTTTGGTGTGTGGGAAATAGTGTATTTTTGTTTTTATTGTTACCTTTATATGATATATGATACCCTTGGTTCTTTCTCCTATTGCTAATTTATTGATTCCCCAGCATGGACAATACTGAAATTATCAAAGAGGCTCTTCTTCCACTTCCTACTTACCTAATATCTAATGTAAAGTAATAATCCACTTACTCTCATAGTAAATACCTATATAGCAATTCAGAGCTTCTACTTTCCATACACTCTTCTTCATCCCCTCCCTGAACTTTATATTTGTATTATTGTATAATACTTAACATAGTTAGAACATGTAACTCTTGTATGCTACTATTCTGTTACTTTTCTGCCCGTTGCTTTTTTATTAGTTCTAGAGGTACTAATCATTTCTTGGTAATTTGGAACTTTTTTTTTTTTTTAAGTTTTTATTTATTTAAGTAATCTCTACATCCAATGTGGGACTCAAACTCACAAACCCTGAGATCAAGAGTAACATGCTCTTCCACTGTAGCCAGCCAGGCACCCCTGGACTCATTCTTTAGTAGAGGAACTCATGAAAATACTATTCTCTGAGTTTTTGCATGTACAACAGCAGTTTGTCTTTAGCTTTAATTTTTAAAGATTAACCTGATTTGATATAAAATCCTTGATCCATCTTTCCTTAGGTACCTTAAATATGTTATTCCATTGTCTACTGATTTCAGTCTGATTTTCTTTCCCTTATATAAAGACTTGGGTTGTTTTGTTTTGGTTTTTTTGCTTGGATGCCTAAAGGATGTTTTTCCTTTAATGGCCAGGTGCTTTACTGGTAATACGTAAGTGTTGATTTTTCTAGATAAATTTTCTCAGTTGAATATTCAGTACTCTTTCACTATAAAAATACACTTTTTAAATTTTTATTTCTGAAAAGTTTTCTTCAGTAATAATTTTTAGTATTTCTTTTGTTGCACTACTTTGTTTTTCTTCTTTGGGGATACCAGTTATGCATATGTCGGCTCTTCTTTGACTCTGTGTCTTTTAACTTTCTCTTAAAGTCTTATTTCTTTTTTAATTTTTTTTTTTTCTGTTAGACTGTTGTTCATCTTTCTTATTTCCATTCCCTTTTTCCTTTTTCAGTTACTCTAGTTGTAAGGCAGACTGACAGTGAGTATTAGAGACAGGTGAGAAGAAGGGAATGGGTATTATATTAGTCAACCAACAATGCCTGCCATAGGCTAGAATCATTGGAGGGAAGAGTCTGTCTTGAGTAAAATGAGAAAATGATATGTTTTTAATGACAATAGGATGGATAATCAGCAACATCAGCTATTTTCTATATAGTTTCTGGGAGGTAAAAAGAACCCCTGTTTTATATGTGGGTGCTAGCTATTACTTCTGATTACATTGTTGTTTTTATTTTGCTAGGACTTGTATTCTTAGTGGTCATTCCATTTTATTTTAAAAGACAAATTTATATTCTACACTCTTTGGGACACTTTAAGCAATAGTCTGCCTCTTTTATTTATTCCGTTTAGCATATATATATATATCTAAATAAAGTGAAAGAGGAATCCTAGGATTAGCAAAAGCTGATAAAATTTTTAAGATCAGCACATTAGAACTTATAGAACTAGAAAATTTGAAGTGCAAAACTTTTTAAATAGCATCATATAATCACATGTAGTTGGATAATCTGAAAAAGTATCCTCAGTCTTTGAATTTCTAAAAATAGTGTCTCCATTAAGATATTTTTATATGCTTATGGAAATTAACAGTGTTAATTTTGAGAACACTCAGCCAAACAAACAATATGCTTTCTATTTTTCACTGGTATGATTTTAAGTTTCATTTGAATTCCCTGAAACTAGCAGTTCTTTAACATTTTAGGAGGTGAGTGGTGAGTTGCTTTCAAAATACGATTTTTAAGAAATGGGTTTTCTCTCAAGACACAGAGACACAAATTTTCATATGTCCATGACCCCAATGAAAAGACTCTGCCCTAGATATATATGTTTAAAGTTAATCTTTCTCATAACTAAAATTTGGTATAGTTTTAAAATTTGGCAATTAAATGGTCTATGGACACCAGAAACTGCTGAATGCTGAGTGAGCTGATTTATAGGATCAGTCAGAATATAGTTGCTACATCATTATTTAATCATCTTTTTTTAGGGTGGAATATTAAAGCTGTTATGATAAATGAGATCGTAGGTAGTTGTAGCACTGACGAAATTTGCTCAATGAAAGTTTTTCTTTTGTTAATGTACTTTAAATCAATTTAGCTAGAATATTTTGTTCTGTATTAAAAGTTTCATTTTACATTTACTTGTCAGATGCTTGATTTTAGAAATTGATTTGACAGGATAGAAAACAAACATTAAATTAATGAGGGGAATAATAAGCAATTTAAAACCTTTCAAAATTTTGTTTCCCCAACCCTGTTCATGAATTTCCTAAAAATATGCTTAATTTATAATCTCTTTACTTTTTTTCCACACTGTAATGGAAATACTAATGAGCAATGGAAAAATGGAATAAATGAAATAAACAAAAAAGGAACAAAAGAAAAACTGTTTTAGTAGGTGACTGGTCATCTTTTAATTTACAAAATGTATTATTATATGGTAATTATTAACAGATGTAAATTATTTTTTATTTTCTTTCCTAAGCATTATTGTTTTGTATTTGTTGAGGACAAATGATTATAATTTTCTGTATACTGACTTTTAGATAATTAGGGAGGCTTGGCTGCTGTATTTGCCTGGAAAACAGGCAGATTATGTGGTATTTTTTCTTTTATTAGTTATTTTCTTAATTGGCACAGATACTTAAGATGTAATTATTTTATGTAGGGTACTGACTAAAACATAGACCTTTCTTTTTTTAGGAATAACCTGTATTTTAGGGACTAGAAACTTCTTTGTGACCTCTACAATTAGAAATTTAAACTGGGAATATATACATTTTACATTGTACACCTTCCATTCAAATAGCTCTTAGATTCAGTGTTCAGGCACTTAATATGAAATATCTCATTTAGTTCAGTATATGTTAAGTCTTACATGAATTCTTTCATATATTAAATCAATTTTAAAACCCATTTAAATTGGGACGCATGGGTGGCTCAGTGGATTAAGCCTCTGCCTTTGGCTCAGGTCCTGATCCCAGAGTCCTGGGATCCAGCCCTGCATCAGGCTCCTTGCTCAGCAGGGAGCCTGCATCTGCCCCTGCCTCTGCCTGTCCCTCCCCCCTTGTGCTCTTTCTCTTTCTGACAAATAAATCTTAAAAAAAAATTTAAATTCATTTTCTCTTAATAAAGTTTGGAAAACATTGGACCACCATATTCCTTGAAGAGAAAGCCTTTTGTTTATATACAGTTCATTAAAGTTTCTTCTTAGAAGACTTTTTCCCTCTCTGGGCCAAACATTTCCGGTTCCTTTAGCCTTTTATAATAGATCTTATTTTCAGATACTTTAATCATCTATATTGTTTTTGCTGTACCTTCTAAAGTCTTTTATTGGTGAAGATCAGAATTTTATATATTCTAGCTACCTAGGAAAGACATGGTCATTTGGAATAGAATGGTAAGATTACCCACTTTTAGTTATCTTTTTACATTTTGTACTTACCTTTTATCTTTTAGGGTATTTTTTTGGTTCCCAGAAGTAGGAGGATCAGGTGTACATTGAACATATGTGAAATTTGCCAGTTTACTAGAGAAATGAATCCATTGGTGAAAATATCTATCGTTCTATGGAGCACTGTTTCTTAGATTCTTAGAGCAAAATATTTCTTCATAAGGAAGAATATAGAGAAACTTTAGTAATTCCACAGAAATAGTCTCTCCGCAAGTATGATTTTTATTCATTTAGTAAATACTTGTATTCAAGGCATTGTTCTAAATATTGGGGGTAAAGTATTGAACTAATAATAAGCAAAATCTTTTATATCCTAGTGGAAAAGAATAAATAATAAATACTATGTTAGGGTATGATAAATATAAGAAAAAAAGTAATGCAGGATAACATTATATAGAGAGAGTGACAGTGGGGACATGGTACCATTTTATAGAAGCATAGTCAATTGTGCCATCTTGAAGATTTTCAGCTCTCTAGGTCACTAGTGTTTACTTCTGTTTGACTACTCAGCATGTGTTTATTAGATAACCTTTTGTTATCTCTTCAGTGGTGCTAAGTTGGCTGCATAAAAGCAGTTTGCTGCTAATCTTGACTGGTCACTTAATGTTCACTGTGTTAGGTAAATGATGGAGATGAAAACCATGTAAAAAATAATGTGGCATATGTTTCAACTGAATATGTGATTTAGAGGATTCAGCTTGATGACATGAAAGTCTCCCAAAAGACATGTGATTACTCTTAATTGTATTAAGCCTTAAGCCCTATATATATCTGATGCAAATCTTCAGAGGTAGAGTATATAGGCTAATGCATGCCATACTTGACTCATGTTTAACCTGGTCCCACCTGACCACAAATCTTAACTTCTACCTAACTAGGCATCTGCATAAAGATTCTGAGTCTCTGATTCCATACCCACCAACCCATACCCTACACCATCTGCTTCTCAAGACATGTCCTACCTTTCTATAATAAGCCCTTTTTCTTCTTGGCTTATCCAAAATCAAATATAGGGCTCAAGTTGCATGTCCTCCTTAAAACTTTTCTTACTGACTTTATTCCACAAAGATATAGCCCTTTTCTAAATGTCTCCTCCACTCATAGTCTGTGCCATACATTTTTAAAGCATTCATGCATGCATGCATTCATTCATTCATTCATTCATTTAGAACACAAGCTGGGGGGAGGGACAGAGAGAGAGAGACTCTCAAGCACACTCCCTGTTGAGTGCAGAGCCCAACATGGGGATTGATCTCATGGTCCTGAGATCATGACCTGAGCTGATATCAAGAGTCAGACGCCCAACTGCCTGAGCCACTCAGGTGCCCCTGTGCCATATAATTTTTGTGTATATATCATTTTATATATTTCTAGTTTTGTCTTCTCTCCCTAACAAGTGAATGAGCTTTTTTGGAGCTGTACAATGTCCATTATCTCTTCACACTATACGTAGCTATAAGGAAAATTTCTGACACCAAATGTGTCAATTTCCCACACCAAGAAATTCATCACTTCTCTGTGAACACCAACTGGGTGTCTTAAAGTTTATTCACGTATGTCGCTAATGACAGAGTTACCACAAGTTAAGGGCTCAGTCCCATGAGACCACGCTCCACTTCACACTGTAGTCCTGAGTCTTGGTCTCTTGTACTTCTGCCCAACTAGCTCTAAGTCTGAGGTTCCCACAACCCACTCCTCCAGTTTGATAATTTGCCATAACTGCCATAGAACACAAGGAAACACTTCACTTATTGTTACTTACCAGTTTATTATAAAGGATACGACTCAGGAACAGTCAAATGAAAGACATGCATAGGTTAAGGTATGAAGAGGGAGCTCCATGTCCCACTCTCCCGGCACCTTGGTGTGTTTCCCAACCCAGGAGTTCTCCAAACACCTTTGTTGAGGATTTTGATGGTGGTCCCATTAGGTGAATGATTCATAAAATCACTGGCCAGTGATGATTGAACTCAATTTCCAGCCTCTCTCCCCTCCTTGGAGGATGGGGAGTTGGAGCTGAAAGTTTCAACCCTCTCATCATCACATTGTTTCCTATGATAACCAGACTTTGCCCTCCTGAATTTATCATATTAACCTAAACTCAAGCATGTTTGAGGGGGGCTTCTTATAAATAAGAAAAAGATGCATCTCTTACCCTTACTCAGGAAATTTCAAGGGTTTTAGGAGCTCTGTGGCAATAACCAGAGATGAAGACCAAGTATATATTTTCTTATATCACAATATCACAGTGGGCCAGGATTGGACATGAAAAACAGGCCCTGAGTAGGTTGTGCTAGTGAAACTCTGTAGCAGTCTGTGAGACTGTACTGACTCTTCAGAGGACTCTGATAATTTTTATATATCTTTTTGCATGTGTGCAATGCAAAGCAAAATTATTTGTAAGTTGGTTGATTAGAAGATTATTTATAAATAAAAACTGGTATCAATTTCTGTTTTTGTATTATAATGTCATACTTAACAACTAAAAGATAATAATTAGACCAGATAAGCATCACTCCTTTGGATAGTTGATCAAAGATGCACTGGACAAAAACATTAACTCAGTTCTCAAAACTGTTGTTAGGCTTAGAATATTATTGAACTCCTAATAGTAAAAACTTGTTATTCTATGGTGAATGATAAGGCCCAGATCTGGTAATGCTTTTTTTGTGTGTTGTAATTTCTGTAGCAATCTTTTTTTTTTTTCCCCTCCCTTCTTAGATGTGGCCTGACTGCCAAAATGTTTATTGAATGACTGTTTTTACTTTGGGATGTAATCTTCCTTTATTTTTAGGGCACTAGATTAATATGTTGTTTGATAGCTAATAAATTAAGGTATATTTGGGGTTATACTCATATTTTATAGCTGTTAGGTTACAATAAAAAAAAACTTTAGTGTATTTTCCTTTCTTCTTAAAAGATGTAGGTGTGATGGAGGCAAGTTGAACTAAATCTTACTTTTTGTGGTTTTTAAGATTTTATTTATTTGAGGGAGAGGGAGTAGCAGGCTCCCTGTTGAGCAGGGAGCCGGGTATAGGGCTGTTTCAGGACCCAGGGATGATGACCCGAGCCAAAGGCAGACACTTAACCAACTGAGCCACCCATGTGCCATAAACCTTACTTTTAATTCTGATTTGTGGCTGGAAATGAACATTTCCTATTACTTTTAAGGTGCTTGACACTATATATATAAATGTATTATATATCTTTTTTTAAGAGAAAGGGGGAGGGAGAGGGAAATGAGCTCCACACACAGCATAGAGTTCAGTGAGGGGCTCAATCTCACAACCCTGTGCTCATGACCTGAGCTGAAACTAAGAGTCGAATGCTTAACTGAGCCACCCAGGTCCCCCAAGATGCTGGCGATTCTAAAGTAGACATCCTGCTGTGACTTCTAGTTTATTCACTTGTGGTAAACAAACATTCCTTCCTGAACCCTGGACTTAAATAATTTAGTTCATTACTTCCTAAATGTAAATAAAGTATGCTGGTTTTGATTTAATTTTTTCCTACTATAGTTTTATAGAAAGATGTGAAGTTTTTTGCCTTTTATTGTTATTGATACACTGCTGCTTACAATTCAGTTTATTCTTATCTGGAGGTTTCTGATCCTGTATTTAAAGGACTCTGGAGATTAAATTGAGGTGGGTTGGGAGTCCAGTGGAGAAAGAACACATTCCCAGTGAGTATGGACTGCAAAATAGTCTTTCCTAGTTAAATATTTTATAGGTGTTGTTTTTATTTTCTGGCTCCTATAATTTCAGTTTCAACAAGTGATATAAAGCAGTAAATCCCCAAATTTACCAGCTTAGGAGGCCAAATTGTGAATATATGTTTAGTTTTTAAAAATTGTTACCAGCTCATCACATTTTTTAATGAGGTCAAAAATCTCCCTCCTAGGGTGGTAGGGGAGGTATGTTTGGTAGGAAGGGATAAATTTGGGTAAAATTTTATAGGCATTGTCTTAGCTTCTATTTGACTTTCTTTCATAGTTGGTGTATGAATTCTTCTTAAGATTTTTGGAGAGCCCTGATTTCCAGCCTAGCATTGCAAAGCGATACATTGATCAGAAATTTGTACAACAGGTAAGGAATACTTAATGTCTTAAATTTTCTTATGTTCATCTTAGCAATGATTTATTTGTGATTAAAATAGTCTTTCAAAACTTACATGGTTTATTTCACTTTAACAGCATTTAATACTCTTGCCAGACAATTAGGGTAAAGGTAAAGTAGCTTTGAGAATATCAGAGTATTTTAATCAAGAGTGAGCTACTAATGAAGTCAGTTGAATTATCTTATCCAGTACTGAATTCTCATAGTTATGTTATAAAGACCAGAAAGCAAGCCTTTCTGGACAGTCTGAGAAAACTTGGTATGACCATTTAATCTAAAGGCAAGAGGCCTTCTTTTAAATTTTTAAGTCTTTGAACTTTGACATATGTTTTAAGCATTGTGACTTTGAAATGACAGAGAAAAAATGGAAATGGAATCACTGTTAGGAGTTAAGTGTTAGGCTCCTTTCCTGTTATTAATTACCAGTGACCTTTCCTTTTTCCTTTCCCCTTCCCACCTTAGGCATTCTAGCCACCCAGTTCCTAAGCCACAGATAAATGGGATCTTTAAGAAGAAAAGGAGATAGAGTGAAACATAATGTGATACCTTCTTTTATTCTTTAATTTTTTTTTAAAGATTTATTTATTTGAGAGAGGGAGAGCATGCACAAGTGGAGGGAAGAGCGGGAGAGAGGCTCAGACAGACTTCCTGATGATCACAGAGCCTAACACAGGCTCAGTCCCATGAGATTATGACCTGAGCTGAAATCAAGAATCGGCTGCTCAAATGACTGAACCACCCAGGCGTCCCCTCCTTTTATTTTATATATAGCTATTATTTTTTGGAACCTACAAACTGAAAATTTCTCAGA
>CM053618.1:30885579-30904563 GCA_028646535.1 Procyon lotor
CCTGGGTGGCTCAGTCGTTAAGCGTCTGCCTTCGGCCCAGGTCAGATCCCAGGGGCCTGGGATCGAGCCCCGCATCGGGCTCTCTGCTCGGCAGGAAGCCTGCTTCTCCCGCTACCATTCCCTCTGCTTGTGTTCCCTCTCTCGCTGTGTTTCTCTCTGTCAAATAAATAAAATCTTTAAAAAAAAAAAAAAAAAAAAATTTACCAAGAGATGTACATTTCAGCTAAGTCCTGAGGGTGTGGGAACTGGGGAGTTGGTACGAGACCCTCAGTGAAGAGCAGCGATCCTGTCCTGCAAGTGTTTAATGTCCACGAAGGAGATGTGCTAACAGCCGCTGTCTAGAAAATCATAATCATTCCAGCACAGGTTCCAGTTCCATGACCTTTGAAGAATCCACAGCCTGACTTTCCTATTCAGTCTGGCTCAGGTAACTAACTTTTGAAATTCCTTGGGAGTCATTTGGGACTTTGAGTTTTTAAAATCAACGGGGTAGGTCTGGGAAAAGGCCTCATATCTAGGAGCAAGAACAGCATAGTCTTAGGCATCTCAATGTAATCCTCTCAACTGTCCTCTAGAGAAGGGACCGGTCAGGCATGTGTTAGTGTCTATTCTTCAATCTTACCTAACGATTTATATCAAAGAATCAAGGACATGTGACACAGTTGTGCTGTGCTAATAGGCACACAGAGATGGGTACAAAGATTTCCTTTGGCCTCATGGTTTTGGCAGTTAGAGGCTCATAGCTCAGGTATGCAGGTTGCTATGAATGAGCAATGTGAATAATACAATTTGTTAAAATTGGCCACCGTGCCTGAGTACAGTCTAGATTCCCTTAGCAGAGACTGAAACTAGGAGGAATTCTGGCTTTCACTTACAGCGTGGTACTGCCCGATTACTTTACTCTTTTCCTTCCTTCTTTATGTGTACAACAAAATATTTGGCAGTAGTCAACCATAGAATAGGGACTCGGCGCTCACTCACCGTGTGTTCAAGCTTCTCAGAGGACGTCCATGTTTACAAAGGAAGCAGGACCAGAGAGAGGGCCTCCTGTGAGAGGGAAGGCTCATCCCTACTCACAGCGAATCCTTCAGCCCTCCACCCTCCTCCAGCCGCCACTGCCCCTACTGACCTTGTGTTATTTTCTCCTCTAAATTGGCGCTTGAAGTTTACTTTAACTCAGTTTCACTTGGCTACAGATGTTAATAGGAACAAACTCTATTTCTAGATATGGAAACTTGAATTTTTCATGCCGTCCAGATCCAGAACGTAAGAGCCTGTGGGGGTGTAGCACGACACGGGTTTGCTCTGAGTGGAGCTTTCCCTGGTCTCTCAAAAGAAGGTGACTCTCGGATTAGCTCTGGCCCCCTGATCAAGTCTGGAGTCTTGGGGTTTCATCCTCCCACCTCCTTGAATGTGAGCTCGATAAATCCACAGTATGAACCCTGAGAGACTACCGAATTTCTCAGACACTCGCTTTCTCCCAGCGTAAGAGGGGGAATAATGTTCCTCCTCTCTTGGGGTTGTTAGGAGGATCATGAGCTGGGGTATTTTTCTGAAAGTGCCTGACACAGTGTTTCTCAAGAGTTTGCGTCTTTGTCAGCTTTTACTTGAGCTACTGGAAGCAGTCTCTCCCGAAGAATGCTCGGGAATGTGACTGCAAAGTGACACATTGTCTTAGTGTCACAGGGAATGTGGTTTAATGGGAAATGACTTCAGTTGACTGCATCTGCTGGTAACCCTGTGATGCCATCGCAAAACAAAAAGCACGTGACTACTCGTAAGCCCGCTGCACCTGCAAAAGAAATTGGATTCGACTCAGAAAATCAGACTGTCAAGCTAATCGCGCTGATCCAATAACGCGGCTCTGCGGAGTGGCATCATCAGCCCTGAGACACAGAGAGGAGGAGGGAGGGCGAGGAAGGAGAGTGAGCACTCGGGGAGGCAGCTGCCCAGCTCTCCAGACACTCAAGCCAATGAAAAATTCATAAGGAGATGCTTTATAGCCAATGTCTAATACTACTGCTGGGTCACAGGCCGGTCTGAGCCAATCAATAGGATTCATCATCCTGAAAGGAACTAGTGATGGCATGTTTACAAGAACTGGGCGGATTTCCAAGCCAAGGCCAGTTTCTGGTTACTTGGCCTGTGTCACCCTTAAAAATATAGAACTTAGTTTGAAAATCAAGCCCATGGGGCGCCTGGGTGGCTCAGTGGGTTGGGGCCTCTGCCTTCAGCTCAGGTCGTGATCCCGGGGTCCTGGGATCGAGCCCCGCATCGGGCTCTCTGCTCTGCGGGAAGCCTGCTTCTCCCGCTACCATTCCCTCTGCTTGTGTTCCCTCTCTCGCTGTGTTTCTCTCTGTCAAATAAATAAAATCTTCAAAAAAAAAAAGAAAATCAAGCCCATGACTTTTAAAATTTTACACAGGGTGAAGGACAAAAGGTCCTTTTCAAATCTAGGTACAGGGAGGGTGGGGGAGATTTTTGAATTCTTTCTTCAAGTCAACTTGAGGACTAGTTTTTTAAGTTGAAGCTCCTTTTTTGTTTCAATCTTTAGTGGCCATTCTTTATACCTGGTTTCTTTTTATGTAGCTCCAGAATTTTTTTTTAAATAATACTTTAGCTCCCAATACAAATGGAAATGTATGAGAGCAGAATCATAAAAAATTTAAAAAATGAGTTGACTTTATAATTATTAATCACTAACTTCCAGGTTGACTTGATTTTTTTTAAAGCTTTTAAAGATTGTAGAACCTTCAATGTGAGTTTGAGGGCTTGCTTTCTACAGAAGCAATCATTTAAGGGCAGAGATAGGTAGAGGGAGCAAAATAAGCCTCAAGGATTATGTGCTCAGAAGTGTGCTGAGGATTCAGGAGGAAAGCCCACATCCACCTGGCCCCCTAGTGGGGGCGGACTTGGAGGAGACCAGGGCTCCTGTGTGTGTCCTAGGCACCGCTAAACTGCAGACCCCCTCGAACTGTGAAGGCGATCTCTCCCACCCCCACAAAATTATTTTTGAGCAGATCAAGTAAACATCAACAACTCACCAATGAAAAGTCTTAGAAGATCAACTTGTGAAGTAGGAAGGGAGGAAAGGAAGAGGATCAGGACAGGATGAGGGATTTCATCTTCTTCCTGATAGATAATGGCAGGAAAGAAGCTCTGCTCTTGCTTCTTTGTCAACAAACCCAATTTCTTTTCACGGCTGTAAAAGTAATGCAAGATCGTTGTGTTTGGGAAATACAGAAAGAAAAGTAAGAAAGCAAACAAAAGTCATAAGCCCTCTGGTCCTAGGAAGTCCACCTAACCAGACAGTGTATTTTCTTCCAGGCTGTTATAGACACAACAACATACATGTGGCACATATATACACACACACACACACACACACGTATATACATATGATACATAATACATATGTGTATGTATGATACATACATACATATATGATAAATTGGAATCTTAAATTGTAACAGCAAATAGTTTTATATCCTGAGTTTTTAATGTGTGCTAATTTTGTAATCACTTTTGCTCATCACAATATTCAGATGTGATTTTTTTTACTGTCCAGTTGGAAATCTTCTCAAGAACATGCCTTTATGTGCCATTCCTCGCCCCAAACATTTGTTCCTCGCAGGCACAGAGCCCTGCTGTCCCTGTCCGCTGAACAAACCGTAGCCGACCAGCGCCACCCACACCGAAGCCAAGGAACGGCTCCTGGGAAGTGTGCGTTAGATGTGGGGGCAGATGGGCTTTGGGGGCTCGCAAGCCTGGGCTCCACGACAGGGCCAGCCCTCACCAGCCCTGTGACCTTGGAGAGCTTCTTCACTAAGTCTCAGTTTCCTTGCCTAGGAAATGGGCATCGTTCTCCCCTCCTTGGAGTGTTGATAGAATGATTGAATTAAGGTGTACATGTGTTTGTTTCCTCCCCTCTGCCCTTTTTTAGTTTTCTGGCTCCTCCCAAGAGCAGCTACAGAGTGGTCCAAGAGCTCGAATGAGCTTGGACAAGTATCCTAGCCTTTCTGCCTTAATTTCTTCATCTGTTTCATGGATGATAATACGTATTTTCCCAGCTCTGCACTCCTAAGTTTGTAGGGCAGATGAAATCAGGCAATCAACGTAACGTCCTTGGCGCCTGGTATAAGGAGGAACACAGTAAATGTTGGTTCCTCTCGTATAAACTTACAGGACCTCTCGTGATGCCGTATTGTTGTTTTCACCAGAGCTCCTCTGTGGCCTCTCACCTCTTGGAGTCATTGTCAGGTGAGGCTTCAAACAACCCAAGGCCCAGGGAAGGGCCCTTCCTTCCTTGTGCCTGTGCCCTGTGGAGGGTCACCCAGACTTCCCCTGCAAGCCTTGCTTGATGGGTACCTGGACCAGAGGGGCTCTTTGGAGCTAGTGGGTCTGAGACAGGGAGATGCTCCTTAACCACTGCTTGGCACCCACACGTCAGGCCAGAGGAAAGCAAATTAGAGTGTGAGAGACTCACCTGAGCACAGACGGAATCATTTCTCGGAAAAAGGCCTTAGTGACCTCAACCCCCTCTTGGGCCTAATCCTTCTGGCAGGGAGGTCTTTTTCTGAAGGTGGTAACTTCCTGGCTTTGGTACCACGAGGCAGGATCACGGTGAGAGGGTGGGACTCACTCAGAAACCAGGGCATGGTAACGGTCTTGGAGGGTGTGCGCTGGTACCAGCAGCCACGTCGCGCTCTAGCACTGGTTCTCCAAGCGTGGTCTGGGACCAGCAGGCTCAGCATCACCTGAGAATGTATCAAAAATGCAGATTCTCGGGCCTGCCCCGGACATGCTTGGTCAGAAACCTGGGGATGGGCTTCCCAGCACTTGGTGTTTTGATGATTCTGATGCTCTCTCAAGTTGGAGACACACTGGTCCATGAGAAGCGATGGGGGGAGGAGAGGAGAGGGGGAGGACGTCTGGTATTCCTCTTTCCCAGGCCCTCTCTGAGGCCTGGCTAGGTTGCTGCCTGACATTCTTGTCTCCCTGTTTTGTCTGCTTGAGCTGGTTTCAGCAGATTTCTAAGCTGAAGAATTCTGAGTGGTAAAGCAAGGGTCCTTCAAAGAAGATCTGTAAGAGAAGTGAAGCTTTGGGGTGTCCCCTGCTGTGGCATGCCCCCTCTGGGTATTCCTGCAGTTCCTGCTCAGAAAGCCTGGTGGTAACGAGTGCCGCCCCCAGCCCTCCCCTCTGGGCAGAGGGGCTGATCTTGCCAAAGTGGTTTGTCACACCGTGTCCCCCAGAGTTCAGCCCAAGGGAAAAATCAGATGGGTGCACAAATACTTAGGTTCAAAGCTGTTCATCTCAGCATTACTTATTTAGGACAAAATGGGTGTGGAGAGGAAACAGCCCAAATGAATTATGGCATGCCCATCTAATGGAATTCTATGGAGTCACTAAAAAGGACATTTTTCTAGAACACTTGGTCAAGTGGGTATCAATATAGTGTTAAGTGACACAATATTGGTACAAAATAGTATGTACAGAATAAATCCACATATGTGCGTAGACAGAAATCTAGAGCTAAACACACAAAATGTTAACAGTAGTTATCATCTCTGGGTAATGGAATCACACAGTGTTTTTAGTTTTTTCTTTATACTTTTACTAATTACCAATTTTTTTTTTACTTTCCTTTTTCTTTTCTCTTTTATGCTTTTTAGTGCTTTCCAATTTTCCACAATGCCCATGCATTACTTCTACAAAGAGAAAAAAAATTGCAGTTACACTGAGTAAACTTGGGTTTCACCCCTTTTACCCCTCCCCCACAAGTCCCCATTTCTTGTGCCTCCATGGCGCCCCTCTAGGATCTTCCACAGTGAGGAGAGAGTGACTATTGGCAGCTCACCCCCCCCCATTATATTCTCCTGTAATCTCCACTTTCACCATGTTGTTTATCAAAAATCAGATGGATCTGGTGGCTGCTTCCACTCTTTCCCAAGCTTGGAACCCCTGACTTTGATGACAGCAGTGGCTAGCTGCATTGCCATTACTGGGACAGCCTTAGAGGTAACCACGCCAGGCCCAGACTGCAAATGGGTCTGGCAGCAAAGGGCAAAAAGCAAAGCCAGAGTGGGGCATGGAGGGATCCAGCTGTGCCTCTGGGGCTGGCTGGAGCTGGCCACAGGCCACCCTGCCAGTGTGCCCCGAGGACAGAGCAAAGCTCTGGCATCTGATGGTCCCGGGAGGTCAGTGCGCCCAACTGTGGGCAAATTCAGGCAGCCGGAAAATCACATAGCAGCCCAGCACAGTGCCTGGCAAATAGGGGGTACTCAATAAATATTTGTTGGGTGGAGTAATAAAGGCTCCAGCGATCAAGACCCTCCCCCAAAGGATGCCATCAGGGCCAGGGGTCTGGGCAAAGGCAAACTCACAGGCAAGGGGACCAAGGAGAGAGAGCTCAGCTGTGTACAGAGGAATGGTGCATAACAGCAGGAAAAGCAGAGGCCTTAGAACCCAACCCAGGTTTAAGTCCCCCCTCTTCCACTAAACAGCTGGGTCATCTGGGGCAGTTTACCTAACTTCCCCAGACCTCATTTCCTCCTGAGCCACCTGGGGATACCTGTCCCTACCTTACGGGGTTTTCTGCTTCCGTGAGACAATAAGGCTTATGAAGGACAGTTACACATCTGCTGCAGCCTGAGAGCAGATGAAGGCGGGAGCTGTACTGTGGTCTGGGCCAGCACCCTGCCCAGGCGAGGTGGGATGCGCTGCCGCTCGCCTAGAAACCTGGGCAGTCGCTGGGGTCCAGTACCGGCGCTGGTCGGCCACTAGGGCCATCGGTTCTGCACTGCCCAGGGCTCGGGGGCTGGCCAGGCCGGCCTGGAAGTGGATCAAACAGCTGAGCTGGGGAAGCAGAGAGGCTGGAAGAGAGGAGGGGGCTGGCTTCAGAGGCCAAAAGTCTGGGAAGCCAGGCTAAGGTGAGGGCTTACCCAGCAGGACCCTCAGACCATGCGGGTTTGCCTTTCTCTTTCTCCAGGGTGGGTTTGGAATCTCGTTTACTCGTGGTGACTTGTCTCCACGAGTTCTTACAGTTCTTTGGTGGGTGGGCTTCAAGGTCACTCAGATCTGTGCACACCCTCTTTTCAAAATGGCCCCCTAAAGCCATAGCAACAACTGAAGGCCCCAAAGCCGGGTCGTTTTCAGAGATGAGAGGTACTTCCCCTACACACCCATTCCTTCTTCTCACACCCACTGGCTCTTCTTCCTGGAGCTTTCTTGTTGCCAAGTGCTGCCCTTATATCTTTGGGTTTATCCTTACTTGGAAGAGGCATCATGTTCAGTGCTACTTGGCTAACCCTCCAACCCTGTCCTTCCCACCCGAATCTTGGGCAAGATTTGCCGGCGCACTTCCCACTCTCTCCTGGCTGCCTTCGGAAGTAATCCCCTCTGCCTTGTGTCAGACTGTACCAGACCGTGAGCTTACTTGGCATGGGGTTGTACAGGAGTCATCTTTCTGCCCTCTGCAAATCCTAGCACACTGCCTGACACATAGCATGTGCCTGGCCTTGGCTGGGGGTAGAGCAGACACTATGGATTGACCACCAGAGCCTTTCATCACTTTCTCTCCTGGCCTCTTCTGTTGTGGTCTCAGAAACAAAATACAGTTGATCCTTGAACAACATGGCTTTGAACTGCCCGGGTCTACTTCAGCATGCAGTTTTTTGGTTTTTTTTTTAGATTTTATTTATTTATTTGACAGAGAGAGATCACAAGTAGGCAGAGAGGCAGGCAGAGAAAGGGGGAAGCAGGCTCCCTGCTGAGCAGAGAGCCCGATGTGGGGCTCGGACAGGACTCTGAGATCATGGCCTGAGCCAAAGGCAGAGGCTTTAACCCACTGAGCCACCCAGGTGCCCCCAGCAGGGAGTTTTTACAGTACACTACTCTGCATGTCTCTTCTCTTTTTCTTAATAACTCTTTCTTTTCTCTAGCTTACTTTGCTGTAAGAATACAGCATGTGGTACATAAAACATGCAACATATGTCTTGATTGACTGCTTCGGTTCGAGGTAAGCCTTCTAGTGATGAGTAGGCTCTTAGGTAAGTTTTTAGGGCGTCAAAAGTTATACGTGGATTTCCCACTGTGCAGGGAATTGGTGCCCCGACCCCCACAGTGTTCAAAGGTCAACTGTCCTCAGGTTTCCCAGCTTTTCTTACAGCTGGAGATGGCCGTGTGAAGTAGTCTGGCCAGTGAAGTCTAAGTGCAAATCTTCAAGGAAAGCTTTCTTTCCAGAGTAAGAGGTAAACCTTTCTAAGAGAAAGACTTTGATCCTTTTGCCATTCCCTTTCCTTCCTACCTGGAATGCAGACGTGATGGCTGGAAGTGCATTAGCCATCTTGCAACCATGACACAATAAGCAACAGTCAGAAGGGCCAAGTTTAAAAAAAAAAAAAGAGTAACTTGGTTCTTGATGGCATCGTTGGTGGCATTATTGCTAGGTTGGTCAACTTGGTTTGTTCGGGACTAAGGGATTTTCTGAAATGCAGGATTTTTTTTTTTTTAAGATTTTATTTATTTATTTGACACACAGAGAGAGATCACAATGAGGCAGAGAGGCAGGCAGAGAGAGAGAGAGAAGCAGGCTCTCTGCCGAGTAGAGAGCCTGATGTGGGGCTCGATCCCAGGACCCTGAGATCATGACCTGAGCCGAAGGCAGAGGCTTTAACCCACTGAGCCACTCAGGCACCCCTGAAATGCAGGATTTTTGATACTAAAACAGGAACAGTCATGGGCAAACCTGAACCCTAGCCTATGGTAGGTCACCCCATCCTAGCCCGGGGTTCTTATTTCCAGTGATGACTTATATAATAAAAAAAAATAATTGTAGAAAGTTGGTATTCCAAGATTTGATGAACAGACGTGGATAGAGTTGCAGGTCATTGATGCTAGCTGCCTTCACAGAAGTTCTCCCAGTTGAGTCTCATAATGATTCATGGTACGTTTTGCTGAACCCATTTTACAGGTTAAAAAACTGAGTCACCAACAAGGTTAACCCAACTGGAATTGAAGTCCTATACGTTAATGCCATGTCCTTTTTCCCCAGAGCCATTCTGGCTCATTTTCTCTTAACTCAGTAGGTGACCATTCATTGTTATTCTAGGAATGAGCATCATGCTTTCCAAATGCATAAAGTCACTGTGAGATGCAGTCATTCCCTTCTTTTTATGATTTCTTTCTGGACAAGTCAAAAAGCCCCCAGTGATCTGACTTCTTTCTCCATCACTACTGTCAATGAACAAGAGAGAATTGGTTTGCATAGATTTATTTTTTTTAAATTACAGCTGAATGCTTCAAAAGATGCAAACGGTGGGGGGTGGGGGGGGCGTGTAGCAAAAAGTCTCCTTTCTACCCCTGTTGCCTGATAGATGAATATTAGGAAAACTTCCATGAGTTTTGAATTAATGGTTTTGAATGTGGTTAATAAGGATAGTATTTGTTTTCAGCTTTTGAGGTTACCAAATACTCTCAAGGACAGAGTCTCATTTTCTCCTCCCAGCTTGTGGGGACATTTTCTTCAGACCCTCCTTCATAGTCACATAGGCTCCCCCAGCTCACCCCCCTCCATCTGCCGAGGCCAGGTCTGCTCTCTGGGTTCGTCATACTTTTCACAGGCTATGTACCTGTGACCGAGACCTCACTGTGGCTGGTGTGCACCCCCCAGGGCCTCCCGAGTATAAGTGTAGGCTCTCCGTGGGTTCCTTGTATCGCTCACCAGGCTGAGGACAGGCCCTCCCGGAAGATGTGCGGACCGGCCACACAAGCTGGCCTCTTGTACTTGGGCAGCATGGGAAACCCTCTTCTGTCAGCATGCCTGGTTGTGTATTTATTCCCAGTTTGCCCCTTATTAAAAACAATGTTTATGAAGCCTCTGTAACTATGTGGGAAAATAGTATGCTCATTGAGAAAGCATAATATATCAGTATCTGCGTATAGCTACATCTCTGAAAATCATATAATTTAGACTCAGAACAAAGCCTACATGTAGAAAAATTCTGGAAATAACTCATTCTTTCTTGCCTCTCAGCCTGACTGCACCTCTTCCTCCGGTTTTCCTCAACTAAACTGGGATCCGCCCAGCTTCCTCTGCTCCTTTTCCTGTGCACGCATCACCAGCACCCCTGGCCCTCTGCCAGGCCAGGCCGTCCCTAGTCTTGTCCATGCTAGCTCGTGCCCGCTCACAAACCCCTCTGCTGTTCTCTGTCCCCGTAGCCAACCCACTAGTGTGGCCTCCGCCAGCTCACACCCAAGCTTCCGGAACATCTGTTGTTTTTTTTTAATTAACATATGATGTATTATTTGTTTCAGGGGTACAGGTCTGTGATTCATCAGTCTTATACAACACCCAGCCCTCACCACGATACATACCCTCCCCAATGTCCATCACCCAGCCACCCCATCTCCCCCCCACCCCCCTCCAGCAACCTTCAGTTAGTTTCCTAAGATTAAAAGTCTCTTATTGTTTGTCTCCCTGTCAGGTTTCATCTTGTTTCATTTTTCCCTCCCTTTCCCTATGATCCTCTGTCTTGTTTCTTAAATTCCTCATATCAGTAAGATCATATGATCCTTGTCTGATTGACTTATTTTTCTTAGCATAAAACCCTCTAGTCATTGCAAATGGCAAGATTTCATTTTTTCAAGATTTCAATATACAGTATTCCATTGTATATGTCACATCTTCTTTATCCATTCATCTGTCGATGGACATCTGGGCTCTTTCCATAGTTTGGCTGTTGTGGACATTGCTGCTATAAACATTCGGGTGCCCGTGCCCCTTCGGATCACTACATTCGCATCTTTGGGGTAAATACCCAGCAGTGCAATTGCTGGGTCAGAGGGGAGCTCTATTTTCAGCTTTTTGAGGAACCTCCATATTGTTTCTAGAGTCACTGTACCAGCTTGCGTTCCCAGGCTTGCATTCCCAGCTCCTGTGACATCCTTAGAATCAGTCTTCTGGGTCCTAAGTCTTGCTCTGCCTGGGTGCATTCTCTCCATTTCAGTCAGGGGCCTCTGTCTTTAAAAGAAGAAAAATACTAATCCTATAACACACCCTGCTTCGAAGCCTGCTCGTGCCCTGTTGTCCTCAGGAAAGCGTCAGGTCCCTTGGCTCCTGCTCGCGTCTCGGGCACCTCTCTCGCCTTTCCAGACTCTGCCCATCGCCTGCTGACTCTTGCTAAGCCCTCAGCTCCGGCCTCACTCTCACTTCCGTCTGGACTTTGCTCAGCTGCCCTGCATGCTTTGACTCTTCCCTGGTTTAAGCCTCATGGACTTGAAGGAAATAGGGTTAAAACTAAAACATCAACCAAGTTTTAGCTAAATAGTGAGAATGGATTTTCATCATGATGTATATATAACTCGGCCAATCCATCAACCATTCGCTCTTCAAAGAAACATTAATTCACATTTATTAGGCGTCATACATGCAGTGGCCCAGACCACACTGCTTCTAGGTGTCAGCCCACACGATCCTGTAGCAGGATTCTTCTTGTAGGTTTGTTCATGCGATCTGCATTGCCGTCTTTCATTAGCATTTATTCAACAAATGGCCACACAAAAATCAACAGCAGAGAATCCCTGTTCTCAAGGGTCACAGACTTATGAACATGTCTTCACGCCGCACGGTCAGTGCCGTGCAAAGGAAGGCAGAGCACACTGCAGGGGGCCACAGGGGGTCTCCTAACAGAATGGAGGTTGACCCGACCAGTGTTGACAGGTAGATGGGGCATGAGAGAGAGGGGGACCAGGAAGCAAGAGAGAGAGGTTCTTTCCAGAAGAGGTAACAAAGGCTCAGAGATTAAAGCCTGGCTCTACCAGGACTCAGGGAATATGTGCACTGTGGCCAGAGTGCTTGGAGCCGTGTGTCCCCCACACTTCCCGGGCTGCTGGCACTTCGTCAACCAGAATGGAATGCCTCCCCCTCCAAGTCCTACCCATTCTCGAGACCCACTCGAGACCTCCTTCCTTTATGAAGCCTTTCTGGGCTATGTATCCAACAGATGGGCGCTTCTTTCCATTCTGTTTGTACACTGCCATTCAAAATTTACAACAAATCTCACCTTCCCACCACAGTGTAAACTCCTCGAAGATAGAGACTATGCTACACACTTACTCTCAAATTTGTGGGCATCCAGCGAGAAACCGCGTGCTGCTCTGAATGCTTGCTGAAGCAACACTAGCCCAGCCTGGAATCCCTAAAGGCAGAGTCCCAGGCAGCGCCCTGTCACCTAACCTCAGTCTCTTCATACATAACTTCGTCCTCACACAACCCCTGCTAAGACATCGGATCATGGGTCTGTGATAAGGGTAGACCAGATGCCTTAGCCTGATTTTATGATTCCTAGAGAAGAGTTAAGTAATCATGTAACAAGGAATTTAAAGCAATCCCCGTTAGGAGTGCCTAGCTCTAATCAACCTTGGAATTTACTGTTAGTGAACTTCTCACCAATGAAAAGTAAAAAATGTTGCCATCTGTGAAAAGCCCTGAACTTGTAGACAGAGGAACAAGGTCTTTGTCCGTCTCTACCATGTATGAGCCATGGGACTTTGGACAAGTCATGCCTTTTTAAACCTCAATGTCCCCAGTCTTTAAAATGGGAATTATAATGCCTCACAGCGTTATAACTACTGTCATCGGGCTATGGTAAGAATTAGATGTGGTAGTGATGTGAATGGGATTGGTAATATGTGAAGTATCGTTTGAAAATCAGAGAGCAGATTCATTTTTAGTACAAACGAAAGTTCTCTTCCCTCTGTTTCATTCTCAGCACTCAGAATCCAGACCCAAGCTCTCCATGGGGAAGTACACGCACCGTGCTTACTTTAAGGGGAGAGAGTGTCCATCATCTCACACCCAGGAGAGCTGCCGTAACTACCTTCTCTGTGACTGGAGATGAGGGAAGAGTCATGTCTGCAGTCCTCAGGGGCAGCTTGGGGCCGTGAGGTAAGGTGCCCTGCTTTGCTCAGTACCCCAGGGGAGCAGCGCCTGCTCAGAAAGCTGCCAGACTCTGCTTTTCCCAGGGAGAAGTCTGTGTCCCAGGTCGCCCCCTTCTGAAAGAGGGTTCTGCTTGGATTTGTCAGGGAAGGTAGTTAAGCAGTGCAAACAACAAAAGTGGGTCCCAAACCAAAGACCCTAAAAAAGAAAAAGAGGAGGGTAGGCAATTCTGTCTATCCAGCAGGGACCAATCTAACCTGCAGTCAGAAGCCTGGACTCAAAGCTTGTCTCTGATACAAACTGGCTGTGTATCTTGGGGAAGCTCACCCAACCTCTCTGATCCTCTAAAATTTATGCTTTGTAAAATAAGCATAATAATGCCAATCCTCTGGTGTTAATTAAGGATTACATTTGTATGAGTTTCACAAAATGGAAAATGCCATGTGATTATGAGCTGATTATAAATTTATCTGCCTAAAGTGACCATTGAGAACAACCCAAATGAACTGTGTGTCTGTGGGTGGCCATAAGCTTGCCTTCCAGGGGGCCTTAAGTGGGATTCTAAGAACCACCCGAAGATCTGAAAAGACGTCTCTTGCAGATGAAGGATGTGCCCTGAAAGCCAGGTGGTTTCCACGGGCAACTACGGGCCACCCTTAAGTGGGTGGCTCTTGTTTCTGTGCGCCCCTCTGCCCAGGGACAGGGTGGGGTCCTGGCCGCATCCCTCCCATGCCCTCCTGCACTCCAGGCTGTATGGTTCCCAAGGCCCTGCCTTTTGCCCCATCTTTTTAATTTTCCCAGTAAACCTGTTAGGTGAGCCCAGCAAATAAACCCTGTCTTCACCCACATACTTCTCGGCATGACTTGCCTGAGGCCACAGAGCTCAAAATGACAGTGCCTGCAGCCCCAGCTTGGAGGGTTAGCTGGGATTTGAGCCCAGGTTTTTAAAAACCTCTGCCTATAGACCAGGCCATGAGCCCATGAGCCGGCCAGCCCGAGCTTAACCAAAGCCCGATGGGCTGCAGCCCATGCGGTAAACGGCCCCCTGTGGACACAGCGTTCCCTGGCAAGCCTGGCTAGACCCGAGCATCTCCTTCTACCCACGGCTTTTTATTTCCTTGCATGTGTTTCCAGGGGACCAGCAGGGACATGCCCTCCCCACCGTGGTCGTTGCTCCCTGTGTGTAATTGGGGTGCACCGTGCTGGCCCCACGTCGTGATGAATGGGCTCCTTCAGGGGAGCCGGCAGTGACTGAAGCACCACCAGCCCCGGGGGCCGCTCCCGGGCAGCATCGTGCCCTCAGATGCAATTAGCCCCGTGTGTCACCGTGCTTGGCAGCAGTTCTGGGAGGCAGGGAGGCCTTCGCTCGTGCCATTGTCCTGTGAACTGGCTGTAACTTCATTTGGCTGCCGGCTCGCTTGGCCTCATGCATCATCCGGGCCAGCTCTCTCCTCCCTCGGGTCACTGTTAGTCCATCATTGCAGATTTTTCAGGGAATATCCCAGGTGTGGGTGTGAAGCTCCTGCGTCTTCTCCCAAAGCAGCCTTGGAATTCACGTTGTGGACCATGAACACGTCCTGCGTGGGGCGGGAGGCAGGCTTCCCAGGACTCCCCCACCCCCGTGGGTACAGAGGAGGAGGAATCACACTGGTAGACAGGCTCTCCTGGCTGTCGAGCAGGGCGCATTCAGATGTTCAGCGCTGCCACACAGTTTAACTGAGTACCTACTATGTGCCAGGCACTGTTCTAGACCCTGGCATTAAGGCAGTGAGCTAAAAAGATGAAAAGCTCCTGCCTTATGGCGCTACAGTCTGAGGTGGGGAAGGGAGCAAGAAGAAACAGGCAAATAGACTGAAAAATAGGTTAAAAGATGCTATGGAGAAAAAAGAACAGTGAAGAAAAGCTGGCCACAGAGGATGCTCATCAAAGCACCCCCCAAAGTGTCCAGCACAGAGTAGATCCCCAATTCTGATCTGGCCAGGTCCTCAGGGCTAGGTATCATCCCCATGCCCCCCGCTGTGGTCAGCTAGAGCTGCTAGGATGGAAAGGCCCCCTCCAATTACCCACCAACCATGCCAGCAGGGGTACCCCCAACAGCCAGACTCCACCCTGCAACCCCCTCCACCAAACCCTGCCCAAGCATCCTCTTCTCCATTTTTCCCTCCTCCCCCCTGTGCATACTGACTTGGCAGCCGTCCAGACCTTATTCAGGCCAGTGGGGACACGGGCTGGCCAACAGACCACAGCAGTGCCGAGATCGGTGACCCGGCAGGGCCTGTGCGTGGGCTGTGGAAACCCCAAGGGCGGCAGGGTCTTTGCAGGGGGCTGTCCTGTGCACTGGAGGATGACGAGCCACCTTCCAGGCCTCTACCCACGAGCTGCCCTTACTACCCCCGCCCTGAATGACAACAAAACCACCTGCACACACTGCCAGATGGCCCCTTTTGTAAAATGCCCCTCCATTGAGAACCATTGGTTGAACTCAACATCATTCAACTTATTTGACCAAGAAGAACCTTTTTTTTTTTTTTTTTAAGATTTTATTTATTTATTTGACAGAGAGAGGTCACAAGTAGGCAGAAAGGCAGGCAGAGAGAGAAGCAGGCTCCCCGCTGAGCAGAGAGCCCGATGCGGGGCTCGATCCCAGGACCCTGAGACCATGACCTGAGCCGAAGGCAGAGGCTTTAACCCACTGAGCCACCCAGGCGCCCCCAAGAAGAACCTTTTGTTGAGGGGCCGTCTCTCAATACTGTATGTACCCTGTGCCATTCTAAACACTCTGGGTAGTGCTTCTTCTGGACAAAGCCAATTCCCTACCACAGGGTCCAGGGCCTTGGGCTCCGGGCCCTGCCTGGTGTTCGAGCCGTGGCCCCTACCACATCCGTTTGTACTTTGTGCCTCACAGAGCCTGACAGTTTGTCACTGCCTGTATACACTCGGCATTCCGTGCCCTGGGCCTTGGCGCGGGCGCTGCTGCTCCCGCAGTGCCCTTCCCACCCTGCCTCCCCTGGCTCACTGATCCATTCTTCCGGATTCCACTTGGGCATCATCTCCTGTGGGAAGCCGCCCTGAAGCCCAGACTGGGCTGAATGGCCCACTTTGCTTCTCACCCCCCAGAGCACCTGGCCTTGGTCCTTCCTACCTCCGAGGCCTTCGACAGGCCCTAGAGTCCTGTAGAACCTCCATCCTGTAGTATGGGCAGTTAGGGCCCCGAAGTCAGGCAGTGTGGTAGTCCATTTCTCCCACTTGACCTGCAAAGCAGAGTCTCTCGTCTTTTTATCTCTAGAACCTGACCAATTGTCTGGCACAGAGTAGGTGCTCAGTAAAAATGAACAAATTTGTTGTCAAAATGAATTGACAAGTACATAGAAAACAAAGATGGGTGTGATAAAAGGAGAGAATGCAGGCTTGAGGAGGGAAAGAACCCAGGGGGGATATTCTTTTTACAACTCAGGATGGGATGACTGAGCTGCCTGCCTCTCCTTTCTTTCTCCTTTGGGCTAAATACTTCAATTGCCTTAACCTTGAATCTCATTTTCCATCACTCTAATTGAACATCTTTGTCATTCACATCCCTCCATGCCTTCTCCACCTTTTCCAGAGGCTGCTTTTGTGTTTAGTGTGCTGTGTTTGGAGCAGCAGGAGCTCCCGGCCTGACTCCCTGGAGCGAGAGCATCGCTTCCACCTAATTAGCTTGAGATTCCACAATTCCCTGAGCCTCACGTCTCTCTGGCCTGGGGGCTGCGAGAGCAGCAAATTATTTTCACAAAGAGAGTGGAGAGAATCAAATTGGTGATTATGCTAATTATTTCCTTTTCCGTGTCAGGGACTCTTCCACAGGGAGCCCACTTCTGGGGCCAGGAGGGTGGGCAGGGGAGAGGCGAGGAATGTGGAGGAAGAAGCCCTGGGCTCTGAGCCGGGGTGTGGAAAGTCTGCACTGGAGGAGACACCTGGGGGATGTGGCTTCTCCACAGACATAGGGTCTTCAGCCGTGAAGGGGCCTACGCACGTTCTGGGCTCTTCCATCCACAGCATGACCTGTGAGGGAGACACATCTCCGTTTTATAGATGGTGAGGTGTGAGGGAGCAGTCCACAGACGGAGGGACAGTCCCGAGGGCACCCGCCTAGGGGGGCAACACTGAGCAGAGAGGGAGTCCTTCCAACCTAGACCCCGTAACTGCCAGTCCGGTTGGTCCCCTGGACTGATAAGCCCCGGATGAGCCCCTCCTCATGGCGGACTCTTGGGAGCAGTGATGGCCCAGAGGCCCTTTAGCAGCCCCGCCATGTGCTGCCCGGGTCCAGCTGGCCAGCCTGGTGCTCTCCTGCTGCTGGAACCAGTGCTGTCAGGTTCTGTCATGTGTTCCTTCTGTCCAGCCTGCCTGTGCCCCCCGCCTCAGCTCTCCACACAGCAGCTGTCTCGGGTGCCATCGGGCCCCCTCAGCCTTCAGCAACCCAGCAAAGTACTGCCATGCTGGTTCAGTTTGTGAGGGGGGCTGGCTGGTGTCTGTCAGTCAGCCAGTCAACAAATGTCTGCTGAGGGCTGGGCACGGTTCTGGGTGATGGAGGTACAGAGCGGGACGAGGCTGAGCGCCTGCTCTCGGGGACACTGCCCCCCGCTTGGGGAGCTGGGGTGGGACAAGTGTAATCGAGAGAGGACAAAGGACCCTGTGCGCCCCAGGACCTGCCCTGCTGTTTAGTGAGGTCTGGCTCCGTTGCAGACTCTCGGAGGCAGCTCTGAGGTGGAGGATACTGCGGAGGCTGCTGCCAGGGCTGATGGCACCTCTGTCCCAGCCCATGTACGGGAACAGCAGGAGATGCCCCTCACTGATGCCCTTCCTCCCCGAGTACACGGAAACCCCGGATGCTTAATGAGAGGCCCGGGAGACTCCTGAAGGGACGCAGGGTCTGTCACTTCTGCCCGTGGTGGTGGGTGGTGGTCCTTTAGCCTGGATGTGGTTTCCCAAACTGAGTGCTGTGGCACAACCTCAGACCACCCTGATGGGAGGCAGTAGGTGGAGAGATGAACAGACATCCAGCTGCCGGCGGCAGGGGCCAGTGACCTGACCACTCTGTGCCTCATTTTCCCCTGTATGGTAGGAGCCACACTAGGCCTGCTTCACAGGAGTGTGTGTGGACTACGGGAGACATAGTCAATAGCATGGAGGGCACATGGCAAGGGCTCAGTAAATGACAGCTTGGCTGCCTCACAGCACCCTCCTACGGAGGCCCTCTTCCTGCCTTCTCATTCACACCTCCTTGGCCACTGTCCAGAGTCCAGAGAGTGAACTGCCCGGGAAGAATGCGGTGACAAAAATACTCGACCACATCCGGAACTTCCCTGGTGCAGCTGGTCCTTGACCATGGGCTTCCCCTGGGAGCTGCTCTGTGGGAGAATGAACCCAAATGCTGGCTCTGTTGTGCCCCGAGCAGACGCCTTGGGGAAGCCACCCAAACTTGCCCAGCCTCAGTTTCCCCCTGTCAACTGTAGATAGGACCACCTCCCTCAAATACTAGTTGAGATCATTAAGTAAAATAAGGTAGGAGTGGCTACCTTTCTTTACTGACAATAAAGCACGAAGGGGACGGAGAGCCAAAGGAGGCCAATAGGAAGCCAAGTGAGGTGGTCCTGAGCCACAGGGAGGCAGGTGGCCCTTGAGAGGAGTCTGTGATATCAGCAGCTGCACTTAGAGCACTTGCCGTGAGCTGGTACCACATGGAAGGCTCTCTACCTGACATACCTCGCTGAATCTTTGCAAAATGCTCACACACTAGGGATTATCCCCATTTCACAGATGAGGAAAGTGGAGGCTGGAGTCAAAGGTGGTCTGGCTTAGAAGTGGCAGAGCCAGGGGGCGCCTGGGTGGCTCAGTCGTTGAGCGTCTGCCTTCGGCCCAGGTCAGATCCCGGGGTCCTGGGATCGAGCCCCGCATCGGGCTCTCTGCGCGGCAGGGAGCCTGCTTCTACCGCTACCATTCCCTCTGCTTGTGTTCCCTCTCTCGCTGTGTTTCTCTCTGTCAAATAAATAAAATCTTTAAAAAAAAAAAAA
>CM053618.1:30904663-30945143 GCA_028646535.1 Procyon lotor
CTCCACAGGACATGTGACCTAGGCTGGGTGGTCCTCGCCCCTCTCCAGCCCTTGGTGGGAAACACTTTAGAAACAGAAGATTATTTACCCCCCCTGCTGCCTGGAGCCAGATCTCTTGCCATGCCAAATTTTTGGAATGGTTCAGTGACAAGTGTGTTATTAGGAAGAAATTTATGATGCCTTATTCAGAGTGAGTCACTGAATCCCTGTGGTGAGAGGCGTGGGGAAGGGGCCCTCCGTGGAGACAAGCTAACTCGGGGACCCGGGCCCCAGTGGCCCTGGGCCTGGCTACCCCCCCAGACCCCCACTAGAGGGTCAGCATGGACCGGTGACGAAGGTGGGTGAGTCATGGGGTGGGGAGACAGCCTTCCACCCTAGGGAAGGATGGTGCCCTGTGGTGGGTTTGCATGGACCTCACAGTGGGCATGAGGGGCTCCAGAAATCTCTTGCTGCTTGCCACTGAACTTCCAGGGATGTGAGAGGCTCCAGGTCACTCTCTGACCTCACTCCAAGGGTGTGGCTCAACCCTCCCAGGAAGGGGTCCACTGGAAAATATTGCACAGAGTTTAGGCGAACCTTCTTTTTCTGCCTTTGAATCACATAAGAGGAAATTGGTCTAGAATCAAACTTCAGAGGGAGAAAGACTTAGCCGAGATGTTACAATTCAGCTGGGATTCGCTTCCTTCTCTTAAAAACTACATAACATCGTGTTGGTAAGAAAAGCCTTCACCTTAAAAGTTGACTCTCGTGGGCATAAATGTGACTGTAGAGGAACTGGGACAAGAAAGCATCTGTCAAGAATAGCAGGTGACCTCCTTGGACAGATGTCACTGCAAGGAGCCAGACAAGGCTGACGCTTCTCTGTCCGCTCCTGGATGCGGCATGAGGCACCCGAACCCCGAGGTTAGGCTGGAGCACGCCCGCTGGGCTCGGGACACACAGAGCCCCTGCCAGCACTGGCAATGCTCATAGTGGGGATGAGGTGGACACCCGCTAACTTCACTGGTGGCCGCCCACACTTCCCAAACAGCCGGAGGCCAGCCAAGAGGCAAGAGCAGACCACTGGGCAGCAGAAATGAGGTCTCCAGTGTGACTCACTGTGAAGCTCACCTCCAACTCCAGCAGGAGAGCCTCACTGGCTTTTTCGGGTCCTGTTGCCTCCTAATTTAATCGTAATTCTAACATGATAGATAATTTTATTTCTCACCCCAGGCCCTATTAGAAGCATATATGTTTGGAAGGATGGGAGAGTCCCTGGAGCTCAGATGTTCAGTGTGTGGGGGATTAGTGATCTCTCTGAGAATCCAGCCCCAAATGTGGACTTCAGGTCCAGAAAAATGCATCCACAACCAGTTGTGTTCTGGGCAATATTGGGTGGTTCGTGGCCCTTTGAGGCTTACCCACGGAACCCAGGTTAGGAATTAGAGCTGTAGAGATCAGCACTCGTGTGAACTGGCTGCACAAACCCTAACCCCCAGAGAGCAGACAGGGTGACCTTTAGCCCTGTCCCCACTGTGTGGGGCCGCCTCCCCTGTGCATAATGGTAGCAGCATTCATCACAATGGTCCTGTCACAGCCTGGTCGGGTCTGCTCGGGTCCCACACCCTGGGAAGCAGGGATGCACACACAACACTTACTGAGCATGTGTGATGTGCCAGGCTTTCTGCTAGAAGCTCTATCTGTTTGATTGTAGTGGATCCTCGCAATAGCCCTGGCAAGGTATTTCTGTAAAGAGCCCGGACTTAGATGAGTTTCTGTTTCTCAAATTTCGTGTCCAGTGGTTACATTATTGGAGATGTGATCCTTTTCCAGAAAAAATCAGTTACTATTTTATTGAACACTTGCTTTGTTTTGTGTCAAACCTTGTGCTAAGTCTGGATTTTACACGTCTTAATTCATTTATTATACACAAAGCCACATTTTACAGAGAAGGAAATTGAGGCCTTTGAGCTTTTGGAACACTGCCCTGAGATCACCCCTGGAGGAAACTAGTCTAGCTTCTCAGAGGACAGAGGACCAGAGAACTGAGGCTCCCAAGCCAATGGCCAGCGCCAACCACCAGACGTAGGAACAAGGCCAACTTGTATTTTCCAGCCCAGTCAATGAGCCGCATGGGTGAGACCGGGTAACACCAGCTGAGGAACCACCCCATCAATCCTCAGAATCGTGAACAGTGGTAAATTACTGTTTTAAGCCGCTGTGTTTTGGGATGGTTTGTTATTCAAGAGTCAATAACCAAAACAGCCTCCTAAATCCCACTTCACTCACCCTTCTCCCCAAACAACCACTAACAGTGGATTTACAAAGGCATTAAGCCAGAACGAAGAGAAGAGAGAAGATCACCAGGGAGGGAAGCCCTCCAAACATTTTTTATATGGGCAGGTGGGGACAGGAGAAGTCTCTGACAGAGCAGAGCCGAGAACATCCCAGTCCACCTGCATGCAGGAGAGGCAAGTGATGAGACGTGACCACGGAGCCCCAGAAGGCCTCCGAAGTTTGGGCGCTGCGAGGTCCCAGGTCCTACAGAAGACAGGAGCAAGGGCTGGGAGACAGGAAGCCGTCGCCAGCTCGCTCTTTCCCTGGGAGAGGCCCAAAGTTATTATGCGGAGAAGCTAAGGTGAGGGTGCCCTGGACTCCAGGACACTTGTCACAGCAGAGGGTGACGGTGAGATAGGAGCTTGAAAACTAGAAGATTAATTAAACACCGCAAATAAATGATGAGCCCTCAGATTCTCCACCTGCTCCCAGAACACCAGCAGCTAGCTAGCTGTCTCCTCCCTTCCAGACAGATGGTTGGAATATCCTTCTCTGGGTAGATGGAGCTTCTTCCTCACCCCCACCCTCTACACCTCGGAAAAAACCTTTGTAAAATGTTATTTGAGGACTCGCAGGAAAACAGCCTCTAGCCATCTGGTCACCCTACTATGAAGTCAGCTGGACTATAACCCTGTCTTGCTCTTAAATATGAAGGCTCACTAGACATATTTGAAATGAAAGAGAGAGGTCAAAACAAAGGGGGGAAAGGGAAGGATCCCCGAGGAAACAGGCAGCATACAGCAAGCACAAGAACCTGAAATTTAAAGAAAAAACAAACTTAGAAATCAGTAACCTCAGGGAAGTCTGACGTAAAAACAGAATTCCATGAGAAAGGAACAGTTGGAGAAGAGTTCTTGGAAATTTAAAATATAATAAGCAAGGTTAAAAATTCAGTAGAAGGTGCCCAAGGCAATGCACAAAAAACAGTCCACACCAGCGCCCATCGGTACCAAATTTTAGAACACAAAGCATAAAGTGAGCACCTGGAAAGCCCCAGAAAGAGAAAAACACTTAGTGGACAAAGGAAGAGGGATGACAATGGCCTCAGACTTCTCTCCAGAAGCACCGAATAGGAAATAAGGGAGAGATACCTTCAGAATTCTGAAGGAAAATGATTTTCAACCCAGAATCTTGTGCTCAAATCAGTCCAATGTGAAGGGGAAATCAATAAAAACCTTTGCAGACATGGAGGACTCAGAAACTCTGCCCGTCATGGAAGACAAAGCCATGGCCTCCAGGAACAGGGGCTCCCGTGAAGGAGAGTCAGGGAGGTCTCAGAGGCCAAGAGCGAGGAGCCATGGAGATGGGCGTGGGGTGGGGGTGGGGGGACTGGTACTCAACCTGTGAGTGGTGGGAAAATGATCACCGGGCCTCTGACAGATCCACTAAAGGGATTGGGGGAAATTGCTTTAAATAGAAGAAACTAAGAAACGGGAAAGCGGTGTGGGGGTGACTTCTTCTCAAAAATAGCATCTAAGCAATAGATTTTAGGTGACTGCTTTGAAATCTGGAGTTAAGAGCAGGAAAAACAAGCTGCCACGGAGTTGGAAGTGGTTGCCTCCCTGGGGAGCAGCGGTTGGGCCGGCTTCTGCTGTGGCAGAAGCTTCCAGGGCCTGCTGCATCGTTCCCGATGGACGTCGGTCACGTGAATCGAACAACATTAATGTTTATATGGAAATCAAGAGCATGGGCTTGAGAGTTGGATCGCTGCGTTTAAGTCTCTCCGGACTCTTACTGGTGGCAGGACCCAGGTCAAGCCTCAGCCTCGGTTTCCGTATCTCCCTTGCAAAACCGAGGTGAGGACTCAACATAATTTCTGTAAGAGGCCCAGCACAGAGTACCTGCTCAGTAAATGAGAGCCATTATGATGTTTGAGACTTCTGAGAAATGCCATGGTAGAGAGTGAAAGCGAACTCCACTCCCCGAGGTTTGGGAGGGGGGCAGAAAGCCTGGAGGAATGTCACCCTCGCGTCTGTCTGCCAGGAAGCCATCCAGCTGTGGCCGAGCCTGCAGCCCTCCTGCAGGCCCCCACCCCGACCACTCAGTATCTCGGTTATTGGGGGTGCCACTGGCGGCTTCCAGAGAAGGTTAGAAGGAGCTTCGGGGTGCGCCGGGAGCAGCTCGATCACATAAAGGCCTGATTCATTCCCAGGGGACTTCCGGTAGGCGGGTTTTCCTTCTGACACAATCGTCCCACACAGAAAGTTGCCACCGTGGAAGATGGGGCATTCCGAGCAGAGCTGGGAGAAGGTGGCTCCGGGCTCCTCTGGGGGCGGCGAGCGTGCTGGCCTCAAGCAGAGCGGTTCTGCCCCCCCATCTGCCTGGGTCCTGGGCCAGAGCCGCCCACAGGGCCCCAGTGGCCCACGCAGGGACCGGGGCCTTGGAGGAAGGCCTGAGGCTGAGAACACTGACCCCCTAGCCTCACTACAGACACGTATTAATTTAAACAAATCTATTGAGCGAGGAAAAGGCTGGAAAGAAAGACCCTGAAATGTTAACCACCCTTCTATCTGAGTGGTGGGATTTGAAGTGCTTTTCACTTCTTCTTGCTTATCTGTATATTTCAATTTTTGTACAGTAATCATACATTCTCTTTGTCCTCAATTAATAACAATCACAAAGAGCAAGGTGACGAGTCCCTGAGAGGGGAGTGAAAGCAGTAGGTGACCTTCAGCTTGAGAGATTCGGTAAAGGCTGGGAACATGTGACACGTCCTCTGCCTGCGGAGGTTTCTAGATTTCAGAGAGCGGGCTTGGGGAGGAGCGCAGGCGGGTGGTGGGGGCGGGATGAGAATAACGGGCTCGTGCTTCCCCAGCACCTGGCGCCTGCAGGGTGCTGCCCTGACTCTAACTCCCTCAGTCCTTACCAGGACCTCGTGACACAGGCTCAGTTACCATCGCACTGGACAGATGGGAGACTGCGACCCGGAGAAGGCAGGAACTTGCCCAAGAGGCCAGCTGGCTCTTGCACCCCAGCATCCAGCTGTGGGGGCTGGGCTGGCAACGACCAGAGCGTAGCAGTCAAAGGAACACGAGCAGAGGAGTGAGAGGGAAATGCCTCTGAGACAGGGAGTCTCATTCTTTTCCTGAAGAAAAGCTCCTCTTTATTTCCCGGAGGTCTTCCCAGTGGGAGAGCAAGATCATAGCCATGGACTTAGAAATCCACCACTTCCAGGGGTGCCTGGGTCGCTTAGTCATTAAGCAATTGACTCTTGATATCAGGTCAAGTCATGATCTCAGGGTCGAGAGATTAAGCCCCCTGTTGGGCTCTGTGCTAAGCGTGGAGCCTGCTTAAGATTCTCTCTCTTCTCTCTGCTCCTTCCTGCTTGTGTGCTCTCTCTCTCACTTAGAAAAGGGAGGGAGGGAGGGAGGGATGGAGGGAGGGAGGGAGGAAGAAGGAAGGAAAGGAGGGAGAGAAGGAAGAAGGGAAAGAAGGGGGGAAGGGAGAGAGGAAGAAGGAAGGGAGAGGAAGAAAGGAAGGGAGGGAGGGAAGAAAGAAAGAGGGAAGGGAGGAAGGAAAGGAGGGAGGGAGGGAGGAAGGAGGGAAGGAAGAAGAGAAAAGAGAAGAAAAAAGAAAAGAAAAATCCACCATTTTCAGCTTGAAACTGAGGCTCCGCTAGAATCTACCAAGCATTTTCTCCCTCCACCAGATGAACAACATTTCAGATGTGCTCACAGTCATCGGTTGGTTTCCCTTCTCAGGGTGTCTGTCAGTGTTTCCCTTCCCCATTATACCAAGAGTTCCCAGAGGCCAGGGACCTCATACACTTGGCTGGTTGACTCGGTACCATCAGTGTCTAGACCTGTGTCCCGCATATCACTGATTATTGTATGCTGATGACGTGGCCCTATTTGGTCAGTAAGAAAACTGAGACTCAGAGAAGTTAAGGAAAGCACTCAAGATCCCACATCGAATACCTATCGGAGCTAGGTTTTGAAATTGGATTCCAACCCCGGGAACTGTGGCTCACACTCACCCCCTTGGAGAGACCTGTTTCAAGGCATAGTGTGTCACAAGAGACACACCTCTGGCCACCTGGGCACAGCAGCAGCTAACCACCCCAGTGGGCTGCAGTCTCGGGGCAGGGGAGGGGGCAGCTGGACTGCAGGAGGACTGAGGACACACCAAAGCCAAGAAACAGAGTCACCGACAGGAGACAGCATGGAGCGATGGTCAAGGGCCAGACGTCCAAGGCTGGCTTTACTTACTGACCGTGGACCTTAGGCAGGTTAATCACCCTGAGCTCTCTGTAAAATGGAGGCAGTATCTCATGGAGTTGTTATAAAAATTAACTAAATGAATACGTACAGAATACTTAGTACAGCAGCTAGCCCATGACGTGTGTGTGTGTGTGTGTGTGTGTGTGTGTGTGTGTTGGGGGGTTAACAAATGGCACCAAACTGAATAAATATCCTTGCGTTGAGGACCCAGCCACTTCTGCGTTCCGTGTCACATAAAGATTGTGTGTAATTCCCCAGCAAGGGACCACCATTAACCAAATGTCCTGTATCAACCTTGGCTGCGTAAAAATTTACCCCCAAATGTAATGACTTGAAACAACCACTGTCTTTTGGTCACAGTTCTGTGGGTTAGTGATTGAGGCTGCGATCGGTGGGGCCATTCTGCTGGTCTCACTAATGGGGCTGCAGCCAGCGAGGCCCCAGCTGAGGGTTGGTTGGTTGTGGGCAGGCACTGTTGATGTTTGGGATCGGATGGTACTTTGTTGTGGGTACATCACGTGCACTGTAAGATGTTTAGCAGCACCCTTGGCCTCTATCCACTAGATTCCATCAGCCACCTCCCCACCACCACCACTGCCATATACAGTTAGGGCAACTAAAAATATCTCCAGACATGGGCCATTTTTCTCTGGGGGACAGAAGTGCCCTCTGGCTGAGGACCACTGGTCCAGAGGGACCAGCACGAAGACTTGTCTTTGCTGCCTGTGGTCTCTCTTCTAGTAGGCTGGACCTCCAGATAGTAGATGTGGCAGGGGATGAGGGGCGGCCCCAGCAGCAAAACAGAGCGTGCCCCAGTGCTCATGTGCTCTTGGAGCCTTCTCTGGCATCACACTGGCTGATGTTCCATTGGCCAAAGCAGATCATATGGTCAAGCCCAGAGCCCGGCTGCGCAGGGGCCGCACAAGGGTGTGGGGATGGAGCCATACTGGTCTGGAGCCATCACGGTAACAGTGACCACAGGCACTTGTCTACCTTGACAATGATGAGTGTTGCCGGCCCGCACGGTGCCAGGGGAGGGGCGTGTGACCTTGGGCAGGTCTCTTTCTCTCTGTGACCTCATCTGCACAATGAGGGAGGGGCTTTTCCTGGGTGGTCCCTAGCCTCAGTGGCTCAGAGCCATCACAGAAGGGGGGGATTGGGAATTCTCCTTGGTCCTAGTGCACCCCTAACTGGCCCTTCCACATGGCTTTCCCCAGGCTAGAAAGTCTTGGATTTTAAAATACAAACAGGACAAAATAGTTTGCAATTCTACAACATCTTGTGGTTCTCAAAAAAATTCTCCATGCTCCTCTAGGTGAGATAATGTTCAGATTTTCAGTGTCTAGCCATAATAAGGTCCTTTTTAAAAATTTATTTATTATTTATTTTTCTTGTGTTACGTTAGTCACCATAAAATACATCATTAGTTTTTGATGCAGTGTTCCATGATTCATTGTTTGCATATAGTACCCAGTGCTCCATGCAATCCGTGCCCTCCTTAATCGCCATCACTGGCCTCACCCATTCCCCAGGCCCCCTCCCCTCTAAAACCCTCATTTTGTTTCTCAGAGTCCACAGTCTCTTATGGTTTGTCTCCCCTTCCAACTTGCCCCAGTTCACTTTTCCCTTCTTTCTCCTAGTGTCCTCCATGTTATTCCTTATGCTCTACAAGTAAGTGAGACCATATGATAATTGGCTTTCTCTGCTTGACTTATTTCACTCAGCACAATCTCCTCCAGTCCCATCCATGTTGATGCAAAAGTTGGGTATTCATCCTTTCTGATGGCTGAGTAATATTCCATTGTGTATAAGGACCACATCTTCTTTATTCATTTGTCTGTTAAAGGGAATCTCTGCACCTTCCTAAGTTTGGCTATTGGATATTGCTATGAACATTGGGGTGCATGTAGCCCTTCTTTTCACTACATCTATATCTCTGGGGTAAATACCCAGTAGAGCAATTGCTGGATCATAGGGTAGTTTTATTTTTAATTTTTTAAAAGATTTTTGTTTATTTATTTGACAGAGAGAGAAAGAGAGAGGGAGCGAGAGATCACAAGTAGGCAGAGAGGCAGGCAGATAGAGGGGGAAGCAGGCTCCCCGCCGAGCAGAGAGCCCGATGCAGGGCTCGATCCCAGGACCCTGAGATCATGACCTGAGCCGAAAGCAGAGGCTTTAACCACTGAGCCACCCAGGCGCCCCCTATTTTTAATTTTTTGAGGAATCCCCGCGCTACTTTTCAAAGTGGCTGCACCAATTTGCATTCCCACCAACAGTGGAAAAGAGTTCTCCTTTCTCCACATCCTCTCCAACATTTGTTGTTTCCTGCCTTGTTAATCTCTGCCATTCTAACCGGTATAAGGTGGTATCTCAATGGGGGTTGGTTTGAGTTTTCCCTGATGGCCATAATAAAGTCTTAGGTAACTGTGCAGGGCAGGTGATCCTGACTAGGGGAAAGGGGCTCTGTCGTTCAGGAGCCCAGGCCGAGGAGAGGCTCCCCTCTTGACACAGAGCTTCCATGTAACCCTGGGTGATGACATCGTACTGGCAGAAGAAAGCGAAGGCCAAGAATCACGTGGGAAGCAATCATGAGCCTGACCCAGGAGTGGCCACTTCCCTCTGCCCACTGTCCATGGATCAGAACTCAGTGGCCATGGGGCAGGGCACAAGCTGGAAGTGAAGGTAGCTATGAGCCCAGGAAAAAAGGCAGACTTCGCGAACTCAGTTTCTGCCACAAAAGCATACTTCCTCATGTCTCCACAAGGTCCCTGGTAGGAAGGGATGCTCCTGTGTGCTCCCCGCTGGGGCTCTGTGTGAAGGGACAGTAGGGACATGGGCTCGCCTTTGAGCCCAAAAGTCTTTGCCATTTCACCTGATAGATAATTTATGATATGATAAGACATGATATAATGCAATACAGTACAATACGACATATTGGCAGACGGTGTGGGGTATCTTCAATTTCTGTGACCTGGTTTCCTGTATGCCCACCCCCCACTTCTTCCATACTCTGAGTCAGGACTTGAGTTGACTCGGGGAGTGTGGTACAGCTAGAAAAGGGACAGCCCTCCCCTTCTCCCCTACTGAGGCTCAAGGTGTCAGCACTGTCTTTGCCCCCTCCTTCTGCCCCCTTGTCCTTGGAAGTTGGCCTTAAGTTCTACGGGGGCATCTCTTCAGGACGCCCACCCCCACTGCCACCACTGCTTCTCCTGGTCACACCACCGTGACCAATTCAGCCCACGCTCCTCCCAGCCTTGGACGCAAGCCCAGCCCTGGTGCTGATTATTAGCATTATGAGTTTGAGGAAGTGGCTTCAGGCCTGTTTCTTCATCCATAAAATGAAGATGATAATAGTAGCCAAAAGACACATAGTAAAAATTGTGTGAGCCAAAAATTCAGGTAAAATGCCCTTTGGCAACTGCAAAGCCCCATGCAGTGCCCCCTGCTCCCACTGCTCCCCATCTGCGGGGGGCACCCCTGTCCACATCCCCAGGCCTCCCACTGCCTGCAGGGAGCGGCTGCTCGGGCAATCCCTATCTTCCACAGTCCAGATCCAACTCAGGTGCCACATTTTCCCTTTATGGGTCCAGCGAGACAGAAGATTCACTGTCTCCCATGCGTGGTGCTCCTGTCCTCTTCTTCAGAATTTGTCTCCATGCCTTTGAGTTTGTTCCTCCTCCTGAATGCCTCTCGGGTTTCCTGGTGCAACATCTCTCCCTGTGTTGCAAAATGGAGGGGGACACTAACTCTTTCATCCTGGAGCCTCCATCTCTTCTGAATTCTTATCTTTCCCACTTGGAAACACTGTCCTGCTCCTACGTAATGCTGCCAAGTTAAGTTACAGCACATCGGCCTGGGTGCTCGGGGCAGGCACGCAGAACAAGACCCGGCCAGACATGGTCCTGGCCTTTGAGGGGCTTTCTGACAGCCTAGGGGGACAACCACAAATACAGTCGAGTACCCACCACAGAGAAAGGCCTGGAGACTGAGTGCTAGGGAGAGGAAGCAGGTCTGGATTCTGCAGAGAGGCTTCCCAGCAGAGATCAAGTGAACCAGACCTGGCCTTGAAAGTTGCCGGGGATACGGGCAGGTGGGGAGGGAGAGGGAAGGCCATCAGCAGGGAGGCAGGAGGTCCGATGCGGCATGCTATTCAGGGATGTGGGTCATACCCCTCAAGGTGGGGCGTTCCTGCTGGCACATATTTGCCTTCTCAAGCAGTTCCCAGCCACAGGACACTATTTCTGCTAGCCCGTGCTGAATGTCAGTGTTGCCCGTGATGAGTGTCACAGAGCCACTGAGCGTCAGGGGCACCAGGCTGGGGTGCTGGGAAGAGACTGCCCCCCTCACCCCCGCCCCATGTCCCTAGAATGCCCATGGTGTATACTCAGAATATCTATTAAATGAATGATGGCAGCCTCCGAAAGAGCCCCGGGGCCTGCTCTCAACTGTCAGAGCCCATGTGAGGCTCTGACGCAAGGCACTTCTCCCCTCCAGGCCTCAGTGTCCCCTCTTGTCAAGTGAGTTGATGGCGAAGGCACAAGGGACCCCTATGGCAAGGAGATGGAGCCTGTGAGCTACAGTGTCCTGACACTGGGTCCAGATCTCCAGCTTCCTGAGTGGCTTCAGGTAAGTAAATTAATCTCTCTAAGCCTCAGGGTTCTCCTGCTTAAAAGGGAACAACAATACTGCAAAGCTTAAGCCGAACACCAGAGGTGGCTTCCCAAGAACTCAATTGCACAAAACCTGGAGTCTCATTATGGTGAGGCTACAGAGAAGCTGTGGAGATTGGAGCTCATTGTGTTGTGTCTGAATTCAGCTATGATGGGGTGTTACAGTTGGGTTCCTGTGGATTAAATGTGTTTATGTGTGCACGCGCGCACACACACACACACACAAATACGTATAAAATGCTAGCATGGTAAGTGTGCAATGGAAGTGACTAACTGGTGGCAGGAAACCAAGGGCTCCCTGGCCAGGCTGATGTGTGGGCTCGCCGAGGACTGCTCCGTGGGCTGGCGGGGACAGCTCAGGGAGGGGTTCTGGCGGGGCTGAGCCCACGCTGTCCCAGGCCTGGAATCCTGCCAGCCTGCTCCACAGCTGCTTCCCGGCCACTTCTGCCCAGCCTAGGGTTGGATCTAGAAATCCCAAGGGGGGAAAACCTGACTTGGGCATCACCCCTGAGTGAGCCAAAAAAGAACTATTTTTTAAGTTCCTAAGAGGATTGCAGGAAGACTTGTCAGAGACCACCCTCCTCCTTTTCTATAAAAATGCTCAGAATCAAATGCATGATTAACATCCCAAATACTTATTCTCCTGTTGGCATCTATCACAGGAGAAAAGTTAAGCTTCTTTTTGCCCACAGTGGGAAAGCAGTGTCTGGATAAAACCAGCCCCTGGGGCTCCTGGGTGGCTGAGTCGATTAAGCATCTGCCTTTGGCTCAGACTATGATGTCAGGGTCCTGGGATCGAGCTCCCACACTGGGCTCCACACTCAGTGGGGAGTCTGCTTCTCTCTCTCTCACCCCTGTCTCCCATTTGTGCAATCTCTCTCTCTCTCAAATAAGTAAAATCTTAAAAGAAAAAAAAAAAAAGCCAGCTCCTACCACCGCAGTCCGGGATGAGGACCCCTTGGCACTGGCCCTCCCTGCTCCGCAGGTGGGGCCTGCAGGAGGCTTGCTGGAGCAGGGCTGCCAGCCTCCTTACCCCTCCTAGTGAGCAGCAGCATTAGGCCATCTGCAGATGCTCCTACACCAGGGACCTCAGTCAGGAACCGTACATCCCATACAAGACCTAGCAAGGGCTTTCTGCTACCATCTGGGCTCACCTTCATTCCGCATCTTACAAACAGAGGTATCAGGGTGGGAGGGGAGGCCAGAGAGCCCCCCGTCACAGGTAAAGAACTGAAGCCTGGGGAGGGATTAGCCATGCTTCCCTGGCTGATTCTTCTCTGTCCTCTTTGACTTCCTTCTCACCTCCCAATCTCTAAACGTTGGCATGCCCCAGAGCTCAGCACATGGACCTCCCACACTGTCGCGGGGACCTCACCCAGGCCTGTGGCTTTGTATATCATACATGTGCACCTGGGGACCACCCCCAACTGTGGCTCCGCAGCCCAGACTCTGCACAACTCCAGACTCATACATCCACCTGCCCACTCGGCAGCCCCTCTGGGATGTCTCATAGGCATCACTCTTCGCGTGGGTCCAAACCGAGTTCCTGGTCTTTCCTCCTCCCACACTCTGTTCCATGTGAGTTCCTGGCAATTCCGTCATTGCTCAAGCCAATAACCTTGGAGTCACTCTTGGGTTCTATTTCTAACAGGGTCATTCTCAAACCATCAGCAGACCCACATACCTACAAATTTTGGCCACCTCTTCCCAGCTCCACCCCCACCAGCCTGCTCTGAGCCTCCAAGGGCCCTTGTGTGGTTTGCTGTCGTCTCCTTCATGGTCTTTCTACTTCCACCCTTTGCCCTGCAGTCTGTTACGAACTAACTGAGCAGCTGGCTGTCCTGGGGAGATAAAAGTCAGCCGAGGTCTTTCCTCAGCTCAGACCCCATCTGTAGCTCATCCGTGTTACCTCTCCATCTGAGGTCCCAGCCCCCCTCCCTCCCTCCTCGCTCCAGTCCAGCCGCAGTGGCCCCCAGCACACCAGGTGCACTCCCACCTGGAGGCCTTGGCCTTTGCAACTTTGTCTGGGACGCTTCCCCCGACCAAGGTGTCTGCATTCCCACCTCCCTTCCCCATCTCCCGGGAACGGCTTCACTCCCATCCTCACGTCCTTACGCAAAGCAAACACGGCAAACACGATCTTTTTCAGTGAGGTCTTCCCTAACCTCCTTCATTTACATTGCACCCCCCCTCCCATTTTCCGCCACCCCTTTTTACTTTATTCTTCTCCATGACACTGCCCACCAAACATACTATATACATTATTTATTTTGTTTATTTTTTTTCTCCCCTAACTGGAATGAAAGTTCCCTAAGGGTAGAGGTTTTTTTATCAGACACACAGTAAGTGCTCAATAAATAGTTGTTAAATGCATGGAAGAACAGCAGTCAGTGGTTCTGGTGTGTCTGTGTCAGCTGCCCCCCCGCACCGAGTACCATCGCACTTAGCCAACGAGTGGAAGAGCAAGAAAACACCTTAGGTCAAGTTCAATCCCTCCTTCAGTTGAGAGATGCTGAGGCCTAGTGAGGAAAGGGATATCCCGAAGAACGACAGCACACTGACTTTGGAGCTGGAGCTGGGACTGGATCCCCCATCTCCCAAGCAGAGCCCACGCTCTGGTCTCCCTGCCACCCACGGCTACAGGTCACTCCATCCTGACAGCAATTTCCAACCTCCTGAGCTGAAAATAAGAATAAGGAACTGCCGAAAACCGAGAAATGAAGTATGGGAGGGGGTATTTTTAGCTTTGTGGGTTTCTAAGTACATACATATATAGAAAGTTCTGTCAGTATGGCTATATATAGGTATTAAATCAGGAAGCAAGTTGAGTGGTGGGTCAGTTTTTCCGGGGGCGGCTGTGAGCCTGTTGTGACAGGGACAGTTTTGAACCAGAGTGGCCGATTCCAAGGAAACTGGCCTGCTGAGTCAGCTGGAAGCTGCACACCTCACATGAGGAGTTCAGAAAGAGTCCAAGGACTTACATCCTCCTTTTTCTTCTCCTCAGTCAGCCGGAAGCACCAGTGAAATTCCAAGGCCCACCCAACCCAGTAACTGGCTAAGGCTTTTAGGGTCAAAATCTCCCCAGTGTAGATGGGGATTCTGAAGAGGGCCACTGAGCGGAAACCTAGAGCCCCTGCACCCAGTGGACCAGAGACATCTCCTTGGGCTCCGGTCCCTTTGGCCACCAGGAATTTTCCCAGACCTCAGACCAGGCTTAAAAGCTGAGGCCTGGGGGCGCCTGGGTGGCTCAGTCGTTAAGCCTCTGCCTTCGGGTCAGGTCATGATCCCAGGGTCCTGGGATCGAGCCCCGCGTCGGGCTCCCTGCTCTGCAGGAAGCCTGCTTCTCCCGCTACCATTCCCTCTGCTTGTGTTCCCTCTCTCGCTGTGTTTCTCTCTGTCAAATAAATAAAATCTTTAAAAAAAAAAAAAAAAGCTGAGGCCTGGGTCAGCACCGAGCACTTCTATGTGAGCCCGACACTCCTCACCACCTATGGTCTCACTTCATACAACTTACCAGGGAAGTACTTTTATAATTGTCTCCATTTTACAGTTGGAGAAACTGAGGCACAGTGGTAAGTAATGTGCCCGGGTCTCAACTTAAGGGGCAGATCCAAGCAGCCTAGTCCCACCATCCCTGCCCGTAACCATCAGGTTATGCCGCCCTAGCTGGAGGGCAGGAAGCCTGGGTCAAAGCCCAAAATCGTGTGGCCTTCATTCATTCGACAAGTGTTTGCTGAGTATTGACTATGTGAGAGTCTTCCTGGGCTCTAAGATGCATGACTGGACCCAGGGCCAGATGCCACAGATCTTTGGCTGGACACTGAGCTAAGTGATGAACGTGGAGCGAGTGCATTGGTTCTTTGTGGAAAGTGAATGATGGCAGGCCTTTCCTCTCACCTAGGGTGACCTGAGGGAGGCATCCTGATTCACGCTGTAGAAACAGGAGCGAGTGTGCGTCTGCAGAGCAGAAGCCCCAAGCGCTGGAGTTGGAGCAGATTCCAACCCTCATGTAGACTGTGTTACAGGTGGGGAGACACAATGACCACAAATAAATGAGATAATTAAGATGGTTATAAGGGACCTAAATAAAACAGGGTGATGGGATTGTTATAGGTTGAACTGTGTTCCCCAAAAAGTTATTGTGGCCCGTTGAATTTGGCCTTATTTGGAGATAGAGTCTTTCCTGAGGTAATCGAGTTAAAATGAGACCAGGGTGGGCTCCAATCCAATATGACTGATGTCCATAGGAAAAGGGGAAATTTGGAGACAGGTACACAGAGAGATGCCCTAGAAGATGAAGCCAGAGATCACAGTGATCCATCTACAAGCCAAGGAACAGCCAAGATTGCCACAAACCACCAGAAGCTGGAAGAGAGGCCTGGAACAGATTCTCCGCCCTGCCCTCAGAGGGGACCAACCTCTCTGACATCTTTATCACGGGCTTCTAGCCTCAGGGACAGTGAGAAAATAAATCTCTGTGGCTTGAGCCACCCAGTCAGCAGTGCTTGGTTACACAAAACCTAACTGACACGAGGACAAAGTGTGTCTGGAGAACAGGGTTACTTCAGCTAACACAGGGGACCAGGCCCATCCGAGGAGGGGACACACGGACTGAGTTCTAAACATGGAGAAGAAGGCTGTCCAGGGAAGAGCTTTGGAAGATCCACGCCCCGGAGATGAAAACAGACTTGGCATTTCTGCAGGGGGGATGGCAGGGCCAGGCGGCTAGAGCAGGAGGAGTGAGGGCAGAGGGGGTCAAGGTGAGGTGAGATGGAAGGCAGAGGTCAAAGGAGGGAGGGCCTCATGGAACATGCTAGGTATGTGGGTTTCACACGAACTGCACTGGGAAGCCAGTGGAGGGAATGATCTGAGACCTGACTTTCCCCTTCAAAAGATCCCCCTGGCTGCTTCGTGGGAGAGGCACTCGGGTGTTGGGTAGGTGGAGACCAGTTAGCAAGTGAGGCTGGTGTTCCACGGAGAAACGAGAGGGAGGAATGGTCTGGGTGGTGGTAACTCTGGAGAACCCCCACAGGACTCATCAGTCCTAGGATGAGAGGAAAAGAGAGGCATCGAGGATGACCCCCCCGGGATTTTGGTCCAAGCAACTGAAAGAACTAGAGCCCTGAATTTTTACAGTGGGAGAAGGAAGGGAAGCAGAGGAGGGGTCCCCTTGAAGAGGAAGATCGACAGCCAGCTTCCATCCAAATAAGATTTATAAGATGAGGACAAAAGGAAAATTAGAGACACATCGTCGCTGTGCGAGGACTCCTCGCTGGAAGGAGACAGACACGTAAGCAAACACTAGAAATACCACATGCGAAGTAGCTGGCGACGCAGCTGAGGAAATTACTCTGAGGAAGTTAGAGAAAAGAGGAAAGGTTTTTGTTTTGTTTTTTTTTCAAAATAATTTCAGACTTACATAAATGTTGTAAAAATAGTACAAAGAATTCCCGAATATCTTTCACCTAGTTTCCGCAGATGTTGACATTCTACAAATTTACAGCGCTGTCCTCAAAACAACGCTGGAATCAACAGGAGCTCCAAACCTCACTCAGGTTGTATCAGTTGCCTCACTAATGTCCTTCGTCCGGGTCCAGGAGCCCATCCAGGCCCATACACGGCACATAGCTGTCATGTGTCCTTAGGCTCCTCCAGCCTGGGACAGCGGGACTAGCTGGTGATGCTATCGGACGTCCCTCAGTTTGGGTTTGGCCGGTGATTCCTCAGGTTGTGCGTTTTGACAATGACGCTACAGAAGCGGGTGCCGGGGTGGCTCAGTTGGTTAAACATTTGCCTTCAGCTCAAGTCATGATCTCGGGGTCCTGGGATCGGGCCCCGCATTGGGCTCCCTGCTTAGTGGGGAGCCTGCTGCTCCCTCTCCCTTTACCCCTCCCCCTGCTCATGCACACTCGGTCTTTCAAATAAATAAATAAAATCTTTAAAAAAAAAAAAAAAAAAAGGAACACCATAGAGGTGATGCGGTACCCTTGCCAGCACACGGCACTGGGTGGTACCTGAGGCCAGAATGTCGTATGACTTCTTGTGCCGGCTCCGATGCCCTGGGTGGGGCGGTGTCTGCTAGGTTTGTCCCCTGACGAGACACCATTTTCCCCTTTGCAATTAATAAGCATCTTGTGGGGGAGATACTCTGCGATACGTAAACATCCTGTTTCTCATTACATTGTCACCCATGAATGTTTGTTTCCACTGATGATTCTTGCTTAAGACAGTCATTGCTGGGGCGCCTGGGTGGCTCAGTCGTTAAGCGTCTGCCTTCGGCTCAGGTTATGATCTCAGGGTCCTGGGGTCGAGCCCCGCATCGGGCTCCCTGTTCCACAGGAAGCCTGCTTCTCCTGCTACCAATCCCTCTGCTTGTGTTCCCTCTCTCGCTGTGTTTCTCTCTGTCAAATAAATAAAATCTTTAAAAAAAAAAAAAAAAGACAGTCATTGCTGCGGGTATTTGCCAGACGGTGGCTTTCTATTTCCATGGTGCCTTCTAACATCTATTAATTGGAATTTTGCTGTAAAAAAAGAGCTTCCCTTCTCCCTTTTATTTATGCAAATACTTGTCTAGGGACCCGTCTAGTGGCTCAGTGGGTTAAGCATCTGCCTTTAGCTCAGGTCATGGTCTTGGGGTCCTGGGCTCCTGCTCAGTGGGGAGTCTGCTTCTCCCTCTCCCTCTGCTTCCCCAGACCCCTGCTGCCCACCGCGTGTGCTCTCTCACGTGCAACTTCTCTCTCTCTCTCTCAAATAAATAAATAAATAAATAAATAAATAAATAAATAAATAAAATCTTTTAAAAAGTACTTGTCTATATCGGTATAGACCCATTATTTCTTATTTTGCCTTTAATTTATGTTATAGTCTATTTTGATTATTATTTATTTTGCTACTGAAATTGCCTCAAATGTGGCCGCCTTGAGCTCCATCAAGTTGGCTCCTGTATGCAAAAGGAAAGTTTTGAGTTGGGTCCTAAATGAGGCATAGGGGCTGGACGGGAGGAGGGAGAACAGAGGCTTCCAGCCTTGAGGTGACCCTGAGGGCAACCATGGGCCGTCTACACCAGTGCCCTCTGAGGACGCTGCTGGCCTCTGGGCTCCCTATTCCCGACCATGAGGGCCAGGACGATGCAGCCGTGTGCCTTGCTCAGGGGGAGACACCTCCACTGACAATGCCGCCCCCCCCGGAATTCCTAGGGACCAGCCCCCTGGGGATGCAAGGACTACAGCTCTTTCCAGCACTGGGCTGCTAGTGCATCTGCCTGGATTTGCTCAAGAGGGGCCCTCCGCCCAGCCCGACCCCTCCAGCTGCTTCCCGCCTGCAAGGCTGTTCTCCTGACTTCCCTCCCTGAAGGGCTGGTCTCAGGGGAAGGCGGTGAGGCTTTTGGAGCTATAGAGTGACAGAACCACAGGTCCTAGAGGCCACCTAGGTGAGACTGGCTATTGTTTTTACCGGTTTGTTGTCATTTTTTCATCTAGGGCCTCTGTGAAATCGTAAGGGAATGCCCAGTAGTTTACCTTGTGGGCAAAGGGGGCAGGAAGGTGGCAGCTGGATGACTATGAGTCTGGTCCAGGGCCTGCCCTCAGGGATGGAGCGGGGCTGCAAAGGCAGAACACCTTACCTGAGGTCGCGGAGACAGCTGGTGGCTAGGGAAGAGTAGGACCCAGGGTTAGGACTCCTCCTTTCCTTCTCACAGCTTCACATTCCCAGTGTACTCTCCCTCTTGTTTCTCAGCTACTGATGAGGCCACAGTCTGGGTGTACTTGTCCATTTCCCTCGTGCCCAAGTAGTCAGCGAGAGAGGCCAGTCTTCTACCCCTTTCTAGGGCAGAGCCTCCAGAGACAGGAGCAGCATGGATCCCTCGCCCCCAGGGAAGGAGAGCTGTCTTGGGTCGTTTAGCCTATGCAAGGCGGAGGTCAGGTCCAGGCCCACCTTGCGACCTCTCCCGGCTGGAGGCCTGTGGCCTCCCCCAGACCCAGCACTGAGGGGCTAGAAGTCTGGCCACCTTTCCTGCCTTCACTCATTCCTCTTCCTTCAGGACAGGATTAGAAACAGGGTCCACTCTTTTTCTCTTTCAAATTTCAAATTAAGCTTCAAGATAGATAGATTAAATATCCACATTTTCAAATTTCTTTTTTTTTTTTTAAAGATTTTATTTATTTATTTGACAGAGAGAGAGAGAGAGATCACACGTAGGCAGAGAGAGGGGGAAGCAGGCTCCCTGCTGAGCAGAGAGCCAATGTGGGGCTCGATCCCAGGACCCTGAGATCATGACCTGAGCAGAGGCTTTAACCCACTGAGCCACCCAGGCACCCACACACGACTCAAATTTCAAGAAGTATAGAATTTCCACCGTAGGAAGTCTCCTTTCCAACTCCATCCTTTGGACACCCCTACCCCAGGGGCGGTTGCCACGGCTGGCTCGTTTCTTATGCCGCTTTCCAAAACGAGCCTACGTCACATCAGCAAACTTCTGCTGTGCAGGACCAGATAGTGAATGTTTTTGGCTTTGCAGGCCCAGAGTACCCTTTCGCATTGCTTAACTGCCATCGTGGCGGGAAAGCAGGCACAGATGGCACATACATCAGTACATGTATGTGTCCCAGTGAAATTTGACTTATGGACACTGAAATGTGGATTTCATGTAGTTTTCACATATCACAAGATATTATTCTTCATGTTCAGTTGGTTAAGCATCCAATTCTTGATTTTGGCTCAGGTCATGATCTCAGGGTCATGAGATCAAGCCCTGCCTTGGGCACTGAGCGTGGAGCCTGCTTAAGATTCTCTCTCTCCCTCTGCCATCTGCCCCTCCCCACCTCCACTCGCACCCTCGTTCTCTCTCTCTGTTAAAGCAAAACAAAAATCTGAACAGCCTTTCTTCTCCCAGACTCCTCTGCCTCCCTCGTCATCTCTTTAAAGCCTTCATCTTGCTCCCTCAGTAATAGTTAATAGCTCATTCATGGAGAGCTTCACAAGAGCCGGCCCTGGCTTGTCTCTGCAGAGAGGCTCCGACTCCACCTGTCTGTCCCCTTGGCCTTGCCCCACGCCGGTTCCTCAAGTATAGTATTTCTTGGACTCCAGCCTCCTAATGGGTCCTCTCCCTCCACCTGTCCTTCCTCCCCCAAAGGGATGCGTCAACGTCACAAATGTAATTCTGAAGGCCCCGTGTGTAGTTCTCAGTTCTGTACAGGGCAAACCACACTCCTTAGGGTGGTGTTTAAGACCCCTGCCCTACCACGGTCTGACCCCTTCCCACTATAGCTTCATCACTATGGGTAGACCCTGGCGCCAGGCTGGGCTGAATCCGGGCTCTCCTCAGAGGTTTGACATTGGGCAAACAAACCTTTCCTTGGTGAGAGCTTAGTTTCCTGGCCTGTAAAATGGGCAGAAGAGCAGCCCTCACCTTCTAGCATTATTGTGAGTTAATTCACATTAAGTACTTAAAGGGTGGCTGGTGCCTAATACACGCCCAGAGCACGCTGGCCACCATTATTTTTATTTTCAAACTCAATCATCACTTTACCTCCCATGCTCAACACCCAAGGTTCACTATCTCTGGCTCCCAACACCGTAGCCTCACTAGGCTGGGACCATTTTGGAATCACTCCATGCTGGTGACCTTGCTGTGTCTTGTTCCCTCTGCTCCTTTCAGGCTGGACGAGCCCTCCCTACCTTGCCTGCTGTTGAAACGCCACTGGTTTTTCCAAAGCCCAGCTCAGAGGCAGCTCCCCTTTGAGGCCTTAGACCTCATCTCCTTTGTATTTCTGCCTCCGTCTCTACTTCTATGATTGCATTTCCACATCTACTCTCAGGAGAACTGTATAGGCTCATGCCATGCCCCAGCTAGATTGTTGACTCCCTCAAGGTCTGGGTCTTTCTCATCCCCGAGCTCCCTCCAGCACTTAGCCCAGAAACTTGCATGGAGGAAATGCATAGCGAATGCCTTTAGATGTAACCGAAAGCTTGAGCTCTGGGGAGACAGGATGTGGACATGTGAAGAAATAATTACCTTGCGCAAGGTGGGACCCAGTACTTCTATAGGGTCTAGAACCCATGCACTTATAAACAAAATGGACCAAGTTTTCCCAAACTTTGGAAGTGGGCTAGAGGTCCACCAGCCTCTGCTGCTCCATTTCCCCGTCACACTGCCTATGAGGTCACAAATCCCGCAGGACTGCAAAGAGTGTTGGCTTTGCCATCTACACTCATCTGCTTTGCATTCCCTCCTTAAGAACCAGGCAATGCAGAGATTGAGTGTACCACCTCATTGGCTGTGGGGTGGAGACACCCTCTGGGAATCTAAAACTTTCTCTTCCTTACACATGGGATCCCCAAGAGTCTAGGTTGTTAGGCTACTTTGCTTATGACCTGAATCTCCCTGAATACTGTTGTGACCATATGTGTGCCTGGTGCTCAGGGAAGAGGGCGAGCCATCAACCCACAAATCCATAGGTACTACACTGGCTATGTGTAATAGGACTCTTAGAGAACTGGGTTTTTCTTCCCTTATGTGATATAAGTCCTGAAGTCTGGTGGACCATGCCTTCAAGTGTCCCAGGCTCCTTCTACTCTCTTGCTCTGCCATACTTAGGGTGTGACTTCCATCTTCAGTGCTGCTGTGTGGTCATGTGACAAGGCCCCCATGACCACATATTACATTTGCATTCCAGACAAGGGGAAACAAGAGCACAGTTGAGTCCACCTATTTTAAAGCACTTTCTAAGAATCCCCTCCCAGTGACAGTCATTTACACCTCATTGGGCTTACCTGTGACCCATGCGCACTCTTAATTGCAAAGGAGTCTGGGAAATGTATTGAATTGAATTATGGGCAGCACATTGCTGCCCATAAATAAAAACTGGGATACTGTTAGTGAAGAAAAGGGGAAGGAAGGGTTGGACTGGGTCATTCACTGTCTCTACCTCCACTGGGATAATCAAAGAAGACTTCATGGAAGAAACAAACCACGGTAGAATCAGATAACTTACCATGTGCCTGGTACTTTACTAAATACAGGTGGGGGAAGGGACCTGTTACCCTCACACTCGAAAGAGCAGTTCCAGTGCCCATTTTAGAGATAAGGCTAACAAAACCTAATGTTCAGTAACCCACTCAGGGTCACACAGCTAGTAAATGGCATCTAGATTCAAACTCCAAAATCCACCCTGCTCCCTTCTCCCCTCTAGGCTCACTTTCCCAGTCTCAGGGTGCCTCTGCAGAGAAGGAAAGAAAGGTTGGGACAGTGTGTATCCAGACCAGGACCCTGACGGGGTTCAGAAGGAATAGGGAATAGAGATTTCCAGATTGCTCCAAGTGGTGATTTTTGAACATAAAGGTATCTTATTTACTTATGGCTAATTCCTGGAAGAATGTCACCTGTTTTACACGTTAAAAAAGCATTAACATAAAAGTCAAAAATCACATGGAAAACTGGGATGAGAGCACCTGTTGTGGGGCGACCCCAGAGACAAGGCAAGGGACAAGGTGGGAGGCCACTCCAGGCTGGGAGGACCAGCAGGGCAGGGGAGCAGGTGGGTCCCTGTGCACATGGCCAAGTCCTTCTTGTCCTGGACAGCAGCCAGCAGAATCTGCCACTTGTCAGGAGCTGGGCGGCGGCAGGACTTGTGAGGAGCAAAACCAGGCAGCTCAGTGTCCCGGAACATTACTGCCTGTGGCGAAGTGATCAGTGTAGTTCTGGGTACCCTCTGCTTGGGGCCACGTTCCTGGCCTCCGAGTCTTCTGCATGGCTCAAGTGGAAAGGAACTCGACTCCCCCACTCCTACAGGGGTGTCCAGAAACCAGGTAGATCCTAGGGCCTCGGATTTCACCTCAGGTTTGGAAACTTAGGGGTTAGAGCGCCCTTGGGGTGGCCACGCAGAGGCTATGGCTGAGCGCCCCCTTTAGGCAGGCCCTGGGACTGCAGCTATGTGCTAATTTCCTGAACAGAGTTCTTGGTGTCGTCTGGTAGGTGATGGTGCCCTTAACTAAAGTCTGGAATATAAGAGGAGAGACAGGTTGGTGGGAGTGTCAGGAGCGACTGGAGATGGTTATTGTCTTTTCAAAGAGAAGATGGAGCTTGTCCCTGACCTCAATAAGTTAATGCATAAAATGACTGAAAATGGCAAATAGAGCAAGTCATATTCCAACACTGCGTGGATTTATGAGTAAACAGTAGCCTTTTAGGACCCCATACTGTGCTCAGCATGATTCTGAGACCTCTGACAAATATATGAAAAATAGAGTGAAAACGAAGCTAATCCAACGAATGGGAAATTGTGGCTTCTCTGGACATCTGAAAACGTACCAGCCTCACACTTTTTAAAAAATGTTAAATATTTTGGATGAAAACGTTTTTAAAACACATTATGCTATCATCCCTGGCTTTTTTTTTTTTTTAAGATTTATTTATTTATTTGACAGAGAAAGAGAGAGTACACAAGTGGGGGGAGCAGGAGAGGGAGAAGCAGACCCCCCTCTGATCCCAGGACCCTGGGTTCGTGACTTGAGCCAAAGAGAGACACGCAACTGACTGAGCCACCCAGGCGCCCCTCACTGCTGGCTTCTTGGAAGCACTGAACATGGTTTCATTGTGGACATCGTCTACTTTCAGTCTGTCCTAAGATAGGATGGCCCTGGAAGCTCTGCAGGGGGGGAGGGGGCGGGTGTCAGCTGTTGGCTTCCATACTATATGGTCCCCAGGCACTATTTTATTTATTCATCTGCTCTTATACTCTTTCTAGGTGTTCCTCCACTGTTAGGCCTTCAAGTGGTCATTTTCCCCTGTTCTTTTTAAGCCTCCTTTCACTTTATTGCCTCTAATCTCTTCCAAGTTTAGAGACCAGACATAAATGATTCATCTTTTGTAGCCCATCTTGGTCCAAAGTGGAATTCAGGGGACTGTTAAAATGTATTGAGTACCTACTGTGCAGCGCATTTTATCTTTTTAATTTATTTTGTAAAATTAAAGTTTTATTTTTTTTATTATGTTATGTTAGTCAGCATACAGTACTTAATTAGTTTTTGATGCAGTGTTCCATGATTCATTGTTTGTGTATAACACCCAGGGCTCCATGCAATACGTGTCCTCCTTAATACCCATCACCAGGATCACCCATCCCTACCCTCCTCCCCTTTGAGACGCTCAGCTGATTCCCAGAGTCCATAGTCTCTCATGGTCCGTCTCTGCCTCTGATTTCCCCTCCTTTGTTTTCCCCTTCTCCTAATGTCCTCTATGCTCTTTGTTATATTCCACATGTAAGTGAAACCATATGATAATTGTCATCCTCTGCTTGACTTGTTTCACTCAGCATAATCCCCTCCAGTTCCATCCATGTCGATGTAAATGGTGGGTATTCATCCTTTCTGATGGATGAGTAATATTCCATTGTGTATATGGACCACATCTTCTTATCCATTTGTCTGTTGAAGGGCATCTCAGCTCCTTCCACAGTTGGGCTATTGTTCAACATCATTAGCCATCAGAGAAATTCAAATCAAAACCACACTGAGATACCACCTTACACAAGTTAGAATGGGAAAGACTGACACGGCAGGAAACAAATGTTGGAGAGGATGTGGAGAAAGGGGAACCCTTTTACACTGTTGGTGGGAATGCAGTACATTTTACCAACTGCTCTGCAACCGTTATTTTGTTTTTCACAACAGCCCTTTGAGTTGGGAATTTTAATCTCCCTTTTATAGATGTGTAAGCTGGGGCTCAGAGAGTTTAAGCAACTTGCTGGAGGTCACACAGTTGCTAAGGAGCGGCAGCACTAGAATTCAGATGCAGTGTGTCTAGCCCAGGACCATCCAGGCTTTTTGGTGCTCTGCGTTTGTGGTAAGTGGCCCGTTCTCTCTTGCTGCTTATTGTGTTGGCCTGTGATAGTTTTATCTTCCTACATAGAATGTAAGTCCCTTCAGGGCAGTGACATGAGTGCGCACTTAGGTATTGCCCACACCATGGCCCGGTGGCAGGAGTCCACAAAACCGTTGCTTTGCAAAGGGTAAAGCCTGGAAGAATGGAGTGGAGGGGCCGGGGCCCCTTCCTTCCTGGTCCCCCAGACCTCTCTGCTACCTAAAGCCTTCAGCTCATGACCAGGCATTTGCTCAGCATTGGCTGAGCAGAATGCTCTGTCTGCAGAAAACCCAAACCTTCCCGTAGCGTTCAAACCAGCAATATCTGAAGCACCCCCACACGGGCCACTCGGGGTTGGAAGGAAGGAGCGCCGCCAGGGCCGCCTGCCTCTCCCCAGGGCCCCACGTGGAGGCCAAAGCCCAGCAGAGACACCGCGGAGACACGGTAGCCCAGGAGGGGAAGGCTAGTGTTGGATCCAGGGTTTTTGCCAAAGAAATTCTAAAGCAGATGCCTTTGAGGAAACTTTCTTCCACAGCTTCTTTCCTGAAATGACAATAACTGGAATTCCGACTTTCCGGCCAAAGCAAAAGTGGGTCAGCACCCCAGGTTCTGCTGAGTAATGCCGGCTCTGAATCTTTGCTCTGTGACTAAAACTCCAGGGAAAGAAACTCACGTGACTTACGGATTTCAACAGGACAGTTTCTGTTTGTGTTTTGGTTCTCCTTCAGAAACGCGGAGCTCGGTGGGGAACCCCCGCCCCCCAGGGACAGGAGGGCCCAGGAGGCATCACGTGACCTCTTTCCCCACCCCGTGAGCCGAGCCTTTCTCACCCAGGTGTTTCAAAGCCTCCCGGGGCTGACACGGTATTTGCATCATTTCTGATACTTGGCTCTCGATTTGTTTGCCTTTGGTTAATAGTTAATCTGGACTGGGGTTGAGGGAAGTTGTTGAGACAAGCGGGCAGCAGACTTGTCCCCCAGAGAGCTTGCTGGGCCTTGGACCCAGGACTCCCCGCCCATCCTGGCCACAGGAACCTCCTCAGGTCTTCTTGCTGAGATCTGAGGCTGGAGATTGCGGGTCAGTCCCATGACTTACCACAACTGTCCCATCCTCGGGTCCGTGAAACATCGCTTTACAGACTGTGGGGGGCCAGTGCTGAGGGACTCTGCCAAGATCCCCCCACCGTTCCCTTATGGGAGACGAGACGGAGCTGGCAGGGTGACGTCTTAACCCACCGCACTCCCTAGCATTTTCCAGTACACCTTCACCTCTCTGGCCTCAGTTTGCCCATCTGCCAAGGAGTGGGAAATGAGCGCCATTCCCCCAACTGCTGGATAAAAACTTGGACTAGCTGGATTTGCAAAAGGGCACATTACCCCCTGGCCCCAGCAGTCCACACACTTGAGCGAACATCCAAAGCCCCTGGAGGGCTGCAAAGACACGGGGCGCTGCTCCCCAGCCTGCAACCCCCGAGGCTGTCCCATTCACTCAGGCTGGGGTGGGAGCAGAGAGTTTGCATTTCTCACAAGTTTTCAGGTGATGCCGATGAGCTGGTCCAGGGACCACACTTTGAGAACCACTGCTCTAAATCACATAGCCCCTGGACACCACCCCAAGTGTCCCCCAGAAGGCGCGAGAGTCACTGTGATGCAGAAGTCAGCTTAGATTGGCTCTGGGAAGTTGGTAGCTTCGAATCAGCAGTGGTGGGAGTATTTACACCTTGGAAATCAGCAAAGGCTACAAATCAGAGCCTTTTCTCCCGATTGCTGGTTGTTTTGTTTTATTATTTATTTGAGGGTGGGGGGATACAGAGGGGAAGAATCGAAAGCAGAGTCCCAGCTGCCGGGGTTTGATCTCACAACCCTGAGATCAAGATGTGAATCAAAATCAAGTCGGACTCTTCACCGACTGAGCCACCCAGGCGCCCCAGACTGCTGGCTGGTGAACATTTATCAGGGCCCCACTGGCTAAGAGGGCCGCCTTCCTCTTCCTTTGTGCCCTAAGACCAGCTGCTATGCCTCACAAGCCAGACAGGAAAGCTCAACCAGAATTCTCTGCCCCTCCACTTTCTTGTCTATAAATTAGAAACAGTAATAGCATCCCCCTCCCTGGGCCACAAGAATTAAGTAAGAGAATACTTGTGAATCACTTAGCGAAGTAACCAGCATAGAGTAAGTGCTCAGCGATATCAGCTATTGTCATTAAGATCCTTTGGATCATAGGAATCTGTGTATTTCCTATAAGACGAACAAGTTTTCTAGAACTGCATGACCAGGAGGGGTGGAGAGCATGGCATCCTGACTCAACAGCTTTGGGGTGTCTGCTCCTACAGAGTTTCCTGGGGGCTCCCCAGGACCCATCAGGAGCCCCAGCCCCTGGAGGTGTACATGGGACACCCCTGGGCCTAGCAGCTTACACTAGCTGCTCTGGGGCTAGTTCTCCTGAGAACTCGGACCTAGAACACAGAGCCAGCCTGTAACTCACCACCCGCAGGGCCGGGGGGCAAGCAGGCTCTGCCAACAGCCAAGGGGACCAAGGAAGGGCTGCCAAGAGAAGAGATGACGTAAGTGGGCAGAGGCCAGCATGGGAGGGAAGAGCCTGAGAATACCCCACTTCTGAATCAGGACTCCTCTTAAGGGCCTCTTGTTGTCCTTCCCTGGACCTACATCCCCACGACCAACGTCCCCTTCAGCTTAAGTCATGTCAGGTGGGTCACTTAGATTAGTTACCACCTGAGAGCCTCAGCTTCTGCGCACACTGCCCCCCGTGGGCAGCCCACCGCCCTGTTTCCTGAGACAGAGCCCAGAGCCGGCTCGGCCCCGCCCACTGTGGGCCTGGGTAGATCTCTAGGCCTCTCTTCTTCAGTGTATTCACTGAACATGAATTAGGGCAAGAGTGAGCCACTCTTTCTGAATTTTCCCCATTACGTGAACAGAAATGAGTATCTCAACATTATCATCACTGCCTGTGGAAGGCCCTTCTGGAATTCCCCACGGCTCTCAGACGGAGCCCAGTCTCCTCTCAAGGACTGGGGTTGCCGCCTGAGTCTCCCCCTGCCTCGCTCCCCTTCCCGTTCATTCATTTCTGAGCCATGCCCACCTGCTGGCAGTTCCCCCCCAAATCCCCATTCTGTCTGGCTTCCCTGTGTGTAGAATAGAACTTCCCCGGGCCTACAGCCCACCAGCAACCTTTCTCCAGGCCTCCCTGCCCTTGGACATTGTCTAATGGCTCCCCTTCCCTGGCACAGGCCTGGGTGCCTGCTGTGCCCGGCGGCCAGCACATCTCCCTGTTACCGCAGCCCATCGCCGTGGCCTGCCTGCTTACCACTTCCTCTGCTGCACCACCAGACCCCGAAGCCCACGCCCCACATGTCTGCCCCCCTTGTTTCCCCAGAACCCACACTGCACGTGTTCTGTGGATGGTTCCGTACAGGCTGTGGCCCGAGGAGAGTGGGCTCCAGAGGACCCCGGCCCTCGCTGGCTCCAGGGGCCATAGCCATGCCCGTTTCCTAGAGGGAGGAAAGGGAGAGGAAGGGGGAAGCAGCCTCCAGATGGTCAGGGAGAGGTTATTGATGAGTCTGTACCTGGGCGATTGGACAGGGAGCTGCAGCAGAGGAGAAGGTGGGGCATGAAGGAATGGGGAGTTTGGCAGGAAAGAGGTCATGTGAGGGCCCAGGATAAAGGTGCAGAATCTGGAGGGGATGTAAGGGAGTGAAAGACAAAAATGAGCCCTGGACATTGACCCCGAGCCCTTCCTGGACCCCCAGTTTCTGCCATGCCTGTTCCCAGGAGACCCAGGGCCCCAGGTACTCATGAACCTGCACGTGGACATGCCTGACCTAAAGGAAGCTGTTTGGCAAGGTTAAGTCAAATAAAAATCTCCGGGAATTCTCTTACTGTAATCATCTTGCTAAAGCCCCTCTCCAAAGCCCGCCAGGCTTGGAGGCCCTGGGGAGGGGGCGGTCATGGTGCCCAGTGCCAAGAGGGACGTGACAAAGCCCTTGGGTTGACACCCCCCCCCCTTGCCCCAGCTCCAGGGAGGCTGCCCTGCGAGGCCAAGCAGAGGAGTTCACGGTTCACCTCTTGGGCACAGGTGCCTGGGTCATGGAAGCATCACAGAAGAGCTCCAGCTCGGATGTCGTGCCTCAGTTACCGCTTAGTAGGGCTACAGTTCTTCACACAGTGTGGCGATCCTGATTTCTCTAAGCTTCAGAGAACCCTCTCCACGAGCCAGACGGAATGAGGAAGCTGGGCTTATGGTCCGTCCATTTTCAGTCCAGGAAGCCTGTGGCCCGAGGCCTCTGGTAACCTGTGCCAGATTTTCAGAATCGCCCAAGAAAGATTTTACAAGGCATCCAATAGATGACCCCATGGAAAAGGTGTGCCAAACAAGAGGCTAAGAGAGTTCAGAGAGAGCCTACATTCTAGGACCTTCCCCAAACATATAAAAAACAGTTTTACCCCTAAGAAGCTTATAATCGAGGTGGGGAAAAGAAAATTAATGTGCGTTTTTTCAAGTGCAGAGAATAATTAAATATTAAATGGTGTGATGCTTGCCGGTTGCAACAGGACTGTAAGGGAGTCAGTTCTGCGTCAGAGAATTCCCGAGAAGGGGGAGACCAGAGCCACAGATTTGGATCAGTAGAGAAAAGCAGGGAGGGGTTCCAGGGGAGGAGAATTGCACAAGTGATTGCCTGCAGAGTATGCGAGGCCGGCGGGGCTGGACGAACCAGGCTGTGTGGTAAAGGCAGAAGATATGACTGGAGAGAGGGAGAGGGGTGTGGGGAGGGAGAGGCGGGGGCACTTATGAAGTCTCTGCCTTTGGGATGATGGAAAGGATGGAAGGAAGGATGGTGAAGGAGGAGGAAGCTTCTGAGGGCTGGTGAGGAGGAGCTGAGGAAGTTTCTAGCAATTGCTGGTCACCAGCAGGCACGGGAAGCTGGGTTTCCTTATGTGGTGGCTGACTTGAGAGCTGAGGGGACCCCTCTTCACCCCAGGGCCTGTGCCCCTCTGCAGCCGCAGGAGCTCCATGAGCCCCACGATCAGAGAGGGAGCACACAGGCCACCGCTCCCCCACGTGCCTGCGGTCCCTGCCTCTCACAGGCCCCAGGAGCCACCGCAGGGCTCTGCACAGGGAATGGCAGACCCAACACTTGGACAAACATTGGGGACAGCTACTAGGTACAGGGCAGCACGAGGAAATGGAAAGAAGCGACTGGGATCCCCCGTCTAGGGGAAGAAATCGGATGGAAAGATGGCACTGATGGTGGTGCGTTGGGACACCGGTCCCTTCCCTGAGCGGGTCACAAGCCAGCAGCCTCTGCGCCTGAGCACCGGCCGCTCTCCCAGACAGAGGCTGCGGGGAGAGATGGGGAGGCCGAGGCAGGCGCTGAGCCCCGGGTAGGAAGAGGTCAGGAGGAGGAGGGCTTGGAGGGTGGGTCCTGGGTTCGGGTGGCATTCCCGGAGCACCTGACTTGAGCTAGAAGGATTCAAGCGGTCAAGAGCACTCAGACAGTGTTAGCACCAGTGGGCCGAAGGCCGGGAGAGGAGGCTGGAAACAAGACTTGTGCTCAGTATGGAAAGTGCTCGAGTCCCGTGGTTGCACAGAGGAGGGAGTGATGAACTCTGCCCCGGACCTAGGGTGTGGGCTGGGGCTGGGAAGACATCTGCGCGGGGCCTGGGGCCTTGGGGGACCGTGGGGGTCCCTGAGTTGGGGGGAGGGGGTCTCAGGCAATGGAGTCACCACAAAGAATGGGGCAATGCTACTCAAGGCCAAGAAACAGAAACTAGCAGGCTGGTGTGTGTGTGTGAGGGAGAGAGTACATTGGGAGGTGAGACTGGAAAGGAGGATTGGAGGCCTGACTGGGAGGCCTTCACTCGCCCTCCCGAGGGGCCTGGATGTCACTATGATGTGGTTCACCAAGGGGTTCTGAGCGGGAGCACCGTGACCAGACGTGTGTGTCAGAAAGTGGATTCTGACCCCTGCGTGGAGGAACTTGAGAGCAACAGAGCGGCGAGGCAGGGACCAGCCAGGAGATGGGCACACACGTCCATAGCAGCACCGAGGGAGCCGACCGGCGAGAACAGTGAGGCCAGCGGGAGGCATTCCTGGGCCGTGGTCAACAGGCCTTGCCCTCAGTGGGTGGGAGGGTGAAGAAGGAGGAATGGAGGGCAGCAGCAGGGTTTCCTGGGTCTATGGCTAGGTTGGGCCATGAACCAAGAGAGGAAATAGAAGGCCATATATCAGCCTGTGGGGGCAGGATGTGAGTTCTGTCCCAGACATTTGAGTCTGAATGCCCCGGCGATACCCAACAAGAAACTGACGATGCTAGAAATTAGGGCAGAGGTCAAGACCCCCAGGAATACTGATACTTGAAGAGTAGGTTTAAAAACTGGGGAAGAAAGCGTGAATGGAACTAAGAGGACATCTAGGAGGTGGCTATGGTGGTCACAGGCAAGGTGGCCCAGGGTGGCCGCCATGGGGAGGAGAGTGAGGACCCGTGGGAGAGACTTGAGTGGATCTGGACGTGAAGAATGGCTGGAATAATGGGATAATGTTGGTGCTTTAGGGAAGAGACAACGTTGGGCAGGGGATGGGGGGATGAGTTTGGATGTGAACCTGTTTAATCTCGGGGGGGTGGGGAGGACATCGTTGTCAAGCCATCTGAGCCAATCACCCTACATGGAGGGGGCCCCGCGAGCCTTGAACCAGCGATGGGGAGACGGGAGGACCAAAAGTCGCAGCCCGAGAAGGCACAGGTGCCTGAGCCTGGGGGAGAATCCAGTCCCCTGGCCCCAGAGGTCATCCATGACCCCTCACATATGCGCGACTGCTCATGGCCCCACACTCAGGGTTTGTTGGGAATGGAGAGTTGTGGCTCATTCCCCTGAACCCCCTCCCCTCCCAGAAGCCCCCTCCCCAGCCCCCTTCCTCACTGCTCCCTGCTGATTCCTGGTGTGCCCTGGGACCCGACAGCCCTATCTAGGTGTGTGTCCTGTGCCTAGTGGACCGGGAGCTCTCTGAGCGCAGGCCGGTGTCTCCCCTCCTCAGTTCCCCACAGTCTGGGACGGGGCCCGGGTGTGCAGTGTGGGGCACACCACGCGATAGTCTGCCGAGTGGACAGGGTGCTTGAGATCCAGTGGCTTCCAGCAGGAATTTGGGCCAGATCCAAGGGGCACGCAGACTTGTGACCTCCCCAGACTTCCCGGTTCGGACACGGTCATTCGAGCCAGACGGTGGTGTAATTGCCCGGGACCATTGACCTGATCTGCTCCAAGTAGGTGAGATGCCTGGGGTTCGGGGTGAAGGGGCAGGAAAGGGTTGCTTTTATTTGGACCTACTTGGCCCACCTGTCCCGGAGGCCCCACATTATCAAGTGTTTTCCAGTTGCTATGGTAACCAGATCACAGAGTCAGGATTTGTCGTTATTCGGGGAGAAAAGGGAAGGGCCACAGAGTGAGGACTGACGTCCCTCCACTGTCCATCAGGCAGGCAGCTGAGTCACCGGCCACGGTTCATGGAGTCAACTTCCCTGTGGTCTGAGGCTCCCACTGGCCTTCCCTGTGACGAGGGGCTGGTCCCCCGACCATGTCTGTCAGCAGGCACAGATGGCAGGCCACCCCTCCCCCGGCATTGCCGGTGGCTAGCAGCGTGGGGAGGGAAGTTGCTGAAGGGGGGCACTGGCCTGTCTTTAGGGGGTGAGGGCTTATGAGGGCCTGTCTTTAGGGGGTGAGGGCTTATGAGAACCTCCTGTGCCTTTCCTGAGAACACAGGTGTATTCGTAGACAGCTTCTAGGGCCACCCAGCAACTGGCTTATGCTATGACCTTGACCAAGTCACCCGCCCTCTCTGAGCCTCAGTCTCCTTCTATACAAAATGCGGAAACTGGTACTATCTCATCAGCTTGTTATAGGACAGGAATGAGATTTGCCAATAAGGTGCTCGGCATCCTACCTCACTTTCCACAAAGCGCTCAAACAAACGCTCATTTATGGTTATCGCTGGACACTGAGTACGCATCTCTGGACCCCCTGGAAGATGAAGCAGGGGAGCTCCTGCTGTTCCCCAAACACACGTGCTGGCTACCTGTTGAGCGGCGTGGGAGGCGCTGGTGAACGCAGCCACCCCCAGGCATGGCCACCGAGAACTGAAGTAAGAAGCTTCAACTGTTGGACGTAGAAGGGAGCAGAACAAGAAAGTTAATGGGTCCGCCAGAGGGGGTGGGTCAGCAAGAGTGCCGGGACAGAGGAGACGCAGTGAGACGGACATCCGGGAGAAGGTGCTCGGGCCGCCCCGGCGTGCTCCGACCTGCGACCTCCCTTGCTCTAGGGCCAAGCCCCTTCTGATGACAGCCTGGCCTTCCGGAGAGAGTCCCCCCGCCCAGAGAGGATGCTGATGGGTGAACGTGGTTCCTCAGCCCACTCGAGGCTGAATCCTCACCGTGAGCGGCTGAGTCAGCACTGGTGTTGACACTCGTGTTGTCGTGAGTCACCCCTAAACACATCCGTCCCGCAGGCTTCTGACCAACTCGGGTTCCCAGCCTGCAAACTGGAAACCCAGCGCCGGAATGTAGTGACCACAGAAAGGAACTCTCCCCAGAGGGGAGTCTGGCCTTTGCCTAGGGGAGTCCCACATGACACCCATTCTGCAGTCACCTGATGGTCCTCATGGCGTGTTCCGTGCTGACCTCTGCTTGACGCTGCACCCCGGCCAGCCAAGAGCTGTCTCCCCTGGGCTGGCCCTACGCAGTGCTTTTAGACTGGGGAACGGAGACCCATGGAATCAGCTTAGTGGGCAAGAGGAGCATTTGTAACAACTAGAATAGAATCACACACATCAGAGTATGTCGTGGGGAGTAAGGGCGAATGTTACTTCCCAAGTCTTTTGCAGTCATGCGTGTGTGTTGTGTGTATGTGTGTGTTATGTGTATGTGCACACAGTCACACTGTTTACGGTGATAGAAAGATGGCACTTTCGAAGTGGGTGACTTGAAGGGCATTTATAAGAGGGACCATTTACAGAGATGCGGGGGCTGCGGGAGATCACAGGAGGCCGTGTAGAGCCAGGTGTAGGACCTGCCGAGCTTCGTGATCACCCCAAGGCTGGAGGCTTGATGGAGGAAAGCCCTTCTAGAACTTGGAGACAGAGCCATGTAGAGAGGGCACAGACAGGCGCTGTGATCGTCAGCCAGGGGGGGTCGCCAGCCAGCCCATGCTGACCTCCGGGGTATCAGTACTTCCCGCCACTCCTCTCCCTGTTTCCATCTCCTGCTGGGGCGTCCCATTAACTGAGCCCTGGGGAAACAGAAGCCACAGTGGGGGCCACTTGTGGGAACCGGCCGGGGCCCAAGGTGCGCTCAGGGGGCCGTGTGAGATGCGCCGTATTCCTCACCGAGGGCTCCGTGGAGGAGGCTTTCAAAGCCCTGGATGCGTGTGTCTGACATTGAGATTGCTGCCGGCAAGAAGCCAGCCGTTTCCGCGTAGCCTCAGGTCAGGGTCAGTGCCCCTGAGAAAGGCTCGGGGTGGCCATGCCAAGGCCGGGGAGGAGACACTTGTGCTGCGGTCGTCAGCAGCACAATCCAGGGTGTGGAAGCGTGTGCCAGGGTGGAGAGGCTACCTTTGCCCCCGTGCCTGACCATGGGCCCGCGCGCCGCCGTCCTCACTGTCACGGGCCGGGAGCTAAGGGCGGGGAGGGATGATGGGGGAGAGAGGAACAAAGGGGCCTGTGGTCGATGACACCCACGCCAGGCAGTTGCCTCAGCTGCTCAGGGACAAAGGGCAGAGTGCTATTTCTAGCTCCCTGTGGGAGCAGGAGAAAACGGCCCTCTTTCCACATGCTTGCGGTTGGCTCACGCGTCGCTGGGCTACGTGGGGTCGTGCTGGACTCACACGGTGCTGTGTCTGGGCCTTGTTTCCACAGCCCACGTGGCGGCTGAGCCCATGCTGGCCCAGTCACATGCTGGAGAGCTTACGCCTTCCCAGCCGAATGTGACCAGCTCCCAGGCTGAGTCTGCTGAGCCGCAGGCCTTGTCCACCATGAGCCCCTCGGACATCCCCCGCCAGGGACACCCCCTGCCAGGTGCCCAGGCCAGAATTGGGGGCGGAAGGACTGCCACACTCCCTGAAAGCCAGGCCCAGTTCCCAGAAAAGAGGAAAGGAAATAATTTTCCCTGATGATTTTTTAAAACATTTTATTTATTTATTTGACAGAGATCACAAGTAGGCAGAGAGGCAGGCAGATAGAGAGGGGGGGAAGCTCTCTGCTCTCTGCCGAGCAGAGAGCCCGATGTGGGGCTCGATCCCAGGACCCTGAGATCATGACCTGAGCTGAAGGCAGAGGCTTTAACCCACTTAAGCCACGCAGGTACCCCTCCCTAATGAGTAAAAAAAAAGAAAGAAAAAAAAGACAACAAGCAGTGTTCATTCGCAGGAACAGAACTCTCATTCTGTCCTTGCTCTGTCCTAGGGTGATAGAGAGCAGCTCTGCCCTCCACACTCTTGGGTTCCTTCTGGCTTACTTACCTACACTCGGGGCTGAGGTGTTAACGTAGGAGTTAATAAGGTGAAGAGCAGTTCTGTCCTCTGGACATTTCTCTTCCTTCAGAATCTCTTCATTTCTCTCGGCCATCTTCTTGTTGCCGGTAAGGGCGGGGACAGAGTCTCAAGGACCCGGCTGAAGGTGGCTCCTGGACCACACCCTCTCCAGCCCAAGGCTGGACCCTGGTGTTCAAGCCTAAAGATGTCCCTAGGAAATATTTTGCCGGGGTCATATTTTTTTAAGCCAACCAAACACAAAGCAGTTGCTTTACTATTGCATCAGTCTTAACCAAGTCATTATTAGACTGTAAGATAGAGGAAAAAGAAAGTCCAAGAGGGTCAGTGTCTCCCCATATCCCGTGCCCGTCAGCTTCCGCCCCTGCCCGTGTGGAGGCCGGAGTGCCGGCGGCAACGCCCGGTTAACCTCTCTTTACTGCTCTGCTCTCCTCTCCACTGTTCTGCCAAGACCTGCGTGGGGTCAACTCCCTCTCTGCACCTTGCACTTCCGGCCATGTGAGGTCGGTGTGGCTGGCTTGCTCTCTCCCTTGGTGACTCGGGAGACTTCTTGGAGGCCAGTGGCCCTGCCTTATTTTAGCCCCACGGTCTGTAAAGGTACCAGCTCTGTCTGAGGTGCTCCATCCGTGTATGAGATGAAAGAATGAAACATTTGCTACACCGAAGTTTTTCTTTTTCTTTCTTTCCTTTTTTTTTTTTTTTTTTTTAGGATTTTATCCATTTATTATTTGAGAGAGAGGGAGATTGAGAGAACAAGTGGGAGGAGGGGCCTCAGGAGAAGCAGACTCCCCATGGAGCAGGGAGCCCGGCCCAGGACTCGATCCCAGGACCTCGGGATCCTGACCTGAGCCGAAGGCAGTTGCCCAACAGACTGAGCCACCCAGGCACCGGTACCTAAGTTTTTCAGTGTGGAAAAAACACATGAAGATCCAGCCACGACTTTGAAAACTTCTGTGCTTCTGACAGCAAAAATCTTGATTCCAAAAAAATCTAACCTAAGCCCCAAGGTAAATAAAAGAAAAGCAGCATGCCTAAGTAAGGTTGCCAGGTTTAGTAAGGAAAAATATGGTTAAGTTTGAATTTCAGAAAAATAAGTAATTTTTAAGGTATAAGTAGATCCCAAAACTCCATGGGACATACTTATGCTAAAAGACTAAAATATTTTTTGTTTCTCTGATATTCAAATTTAACTGGGTGTCTTATATTTTGACTGGTGACTCTCTGCCCAGGCCTGTGCCCACAGGGGACCCCAGGGGCTCCCTGGGGCTGTGCAGTCCTGTTGCTGAACCTCTGTTTTGGGAAAAGCCATGACACCCATATTGTCTTCCTCCTCCCACCTCTGGAGCTGCTCTCCTGAGCAGGGCCGAGGCCCCCTCCCCCCCAGCCTGGATCCTGGGTGTCCATGTGGGCCGCAGGCCGTGAGGAAAGGCTGTTGCTAAAACTGGGTCAAAATAACTTGATCAGCAGCCACATTCACGAGAAACAGCTATGCGTGTTCATCACCACCCCCCATTTTAAATCCTACATAGGTTCCTTCACACTTTGTTTTCACAGAAACCTTGACTCTTGCTGACAGACTAGTCTGTGAAGGTGTGTGAGGGAGCCGCGTTGTGCTTCTTCCTTCCGGCTTCCCAGCTTCATCCTTCTCGGGCCAACCCAGGAGCAGCCTCGGCCCAGCCAGTCGGCGTGGGTCTGCTGGGTGGATGCTGGTGGTTTCTGTGGAACTGACGCGGAGATGGTAAGCAAGGGCATACCCCTCTCTCTTTACTCCCCCTGAGGAAAGCAGGGAAGGGGCTCCTTAGAGAATCAAGTGAACCCCTGAATGCCTTCCAGATGAATTCTTTTTGGTTTTGTTTTTTAAGATTTGTCAGACAGAGAGAGCACGAGCAGGGGGAGAGGCAGAGGGAGAAGCAGACTCCCGCTGAACAGCAAGCCCGATGCAGGACTCTATCCCAGGATCTTGGGATCATGACCTGAGCTAAAGGCAGACGCTTAACCGACTGAGCCACCCAGGCGCCCCCCAGATGAGTTCATTTTGGAAAGGGAGCAGGTGAATCTTAACAGACAATGTCTGTTGATTTTTACCTGCCCATAGTAGAACTCCCTTCCCTGTCGGGTGTCCACTGGTGTGTGGTCTTAGGGAGGGGCAGATAGTCCTCTAGGCCTGTGTGTGACCCAGGCTCAGCCCACGGGATGCTCATGCTCTGGGCTTTGACCATTAAGGGACAGGCCGCCAGACATGACATGTAGCCATGGCAGTGGGCTCAAGAGCCAGCCTCCACGGCACTGGTCGTGGCCCTACACTGGCGTCCTGGCCAGCCTGAGTGTCTGTGACTGCCTTCTCAGCTGCCGGACCTCCCCTGGCAGTGCCCTGCCCATTCCCCTGAACCTGGTTTTCCAGGCTTCTAGTCAGTTCTGTGAACCATCCAATATTCTTTCCCATCAGCTCATTAACCTGGCCGAGCTCCTGCTGTTTGCACGAGAGCACTCTCAGGTAGGTCGTCAGGCCTCACCCTCACTCTCACTGCTCCCTTCCTTGGTGCCCTGGCGAGTGTGGAGACCCAGTCAGAGATGTGCTGACTCCTGTGCTAAAGGATGTCACCAGGCTCTTCCTCTGGAGCTCCCTGGTCCCATGCTTCCCCAAACTGTAGCGCTTTCTAAAACATGGAGGTATGAGGCCTTCCAGGGACCTTGTGCAGGACCACACTCCCCACCGGAGTGAAGTCGGTGCCCAAAGCAAGACAAGCAGCAGGGATGCGTGTCACTTCGGGGCAGAACTGGTGTGACAGGCCAGCTCATAACTTACCATGTTCCACCTCCCTGCCCCCATCCCAGAGCTCAGACCCACTCCAGATGGTGGCCACTCCCTTGGCCTGGTGTCTGTGATGAGGACGAGTCTGTGATGAGGACAAATCAAGGAAGAGTTCCTAACTAACCCAAGGTGATGATTTGAAATGAGTAAGCAGGAAAGAAACTGTCCTGTCAAATAGGGGAGGTTGGGGTTGTTACTGTAGCAGAACCTTTCGGGTCCTGACTGATACCCAGGCCCTGTCCCAGATCCCCTCGATCTGAATCACCGTGGGACCTGGACTGAGGCATCTTCTAAGTCCCATTGACACACTTGTGATTTTGGTGATGAGCTGGGTTTGGGAGCCCCTCCATTTGTTCCACACAAATTCTGAGGGCTGGCTCTGACCAGCCTCAAAACGGAGACTGCCGTGGGCTGACTGACGGGCTGGAGAGCACAGCCCAGAGACCCAAGCTCCTGTCCCTTCATAGGATGCATATTATAAAGCCGAATGGTAATTTGAAGAATTGTCTACTGTTTCAAACTAAGCCAAAATTGTTAAACTCAAGCTTGTATTGATGCTTTGACCACAGTCACAAATACACACACACACACACACACACACACACAGAATAAAAGAGAGCAAAACATAAGAAAATCATGGAATGGACTTATGAATTATTTTTCTTTCATTGTTCATTGTTATCGAAGTGGCAACACTTTAATAAACAAAAGAAACCCCAAATGAGATGTTTAGAGTTAATATGAAAAAAGTCAGGAGCTATTGAATGTTCTTGAGGAAGGGTGGGGTGAGAAGGAGGAAAGGAAAGGTGATAAAAATACTAGTTAAGGAAGGAAGTTGGGGCAGCCCTGCGCATAAAGGAGCGAAGGTGGAGCGTCAGAGGCCGGGAGACTCCAGAGGGGGCTGTGTGACGTTCCAGGGGGTATGGCGAGCCCCAAGCACTGATGCGAGTAAGGACAGAAGGAGAGCAGAGTAAGGACAGAAGGAGAGCAGGGTCTGCCTCGGGTGACCCCAGCACTCAGCAGCCTCCGAGGGCAGGCCTGACGCTCATCTGCACTGCACCGCCCTCTAGTGGCCAGAGCCTGGAAGCCCGTCAAGCCTTTGGGGTGCTCGCAGGAACCATCAAGGTGAGACAATTGCGGGAGCCGGGAGAAGGAGCTCCTGGACTCCAGAGCTGGGGAAAGCCTCCCAGAGCGCGCGCGCGGTGCTTCCAAGGAGCTTGGCAGTTCTCCACAATGGGGCCAGCCCGCAGGCAGGGCCATAACCGGCCAGGCACAAGGAATTGTGAGGACAAAAGCCTGAAGGCTTGAGGCTGTATTGTGCAATCAGGGGAGGCGGGAGTGGGGAAGGGCGTGGCTAAGAGGGGAGCTGAGGCTACTCAGGGCCTTGGAAATGCATCCTAGGCAGTGGGACCCCAGCCAAGGGTTTAAGCAGGGGTGTCATATGGGGAAAAAGAAAGGTAACACGATTACATTTGCACTATAAAAAGATCATTCTAGCAAAAGTGTGGAATATGGAATATGGATCGTGCTGGTGGGAGGGAGCCCAGTGAGTGCCAAGGACCTGACTAAGCAACGCCAGGGGGCTGGAGAGAAGGAAACTCACCTGTCCTTTCCTTTACTGGTTCATTCCAGACATTGTGCCAGGGATAGTGTTTGATGCTGGGGTTTCTAAGTGGCACCTGAGTCCCCAGGCACCCACACCCTCCCCCCACACACACAACTTATGCGGAATAGAAGGAAGCCACCCATGCGCTTCACATTTTGAGGCTGAGAATCTTGACAGTGAGATACACAGCACTCAAGAGACCTTTCCCTCCGGGCTGAGCCAAGATTCTGTGGGAAGCCTGGATGCGCTGTGAGGCTGAGAACTCTGCACCCCTAGGCCTTTCCCTGGTCTGGCCTCAGCCCTGCGCTGGCTCCCCAGGGGCTCCAAGAACTGGGGAGCTGGAGAACAGCCGAGCAGCGCCCGGGGTGGAGGGTGACGGCTGGCAGGCGGTGAACTCGGGCAGTGCAGATAGACACAGCAAACAGCTGGCCGGCAAGAAGCAGGATTT
>CM053618.1:30945643-31067833 GCA_028646535.1 Procyon lotor
GGGGGGGCCTGGAGAGCCGTTACCTGGGCGAAAAGTAAAGCAAAAACAACCGCCCCACGCTTCCCGCGCGACGCAGCTGGAAATCCGCTCAGGTGCAGGGCTACATGCTCGGGGATCTTGTGTGGAATCCCTGCGCTCCCAGACCGGCTGGGGGCGGGGGAGGGGGCTTCCGAGGCCGCCCTCCGAGTTGTCTCGGGCTAGGGGGTGTTCTGGATGAGGTTCGGGCTTGGGGGACAGGAACACGGGTGTGGGGCACCTGCAGTTTCACCTGCAGCTCTGAGAGTCTCTGCCCCCAGGCGGCTGGGCAATCGGAGGGGCTGGGGAAACGGACAGATATTCCTCCGGGTGTGTGTAAGTGGGGGCGGGGTGCAGGTGTAACAGGTTAGGGGTGCAGGTGCCGGTGTGGGGCTGCCGGCGGGGCCCCGGGCTCCACGACCCTTCTAGTTCTTACTTCAAATTACCAAACTCTGACCTTCGATCGCCTCTCCCAAGAGGCAGGTGAAAGCAGGGGTTTCTGCCTCTAACCGTGCCCCCAACACCCCATGGGTGCGCGCCCCTTCCCACCCCCGGGCAGGTTCGAAACTTCACAAGCCGCACTCGTGTCCTTGGGCAGTTGAGAAGGTCCCGGGTTCTGCCACTCTTGAAGCCGAGACAGCTGGAGTCGAGGAATTGGAACCCGGAAATCGTTTTTAAGGTTCAAATCCACTTCTGCTGAAGCCCCCAACTACTATCTGGGGCCATAGGACCCAACCTTTCCCGACAGCCTGAGGGGTGAAGGGACTTCTGCTACGGGGCCTCATTTCGGCTGCGGTCAGTGCGCCTCCAGTCCCCGCTGTCCTGTCCCAACTAATTCCGCTCTGGACGCGGAAAAACACGTGAAAGGCGAAGACGGGTTTTCCCTAAACGTAGCCTAAGGGGGTGGCGAACCCCCTCCGCCTGGCCCGCGGGTGTCAAATCACCTTCTCTTTCCTCCTCGCCTCGGCCGCTCGGTTTTAGCCTCACTCTTGGCTTCCAAGTTGCCACTGATTTTATAGCTCCTCTCATCTTTCCGTGTTGTGTTCGTTTCACTGAGAAACTGCTCCTCGATTTTAAATGCTTTGTGGTTGTTAAAAAATCCTAATCCGCACGGTCCCAGCACCTGCCCCGGCCTCGGAGACGGGCTCCCCGCCCGCCCGGAGACGGTTCCGCGTGTGCGCTCGTGCGAGGTGTGCCCGGGCGGCCGGCTAGGGCGCACCATGCCCGCCGAGCGCTGCCCTCCGCGATTGGGTTAATGCGCCGACTTCTCGCGGGCCAAGCCGCGGAGGTCACCCCCGGCGGGTAACCGCATGGGTTCACGCAGTGGTCTTTTGGGCTCCTCTCCCACAGCGGGGGCTATCGCTTCTGACCCTACCCTGTCCCCCCACTTGAGAAGGCGGCGTTTGGAGGGGGAAAGGGGCCCCAGAAAATGACCACGCATTTTAGAGAAAGGTCGTGCCCGCTTCCCCGCCTCACCTAGTTTGGGCTGCGGCCAGGCCCCGCCCCACCATCTCCCCCATCCTCCAATCTAGCGGAGGGAGAGATGCCAGCGCAGTGGAGTCATGCCGCTGGCTTGGGCACCATTGGCTCATGCCTGGAACACGCAGCGGCGAGTACGCACATCTGGCGGCCCGCCCGGACGGCTCCGGTCCTGATATGGAGAGAGAGGGCGGGCGGGTGTGTGTCCGAGAGCGAGAGGCCAGGGGAGCTCTTCGCGGCCGGCTCCTCCCAGAGCTTGCATCACCAGTCCCCCTCCTCCCTTCCCCCTTTGGCCCCTCCTCTGTCCCTCCTCCCAGCCCAGCCTAGTTCGGCTGGTTCTCTGGGGGAGCTATTAATAGCATTACGTCAGCCTGGGACTCGTAACCCGGAGTAAACTGGCTCGCCGCCAGCCAGAGGACTATAAAAGGGGTGATGCAACGCGCTCCGAGCCACAGTCGCACGCAGCGAGGCGCGCAGTGCCCAGCGCTCCACCAGCGCCGCCGCCGCCGGAACCCGAGCCGACCCGCCCGCCAGCCCGCGCGCGGGCTGTGTGCGTCCTCGGAGCTCGCAGGTCTGCCCCACAGACAGCCCGACCCCGCCCCGACCCCGCTCGCTCTCTGGACCCTGGCCGCCCCGAGTGGAGACCGGAGGTGAGCGCTGGAACCGAGTGAGTGAGCGCGGCGAGGGTGGCCCGCTTTCATTCCCTTTGCGCCCCTCTAATAACCAGTCCCGCGACCCCTGAACCTGTCCCCGATCCGCGCCCCCAGCCTCCGGCTGCGAAAGAACTCTGGCCGAACTTCTCCCAGCCAAGGCTGCTCCTCGGAGCTTCGGAAAGTTTCTCGCAAAGAACTTTCTCTTTTGACTTGGGGCGCGAAAGGTTCCCAATGACGGAGAGGGCGGGCTCCGGCTCCTCCGCGGGCTTCGGAGCGCTGCTCCTCTCGGCCCTCCGCGCTAGCTTACTTCGCCCGAGCGGGCTTGGGTAGGTGGGTGTGCGGGGGTGGCCGAGGCTGTCCGGCTCGCTGGCCCTTTCATCTTTCGCTTCGTGCCGGGCACCGCCGTTCCCGAGCCCAGCCTTCCCGGGCCCCGCGGAGAGGCACCGAGGCCGGGTGCCCGCGGGAGAGCTGTCCCAGGAGCGGGACCGAATGAATGGGAAAGGGACGGGAGTGCCGGGGTCGCTGGCGCGGCCGCTGGGGGTCGCCCTGGGCACCCTGGAGCGCTGGGCCCGGGACCTCGCCGGAGCCCGGAGCGAGAGTTAGTTGGGATAAGTTTAGAGGTGGCGAGCGCTCGTGTAGCTGTCCTGGGGCGGAGGGCCGACAGGGCTCCCGGCACAGGCTGGTGTCCAGTCCCTGGGCGGGGAGACTTCTTGTCCCAAGGCTCTCAAACGCTTTTCTCTCTTACCTGTGACCCTTCCTCTGGCGTGTCCGCGGGTTTCTCTGCCCTTCGCACCTTGGAGGAAGCAAGGGTGCGAAGCCAGTGCAGGTAACTGAGAGAATGCCTTTGTGGCTTAGTGGCCAGGACCCTGAGAGCTTATACTGCGCTTCGTGTCTTTGAGCCTCAGTTTTCCCCGCTGAGGGAAGGAGGCACAGAGAACCGGTGCTGGCTCCCTCTGCCTATTTGGAAGCACCAAGTGGTGGTTGGACCGATAACCATTGAGGTCCTCTCGTTGGTTTTTCAGATTCCAGGGTGATGTAACTGAAAGAAAGGGGGCCGGTGAAGAGCCTTGAATGACTTGGAGGGAGGAGGGGTCGAAGTATCTGTCTAATGTCACTGACCAGCTTCGGAGGCAGTGAAGGGAGGGGACTTCTCAATGGGGCATGTCTTCCCTTCCTAATGGTCTTTCCATTGCATTGATTCTCTTATCCTCCTTCACACCCCATTTTCATTTCATCTACTTACTTTCTTTCCTCCTAACCATTTTCTTTTCCCGAATTTTATTACCCGGATCACATTTACCTCCTTATAAATAAAGGTGTTGCTAAACCCTTGAAGGGGGGTGGGGGTGGGGAATGAGTGATAGAAAATTCGGGTGGTCTCCCCCAGTGCACCTATTTCAGCGTGGGTGACGGTCCCATCTGTTGGGGGGCTCCCCATCTTTAAATGAAGAAGTTATTACTGCTCTTCTTGTTTTGTACTTCGCATTTGGTATAAACTAATTCTGCAGCATATAGACCCTTGCCTTGAGGATATCCTGGACAAAGACTGCGGTGGCAGAGGGCTTTGTGGTTGTCATCTGGATGGTTTCAGAGACATCAGTGACAGGTTACCCTCCAGGCTGACCGTGTGGATAGCACCCAGCACTGTGGCTGCTGTTGGAGCCCTCCCCTCCTTTCTATCTTGACCCCACCCCTCTCTGTCTCCCTCTTAGCCCTTTCTCTCCGTTGTTCTCTTTCTTCTGTATTCACTCTCTGTCTCAGTTGTGCCAAAGGTGGGTACCAGGTTACTAAGACTGCTCACCCCTTGTCTGCCTGGCCAGTGGCTCTGTTCTCCATTTGCCTTATTGGTTGGTCCTGCCGGTGTTGGATCTCTCTGATGAAGCAAAATGAGCAGTGGCTGAGTGGTCAACAGCTTGGCGAGGGCAAGGCCACTCACCAGCTTTATGGCCTCGGGCAAGTCACCGCCTTCCTGGACCTCTTATTAATTGCAAAATGAAGATCTGACCTACACACCTCTAATACCGGGCATTCCATCCCATTATATAGAGCCCATGATTTCTTCTCTTTTCAATTGGCTGGGCATGGAACAGGGTCAACGGTTCCAAGTGTTACCCAGCCTAGGGAGGAGGAGGAAGTACATAGCCAGGACACCAGAGAAACCAGAAATGGTTTCATGTGTGAGAACTGGTTATATCTCAAGTACGTAAGAGCAGTGGAAACAAGCTTTTGCCAGCAAATAAATAGTGGGGTAGATTGGGAGCCCAGGGTCAACCAAAGTGCAAAGGAAGCTGTGAGTGACCTGAATTTCATTAGGTTCCAGTTAATTCCTGATTGATGGGGCTCACTTGCATTGACAACATTTTGAGTTCCCCTGAAATGAGGAAAGTGGACTCACAGTACTAATGGTTATCTAGTGTGTTTGCGACTCTTATATGATCTTCTTGACCGTCCGGTGAGGGAATGGGGACAGGTGATATTGGCCTCATTTTACAGATGAGGAGACCGAGGCCAAGAAAGTATGAGTGGCTTATTAGTGGGGGCTCACCTTGTGAGTGTAGTGATGGGCCTGTTCAATTTTTAGATAGACTGGGAGAAAGACCAAGATAGGAAGTGAGTGAAAGACCAGTAATCAGCTTCCTGTACTGTGAGATGTTTTACGAGCAGCACTTACTGTGAAGAGATGAAAATTAAAAGTGAAAATTCAACATAGTTGTAGCTACTAGGAAATAAAATCTGGGAGTTGAATTTCCAGTTAAAGAAATACAGTTTCACTTTCTTGAAAATGATGAAACTGCCAAAGATATGATACGGTTTCTGATTGGAGATAATGAAGCAAAAGCAAAATGCAGGTTCTTTGTAGCAAGTCTGGACAATTTTAAGATCAATGTAGAAAGCCAACTCAAAAAATCCCTGAACAGATTTTTTTGTTCTTCAGTGAGGGGGAATGTGACCGGTCTTGACTTTCAGAAAAGTTGTCTGAAGATTTAACTTCATTTTCCTCACAGGGACACAGCCTGAGTCTGGGCTGAATCAGACCTTAAGAAAATGAGTCAAGGGGTAACTAGAAAGTATCTCAAGAAATTAGGCTGTAGCAGAATACAGAGAAAGCTCAGATCTCTACAGATGCAACTGCTTTCCTTCCTGAAAGGCTTTTTAACATTTTTACAACCCATTTCCATCCCCAAGTAAGCCCACCCATTGCTTTTCAAGAAAACATTCCATACCACTGACATTCTTGTTTCTTTCATCGGGATGGCTGACTTCAAACTAAGAAGGAAAAAAAACCAGTCCCTAACACCAGACCCAAAGCCCGGAGAGCTCATTAATAAACTTAGCTGGGGGTGAAACAGAACTACACTCACCACTGGTGGAAATCAAACTACCGAAGTGGAGGAGAGCCATCCCATCCAGACCAAGGCCAGCCCAGTGATAGCTCTGAATGCCATCCCTGAACTACTGGGTTTTTAATCAAGTTGGTAAGGGAGGGAAAGCATGCATGGGACAATCATTAGCCCTGGGTTTCAGAAGGCCAATTTCTCAGAGTTTTTCACCGGCCAGAGAAGTATCCTCCCCGAATCCTAAGATGATACAATTAAATTGATAGAGGAACATTGGCTTTGGCTCATGACACGGGCTGTTGGGGAGAGAATTACAGCTGCTTCCCAGATTTCTTTGGACAGACAGTGGTGGCACGGTTGGCCTGACATTCTTGCCTCCATCAGTGTTTTTCAGATCTTAAGGGGGAGTCAGTTCAGAGGTCAGGGCGATCTCTTCCGACGGGTTTGAGATCACAGAGAATGACCAGCCACCCTGCCACCGGGACCCCGCAGAGCATCTGTCACAGAGCCAGCCCTGGGCGGAGGGGTCCCGGGGAGCTTTATATTTGCCCCCAGTTGCTTTATATTTTCCAGGGCATGTTCACATATTACTTTCTCAACTTCTTGCACAACTCTGGAAAAATGGGGTGATTGTCATTAGCCTTCTTTTACAGAGGAGAAAGCAGGCACTGGAGGGTGTGATGATAATTTGCGAGTAAGTGGGCCTCAAATCGGGATCGTCTGACCCCAGCCTAAGAATTTTTGTGGATAAAAGCCCCCACTTAGGACTCCTGAAATTCTGGCAGCAGCGAGTGTGCAGGCTGGCACAGAAAGATAAGCAATTTGTTGCAGAGTTCGTGTTTCCTCCTGGCTCTTTGCCTCTGCTTGCTTCTCCTCTCCACTGCTTCTGTTCCAGGACCCCCACCCGCCCCTGCCAGCCCTCATCCCACAAGAAAGGTGTGCTCTGGCTTTTCTGTTTTTGCAGTGTAAGTCATATTTTATATTCTGTAAGTTCAGGGCATGAGTTCTGGGGTCAGACCTAATCCAAACCCTGATGCTGCTTTATACCGACCTGTGTACCAAGACCGACCCCTTGGTCTGTGACTTTGACCAAGGGGTTTAGCTAGTCTAAACCTCAGTTACCTCATCTGTGAAAGGGGGCTAGGACCTAGTTCACTGGGTTCTCGTGAGGGTTAAACGAGATAATGCACAGAAGGTTTTTAGTGTGAAGGAGGCACTCGTTAAATGTTAGTCACTTGCCAAAGGGCTCCCTGTCTACTAGACTGGGCCAGTGATGGCACCGGGCCAGATTGAGAAGGACACTCCAGGGGACAGTGTGCCTAGACCGTCCCCACACACCTCATACCTGGAGAACTGACTGCAAGGATGAGGGGACATGGCTGTTGCTGGCAGGCAGAGATTTATGAGGGATTCTTCCAATTGGAACCGTGGAGCTCTTATGACTTTTCCCTTCCCTTTCCTTCCGTTGCCCCTTTGGGCTCCTGGGCTATAGAATGAGAGAGGTAGATGAGACCTCAGAGATTCTTTGATTGGACCCTGCCTTTCCCCCGGCTTGCCCCCAGTGGGGCAGTCTGAGGGGGTCAGCAGGCCTCGGGAGCAGCTGGTGCCGGGCGCCGGGCCAGCTCTGGGTACAGGAACGGTGAAGACACTCAGTCCCCGTGCCACGGGAGCTCTCAGCATTGGCCAGATGAAGTCTGAGACTCAGCCTAGGTCACACCGCCCCTCAGTGCGGAGCCAGTCCCGGGTTCCCCTCTGTCCCCAGCCCCCTCCTTTCCAGACACGGGGCTGGGCGGCACCCCCCGGAGAGGCCCAAATTCTGAATTCCTTGCTTTTCTTTTCTCTGAGGTCTTTTGCTCCAGCAGTCTTAACCTTAAGAAGGGGCCACTGGTCCCTTGTGACGTGACTCCCCCCGCCCCACCCCCCAGCCCCAGCTCCTGCCCCTGCCAAACTGGGCTGAAGAAAAACACGTGCTAGCTAGTTACTGTGCTCATTCTCACTGACTTGAGGGAGAAGTTTCAGAGATTTATTTGCTAAATCCGAGGGTCCCAGAGTCCTCGTTCTTAACTTCCATTCACTGATAGATACATTCAGCTTGACTTCAGATATCTTCCAAGTTTCTTTTCGAAACAGAGACTGAAAATGGGTTACATAAGAATCTCACTGTTTTTTTTTTTTCCTTTAAATGCTCTTCCTCTCTCAGACTGTTTGAGGCTACATTTGCATATATGCATACCAGCCAAAACTAATAGCTTCTTGAACTCGGAGTAGCCTGAAATGCTATCCTTTATAAATTTCCAGTAGGCATTTTATCCACATCACCGAACTGTGTATTTTAAGAACCTGTTTTACTCAAGAGGAGGGTGGTGTAAAATGAAAACAACACAGAAGCCCAAGGGGAGTACGGCTCTGGTGTTGGCGGCCGCAGATATGGGGAGACTTGATCCCGTGCCCCTAAATCCCTGAAGTAGTTTGGGTCTCCGTATTTCTTTCAGCAAAATGATGCTTCAACACCCAGGCCAGGTCTCTGCCTCGGAAGTCAGTGCGTCTGCCATCGTCCCCTGCCTGTCCCCTCCTGGGTCACTGGTGTTTGAGGATTTTGCTAACCTGACACCCTTTGTCAAGGAAGAGCTGAGGTTCGCCATCCAGAACAAGCACCTCTGTCACCGGATGTCCTCTGCGCTGGAGTCGGTCACCATCAGCGGCAGACCCCTCGAGATGGCAGTTACGAAAACTGAGGTAGGTTCTCTGCCCAGTGCCCGTTCTTCCCGCGTGTCTTCATCGGACACCCTGCAGGCCAGGCGTGCTCCAGGCAGGTGGCTGCTCAGAGTATGGTGACGCGGTTCGTCACCACTAGGACCCGGTGGCCAGCCTGGGGAGCCAGGAGCAGCCAGCTGTGCCCACAGCCCCGCTAACAGCTTCTGCTGTTACCGAGGTCACTCCTGTCTCCAACACTTGCGCTCTTCCCCATCAGACAACTTTTCATAAGACACCTGGAGTCACAGATGGTGGCGGGAAGTCTGAGAGCTGGTTGCTGGCCATGCAGTGGTGGCTCGAGGACGACCTCAGAGCGGAGGTCTTGGCTACTTTGTGGGCCTTTCCCTGGTGGATAAAAGATGGGAGTGTATCAGTCTTACTTATCTGCCATGATCACTGTCTTTGGTCAAGGGGCAGCAGAACTGGCCAAAAAAGAACTGGGTTTAAAAGGAAGTTGGTTCTGCATCTTCTATAAAAAAGGGTGTGGGGGTAATTGCGACTCCTGAGTAGGAATGAGCTAAGGGTTCAACAAGATGGTTTGCTAGGATCCCCAAAGAAGAAAGCAAAGCATTTTGCAAGGGTATTTGGAGAGTTCTTCAGAGGAAGAAGCAGATGTCCAGTGTAGAGGACATCCGCTGACAGAATATCTCCTGCTCCATGGAAATACTCCTTAGAGCCACCCAACTCATCCACGGACTGTGTTCACTAAGTGACCTTCTGAGCTTCGCTCAGTGTAACAAGTAGGTTCTCCCACTGGGAAGAGAATGCACCAAGTAATCTCGTTGAATATCCAGGTCCCCTTGTTTGCTGTAATTCTCATCTTAAAATAAGATGCTGGACCTGTGAAACTGATGGGCATGCTATGCATTTGGATAGCGGGACCCTGTTCTCTGGGAAGGCAACAAGGTAGACCAAGGCAGCATGTCCCGGAGAGGACACAGGATGGGGAGCCAAAGGCCTGAGTTTACACCCAGGCTTTGTGCCTACTGGTTTAGTGGCCACGAGCTAGTGATTCCTGGGTCTCCCTGAATGCTCTGCTGCTGGTCCCTCTGTGCCTTGTTTCCATGTCAGGACAAGCAGGAATGTTTCTTGAAAGCCTTTTCCATCTCTGACAGTGTATGATTCTAAGGTTTGCTCTACTTTCAAGTACTTCCTCATAAGAGAAAACCCTGAGTCCTCTCCCACATATCTGAAAATACCCGTAGGGTTGTATAAGGAGTACTACCGTTGCTGGGTTCTTGATGAAGAAAGGCGAGGTTAGTAATGATAGTAACTAAGGCTTATGTAACACTGACTACAAGCTAAGCACTGGGCAAAGCAGTTTAATTTTATATATATATATATATATATATAGATAGATAGATAGATATAGATAGATATAGATATATATCTATATATAGATATATATGCTATATATCTATATATAGATATATAGATAGCAACTAATTTGATCCTCCTCCCAACACTATTAGATAAGATTATTGAGCATATTTTACAAGTGAGGGAAACTGAGGCTCAGAGGAGGATGGTAAGTTGCCCAAGGTCTCACAGCTAATACGTGGTGAAGCTGAGATTCAGAGCTAGTTTAAACTCAGATGTCTGCTTGTGTGGTCCTGGGTCTGGATGCAAAAGATAGAACTCCCTTTTGCCTTGCTTTCCCCTCGGGCTTTGTTTGTCTGAATTGTGAGGCCTTCCGTTTCAGTGCAAGCTAAGTCAGTGTCGTCGAAGCTAAAGGACCACTAATAAGACAGATCTGAGGTGACTACAGTGCCCCAGGATTTCTCTGATTTGAGGGGTGGGCCTCCCTGGGGGGGTGCTTTCCTGCTGTCCAGAGAAGCGACAGGGGACACGACAAGGTCTGATGTTAGCAGCCTAGGCCATCACCCACCTCAAGTGCTTCACCCCAGGTGGCCTCGGGCCTTTAAGCCAAGCCTAGTGGCTGAACGTTGTGGGTTCCCCATCCATCAGGATCAGAGCCAGCCTCCAGAGAGGACCATATCCCAAAGCAGGACAGGGTTTTGTTCTCTGAGGACCCCCACGGCTGACTCGGGGTGGGGTGCAGAGCAAGAGGTCGGTCTCTGTTTGCTGGCTGAATCACTGCTTGGCTCATGTTCACCGCCCACAGGTGGCACCAAGCCTGGGCCGATAATGCCACTTTGGGGAATGTGCTTGGGTTCCTCTTTTCTGGGAGCTCCACAGGCTTCTCTGGAACTCATGAAGGAGGTGCTTTCATGCCCTGAGTGAAGATAGAGGTAAATGGGGGTGCCATTCAAATCAAAGAGGAGGCAGGAGGGGGAAAAAAAGGTGGCTAAGTGATGTTCCTGATGTCATTCCTGGATCCAGGGGAAAGGACAGAGCTGTGAAACAGCATCTGTTTCCTGCTCCAAGTGAGTACAGTCATTACTGATGGTTATCAATTTGAACATCCCACTCATTTCAGAATCCAAATGCATTTTTTAAATAAACTGAATTTTAACTGACCAGTATTGCCAAGGTAATATTAATTAGCTGTTCTTTGATTTGCATTCTTCGTTTGTGAGTAGGTGTGGAGAGGTTTCATGCAGGAGGCTAGGACTTGACTTCTTCAGGCCTCCTCACATGGAGGCTGTCCCGGTTCGCCATTCTCACTGCAATGAAAGGCAGTGTATTTAAGATGGGTTGCATTTTCTGCCTCCCATGAAGCGTGTGGTCTCTTGGATTTTATAGGTAGCCCCTGAAGAAGATGAAAGGAAAAAGAGGCGGCGGGAAAGAAACAAGATCGCAGCTGCCAAGTGCCGCAACAAGAAGAAGGAGAAGACAGAGTGCCTGCAGAAAGTGAGTCCTCCCTGGGGCGCCTGGGTGGTGCAGGTGGTTGGTTTTAGCTCAGGTCGTGATCTCATGGGTCATGGGATCGAGCCCTGAGGCAGGCCCCACGCTGAGCGGGGAGTCTGCTTGAGGATTCTCTCCCTCTGTGCCTCCCCGACTTCCCTTCTCTGTCTCTCTAAAATAAACAAGTAAATCTTTAAGGAAAAAAGAAAGAGAGAAAGAAAGAAACAGAGTCGCCCCCGCCTTGCCCCCCTCCGCTTGCCCATGCCTGCCCCCCACCAACCTCATGTTGCCATCACAAGGGGTGTCAGAAAGCTCCCTGCCCGGAGGTCTCTTCCCCAGAAGGCCAGTTGCTGCAGGAGGCGGTAACGAAGCTGTTAGCACATCCAAGGGGACTCTGGGTGTAGAAGAAGCAGGTGTGTGAATTGAAAACCACAGCTTGTCTGCTGCCCAGATTCCCAGCAGGCTTGGCCTGTCCACACACGTCGGGCAGCTTCCAGGCCTCAGGAGCTGTCCGCCCCGTCAAAGAAGCTTCGCTCACCCATTTTACCGAGGGAAGGAAGCTGCCAGCTCTCCTTGGCTCAGTATGAAAGCCTTTAATTAAGCTCTTCAAACAAGTTACTTCCTTAATCTGCAAGCAGTGGTTACACTCTTTTTTTTTTTCTTTGCTTTTGTGCGCTGTGTGTTCTTAGCCCCCCGCCCTTCTCCTGGGCCCATCCCGTGGTCCGAGCTCCCGGCTGCGTTCCGCCGGCTCCCCTCCGGCAGGGAGAAGCGCATCTCCGGGCAGGTGGGGCGGGCCCTGGCGCAGTCCTTCCTGTGCCTGTGTCCCTCCCCTGAGTGTGGACAGGCCAGGGCAGAGTGTCCGCCGGGGGTCTGCAGGTCCCCAGGGGTTCCGGTGATTGCTTCAAGGAGGCAGCGAAAACTGAGGCATTTTGTGTGCTGCCATGTGCATTTTTTCTGGGGAGACGAGCTTCTCACTGAAATTAGTGACTCACGAAAGACTAAGCACGATGAGTGTACGTTTCTTCCCGGCGCTCGAGGCCCTCGTGGGTCCAGGGGGGCTGCGCCGGGGCCCTTGGACTCACACAAAGGAGGTGTCTGAGCCAGTGGTTCGTTGCCATGAGAGTCACAACCCGCCCTCAACCTTGAGTGGAAACTTGAAGGGCATCTCTGAAGAAGCCTCCAAGTTCAAAGGCTTCTCCAGGATCTGGATTCTTGATCTGATGCCGCCGTCCCAGCTTTGTAGGGACGCTGTCCCAGGGAGCCCACCACATTCCCTCTCTGCGGGGTGTTTCCAGCCTGATGAACCCCAACGACGGTGACCTCCAGCACCCCGAGGCCAGCGCCTTTGCTCTGGAACCTTGGCTCCGTTCCTAATAATTCTGTTGCTTGTCCCCCAGGAGTCGGAGAAGCTGGAGAGTGTGAACGCTGAACTGAAGGCCCAGATTGAGGAGCTCAAGAATGAGAAGCAGCATTTGATATACATGCTCAACCTTCATCGGCCCACGTGCATTGTCCGGGCTCAGAATGGGCGGACTCCAGAAGACGAGAGAAACCTTTTTATCCAACAGATAAAAGAAGGAACATTGCAGAGCTAAGCCATCGTGGTATGGGGGCAACTGGGGAGTCCTCATCGAAACCTTCTACATCCCAAACCCTGAAGCCATTGGAGATCTGACTTCCTGTGCACCTCTCGCATCCCAGCCGTGAAGAACCATCGCGGCGGAAGAGCCCTGGGTGACTCAGCTGGGCCTGTCCTCTCTGCACCGGAGTGGACTTTGGACCAGGATGAGGGCATCTTTTTGTCTCAACGCCAGGATTTAGGCCTTAACGTACTGGCTATTCTTGGATGCTGCAGAGGGCCCCCGGTCAGGGTCTTGCCCATCTTCCACCTGGAATCTACCGAGACCAGGACTCTCACCATTAGGACTCATGCTGAAAAAGTGTCTGTACCTTGGGTGGGTGGAGTGGGGCCACGTCCTGCGCTGCCACTGCCACAGCCACGCACAGGGGACACGGAGTGAGAATGGCGTTTAGCAGCATTGTAAATGGCCAGGGTTGTGCTTTCTCGCAAACAAGCTATCAGGTACCGGAATTACTGTGTGCGAGGCATCACTGTGTCAAAGCTAGGCATTGTGCTCTCTTGGTGTTTGTTGTGCACGACACCGGTGGGATTGTCCTCAGACCTGGTTTCTGAGAGTTTGGGGGGCGATCACCACAAGGCGGTGTCTTACAGAATGTTGAGGTGGCCAGAAGAGCTTGTCAGCCCCAGGAGAACAGAATTCTGCTGGCGAGCTGGGCAGTTTCACGTCAGTAGGGAAAACCCCCTCTCCCTTGGCACCCAGGCATTAACGCAAAACTCACTGGCGTGACTGCAGGTCCTCTGTCGTAAACTCGGTTCTAATATCACAGGAAGAAAGCAGAAAGTCCAACTTCCAAAGGGCTAGGACTCTCCACTCGGTGACTTAGGTCAGGAGTTATTTCTAGGCCGGAAGAGCCAAAGAATATTCCATTTTCCTTCTCTCGTAGTTGAAAACCACATTCAGTGGAGACAAGCCTGAAGCCGGGTGATGCCTAGGCTGTAGCATTGTTGGATGTTAGTGGCATTGTTTGTCATGCGGATGTTTGCAGAAATCTGGCCCAGAGCATTGATAGCTGTGAGAGGTCATTCACACTGGCCACAGGACTCTGGCTACTGTCTAAATTCTGATGTTTCTGTGAAATCCTCAGAGTGTTTAATCCTACTCAATAGTATCGTTACATTTTCTGTAAGAGAAAATATTACTTATTTATCCTAGTATTCCTAACCTGCCGATACAATAAATATTGGAACCAAGACATGGTGAAGTTAAGTGTTGTGCCGGTTTCTGTTCTTTTTCAAAGGGTTGGTTGGTGAACTCTAGTCATTTCCCCACCCCCTCCTTCTGCATTGTAGGGGGAGGGGCATTTCGCTTAAAAATTCCCCCAGGGGTCATCCTTTGGTCTTTGGGGGTGCCCTTGGGTGAAATAGTTGACTTTCAATCCTGTTCCTCAGTCTGTGGCATCTGATGCCCAATTTCTCACTGACAAGCCCCAGAGCACAGCGCCAGCCAAGCATATCCTTTAGACCAGCTGTTTGGTGCTAGCATAGAGTTTTGATATAAAATCTGAATTGCCAAATACCACAACTATGTCCCTCTGAATGTACAGACGCCTAAAACGTAGACCCGTTGTTCAGCTTAGCACTGTACCTTCTGCCGCAGAACATTTCCGAAAGTAGTCACTCAATTACATCTGTTATGTCCAAATACGTGTCTGACTGTTGCAAGTATGTATTTCAAACACAAGGAAAGAATGGAGGCAGAGAGGGAGACAATAATTTTAGACGAGACAGGTGTGCTAATTCAAAGAAAGGTACGCCACCCAATTTTCTGGAATCTCCTGGGCATAGGATTCCTTAGGTCTGGAGAAGAACCAGGATCCCTTGCTCATTGCCTGCACACACAGGTATCCATCACAGGCTAGAAATAAAAACGGGCTACTCTGCTTCTAACATTGTTCTTCAGAGAGAGATTAGCTTCATTCGATGTTCAGATTCGTGCACATGAATGGGATGGGGAGCCTGCTCCTCTGAACCTCTGCACGGTTCCTTTAAATTAGCACCTGTGACACCAGTGTCCTGATTTTGCTGTTTTACTTGCACATCAGGAATACTTCCCAATCTCTAAAGAGCCAGTTGGTGGAAGCGCTGTTCACCCCTGCTTTCAGGAGATAATCTATTTTCTCTAAGGGGTTGGGGGGAAATTCCTTGCATTTACCCTCTGGTTGTAGGTGTAGGTGCCACCAACCAGCTGTTAGGAAACGCAGGACCATTTTTTAAGCGGCCGCGGACAACAATGAATTGGAGAGGAAGGAAGTGGGTGGTGGCTATGGCCAAAAAAATTGATCCAAAAAATACACTGTATGTGGCTAGTGGAAGCGAAAGCTCCTTTACCGAGTGCATTAAAAACAGTTTTGTTATCTGCGGCCAAGTATGTGTTTTGATACTTGAATAAAAAAAGATGAATATGTATTTACCATCAAGTTGTTTAGTTCATCTTGTTTCACATTCGATGGAGAGGGAAGGTTAGGAGGGTCTGGGAGATCAAGTTGAAGGGGGGCCTCTACCAGGATCAGACACCCGGTTTGTCAGTGTCTTTGCACGAGGCTGCCTCCTGCTGGGGTGGTGACGTCACACTGGCAGGGCATGGAGAGTCCCCTCTCTCTCCTGACCTCATCCTTGTCCCCTTGCCTTTCCTGACATCTGGCCTGATGTCAGAATCAAGAGTTTTGAAGGGTTCTGGCCCCAGGGGATTCTGGAATTAAAACTTTCACTTTCTGCCAAGAGCTAAAATGCTATTTTCCATCTTTATCTCACTTTCTCCCCATGGACTTTGAACAAATCCTTGAAACCCAAACCCATATTGAGTCTTTCCTCTCTTCCCATCCCATATTTTGGTTGTGTTCAGTTTCTCTGTGTTTTCACGGATCTGCCTGAAGACAAGACTCAGAGGAGGCCAGTTTTGCCCGTCGTGTGTCTTTCTGTGTTCCCATAGTGGCTCTACCCCCAGAAGCTTCTCAGCTTGTCTTCTCAAAACCTGCTCTCAGGAAGGAATCTGCATCGAGGCTTCCAGGGTCAGTGGAGGATGAATGTAATAAGAGCTACTATTTATTGAGTTAGACGATATGCTCAACACTTTACAACGAGATAATTCTCGTTGAATCCTCACAGCAACTATTATCTCCATTTTACAGATGAAGAAATGGAAAGCTGAGTCACATCATTGACCTTTCTAAAGGGTTCCAAGCAGGAAAGTATATGTGCATTGTGTGAGAGAGAGAGAATACAACATAAAATTTACCATTGTAGAGAGCATTTACCCATTCTAGAGAGCATAAAACTCAGTACATTCATAGTGCTATGTGACCATCCCCACTAACTAGTTCCAGAATTTTCATCCCCCACAAAGTAAATCCTGCTCCTGTTCATTAAGCAGTCACTCCCTGCACTCTCCTGCCTCCAGCCCCACTCAACCTCTAATCTAATATCTATCTATGGATTTGCCTTTTCTGGAATATTTCGTCTAAATGGAATCATACAGTATGTGGCCTTTTGTGTCTGGCTTCTTTCACGTAGCATCCTGTTGTCAGGATTTATCCCTGTCATAGCAGCTATCAGTACCTCATTCCTTTTTATGGCTGAATAACATTCCACTGTACGGATAGACTGCCTTTTGTTTATCTCTCCACCCGCTGAGGAACCCATGAGCGCATTTTAACAGAAAGGTAGCCTTTATTTTCAAGGAATGAATTCCTAATGTAGAATTTCGAGCATAACATCAAACTGGGAGATATGAGAGTTGGCAGCAGGTATTTTTCTAGAACTTTCAAGCAACAATTTTGAAATCACATACTCTGCGGTTAGCTGTGTGTGTGTGTGGTGGGGGGGGATACAGCAGGAAGTACAATGGTACATGCTCCCCGGAGGTGTTGCTGCTTCCAAAGCACTCCTGTCACCCCAGAAGGCTGCTTGGCAGGCTCTTGGAATCGCAGATGACATCTCGGTCCCTCACATTATTTCACTGGAGAAGAGTGAAAGAAAACTGGGGGTCTTAAGGGAGAATAACCAGGTTTCTACGCACAGGCTGCTTGTCGAAGCCTAAGCGGGGGGAAGAACGAAGATGTCCCCCCTGTAAAATTTAATTCCCAATTCAGCCCAGCCACTGTCTGAAGTAGTTGTCTTGGGTTCTCTCCATAACACGGACACACATAGGGAGTTATGCAATTTCCAATAGTGCCTCAGAAAGGTCTTAAATCAGGGACGCTTGGGTGGCTCAGTTGGTTAAGCAACTGCCTTCAGCTCAGGTCATGATTCCGGAGTCCCAGGATCGAGTCCCATATCAGGCTCCCAGCTCTGTGAGGAGTCTGCTTCTCCCTCTGACCTTCTCCCCTCTTATGTGCTCTCTCTCTCTCTCAAATAAATAAAATCTTAAAAAAAAAAAAAAAAAAGGAAAAGAAAGGTCTTAAATCAGTCTGGTTTAAAACTTGTGTCTGGCCCAAGCTTTGTGAGGCCAGGTACTGTGGTGGTTCCAAACAAAGGCTTTAGAATCGGGTAGACTGCGTGTAAATACAGCCTCTACTACCATTAGTTCTGTAAAGTTAGGCCAATGATACCGCCTCACTCTCTTGACACGTAAAACGTGGCAGTAGGAACAGTACCATACTTGATGGATTCTTATGGTCATATGTGGAGAACAAGGGCTGGTGCCTAGGGGATGCCGTTTTTAATGTCCTCATTAATGGCGGCTAGCAGCCATGGCTGCTGCAATCTTATGAACAGGCTAAGGACCAAGACTGCCAATTCCGGGTTCTTGGATAAAATGAAACCATGAGCTCAAATGGTTCAAATGTATCCCATCATTTTATAGTAGTCCTATAGATTTTGTCCAGTTGTTGAATCTTTTGAATTTGGGGGAGGGAAAAAAAGCCCCTCACAAAACTGTTCCATTTGAAGACATTTTTATTTGGATACCTGCCTGAGTCCTTGGCACAGTGGGTCTGTCCTCTGTGGGGGCAATGGGGTGTTTGGGGGGGGAGGACGGTGGCCCTGCCCTGAGGGGGTATCTGGGGGATGAGAACAAAGGGGTATGTGACAGTGACAGGTCACAAAGGGCAGCAGAGGATAAATATGGCTGCGCAGGGGTTTAGGCTGAGAGAGTGATCACTTCTCTCACCAGGACTGCAGTTCACAGCCTCTCAGGAAGATAGAAAGTCAGGGGGAGAGGTGAGGTGGAGGAGGAGCCCACCGTCCATCTCTACACCCTTGCAGAGATTCAGTCTGGGGTCCAGGCGCCCACCAGCGTCCTCTCTGCCATCCTCAGAGCCGCCTCCCACCCTGACCCCTGTCTCCGGGAGGTTCTGAGCCAAAGAGGGGCCTGTGACCTGTGGGGTGGGGTGGGGTTGAGACCCCTGCAGCAGAGCCAGCTGGGTGACACGGGAGCGGGGCTGTGCACTCTGCCAACCCAACGAGGCGGAGGAAGAGAAGCTCCAGGGACCCCTCTGCCCCCTTGCCAGCCAGACTGTGATACAAAGCAGTCATGAACACCGGGTCTCTGCTACCATACCACACAGCCCACAGCGCCTCCGGAGTGGGCATGTTCAACACCGCCATGGGCAAACTCCAGCGACAACTGCACAAGGGAGAATATGACATATTCAAGTACGCACCTATTTTTGAAAGCGACTTTATCCAGATTACCAAAAGGGGAGAAGTCATTGACGTGCACAACCGAGTCAGAATGGTGACCGTGGGCATCGCATCCACCAGCCCCATCCTCCCGCTCCCAGATGTCATGCTGCTGGCCCGCCCGGCCACCGGCTGTGACGAGCATACTGGCCGTGGCCAGGCCACCAAAGGAAAAGGCCGTAAGTCTTCGAAGACCCTAGAGCTCACCAGGCTCCTTCCCTTGAAATTTGTGAGGATCTCCATTCACGACCGTGAGAAACAACAGCTGCGCCTCAAGTTCGCCACCGGCCGCTCGTGCTACCTGCAATTGAGTCCCCCTCTGGATGTTCGAGAAGACCTCTTTGCCTACTGGGAAAAGCTCATTTACCTCCTGCGACCGCCAGTGGACAGTCACAGCAGCACCTACGCCATTCCAGCAGAGGACATGCTGTGCATGCCTGTGTTTGAGGAAGAGGACAGGCGGAGCCCAGCAGGGGCAGATTTCCAAGGAAAGGGGGATCAGGACCAGGTCAGCATCCGGAGCCTCCACGTGGTCTCTGAGGTGGCCGGGGCCACCTCTGCAGCTTACGCTGGCGGCGAGGGGACCCGTCAGGACCCCTACAAACCCTACGGCCTGTCCGATGCAGCCGCCCCCAACACAAAAGCTATGGGACTCGACAGGGACTCGGCAACAGGGGCCACGACGGAGGAGGCGGCGGCGGCCGGGGAGGCAGCGGCGGCAGGGACAGCAGCAGGGTTCGCGGCGGGGTTCGCAACGGGCACCGCAGCAGGCGCTTTGAGCCTGGCGGTCACCAGGCCTGGGACCCCCGAACACCTAAGCACGGCCATGGCCAGGGCAGCCACCAAGCGTCCAGGAGGAAGCCGGGCCAACCTCGCCATGGCGGGCACTGCCAAAATGTCCCCGAAGAGCCTGAACGTGGCCTTGGCAGGTGCCGCAAACACCGCAGGGTTTACTTCCGACTCGTCCAACGGTCTCCCCGACACCGGCATGTCCGTGGCGTTCGCCAGGTCGGGAGCCTCCGGCAAGACTTCGGGAGAACTGGCCCTGGACCTGGCGGAGGGCGGGCTCCTCTCGGACGCGCGGAGCCTGGGCGGCCGGGGTGAGCAGGCGGGAAGGCAGCCCCGCAAGGGCCGGAGGGAGCGGAGGGAGCGCCGGGAGAAGGAGCGAGCCCTCCGGAGTTCGCGCCGCCGCAGGGCCGCCGAGAGCCGCCACAAGGCCCCGGGGGACAAGATCACCCGGAAGGGCTCCAGCCGCTCCCTGCCGGGCCACAGAGCCGCGCGGGAGGACAAGAAGGAGAAGGGCCGCGGCAGCCCCGGGGGCGGCAGGCGCGTCCCCCACAAAGGCATCAGCCACGCCCCCATCGCTAAGGAGTCCAGGACCTCGCACAAATCGGGGCGGAGCTTATCCACCGGCAGCGCGGGCTCCGGCACCAAGAGGCTCAGCAGGATCAGCTCGTTCCTGCGGAACGTCAAAGCCAACCTTACTACAAGAACCATGGCCTCCGCACGCGGCAGAGACGTGCCCATGTTGGCGAAGACCGCGGAAAGGAGCGGTATGGAGGTCATCCTCGAGGCCGCAGAGAGCGGCCAGTGCTTGGAGAGCGCGGGCAGCGGGACATCTGACATCATGGAGACGGTGCACTTCGAAGCCCATTAGTAGGACCCAGAGCTTTCGGCAGCTGCAAAGGGGACCGGGGCTCAGGGACGTATCCCCGGAGAACCCCATTCCAGCTTTCCTCACTGCAGTTGAAATAAAAAAACAAAAAACAAACAAAAAAACCCAAAAAAACCAACCATACAATCTGAGAATGACATGCTGCATTCTGTCTGAATTTCTAGGTCCTGCAGCCCAGTAGTGACCTCACAGTGGATTCTGTGAGGTTAATGGGGCTGCCACCTGAGACCCAAGGGTCCATTGGAGGGCAGCCCCCACCTCACACCCATGCTCAGAGCCAAAGCTCATCCTGCCTCAAGGCCTGTCTGGCTTGTTCCTGGCGGCCACAGCTGAAAGTCAAACTATGGCCCAGAATTCTCCACCTCCCCCATTTCTCTATTTTTATAAACGTTCCTAACCCCTGAAGGTCCATAGACAAAGTAAGAACAGGGACAAAGAAGGGGGGGCTGGGGGGGGGCGTGGGGGGGACTGCCCATCCCTTCAGGCTATTCAGTGGAGGGAAGAAGGAAACAGCATCTGGTGGCAAGATTCTCAGCTAGACTTAGCAAGTCCTTTCCTTGGTATATACCCTGGAGAGACACCCGTTCTAAGACAGAATCTTTATAGCGAAAAATAGCAAAACACAAGCGGCCCAAATTACCATCAACACAACTGACAATAGAGTAGGATGTGGAAAAATACACATGCAGCAGTGAGCAGCTCCATACCCTGGCCTAGGAAAAAACCTATTCTGTGACTGTAACCTATCCCTTTTATAGAGTAGTTCAAAAACAGGATTGAAAATCCGTCCTCGTGTGACCAAAACAAGGGAACAGCACATATAAAATTCAAGACAGTGGTTTTCTCCAAGGTGAAAAAGCAAGACAGGACCATGAGGTGAACACAGAGCTTTCGGTGCTGTTGGAAATGTTCTGTTTCAGCAATCAGATCTCTGCAATCGGAATGGTCCGATTATGATGAAGTTATTGCTTCAGACATACCAACGCCTTTCCCTTACGTTCTCACCCTTATGTACGCAGGCACGAAAGTGTTATGTCTAGAAGGTCTGGTCTCTTTAAATTGGGTTCTGAATTCTTGTAATAATTTACCTACAGTAAACGTAATCTCTATTTTACAGATAGGAACACTGAAGCTCAGAAGAGTTAACTTGTTCCTATGGTGGAAACTTTGCAGAAGAGTGGTCCACTCCTTTATGCAAAGCGTTCCCACCACTGTGTTCCAAAACTCTGCACCAAATGTACTAGATTAAGGGGAAGGAGGGATGGGAGCTGGGGGACTTCTGGTAGTGAGCCACTGTGAGCTGGTTTTTGAATTTCATTGAGCTCACAGCCGTCAGCTGGTCTTATCTCAAGAGTGTTCAGACCACCCTTGAGCTGTGTCTGGCTCCCAGGCTTCTGTCCTCAGCCTCTGTGTGACCTGCACTGCAGCCATAAACAGACCTCCTGCCTGGGATTCCAGGGACCAGTCTGGAATCTCCCTGCAGTCCATCCCTGCCACAGCCACTAATTAAACTTTGGTACGGAGAAGCAATTTAAAAGGGTTTCTCCTTACCAAGTATCCCCCTCGGGAGTTCTGAAAACAAATCCTTAAACTTTGCATGAGGGAGACTATTTGTTAGGTCACAGCATCCACGTGCATGAGGGAGGAGAGGAGTCTCTTTGTAAAGGGAACGGTGGTGGTGGCCATGGGGTGGGAAGCTGGTGAGAAAGGAAAGGAGCCAGCGACCCACACACATTCACTGGTTCCTCAGGCCCAACAAGGTTCACAGCCCCAGAACGGAGAATTATTGGAATGAGCCAAGTTATTCTTAAAGAGAGCATGCCAAAGATTAGATACGGGTTGGCCCTGTGAGGAAAACAACCTCAGAATCATTAACCCAGAGCTTCAGAGAAGACTCGGAGCTGCAGGGAGACAGAATTAATAGCTGACTCTTAACCAGCTTTTCCCTGGACTCAAGGCAGCCAAGTTACAAAAAGATCACATCACATTCCTTTGATCCTCTGATTTCCACACAGGCAGGTGCAGGTAAACACTAGTCTGGAATAAAGACATCCGCATAGCATTTGGCTGTTTAATAGCACTTAGCTGGTTAAAGTTCTTTAAAGAACTTGCCCCCTTCTGATTCTCCCAGGTCTCCGTTTGGCAGATCAGCAAATGGGAGTTCAGGGCACTTAAAGGACTTGCTCAAGGTTGCTCAAGGTGGAGGTGATAGTTCAGAGACGGGTGAGGCAACAGCTTTCATGTAACACTGACTGAGTGCTAGCTCTGCCTCCCACAGGGAGCTACAGAGTCTACAGGGAAAACAGGACAGGCTTGAGTAATCATCCCAACTCTGAATGACAGATCCAAGGAGAGACGCATGTTCAGGGCACAGGCTCCAGGGCATGGGAAGGAGTCTTAGGTCAGGGAAGGGTTCACAGAGGAATTGGCAGTTTTAAGGATGACCAGGGCTCTGCCGGGTGGAGGAAGTATGGGGAGCAAGGGTAAAGGGTGGAGGAGAGGCAGGTCACAGAAAAGAATGTGTGCAAAGTACAAAAACTTGAAATATCATGACATGTTGAGCAATTATAGGTATTTCAGCATTGCTGTTGGAGCACAAGGGGAGAAGAGGGACATGAGGCTGGAGAATCAGGCAGCTGGATCTTTGGGCACCTGGGGTGCTGTGTGAACGTCTGGGCCTTGGGGAGCCATTGAAAGCCAGCACCTGATGGGTATAAGTTCTCTCTGGTTCCAGGGTGGACAGCGGATGGACGAGGGGCTGGCTGGAGACAGGGGATCCTCCAGGAAGCCAGGATTGTATTAATCCTGACCAGAGATGAAGAAACCTGATCCTGGGTGGCGGTGGGGAAACAGAAGGGGGCAGAGTCAGGAGATGTTGAAAAGGTGGAACAGGACAATTTTCCATCCCGCATCCTGAAGGACAGGGAGCTCATGGCATAGGTTCAGGACTCATCTAAAGAAGGTGGAACTGACAAAAGGGGAAGTGTCCTCCCCCGATGGTGACTGTTGGTGTAAAGGGGAGAGCAAGAAGAAAGGCTCCTGGGAAAGCAAGGAGCTTTATAAAAGGGTTTTTTTAAAAGGGTTTCTCCTTTTATATCTTAAGATCTCCTTTTATATCTCCTTTTATATCTTAAGATATAAAACAGCTTCGAGGTGGCTAAGGGGTGAAACGTCAGGATAAGGCAGCCAAAGGGAACTGGAGAGGACAGGAGCAAATCCCTGAGCTTTTCATTTCGCATCCAGGTGGGAGGGTGTTCCCACAAAACCCTCCTCCACTGCCCTTCAAAGTCGCCCGATAGAGCCCCTTGTGGCCACATCCTGGTACTACAGGCTATTGCTTGAATGATGGGAACCAGGACCGAGGCTAAGTGCCAGTCACCCCTTCCCTTTGTCACACCACAATTAGCTTAATGCCAATCACAGAGTTGTGAGCTGGGGGGGAGGGGGTCTGAGTAGTGTCTCTCATCCAGGCTCCATGGCTCCCAGCCTCTGGCAGGGGAGTGGGAGAGTATGGAGTGGCCACAAGACTGGTACCCTAGGATCTTGGGAGTTCCAACTCAAGGGGATAATGAATGACCACCCAGAATAGGGGTAGGGTAGAGTTAGTGTCACAGTCTCTCTGCAGCCTAGAAGTCATTTGAGAAACAATTGATGAGCACCTACTATGGGCAAGATCATTCATGTACACACACACACACACACACACACACACACCCCAATAACACAAATCAAAGTGTGGTGGTGGTCCTGGGTAGTGTATAGAAAGAGGCATCATAGACAAGGGAAGGTCTGAGCAGGGAGATGATGGAGAAAGAGGAGAACTCGGGAGTTTGGGGGTCTTGGGAGATGTTTCTAGATGACAAGTACAGTGTGCCCAGGATATCATGTGTTTAGGGGATAGGACGGGGGAGGGTACTGGGGAGGGGGTGAAAGTGTGATGGGAAATGAGGCTGGAAGGGGAGACGAGACCACGGCATAGAGGAGAGACCAGGAATGCTGCATAAACCCCTGGGCCCCATGATCTTCATTACTGTAAATGGGACCTGCAATCCAGAGGTGAAGGGCATGTAGAGCTGGATTTTCCTGGAGCAGAAGAGCAGGGGAACTTAAAATGTTTTATGGAGGTTCATGTTTTCCCACACTCTGTAAGGGTGTTTTCCCACAAGTGTGCTGAGGTAGTGATACCGCTCGTCCTGGGGGCACCCGGAGGACCCAGCCAGTTGGCTTTGGCTGCCAAGAGCCTCATCTGATACCCCAATATGCCATTCCAATGTTGCCATTTTCTACATGTGTCATGGCCTCCAAAACTTTGGGAAAGATCTTTCTAGACATGCACATGCATGCAAACAATACGGTTGGCAGCAAAGAGTCCCAGAGAAGCACCTTCCTTGGAGGGCTGAGCTCTTCCTCCCCGGTTTCAGTTGCTCCTGATCGTGTCACCCATTTCCTTTTCCCATGGACATAGTCACAGCCCTAGCACCTTGCCATAGCACAATCTGTACTAGTTCAAGGAAGGAGAAATTAGAAAATTTTTCATAAAACCCTTTATAAAGTTAAATTAGTTTCTTAAAGACCCATCCTTTGCTTTGAGAGCATGTCCTTCCTCCTGTTTTTAACATTTTAGTTTGAAGTATAACATACATACAGGAAACCCCCACGTAGCTAACACCAGTGATGAATCTGAACATCGCCACACCCCCAAAAGCTCCCCTCATGTTAACCGTCATCCTAACTTCTGACATCATAGATTCATTTTGCTTGTTTTTCACCTTTAGGTAAATGGAATCACATGGTATGTATTCTTTGACTCTGATCTATTTCCCTCAACATCATATTCATGAGATTTGTCCATGATTTTTGTGGCAATCATTCATTAATTTTCACTGCTATGTAGTATTTCATTGCAGACATATACTACAATTGGTGGGTGTTCAGGTTATTTCCAGTTTGGGGGCTAACAAGAATAGTGCTGCTATGAACATTTATATGCAGATCTTTTGGTAAAAATATACATATATTCTGTCAGGCATATACTTGGAAATGGAATTGAATATACACATATGTTCAGTCTTAGCTGCTAATTCCATAGTTACTGTGCCATTACACACTCCCACCAAGAATGCGTAGGGTCTCTGCTGGCTCCTCACACTTGCCAACATTTGATGTTGCTCATCTCTTTCCTTCTAACCAATCTGGTGGGATGAGGTGCCTTTTCTCCCTTTCTCATAAAAATATACTTTTAAAAAACATAATATGGTGACCTATAGAAAGTGGTGACTTTGTTATAATGTCCCAAATAGGCAAAGTTAGAACTTGGCTCCCCAATTAGTTTTGAAATCTCACACATCTCTGAGATCTTAAAAGTCTTGTTCGTACATGTTTAAGGGTTTCTCATTTTAAGGAAGCTTATATCTTTATAAGTCTCTCCTACCACCCTTTTGCTTTATAACAAACTACCCCAACTTTGTGACCTAAAAAATGTTATCTCGTAGATTCTTCTACATCAGGAATTTGGGCAGGGCTCAACTGGGAGCAGTTTCTTCTGCTCCTCATGGATCTAGTGAGGCAGATCGGTAGTCCGGGCTGGAAAGTCAAAGAGATCTTCACTCACGTGTCTGGTGCCTTGAGGGAAATGGCCATAAGGCGGGATTCTCCACAGGAATGCCTACATGGGGCCTTCCTCCTGGTGGCCGCAGGTAGTCAGATTGGCTAGTCAAGTTATCTTGAGACATTTGCTCTGAGGGAAGCCAATCTAACCAAGTGGAAGCTGCTTCTCACTCAGCCTCAGAAGGCACCCACAGAACACCCAGAACTGCCACCACATTCTACTGGCTACTGGAGAGTCAGAAGGGCAGCCTGGGTTTAAAGGGAGAGAAATTGAACTCTGCTTTTTCATAGGGAAGTGACAAGACTATGTTGCAAAAGGATGTGGGGGCGGCGACGGTATTGTGGCCGTCTTTGGAAAATACGATTTGCCACTCCCCCACCCCCTATTCTAACAGAGTTGGCCAAGCCAGGATGTACCTGAGGAGCCCCGAGGTCATTGTGGCCACCCCCAGGTTTCCTATTTTCCCTCTCCTTAACTCCCTCTCTTATGTTCTTCCTTCTTTTTACTTTACTTTTTACTTTACTTTTACTTCTTTTTACTTCCTTCTTTTTACTTCTTTTTCTTACTCCTTTCTTGTCCTTCCCCTTCAGTAACTAAATTCACAAGAACCTCCACTGGACATCTCTTAGTCCCCTTCTCCCTATCCCTCCCCACACACCTCCAAGCTCATTGACCCCCAGGAGATAGAGTATTGGGACATCTAGAACCATCCAGCACATCAGGCCCGGAAAGGTCTTGACTAATCCCAGATGCATTTTACATATGAGGAAGCTGAGGCCTAGAGAGGAGAGGGGCTTTCCCAAGGTCCTACTTCAAGTCAGCCGCAGAGTTCTGGCCAGCACAGCACAAAACCTAGTCCACAGTGGGTCTCAAAGGATATCTACCGCTTTTCCTTCCATTTCTGACTTCCTGGAACTAAAGCCATTTGTTTCTGTTTCATGTTCACTGCCTCAACTTTACAATGTCATTTTGGCCTCGTGGTCAAGGAGCAAAATCGGAGAGGCCTGTCCCAGTCCCGGCCTGGGACCCAGCCTTCAGAGATGGACAGGGGGTCTCATGGATGAAGCACGTCAGGCTTAGGGCAACCAGGCCTCCTCCAACTGACTGCACCCAGACACAAGAGCTCCTTTCTGATGTTGAAATCTAAGAATCCTCTAAACTTGACTAGCAACTAGCAGCCAGTCTGGGACTTTTCTGGGCATCCAGGGATGGTGAATTTAACTTCAGCTGATGATGACGGAAATCAGGCTAGGGATAAATCTGACATGACCTAGGGTAAGAAGATATAACTCTCTGGCTAGGCCCAAGAGACAGAAACACCATTAGGTTACAGTCTGTTTCATCTGCTAACTCCACTTGGCAGGAGGCGAGGGCCCCGATAGCAGGTCCCAGGCTGGGCCACCAGACATCCTATAGCATCAGGGGCTGGATCTCAAGGGAGGAGCAGGGGCTGGAGAAAACACAGGGGGCTGGTGCATTATTGCTCTGGGATCTCAGTAGTCAGGATGTGGAGAATAGCCCCTTAAGAAGTCTCTCAGCCCTTTCTGTCATCCGCTAGCTCAGTGCTGTTGGCCACAGGATAGTAGCCGTGCAAATGGAGACTACGTTCGGAGCATGACATGGGTGTGCCAGAGGGAGTGTCCCATAGGCTGGCTGTGTGTGTGAGGAAGGAGAAACCACATCTGTGGAGGGCTCTGTTGACAAGAAAGGGCCCACCGGTCACTCCCGCATCTGGGCACAGGGCTTCCAGGCCGTTCCAGCCTTCCCTATGGCCCGCCCTCCCTCCCCCCGGCAGCCCTCTGAGCCGACAGGAGGCCCAGGACAGAGACACCACCAACGATGCTCAGACCCCCTTCCCCACAGAGGCCAGACCAGCAGACCCTTTGCTGGGAGTGGGACAAACAAGTCAGACAGGGTTCCGTGCCTTTCTTCATGCTGGGGTCCCTCCCTCCAGCTCACATGTGCCCTCTTGCCAAACTAATAAAGGAGCAATTTCTTTTCCTTCATACTCCCCTCCTGGAGAAAGAGGGAAAAAAGGAAACCACATCACCACCAGTGTCACTTCCCAGCCTGTGGACGGCCAGAGCCCGTGCCTGGCCCTCATCCACAAGGCCTCCTGCTGCTGTGGCTGCGTCCTCTGGGGCGGAAAGTGTCTGAGGAGCCGCCACACTGGGCACAGAGCCAAGAGACCGGAGGACTCCCCCTCCCCCCCGCCCCATGTTTCCCTCCAGGCTCTGCTGGCTTTTTCTTGCATCTTATTCGGGGCTGCCACGTATTAGGATGGTAGCATCTACCGGGTACCTCCTCTCCTGGCAGCCACTGTTCAAAAAACTCTAAAGGGGCTGTGGTGTTTCGCTCTTTTACCACAGCTCGACAGAGTCAGCGTGATTATTCCCATTTCACAGATGAAGGAACTGAGGCACAGACAAGTTCAAATAACTTTCCCAAGGCCAGCTGGGGTGGAGCCAGGATTAAATCCCAAGGGGTCTCCACTCTCCTGACCCCCTTGTGGACTTATTCTGTGGAGCACGTGGCCTTAGAAGGTGGGACCTTGCACCGTGGTGAGCGGCCAGCCCACAGCCAACAGTCCATCCACAAATTCCATGGCTCAGAACACTGGGCACCATGGCAGGTGCCACCCTGACTGCTGGCCCTGGGGGTCAGTCCCCTTCCCTCCACTCCTCTGCTACAGACGGCGCCTTTCATTCAGGCCCAGGCTGTCTTGGCCTCCGGAGGAATGAGCTGCATGTGCGGGCACAGTGGTATGCTCGTTCCTTCTGGTTCCAACCTGCTGATCACTGTCGTACCTGGACCCGCTGTAAAATCCGTCGTTGGCCCTTTCAGACTGTGACACCTCAGACCATCCCTGGACAGACCCAAGGGATGAATTTCTGGGCCCAAAAAGAAATCCTTGTCTAACAGAGAGGAAAGGAATGGCCTCCCAGGGAATCTGCCTGGCCAGGCACTCGCTAACTTTGGTCATTCACTTCTTAGACAACAAACGTCCACTCTCCATTCTAACTAGCCATGCAAGGCTTTACTTCCCAGTCTCGCTCCCTCTTACCTCTCCTTTTCCTACCCCAGGCTCCCCTCGCTCAGTCTCCAGTGATGATCTCCATCCTCCTTCCTTCCATCTCCACCCCCAACGTTACTTAGATCTGAAGGTCTGTCCGTCCCAGCCAGCTCCTGTCCCACCTAACCTCCCATGCCTACATTATGACTCGAATTTCCTCTCCTAGGTTCCACCACATTAAGGATGAAGCTTCAGGGTCTGGAAAACAGAGGGCCCCCCGCCCTCCGACAGAGTTCCCAATGGGCCCAGTGTGAGGATCTGCAGATCAAAGGGATGACGAGACCTCTTGCCTATAAGTCAGGCCTGCCGCTCTCTCTCAGTGGAGCACAAAAACTGGAGCCCATTTGCATTAATTCTCTGGGTAGCTTTGACTCAGAGTCCAGGACTCCAAAGCATGCTAATTGTATGCAAACTGAATGCAAATGAACATAGAAAACGATGCGACCCTGAATTTACTGGAAATCAGAGGATCCCCTGACGGGAAACTTTGGAATCTACTTCCCAAGAGAAATTTAAAAATAGAGTGGCTTCCAGTTGGGGGTCGGGGAGGGACAGAATTGGAAGTCATTCAGAGGAAGGAACACAATCTGGGTTTCTGTGTCGTTTCTAAGTGACCCAGCAAGAGTCAGAGGAAGAGAAAGCATCTGGTCACTAAGCCTTCCCTCTTTCTCCTCTCTTGGCGCTGAGCTCCGGTTCAGCTCCGTGCCCTGCCAAAGCCACCCAAAGTACATTTTGGAGAGCAGAGCGCCAAGGGCCTTATGCATCTTTGGAAATGGGCATTTTATTTCCCACTTCCCATGACAACACTCCACGATTCTCTTTCTCCTTGTGTTTCCTACATTGACCTTCTACTTGTTCCTCATTGGGTGTGGCTGGTAAGTGAACAGAATATTCTGGAACCTAGCCAGGGGGTTAGGAAGTCTGGATGTTCATAAAGAGGACCTCAGAGGATAGCTCTTGGATCGATCAGCCCAGGCACGAAGCCTTAAGCATCTCATTTCCAGCAGGAGAGAGAAAAAGACCACTCTGAGAAAACACAGGGGAGAAGAATGTGGCTCCCGAAGTGACAGCCCATTCTTCTGACCCTAAACTGAGATTTTCTGAATAACTTCCAAAGGGAGTAGCTGCCCTTTTCTTAGAGATGTCAAGGAAAGAAAAGATTTTTCCAAAATATTTCCCCTAAATATGAGTTAAGATTGACTAGGAGCTTGGGCATGATATAATTAACACAATCTGATTCTTTTTTAAAAAAGATTTTACTTAATTATTTGGGGAAGAGAGAGAGAGAGAAAGAGAGAGAGAGAGAGAGAGCTCGAGCACAGGCAGGGGGAGGGGTAGAGGGAGAAGCAGACTCCTGGCAGAGCAGGGTGCCCAACTCGGGACTCGATCTCAGGACCTTGGGATCATGACCTGAGCCAAAGGCAGATGCTCAACCAACTGAGCCACCCAGGCACCCAGCACAACCTGATTCTTAAAAGAGAAGGAGTCAATAATCAATAAAAGATGAAATAAATAATCAGTAAAAGATTATTGACAAGAGGGAGAAGGAATAAAAGGTTTATAAATTTTCTATTGAGATGGAAATCCCACAGGTAAAATTTACAGGAGTTAGAAGGGCTCTCTTGCTTCCTCCCTCGAACATTTCCACCTCTACATTCTCTATGTTACGGAATTTGTTCTTGGTCTCAACACTCTGTCTCTCCCCCTTAAAATGATGATTTGTCTAGAAGAGTAACTCCTAACTGTCTTATTAGTTACATCTTATTGTGATGCAGGACTTGGTGGGAACTGATATTTATTGAGTCCTTATCCCATGCCCATTATGTTCCAGGATCTTGGAAACCATGAGTTCCTGCTACGACGTGGGCACGGTGCCTACAGCAGCGAGCCAGGGAAGAGGGGGCCCCACCTGTGGCCGGTCATTCCTGGCACACTCACATGGACCGATACTCCTGGGACACCTGGAGTCCCTGAGCCTGTGCCCCGCAACAAGCACGGACAGACCTCAGAATCCTGCTGCGTGCTCAGCCAGCCAGGGCTCCATCTGCCCTGGATTCTCCCACTTCGCACAGGGCCCCAGCATCAGGCCTCCGTGAGCTGCTTGAGAGCTTGGAAGTCATGGCTTCTGCCTTTTGTGCTCCCAGGTGGGATGGGGTGGGGCTGGGGGACAGGTGGCAGGCAGGTACGGTCCTGTCCTTTTTATTTTTATTTTTTAAGATCTTATTTATTTGTTTGAGAGAGAGAGAGAGTGAGAGTCAGCTGGAGCAGGGAGAGGGACAAGCAGGCCCCAAGCTGAGCACAGAGCCTGATGCAGGGCTCGATCTCACGACCCCATGATCACAACCTGCACTGAAATCGAGTCAGATGCTTAACTGACTGAGCCGCCCAGGTGCCTCGGTCCATTCTTTTTAGACTGTGATTCTTAACCTTGATTCTCCCCCTGGCTCAGTGAGCTGTCTGGGGAGAGTCTGGTTTTGTATTTGAAAGAAGAAGAATAGAAATGTTCAATCTGAGAGAATTTTAATTTAAAATACGTGATTTTACTCATGGGCAGATTGAGACTCAGAGAAGCCTAGTAATGGTCCCTGGCCACAGTGGCAAAAGTTGGATCTGAACGCAGCTTTGTCTCATTCCAAAGTCCTTGCTGGGTGCACTCCCCCATTGTTTCTTAAACTGGGCTGCTCTTCAGAATCGCCAAGGGAAAGTTAAAAATACAGATTCCCGGGCTTGACCCCAGGCTTCAGAATCCCTCCCCAGGGGCAGATCTCAGGAAACTGTGTTTCAGCACAGCCCAGGTGCAGGTGAAGATGAGCCAAACTGGGGATACCCTCCACCACGACTTGCCTCAGGGAAAGACCGGAGGGTGAGTTGAGAGGGGACGCTGAGGGAATGAAGGGGGATGAGAATGGAAGGGGCCTTCTGTGCTGTTGCCCAGGGCCACCCCTGCCTGAACAATGGCGCCTGTCGCTTAGTAGGCTTAGTAGTTATCCTGACGTTGGGCCTGGAGGACAATTAATGCCATCAAGAAAAGGCCTTTCCAGTCAGCTGTTTTCCTTACATCTCTACTGTGGAAAGGGGATATCATGCCTGTGGAATTCAGCTGCCAAGAGTCATCTCCAGATCTATTTTTAAATTCTCCAGAAATGAAGAGAGAAAAGCCTGTCAAGGTTCAGAATGTGCTCATCATTTTCCTGATACAGGAAAACTGCCTTGGTTTAGTGCTCACTGCTTGCAAGCCTGCACTCACGGACAGATCGGCTGAGTGTGAGGTATGTGGGCAACAGGGGAGCCTCAGCTGAAGGAGACTGTGTCACAGAGGACTCCAGATGGCAAGAGGGGGCTCCCCTTCTCTCACTCCTCCTTGGCTGTGCCCAAGCTCCAGAGCTGCCTCAGATCTGGTGATCTGAACACCTCTCCCCGGGCTCCTGGTGGGAGACTTTGTGACAGTCCCTCGGGAGGCTGTGGAGTGGATCTGATCACCTGAGGGAAGAAGTTGTCGTAAAGGTGATTAAAATTGGGCTCCCTGCTCCTCCCCATTAGACAGACAGCCGCATCTTCTGGTGCAGTGCCCGCCATGTCCCTGGGACACGATGGTGAAGGTCAGAGTACACAGATTTGGCCATATCGGCCACCTGGTCACCAGGGCAGCTTTTAACTCTGGCAAAGTGGATATTATCACCATCAGTGACCCCTTCGTTGACCTCAACAACATGGTCTACATGTTCTAGTAGGATTCTACCCACAGCAAATCCAATAGCACAGTCAAGGTTGAGAACAGGAAACTTCTCATCAATGGAAAGCCATCTACATCTTCCAAGAACAAAATCCCGCCAATATCAAATGGAGTGACACTGATGCCGAGTATGTTGTGGGTCTTCACCACCATGGGGAAGGCTGGGGCTCACTTGAAGGGCGGGGCCAAGAGGGTCATCATCTGTGCCCCTTTTGTTGATGCCCCCACGTTTATGATGCGCATGAACCATGAGAAATATGACAACTCCCTCAAGATTGTCAGCAATACCTCCTGCACCACCAACTGCTTGGTGCCTCTGGCCAAGGTCATTCATGACAACTCCGGCACCGTGGAGGGACTCATGACACAGTCCGTGCCATCACTGCCACTCAGAGGACTGTGGATGGCCCCTCTGGGAAGCTGTGGCACGATGGCTGAGGGGCTGCCCAGAACTTCATCCCTGCTTCTACTGGCCCCACCAAAGCTGCAGACAAGGTCATCCCTGAGCTGAATGGGAAGCTCATTGCCATGGCCTTCTGCGTTCCCACCTCCAACTTTTCAGTCATGGACCTGACCTGCCACCTGGAGAAAGCTGCCAAATACAATGACATCGAGAGGGTGGGAAAGTAGGCACTGGAGGAACCCCCTCAAGGACATCCTGGGGTACACGGAGGACCAGGTTGTCTCTTGTGACTTTAACAGTGACACCCATACAAGTACTTGTACTCAGTACAAGTATGCACCTGCACATCACTCACTGGCTGGGATCTCTCTTGGCCCATCCTTCCCTCCATCCCAGACCTGGGTCCCTGTGTTCAGGGATGGTGGAACTGACACTGCATGAGCTTGTGTTTGACCCATTTTAATTGGAGGTCATGTGGATGACCAGAAGTTGTCCCTCAGTATAAAAGAACTTGCAAAATCCAAGACCACCTGCCTCTTTCTGCCCAACCAATTCAACCTGATGGAACTGGGGCCCTTCTGGAGCCTCTGCTCCCCTCGGTACCCTCCCTGGGTGGTCAGAGAAGACCTAAGGGAGAAGCAGCTGCTGGCATGACTCTTCTCTCCAGTCCAGCCTCCTCACAGGTAATGTTCCCTCCAGTGTTTACTGTTTGTTTTTAACCACATTCTTCTAATTCCTCGAAGGTGTGAATAGCTAACCACGCTGCGAACTTGGCTAACACAAACATGTTAGTGTTGTAACTAAATTAAACTTACCCAACAGTCAATAAGACTTGCAGAATGATAGGAGGCATAGAGGCATTACTTTGCTTCCTGGTAATTGATCCCGGTGGACATCAATGAGCCCAACCACTGCCTTCCCAAGTACCGTACTTCTCAAGCTGCAGGCTTAATAGAGGCTTCTCAAATTCTTAGATATTATCTGGGCTGTCTGGTTTCATGTTGGTTGGACACCAACCAACATTTCTTTCCTATTGGAGGAGAATCTCCCAGCGTGTACGGTTTTGACAGATGTCTAATTTGGAGACTAACAAGGCCAGGTACTCCTTCTCTCCACACTCGGGTATCCAGCTCATCTGCCTGATTCAGAGCAACATATGTGCCAAGATTTCGATGTTGAACAAGTGACGCAAAGTGTAATAGAGGCACAAGAATTCTTTCACAGTGGTGAGGGATCCATACCAGGCCATTCTGGCTAAAGAGCATCATTTACTGTGTTTCCCGAGTCTTTCCTGCAGACCCACTCCATACCTCTTTCCAATAAATTCTCTTTCTGGTTACAACAGCCAGACACTGTTGTGTTTCTTGTTCCTGAAATCACTCCCTCGGTTGTGGCAGGCACTATTAGTAAGCCCCTCAACAGCGGCTCCACCCCTTTCTTGCTAATAGAACCCCAAGGAAGGTTTCCTTCATTTGTACATCCACCTGGCCTAAGTGGATGGATCATGACTGATCGGTCCCATCCTCTTATCCAGTGACCTGTGACCCAGTTCTGGCCAAAGAGACCCAAGAGGAAGCTGCTAGATAAAAGATCTTCCTTACTGATTGTGCCCCTCCCCCATTCTTCCTGCTTGAGAAGCTGCTACAGAGGAAGGAAAGTTTGGAGCCCCTGCAGCCATCTTGCCATGATGAGGGGACACAGCAACAGCTATGAAGAAGGCAGAGAGAGAAGATAGAAGAGCCGGAGTCCTTAGTGATCTCCTAGAGACACCATACCAATCCCAAAACCACCTCCTTCTAGTCTCTGGGTTTGCTATAATGAGTCAGCCCATCATTTAGTTCTTTATTCCAAGTGTTGTGTTATTTGCAGCTGAAACATTCATATACGCTGACTCACTGAATTTCACTACTTTCCCAAATAATTAATCACATGTTATTGGAGTTGGATGACATCTGGGAGATCAGCTAGCTTCGAATCACTTCGTAATAGAAGCAGCTGAAGCAGATGCAGAGGCAGAACCAGGAGAACCTGGATCTCCTTAGTCCTACCCCATGGCAGATCCCCCAACATCGTGAAGACCGAACCCCACCGCAGGGGCAATGATGGGCAACCAAAGGGACAGAGCCTGAATCCTGGTGTCTGAGAGGTGTGGGCAAAGGGCGAAAAAGAAGAGCAGAGTGGCCTGGGCTTGGACAGGTCTGTGTCCAGAGACACTTGAGACACCAGAGCCTGAGGAAGGGCGAGATGTGTTTCCAGCTCGTTCTGTCAGGGCTCACGCACACAACACAGAGGCAACCCGCCCCCCCCTCCCCACACACACATATACACACACGTCCACACCTTCACCCTGGGCTCCACTTTCCCTCCTCTTGAGCCTCTGGGATCTCCTGTTTCCTTACTGGCCTGGCGGCAGTGTCCTCTTCCTCTCACAGATGAGTGCTTTTTGTGGTTTTGGTTGGTTTCATGCCCTGTATTTTGGTCTACTTCACGATTTTTCTTGCCGCTGTGCTTAGACCTAAGATAACTTGAGGAGAGGCTGGAAATTCACTTCTGTACCCTGCAAAGCTGCCAAAGAGTGAACAGACGTAGTGAGAAGAGCGGTCACAGAAAGCGACGAGCTGGCAGAGACACTGACGTGCTGTGATTTCTTCAGAGGCTCCAGAAAGATCCTTCTCCTCCACCTGCCACCCCAAATCATGCTTCCTTTGCCTGGGAAGTAGGTGCTAAAATTCCACTATTAGAGATACAGTGTAAATATTCCATAAAATGCCCCATAGTACTCCTCAGGGTGGATGAATTCCTATGAATTCTCCCTTTCAGGAGGGTAGACATTGGGAGGGATGGGAGCAGTGTGATGGTTAGTTCTTGACGGGATGGCCCAGTGCCCAGATATTTGGTCAAATGTTGTTCTAGGTGTTTTGGGATGAGATGGACACTTAAACTGGTGGACAGTGAGTAGAGCAGTTGCCCTTCATAATGTAGGTGACCTCATCCAATCAGCTGAAGGTCTAAATAGAATTAAAAAAAACCCAACCTCTCCTGAGTGAGAGAATTCTCCAGCCAACTGCCTTCAGACTTCATCGGCAATATCTGCTCTTCCTGGCTCTACCACAGATGGTCTTCTTTGAGCTGGAACATGTGCATATACATATGATAGATACACACACACACACACACACACACACACACACACACACACATATACATACATACACATTCTATCAAATGCATTCCTTGGGAGACCTTGACTGATACAAGGGGTATATACCAAGTACATTGGTCGGTCGAGGGCAGCATCAGAAGATTCCTTTCATTATACAGGATAGTCTCTGCAAGTCTGTCCTGTTGACAGGGCACACACAGGGGACCAAGATGGCAGTGGGGACAGCTGCATCCTTCCAAGAGGAAAAGAAGTTGGGGGAGGGAGAGGGCAGGAAGGAGGGTGGCAGGTGTGTCAGGCCACAGGGAAGGACAGAAGCCATCAGGGTGAGGAGTGGACAGTTACATTATCAGTGGCCACAAAGGAGTCACTGGAGGTTCTTGAGGCAGAGAGTGGCATAATCCAAACACTAAGTCTGGTGGCTGTGTGGGAGGTACTGAATTAGGGGACTGATGTCAGGGACCCCAGGGAAGACACAGGGAAAGGCTGAGTGTGGGCATGGGGGATGGGAGAAAAATCTTGAGAAAGGGATGGAGTAGAACCCAAGTGGCCAGGTCCCCAGAGACATAATGGGGGAATGCAGACTCCATGAAAGGGACCTAAAAAGTGAAGTCAGGGAGCTGGTTTGTGAGGAAGAACTAGTAAGTAGAAGGTGCTGGTAGGCCATCCAAGTGGAGATATTATTGCAATTATTATTGACCAACATACACTGAGAACATAGTCCCTACCAGGCACCCTGTTAAGCTCTCTCATGCGTTATCCCATTTATTCCCCCACAGCCTCCCAATGGGTAGATCCTATTATTATCCCCATTTTACAGATGAGGAAACCAAGGCTCAGAGAAGTTAAGTGCTTGCCAAGTTCCCACAGCTAGTGGGAATCCAGTTTTCTTACTCCAAAGCTCCTAACCTACCTCTAGGCTCTGGCATTTGGGAAGTGGTCCAAGGCTGGGCCATGGCCACAGGGATGACAAGAAGGGTCTTTGGAGTATCTGGGACCTCCAAGGAAATTTGGAGGAGGAAATGGACAGGAGAAGTAATCTTTATTGACTACCCTAGGACAAGTCACTTAACTATCACCATCTGTCAGTGAGCCTTTAATCAGACCTCTAACAGCAACTTCCCCTTTCAGCAGGATTAAAGTGGGATCTGGAGCCTGTGTCAATGTCCCACCAACAGCTTACTAACCACAGCGCAGTTGCCCTTACCTGAGCGTGAAGGAGGCACCTTGCTCCTTCCACTTTCCAACTCAAGTCTCCAATTTCTATTTTTTTTTCTAACAAGGAGTTCTTTTCTGGTTGTGCCTCTGGACAGAAGATTAAGGGGGTTAGGGAGCGGGTTTGGGGGTCACCAGAGTTTTCAGTTATTCCCTGGGGAGCTTCATCAACAGTCTGGGATGGGGAGACATTGAGGAGACAGGAGAGCCTCAGTCCTTCCTGCTTCGAGTCTGTCTTCCTCACCCAGGTCTGCCTGCCCAGAGCCCAGCACACCTCGGGTTCTTGACAAGTGTTTGTGGGATAAATGAATGAATGAGCAAGCATGAAATGAAAGGAGCCAAGGGCAGAGACTGCTGGATGGAGGGGCCTCCGGTCTCCCTGGCTGGCACAGCGGTGAGTCACGGGGCTCTCCACACTTTCAAGGCAAAGCTCTGAAAATCTTTAGCTCTGACCCAAGCCCAGCTAGCATGGAGTGGGCTTTAGTCCGCCCGCTGCAGAGGTCGCACCCTGGGTGCCCATCCTGGGATCAGTGGTCTCGTCTCCAGTACCCAACGCCCCCAGCCAGATCCAGGCTCAGGCCTTCTGCCATTGTCCTATTTGGGCAAGGCAGTGAGCTGGGAGCTCCCGGCAGGCGGGGACTTGGGCTCACCACCCGCGTGCCCTCAGGGACAGGCTCACCGTAAGTGGTGGGGGCCTGTCAAGGGGCAAAAATGACTCATTAGGTGCCAGCATCTTGAACACACAGCTGTCATTCAGGCCACATGGCAATTCTAGGAGGCAGATGAGGAAGTAAACATGGGCAGAGAACTTGGGAGACTTCTTGAAGCTCTTTTGGTAGCAGAGAGCTGGGTTGGCTCAAATCGAGTCTTCTGTTCTAAAGGCCATGTTCCTTCTAGCCACCCTAAAAACTCAAATGGATCTGGGACCTGGACGCAGAAGCCATGGCTTCGCAGAGTCCAGGCAGTTAGAGCTCCTCCCTCCCCCACCCAGGCGCAGTGGGGAGGGCAGCAACTTCTTTTAGGCCTCGAGTGGCTCATCGACATGTCACTAATACCGGGGACTCTGTGGCCTCTCAGATGCCAGGACGAGGGGTAAGGGGGGACACTCCTTCTGAGACCTATAGGGCCTGGGTAGGGTCTGGATCCCAAGGGTGAGCCTCCTGCTTCTACTCCCAAACCCCGAGGGCCTCTTTCTCTTGCTGGGGACTGGGGGCCCACAGCACACAGCCAGAGGTCAGGCCACGCCCATGCTCTGGAAGGACCCAGTGTCCCATGGGTGAGAAGAAAGGCAGAGCCAGAGAACCTGGCAAGGAGGGGAGACCGCTGGACGCTTGACCCCAAAGCAGGGTGAGCACGTGGGCCAACCCAGACTCTACAAGCATGCTCGGGTGTCTGAGAGGCAGCTTGAAAGGGCCCCAATCAGAGTCAGTCAACTCCAGCTGAGTCCGTGCCTTGCCTTCCAGAGCTTGGTGCCCTTGAGCAAGTAACTGGACCTCTGTGAGAGCCCTTCCCTGTGAGCATCACACACTCCAGAAGACGCTGATGGGCATCGAATGAGATGGTGGGTGCGAGTAAAGCCCTGCCCAGCAAAGCGAATGAAAAGAAATGGAGAGAAAACATTCAATTAATGTTTGCGAGATAGAACTGTTCTTATTTCTTTTTTTTTTTTTTTTTTTTTTTTAGAACTGTTCTTATTTCTGACTAGATGTTGAGGGTGCAGCTTTTACTGACTTGGATTTGGGTTAATATTCCCTCATATCTTCTCACTCTCTTTTTTAATTTGTACTTGAGCGATTGGGGAATGACAATGGACATTAATTGAAGGTCTATTATGTGCTAGATTCGTCCCTCTCAAAGTTTGTTCCCTGGACAGATTGTACCAGTATCTCCTAAGATGCAAATTAGAAATGCAAATTCTTTAGGCTTGCCCCAGACGTACTGATTCAGAAACTCTGGGTGGGGCCCATTGACTAGAATTTCGGTAAGTTCTCTGCTGATGCTCATGCATGCTAAATCCACTGTCCTAAATGTTTTACACGAATATCTCATTTAGTTCCAAAAATGCCTTCAGAGATGGGAATTAATATCTCTGATTTATAGATGAGAAACAAGCTTCGGTGAAGTTAGTGCTTTACCCCAGGTTACACACTATTGCCCTTTGTCCTCACTACTGCATTGCCTCCCAGAAGTGGGACAGTTTTCTTCCCAGAGTGTGTCCTATGGGCAGGTGTGAGAGGCAGGAGTCACTGGTGAAGAGGGAACATTCTCTTGGGCTGATGAATAAGATAGCTGTGTATTTTTATATGGTGTGCCAGACCAACTGGACTGTTCTCTTTCATGAAAACAGGCAAATATTTAGTGTGAGGGCTGTCCTACTGGGAGCTGGCATTCCAAAGGCGTTGCTACTAGTCTTCAGCGTGCTCAGAGCACCTGCCTTCTGCCAACCGTGAGTTTCAGCAGCACTGAGATCTATGGCTGACCTGTTGATGATAACACCATCAACGATGTATTGAACTCACGCTGCCGGCTCTAGAGGATTTGTAATTTAATCTCTATCCAGCGTTATTATGCCCTTTAAGGATGAGAAAATGGAGGTCCAGAGAGACTCAGGGACAAAAGCTCACAATCAAGAGGGGAACGGGTCTGGCCCGCCCGGCTCTAGGGATCATCCCTTCCCTTATGCTTCCATTATGAGAGGGCAGCTCTCAGAGGCAGGCAAATCTGGTCCTAGCCTTGGCGTCCAGGCCCACTTCCCCTGTGGGCTCCTTGAACCGGGAGAAAGCCAGCTGGCCCCCATCAGCACAGGTGGGCCCAGCGCCAGGCCCCCCAGCCAGAGGAGCCCAAGAGCGCCCTGTCCTCGGCCACAAGATGGCGCTGTGGTTCAGGGGACTCGGGGACCTGCCTGACACCATCTGGGAGGACCCAGAACCAGGACCCACCAGGTCAGGCCAGCCCCGCGAGGGGGACCCGCAGGTCGTGGAAAATGGTTGTGGAGGACGGAGGACACTCCCCGCTCTTTCCTGCTCCGCATTGAGGAGGCTGCACACCGCGGGACAGAGACTCAGCAGGGCCTCCCAGGCAGCGCCCCCCCGGAGCCCCGCGGCTTCTTGCTCTTTCCTCTGTCCCTGAGCGCCTCCCCGCCAGCTGGCCCAGCCCAGCCCACTGCCCTCCCACCTTACACGTCATTTCAGCCCGCTCCCAATTTGAAGATTTTGAATATTGCAAAACTCAGCCGCAAAAATGATCTCTTCGCAAGCCAGTGATGTGGGAATAGCGTTGTATGGTGACAGATGGGGATCACAGTTATCACAGTGAGCCCTGAGTAATGTATGAACTTGTCGAGTCGCTGGGCTGTACACCTGAACCCAATATAACATCAGATGTCAACTATACTTCAATATTAAGAACGTTTTTAAATTATAAGGAAATGATCTCTTCGCTTAAGGTAAGCTCCAGCTTTAAAGCTTAGCCATTGAAGTTTCTTCTTTATATCAAAGATAAGTTACAAGTGAAGTCAGAATCCCATGCCTGCTGTTCCTTCTTTCCCAAAGTCTTTTCCCATCACTTAAGAAAAACATGCACAAGTATGTTAGTGCACACGCACACTTGATGAAGCAGAATTCTGAGTTCGAATCCTGGATAGGCATTAAAAATTGTGTACCACCTAGCGAGTTCTTTAATCTCCCAAGGCTCACTTTTCTCATAGATGAAATAGGAATAATAAGGGCGCCTGGGTGGCTCAGTCAGTTAAGTGTCTGCCTTCGGCTCAGGTCATGATCCCAGAGTTCTGGGATCCAGCCCCACATCGGGTTCCCTGGTCAGCTCGGAGCCTGCTTCTCCCTCTCCTCCCTGCTCATGCTCCCTATTGCTATCTCTGTCTCTCTCTTAAATAAATAAATAAAATATTTAAAAAAAAAAAAAAGAAAGAAATGGGAATAATACCAGTGGATTGTCCGAAAAATCAAATCCATATAAACCATGGAGAATAGCGCTTTGACATGTAGTAAGTGCTCGACAAATATTACCATTATGATTTCCTTTCCACTAATACTTACTGGTGTGTACTTATTAGTGGTGTGCACGGTCACTTGGCACTCAGTCCAGGCGGCCTTGTGTTTTGGACGGACTTCATTAGGAATATATTGTGGCCAGGGCGGGGGGGCCCTCTTATATACAACTATGCTCCAAAGACTCAGCTCCTCTAGCCGTGAGACACAGTAACTAAAGTGGGTCATCGTGGTCCCCACAGACCACAGCCTCCGGCGGCCATTCTTCCTCCATCTTGTCTTCCCCGGGTGGTAGGTGCTCGCAGAGACCAGCCATTGCAAAGGCTGAGTGTCCTTGCTCTTTTTGGCTGTGCGGCAAGTGGTGCCCAGTCATGAATGACAGAAACTAAAACCTTTTATTTTCCTCTAGGCCAGGAAGCCCTTTCTGTTCCCCAGGGCTGAGGGGATGTCTTGAGTGGGTAGGGGGTGGCACCAACACCTGTTTTATTTCTACCCAGTATTGGGGAGACCCTGTGTTCCGTGGGAAGGGCTGTGAGGGCCGGAGGAAGACCATGGCTCCAGAGCCTCGGCAGGATGAGGGTGGCACGCGACTCTCACCTCTGTTGTACCCTCTCACACAGGTGACCAGGTCACCTGTGTGGAACGTGGAGTCCTTTGGCGTTTCTATTTCTGTCCTTCCTGACTTCTGTATTTCTGAGAGCTGGGTGTCCCCTCACCATCTCTCCGTCTTGCACAACCCCCTCCCTGACAAAAAAGGCTTTGCGGGCCATGCACAAGGCCTCCACGTGTGTGGACTGCCTGCCTGACAAACTGGCTTCGAGACCTCAGCCAAGAGCTTTCAAGAAGCTGCCAGCAGACCCAGTAGAGCCCATCAGGGGCCCTGCTGAAGCTGTTCAGAGATCACTCCATGTTCACACAAAGGTAACCGCATATGCAAATGAGAGTGTCGGAGGTGTGGGGAGCCGGGTTGGTAACCTGGGAGTAGAAAGGGCTTCTAGTTCATCTAGGAAGGCTTTCCGGTTGGGGTGTGTGTGTGTGTGTGTGTGTGTGTGTGTGTGTGTGGGTGGAGGGTGGTGCTGTTGAAGCTGTAATTAAAACGGATGCAGTTTGACAAAAATGAGAGAAGAGTGTGGTTTCAGGCCGTAACCCATCCTTTCCTGGTTCAGGTCCTCACTTGAGTCATTCCAGAGTTCCCCTGCCAGTCGCTGGGAAGGTTCCAGAGCTGACATGTCTCAGGAAGCTAGCTGAGGTTCCTAGAAAACCACCCACAGAGAGCAGATCTACCACCTCCACCCCTAAAGCTTTCTTAGAAATCCTACCTGCAGCTAGGAAGGAACAGATCGGAGGTCAAGGATTAAGCAGTAGTAACCAAATACTGCGTTTGGGGCACCCCCGTAATAGAAATCTGGTTTCTGGTCAGGGCCGCTTGCTGGCACCTCCTCCCTCGGGGAGGACACAGGAGAGATGTGGGTTGAGCCCAGCGGGGAAAGGGGTGTCTGAGGGGCTCTCCGACGTCCTGATCTCACTCAGCCGGCAGAGTGGGGCTGGCTCGGCCAGCTGCTTTCCGAAGCCCTTGCCTTCCTGTTTTCCTCTTAGGACTTTGAGAGGGAAATCTAAACCGTGTGTCTCTGATTCATTACTGTGAACTCATCAAGTTGGTGTTTGGCAAGAGTCCTTGGATGTTTCGGAAAGAGCTTTTGGTTTGGTTTCGTTTGTTTTTGTAGTGCTTTTCCTTTGAAATAGGAAGTGCATTTTTGCCAAGAGTAAAATGAAAAACTAGATTTGAGGTTGGATCAGAACATAAGAAATTTAGTTATTATGCTTTTGTTTCTCTATTTTTGACTGCGCAATACAAAATAAGTAATAGCTAACATTTAACCTTGCAGGCTGGGTCCTATTATTATCATTTCCCATCTACAACTAACAAAGGAAACCAGAAGAGTTAAGTGAATTGCCCAAGTCCACAGAACCGGGAAGTAGTGACCTGATACACCCGCACAGTGCCAAGGGCCCACGATGAGACTTCGGGGGACTTAGAAAAAAGTTTTGATTCCTTTTTAACTCAGAAAGAAAAAAAAGAGTTTTAGGTCTGAAGATAATGTTTTAATACATCATATTAATATGTTTGTCTTGGGGCGCCTGGGTGGCTCAGTCGGTCAAATCACTGCCTTTGGCTCAGGTCATGACCTCAGGGTCCTGGAATTGAGTCCCGGTCAGGTTCATTGCTCAGTGGGGAACCTGGTTTTCTCGCTTTCCCCCTGCCCCTCCCCCCATGCTCTGTCTCTCTCAAGTAAATAAATAAATAATCTTTTAAAAAAATATTTGTCTTTATACCAACATAGCCATGTAAGTTGTAATTATTTTAGAAGCAGCCTTTGAGTTAGGTACGGAATTAGAACACAACAAGTAGCAGCCGGTGGTGGAACTGCCCAAGTGTGGGCAGATCACTGGGTACAAAGTGACTCAGGCACCACGTTACCCCCTCACTGGGGAGCCAGGCCCACATCCGAAGACACAGCAGCCTAAGTTCGACAAAGTGCTACCGGCTTTGCCCGGGGAGGGTCGCAGGAGGCTTCATGAAGGAGTTCGGTTCTGAGGCAAGAGGCTTAAATGTGAAAGTAGAGAAACAGGATAGTGGAAGCATTTGGGGGAATGGGGACTTCACTTGTATGGGGAAACTGAGGCAGCTAGAGGTTGTGTTGATCATCAGTTAAAATTCAGTTCCAAAATTACTTTGAACATTTTTCTTACACGTTTCACATCCAGGACTCATATTTAATTATTAACCTCCGTCAGTAGTACTGAAGGCCTGATTGTTACTTAAACTCACAAATGATTATCTTACATAACAGGAGGATAAAACAGGACTTCTGTTTTTGCTCATAGTTCTTTCCTGTTAGATATTAACTCATATTCATTCTTTAGTAGTTAAGTGTCCACCAGTTATTAGCAAATTGTCCTAAAGTTCATAAGAAACCGTCTCACTTCCTTATTTTTGCATCATAGTGACATATTAAGTTTTGCAGGTTTCCATGGAGCAGACTGGTGGTTTACAAACAGGGCTCCTCAGAGGTAGAGCTTGGTAAAGATGCCCAGAACTGGAGGCTTGGGGCCTTTCTACCTGCTTTAACCTGAATATTAGATAGATAGATAGATAGATAGATAGATAGATAGATAGATAGATAGATAGATAGATAGATATACTGTAAAAAATTGAATAAAGGTAACTAAGAACTCCAGGAACTAGTTTATTTATTCTCTTCCTATTCCAAGAACAGCCTAAGGTGTCTTAGATATAGATATTAGAAATAGATATGACACTGTAAGGTTTTGTGTGGGGGGGAAGAGAGGGAGAAGGAGAGAGAGAATCTTAAGCAGGTTCCATACCCAGCACAGAGCCCCACTTGGGGCTTGATCTCACAACCCTGTGATCAGAACCAGAGCTGACATTAAGACTAAGACGCCTACCCACCTGAGCCACCCAGGTGCCCTACAGCAAGATTTTTTTTAAGTAAAGAAGAAGATGGAAAGAAGAGAAATCATGGTAGAAAAAGTCAGACGTCACCATGGTAAGGTTCAGGCACCAATGCCCAGCGAGGGGCTGGCTGAATGAGGGGTGAGGAAGGACCGGCTGCAGCTGGCAGACCAGAGCACCAAAGTTTCCTCTTCCACAGTCTCTGAGGAAACCCCAAAGGGTCATGTAGACACAGCCATTCTCTAAAGAACAGGGAAGTGTCATCCTGGGCAGTGCTCTGAGCTCCTCATGGATGCTTCTAGAAAATGAGTCAGAGGAAATGTTTGACCTTGGACATGCTTGTCCTCCTCTCTCTTGGCCACCATCTTTATCCTCCCCTTTCCCAGAGACCCACAGACCTGTCACAGGGCTCTGCCCACCGACCTGGCTGTGCTTAGTCCTCTGGCCACAAGCCCCTCCGCATTCTGCCCTAATGCATGCCAGCCACAGCCTCAAAAATTATCAGAAAGTGACAAAACCCAGGGTTTCACAGCCAAGGACCTCTACTAAATAATAGCTACACCACACGCACTCTGCGCCTGGCCCTGTTTCCTGCACCTCATATGCCTTAGGTCCCTAGATTCTCACAACAACCGTATGTGATGAGTACTGCCCTTACTCCCATTTGGCAAATCAAGAAACAGAGGCACAGAGAGGCTCAATAACTCGCCACGGTCATACAACTGGTCACAGGACAAGATTTGAATCCAGTTTGGCTCTGCGCTATTACCTACTCACCATGTGGCTTCTGCGTCCGCCATCTTCCAGCCTGCTGGCTGGGGATGTTCCTGAGGCTCAGGCCCCCAGTGTTACCCGCCAGTGGGCCTCTCAGCCTCATTCTGGTCCATCCTGTTTGGTAGCTGCACATAACACCTTGAGCTAATTGACAGTGTAGATCCCAAAGAAGACCCCAAGGTGTGGGGACCAGCAGGAGCACAGCACAGCCCTTCCTCACAGTGGACAAAGGACAGGCAAGCTGAGCATGTAAGGCAGTGTCAGGGCTGGTCCACAGTTGTATCTTACGAACACTAAAAATTACTGTGACCAACGCCATTTAGAGCCAGTTGCTGTTCTAGACCTTTCACACTCGTGATCTCATTTAATCTTCAAAGCAGCTGAGTGGGCAGTTATTATGAGTCTCACTTCCCAGGGGACGCTGAGCCCTCAGGCAGCTTGAGTGACTCCCCAGAGGGCACTCCCCCGGGCCTTCTACTGGCCCATAGTACCTCTGCTCCCTACATGGCCACTGCCCTGTGCCCCCCAAACCCACTTGTGCAGAAGTTCCTCCATGAGCATTCTCGGGATCTTTCTTTGCTTCTGTTCCTGCCTCTGACAGTCAGTTCCTCAAAAGCCAGGGTTCTGTTCACCAGTCCTCTTTGTGTACCCCCCTCTGCAACGCCAAGGGCCCCACAGGAAGTTCTGGGTGAGGTGAACTCCGGTGAGATGCACCAACTTCATATCTCTGCTTGCACCAGCAGTTGGCATCTCTGGTCGAAATGCGGAATTAAGGACCCGGAGCCTCAAATTGAATTTTCTGATCCTTTATCCCAAGCGAGCAAACTCCTCGCTTACTGAGACAGGCAGAAAGCATGTATCTACCCACATGCCCCCAAAACGTCCCTACAGGTGAGTGCCCAAGACCCAGTCATGTAAATCATCACGCAAATGAGGTGGCAGCCGGTGAGGCGGCAGCTAGAGCTGTCTGAGCTTGTGTCCGCTCACACCCAGAGGGAACGCGAATACTGGCGGGCCAGCCTTGCTCCTCCAGGCTCATCCCTGGCCTGATGACTCAGGGAGAAACCACGCAGCAATTTGCTCAGCAGCCTCTCCATTTCCCTGCTGGCCCTGCAGCACCCCCACCTGCACCTGGCGTAAGCAGGGAGAGGTGATAATCAGTGGGCTGTTCCCAGCTGTCGTGCCCACTCAGCCTGGTTCAGGAAAACACACTCCCCTACCTCTGAGCAATCCCTGGGCGGGCAGGGGCACAAGGGGGCAACGGGAGCCGGGCCCGGCTTCGGTCTTGGGAAAGTGTCATTCGTCTGCATGGGGCACAGATTGTGACAATGGAGCACCAGAGTTTCCTTTTCCACTGTTTATGAGGACACAAATTTAGAAGCAAATGAATTCTATGATTTGTTCGTGTATTCAATGCGTATATGGTGTGCCCTCGGTGAGGACCTGGGAAAAAACTAAGGACGGCTCCTGGTGCCAAGAAAAAAAGATGGTAAGATAATCAGTTGTAACATCTTCACCTGTGAGAATCAGGCATTTCCAATCCGTCCCGAGGCTCCATAGTTCAGCAGGAAAACAGCCCCGTGACTCGCAATGTTTCCCTCCTCGTTGGAGCAGATCCATGGGATCTCCTTCTTTAACCATCTGTCCCCCCAGTCACCAAAAATGCATCTGTTTGAAAGAAGCAAAAGCCATTGTACTTTATTTAAATAATTTACCTTCTAAAGCTCTGACTCTGCTCCCTACCTCAATTATTCTGAATGAACAAGATGACCCTAAAGACTGACTTCGTCAAAATCACGGGGGCTTTGGAATGTATCAAGCCCTTGCCACTCGGTTTTGTTCACGGACTGGCAGCATCAGCATCCCCTGGGAGTTTGTGAGGGACACAGGCTCCATAGCCCTCTGATCTCCTGGGGCAGGATCTGCAGTTTAACGAGGTCCCCGGTTTCTTCTGGTGCCCACTGAAGTTCCAGAAGCAGGGCTGGGTTGGGTATTATCTTCACGGGCGGTGATTTCCCTTGCAGAGTTTTGCTTTGCTCCAAAGATGCTGCCAGCAGCTGGTCATCTCAGAGCAGGTGCTGTGTTCTGGGGGAGCAGCCAGCTCTAGGCCCCATTGAGGATGAGGGGAGCAGGGAGAGAATTACGCAGGGCATGGAAGGACAGAGCACAGAGCACTTGGCCACTGGCCTGTAGGTGTGGAGGAGCAATGAAGGGAAGAAGCCCAGAAAGCAGGTTCTCCCAGAGGGCGGTGGATGGCAGGAGGTGGGGGTCTGCACCCTGTGGGGGGAAGCATTTGTCTTTGGTACAGATGGTCAGAATGGAAGAGCAAAGCCTCTTCAGGATCAGCACAGTGATCCAGGAGCCCTCTCTTTCGGCCCAGCCCATGGTGGGTAGGGGTAGGGGTGTTGGCTAGGGGCTAAGGAAGGGTCAAAGGCAAAGCCAGGCTGAGAGAGACCTGGGTCAAGGCCCAATTCATCACTCCTGGAGTGTCTGCTCCTAACTTGCACTAAGAATATGAGAGAAACAGGCTGTGTTCCCTAGGCAGGGAGATAAGCCTGGGCTTCTGAGCCTCCGGCGCACAGAGCAGAGAAAGACAAGGGCAGATCAGGGCTGGCACAGACTTAAGACCACCCGTGCCAACTGCTGCACAGGCAAACGTGTGTCATTTTCTCGGGACAAACCCTGAGCCTGTAAGATGAGCACAGGCAACAGCCACATCCCTTCACTCCCCTAATAAGACAGCATTCCTCCCCCTCAGCATTTCTCAGGCAGAAGGCAAACAAGGGCTTCCTGAGTCCCCCAGACTGCAGGGGCATATACTGGGGGCTATGAGCTCCCTGTTAGATTTCTCTTTCTTAACTGTAGGGGATGGAGGCAGCCCTCACAAAGCCCTTCACAATCTCCTCTCTTTTTCCCCTTTAATATCCTTGGTGTAGCTGAGAGGTTTCGACGGCGTACCAGCAGCTTTAAGCTACCGCTGTGATGAATTTTATATCCAGTCTACCAATTTCTTTGAGTATCTTCTCCACTCTAGCACAGTAGCTGAGTCGAAACCTCAAATCACATCTTACATATGTGTCATAGGAAAAAACAACAACAACTAGGAAGACCCTCAGTGTTTATCAATATTGGTTCTGTAAATCAGAGACATCCATTCTTGGGATATTATGTAGTGGTTAAAAAAGAATGAGGTCTGTCTCAGTGTGTCAACATGAGATGGTGTCCAAGATGTATTACGTGAAAGAGCAGGTATCTAGTATTGTCTTATTTGTGCCGAAAAAAGACACGTAGATGTCTTCATGCATAGGATATTTCTGGATGTACACACTAGAAACCGGATTGTCCACTACTTCTAAGTAAGGGGCCTTTAAGGTTAGAGCTAGAGAGGGAAGACTTAGTTTTTACTGCACACCATTTGGTATTCCTGAATTTCTGTGTGTGTGTGTACATATATATTCTCTGTATATATATAATACATAAACATATATCTGATATATATGTGTGTGTGTGTGTGTATATATATCCCTATCACATTTTCAACTCCCAAAGAATTATAGTTATTTAAAATGGTGATTATGAAGATTAATATAGCAACATGGAAAATTTTATGACATAATGTTAAGTGAAAAGGGCAAGATTCAATGTCATTATGTGCATTCTGATTTCAATCATATGAAGATAAGGAGAAGAGTGGTCTTATTATTGCTGGAATTTTCCATACTTATAAAAATCAACAACACAGTGGAGGTATAATTTATATGCAATATAATACATATCATTTATAAGTGCATATTTGGATGAATTGTGACAAATTCATATTCACATATAACCACCACTACAATCGAGTTACAGAACATTTCCACCATCCCAAAAAGGTTCCTTGTACCCCATCCCATTCAATCCTGGGATCCGTCCCACAACCAATGACGTGTTTTCTGTCCCTATAAATTAGACTTGGCTTTCCTAGAGTTTCATATCAATGGAATCCTGTAGCATGGACACTCTGTGTCCTAGCTTTTCTTTTGCTCAGCATATTACCTGTATCTGTCCTCCCCTCTTCCTTAGTAACCAAACCCTCAGCAATGTATCCAGCTAAAAGATTATACCTCCTAACCCTCCTTGAAACTAGATGTGACCATATGATAAAACTATGGTCAGAGAAACATAATTAAAAGGGTCTTCTGGAAAGTCTCCATAAAAGTGAGAGACAGATACCCACTTTCTTTTCTTCCTCTTCCTTTTGCTGTTGGCCTAGAATATGGACCTGATGAATGGAGCTCCAGCAGCCATCTTGGAATATGAAGTGACCTTAAAGATAAGCAGAAAAAGAAAAGGAGCCTGTGTCTTTGATGCCACAATGGCTTTGCCATACCAGCTTGATTCCCTTCCCCTCAGCAGCTCTTACATGGAAAAAATACGTATCTTGTTTAAGCACAAATATTTTGGGCTCTTCTGCTAAATTTGTACTTGAAACTAACTCTAGTTGTGCCATAAGCCTTCCAGCCGAAGTTGACTTTTTAAAACATAATGCATATGTTTGATTAAAAATTTAATTTTAATTTAAAAAATAAACCTTTATGCCAAAATCTGACAAAAATAGTTCAAGAAAAACACCACAGACCACTCTTTCTCATGAACATAGTTGCAAAAATTCTTGGCAAATTGAATCCAGCAATATAAAAAAAGAATAATGTACCGTGACCAAATGGAGTGTATCCCAAGAATGAAAGTTTGATTTGACATTCAAAAATAAATCAATGTAGTTGACAATATTAACAGGATAAAATATTTTTTTTAAATCAAACCATCACCTCAATAGATGCAGGAAAAAATATTTGAAAAAAATCAGAATTTCCTCATGACTAAAAACTAAAAACTAAAAACTCTCAGCAAACCAAAAATAGAAGTGAACTTCTCAACTTGATAAAGGGTAATTTTGGAAAAACAAAAACCCTACAGCTAGCAACACACTTAATGATGAAAGACTGAATGCTTTCCCCTGACATAAGAAACAATCAAAAGATGACTACTTTTAACACCCCTTATTTAATATCGTGCTGGAGTCCTCAGCCAATGTATAAAAGAAGAAGAATTAAAAGGCACAAAATTTGGAAAGCAAAAAGTGAAACTTCATTTACAGGCAACATGATTGTCTACATAGAAAATCCCAAGGAATCAGAAAAAAAAAAAAAATCCAACTAGAATTAATAAGTGAATTTAGCGAGGTTAAAGAATACAAGATCAGGGCGCCTGGGTGGCTCAGTTGGTTGAGCATCTGCCTTCGGCTCAGGTCATGATCTCAGGGGCCTGGGATCGAGTCCCGAATCAGGCTCCCTGCTCATCAGGGAGTCTGCTTCTCCCTCTCCCACTCCTCATGCTTGTGTTCCTTCTCACTGTGTCTCTCTCTGTCAAATAAATAAATATAATCTTAAAAAAGTACAAGATCAATATACAAAACCCAGCACAAACAATTGGGAAATTATAATCTTATAAATCCCATAAATATATATATAAATGTTTATAAACATTTATTTATATATAAACATATATAAATTTTGTTATATATTGTATATTTATATATTAATACAACATATTAATATTATTAATTATATTATAATATTAATATTATTAACTATATCATAATATTGATATCATTATTATATTATATTATAATATATAATATATAAACATATATAAATTATATCATATATTGTATATTTTTATATATAATATATTAATTATATTAATTCTTAATTAATTAAATTAATATAATATATTAATTATTAATTAACCAATTATATTACTATAATAGAATATATTAATATAATTTAATATATTATATTATATATGATAATATATATTATATATTATATAATCATATATAAATAAATGTTTACAAAAACATCAGAAAGCAGACAATACTTAGGGGGAAATTTAATGAAAGGTGTGCAAGACCTCTCTATTGAATATTATAAAACACAGAACTTATAAAAACATTATATATAAGCTGAGAGAAATTAAAGAATGCTTAAGCAAATGAATAGCTGTATCACTTTCACGGATTGGAATTCTCAGAATCTTCAAGATGTTAAATCTCCCCAAAGGGATCCACAGATGCAGCTCAATCCTATTTGAACACAGCTGTGGTTTTCAGACATTGACGAGGTGGTTATAAATTTATACAGAATTTTTAAGATAATACAATGAATCTAAAATAGAATAAAACGAAACCAGAGCTGTCACCGAGGCTGCAGTGAGGAAGGAAGACTGGCCCCTATCAGATAACTCAGAAGCTCCTCAAGGGAGACACCATCTGAACTACTAGTTGGAAGGTGACTAAGTACTTATCAGGTGGAGACATTCAAGAAAGGCATTGATTTACTTAGGTTTTCCTGATTATAAGGAACTAGAATTCATCCCATTTAGTTAAACGAAGGAATTATCCAGAAGATAAAGTCTCCCAGAAATCCTTGGTGACACCTCATGGATTCTGAGCTTGGAGGGGAATCCTGGATCCAAGGATCCTCTCTTGGCCTCAGCAGCTGGAGCCCCTAAATCTTTAATGTCTGTGTCCATCCTCTCTTGGCTCCTCCTGTCATCTGCTTTATTCTCTCTACACCTCCGGGAATGAAGCTAGAAGGATAGGTTAAAACCAGATGGCAAAAGGCTTTGTTTGCCCAGGTAGGTTGGTTTTTATCATTGTAGCCACTGAAGCTTTTTTTTTTTTAAGATTTTATTTATTTATATGACATTTGACAGAGAAGAGAGAAATCACAAATAAGCAGAGAGAGCTGGGGGGGGGCGCGGGGAAGCAGGCTCCCTGCTGAGCAGAGGGCCCCAATGCAGGGCTCAATCTCAGGACCCTGAGATTATGACCTGAGCCAAAGGCAGAGGGTTTAACCCACTGAGCCACCCAGGCGCCCTGCTGCTGAAGCTTTTTAAACAAGAGAAAGAACTGACCAGATTTGGCTCCGGGGCAGATACTCCCATTGGTGCGTGGGAAGAGAGGAGAGGCAGGCAATCAGGGAAGAAAGTACCGCAAGTAAGAGAGAGTGAAGCTCAAAACCAATGGAACTCACTGAACGTGGGGTTTGGGTCGTAGCAAGATACATCCTGCCCTGGTCGAAAATTTGTCTATCTTCTTAGGAAACAGAGAGAAGGAGAGTTAAATCATCTGCATTTTGCAAAGGCTCCCCAGTTGATCCTGGTGGAGTGCGACTAGTCCACACAAAGTGGTGTTTATAGGGGAGGAGTGAGAACAGAGAGAAGACAGGGGTGGATTTGGGGACCCTGGACCTGGTGGAAGAAGGTGTCCAGGTAACTCTGTACTTTCTAGCTGAAGAAGCTGGGTGGATGATGACTCCATTTTCTAGGCCTTGAGAAACAAAGAGCAGACTAGGTTTATATACAGGACTGGAGGAGAGAGAGGTTGAGAGGATTATTTCTGCACGTCCCACAGAGAGCCTAGGAAGTCTGTCGTGCGGAGTGCCCAGCAGGCAGTGCCAGAGAGGGGTCAACTCCCGCCAGCCCTTTAGCTTTGCCTCCCTGGGGCAGGCCCTGCGGGCTGGCCAGAAAGGTGCTCTCTGGGCATTGGTTATTTGGATAGACTGAGTCTTAGACTCTGACCAAGTACAAGCAACTTTCTGCACGGTTTTCCTGTGGTGGTGGCTGTGTTATTTAGCATGGACTTCGTTAGCCCCTTCGTTTAGAATAAGCTGGAACAAATTTCATCAGCATATCTGACAGTTTCCGGGATTCCACTCTGATGGTTCTTCTGAAGAGACTTTAATAAAGGGACAATGGGCAGGAATGGGGGGAACAGACAAGGAATGTGGAGGCACTCAAGGGATTTCAACGGTGGGAAGCTATTACCACATGTAGGCCTGACAGGGCAGAGGGAGAGGACGGTACTACTGTGGCCCAGGGGAAATGAGCTGTGGAGGAGGGACTCCTGCTGCAGGAGAAGCTATAGTCACAGAGGAAGCAGCCACTGCCAGAAGGAAGGCGCCAAATCAGAGAGACAAGCAAGAAACAGCCTGGCCAACCTCTCCTTGCTCTCACAGTCCAGTCTCCTACTGGAACCTCCCCTGGGTGAACACCGGAGGCGGAGCCAGGCATTGGGAGAAAGCAGGGCAAAGGACAAAAGGATCAGCCTGCAGACACAGAGAAGCAGAGAAGGGTGGAGAATGGATCAGGTGTAGAAGAGGCTGAGGGGGTAAATGAGATGCATCAGCACAACCATGTCCCCCTCCCCAGCCTGTTGAGGCAGCGGCTTGGTAAGTCTGTGGAAGACAGAAAAACCACACCATAGGAAGTCAAGATACTTGGATTCTGACAGGCCCGACCCTCCCACACACCTACTGTCCTCAGGAGCACCCTGCTGGCATCCTGGCCTTGACTCCCTTAGCTCTGAAAAGAGTAGGCTGGACCACGTGACTTTCAAGGCCTTCCGATGCAGGGTCCCTTGACCAAGCTGTCAGCCAGCTCACTCTTGCCCGGCAGACCGGGCTGGGCGCTGGGGTCCCCACTCCCAGGTTGCCCCATATGCCCACTGGGCCCTGAGCCTGACCGAGCGCAGCGCCAGGGAGGGGAGGGATCCTGGGACTGGCCAGCCTCTGGAACTACACAGCGTGCTCCTCTCTTCCAGCGAAGCCCTACAACGTGCAAAGGCAACCAGGGACTTTCTTAAACGTATTTTTCGCTGTGATGAGGTACATTCAAAAAGAAAGAAGAATGTATTCATCTCCAGAAAGCAGCGGCTCACAGACCTGCACACTGAGCTCCAGGTCCTGTGTGCCCCGCTCAGTTCCTGATAACTGAAGATGAAACTTGAACAGCAAAAGGGAAGTCTCCCGTCTCCTACAGGGTATCAAATCCTGTTTCTACCAAGTTTCAGTTCTTAAAGACACAGGATTCCATATTTTCTCACCCGATATGCTGGAAGGCCAAGAATGTTCACCAACCACATTTGTTTGGCCCCCGGGGGTGGGGGGTGGGAGCATGAAATGGAAGCGCGCTGCAGAGGCTTTCTGAAGCCAGGCTTGGAAAGAGGGTCTGCATATTTGTGAAATGCACCATCATCTTTCTTCTTATTCATCTAAAGAAGAGGTCTGAGTAAGTGCACAGATTTGCTCAGCCTTATCTGGGGCCCAGAGAGCCTCTGATGCTTTTACTTTCCTAGCTTCCTGTGGGGGCCAGATGACTCATCATTTTCTTTTGGAGGTGGGAAGTTCTGTGCACGGTGGCTTCAGGTTCACTCCAAGAGCGGCCTCGGGGAGCTGCCGGCTCCTTTGCTGAGCCTGTGCTGGAGAACAGCCCGAGCTGCAACATATTGGAGTCCTGCTGCCTCCCGAGCGTTTATTTGCAAATACACGTTCAGTTATGTGGTTGTTTTGTGGGCTCTGTGGTTTATTAAAGAGGACAGAGGAGGGGGGAGAAAAGAAAGACAAAGAGAGCAATATAACAAAGGTAAGGTGGCACAGGTGTTAGTGAGGGGGCCCACACATGTGAAAATACACAAGAAAGAAAACAAGGGGATGTGTCCATCGAAAGAGAAGACGGGGAAAATGTTTCCACGATAATTCTCTTTAGGACCAAGAAGTTTTCTCACTGAAATTAGATAACAGAACGAGCAATAACAATCAAATGGGATGTGTGCTGTGACTCACATTCAGAGTCCAGGAAAGCACCTTACTAAGAACACTTAATCAACTTTGTTGGATCACAGAGGATTGCTGGAGAAAATCACATTTAGTGGTGACGTAAAGGGTGGTTAGGAGTTTGAGTTAACAGTAAGGAGGAGGAAGAGCAAATCGGAGAAACTGAGCCAGGATAATAGAGCCCAGGACAGCAAAACAGGAGAAATGGCCCCAGAGACTCTGCCCCTTGGAGAGGACACTCAATGTCAATCAATACCCTGCCTGGCTTTGTTGGACTTGTTGGACTCGGTCCACATGGGGAGAACATCCCCCAACAACACTAGCGTTATTGGGCCCTGTTTAAAAATAAAGTGCAAAAAAAAGGCAAAGTCATGGCCCTTGTTCAGATATGAAATGAATGGGGGTTAAAATTATTACTTATTAGAGATTAGATAAGATCATAAAGGTTAAAGGTCGTTAATCAATGGGCAAGCAGAGCGCTTATGTAACCAGTTCAAAAGAGAGTCCAAAGAACCGCCATATTTGTAGGTTCGGAATATTGAACTGAATATGCCAATGGAAGCATAACTGGTTTTCCAAGGAGGAGGGAGGGAGAAAAGTAAATTGACTTCTAGGGACAGGACATAATTTGCATGTCTAGAGATGGGAATCAGTTTGCATTGTTACCAATTAGCTATAATTTACAGAGTTGTAAGATGGCTCAAAGACATTGAAAGGCTATAATTAGATAACCTCAGGAATGTCCTCATGACAATACATAGTTTTCCCTTGGACTTCTCCCCTCCAAGACTGATCTGTTCAATTCCTTTCTTTCTCTCCTCCAGCCAAGAGCCACTGGTGTGATTCATGTGTCTACCTCCTCTGTGTACACATGATAAGTCAAAAACCCCTAAGCAAATATTAAAGACTTCAATAATAGTGTTGTAGAACAAATAAAAATATAGTGACTATTTGCAACATGTAAATAAAATGGAAGAAAACAACTGAGAGTCTTGTTTCCTGTGTGTTCTCTGCCCCACACCTCCACCTTCATCGTCATCAACCTATTATTGTGCTTTCAACATTATTGTTACAAGATCTTTATGAAGCAACTTCACTGCTGATTTACAGGAATCCCTAATTAAAACAGGCAGACTGACCCAGATGAAGAATTATAGGAACAAAGGAAGTACGTTAGGTCCATGCCCTTAAATGGGGAAATAACACTGAGAAATTCACATCACAAATGAAGTAATATTAAATGATGGAGGTGTGGAATGGGGGTGAGGGCTTACATGGAATGAAGACTAGGGATGGAGTAAACATTCATTCCATCAATCACTCAAACAGATATTTCAATGCTTACCATGTGCTAGAAACCGTGTCAACCAACCAGGGATGTATGGATAAATAACACGATCCCTGTCCTATAGTTGTTTATGATCTAAGTAGGAATGTTCTTGGTTCAGACCAGATAGAGAAAATCTTTCTCTCTCCCCTCCTCAAACTGAAAAAGGTCTAGAGGTGAGATTTCAGAAGTTATATGATAAGGTGATTCTCTAAGATAGTGCGTGTATTGGGGGGTATTTGTCCCTTGCAGGTTCTGGTCCCCCCCTCCACCGACACATACACACACACACACACACACACACACACACACACACACACAAGGGACACTTAACTACTGATCATTTAAACAACAGCTAATTTGTAAATTAGTAACAACTAATCACACATAGTTTTATTTTTAAATAAGTATTTTACTATTTACTTCTATAAATAAATGTATTGGTTTGGTACAATCAGTTATTACAGTAAGGAGCTAACTACTAATAAAGTTTTGTAATCATTAACAATTAGCAAATTCACTGCAATATTCTGTGAACTACTGTAAGGTACATTCACTGGTTCTTTCCATTCTTTTGCCTCAGGACGCTGGCCCCCACTGGTGTTTCTCCAACGCTCTTACTTTCTCAATTTCAGAAAGTACTGCCTGGCAGACTGAGCCTGCTGTGGTTTGTGACATTTGGGAAGGTACTTTTTTGCCTTGCTGCTGGTCTAGAGGAAAGATTGCAAGGAACTCTACAAATACTGGGATGCTCAGGAAACACTGCCACTCTCCAGGCCCCGGCAAGGACACTTGGTCTGTCCACGAACGAGGGACCAGAGATTGAGACAGAGCAGAGGGTGGTTTCGGAGCAGAACAGAGGCTGGTGCCCCACACACGGCCACTGGGAACTTAAACCAGCTCAAGGAGGGTCTCGATAATGGGTGGATGGATACGTAGCAGGTTTTTTAGGGAAATCAGGGAAGTTCCAGTTCCATCTCTGGCCTTTCAGGATGGTGTCTTAGAATGCAAACACTGGACTGTCCCTCACACTTTCCTCAGCATCGTGGTCAGAATTCTGGGCTAGTGGCTTTTGGTCTGATCTTAGATGACATTTCTGATCTTCTCAAGAATATCGGACCTGAAAAGGTCACGCTAGAACACCCAAAAGAGCAGGTGAGCTGCCCCCAGGGCCGAAGTCGGCCCTGAACACGGCTCCAGATTTAGGACATGAATTCTTCAAGCATGCCACACCAAGTGCATCGGCACCTGCTAAACACAGACTTTCAGTGTGGGTCATGCTACTGGTGATGATGCCTATGGCGGCGGAAGTGAACCCATTGATCTCCTTCGGGCAATCTCATCAAGGAGGTCCATTTCCAAATGGGCAACACAGGCAAGATCCCTCAGCTCCAAACCTGGAGTGGTTTGCAGACATGCTGGCCTAGGCCAGCTTCACTCTCCCACCTCGAGTTACATGTCATTATTAGGGGGCTTCCGGCAGCACTTCCACTCAGGGATTCAGCGCCATTTGCCCAGGAGCAGGAATGCTTTAGGTTCAAAGTTCAGGATCCCCATCCCCTTCTCCCCATCTTCCTTCCTTCTTTCCCTCTCCCTCTTTTCCTCCTTCCCTTCCCTCTTCTCCCCTTTCTCCTCTCCATTCTCCCTCCTTCCTGCTCCCTGGCTTTCCTTTACAAGCCTTCTTGCTGTGGCATGGATGACCCTGCCAGGACTTCCTGGATATTGTGGGAGGGAAGATGTGTCCGTGAGATTCAGGGCCACCCCTTGTCTTCTACCTCCTGCTAGGACAGCCCTGGTAAGTACACTGGGACTGTGGAAACCCTAGCATTGATGGGAAAGAAGAGAGGGGCTTTTGGGTCTCTTGCTTTCCTGTCCGTTAGTGTCATCATTCTCAACCAAGGTTTGGGGCCCAAAAGGGGCCTGATTCAGTGATGGAAACCCCAGGCTTCAAGACTGGGCTGCAGCAACATGGGGAGGAGTTGTGGACAGGAAATGGTGTGGCCGCGTGGGTGTGAAGGAAGGGTTTCCTCCCTCTGACACTTTCTATGCTGAAGGGACCTTTCTCAGCCTGCCTCCCTTCCCCCAACCAGCCCGACACACAGTCCCTCAGAGACTCAATTCAGATACGGAGCTCCAGGCCGCGCACACAGCAGCAGTGTGAATACAACCGAGTAAATCCCATCCCCAGCAACTTATCAACTTCCCTTGTCCCTCCTGGAATAATACAGTTAGTTCCTCAATTTTATACAGAATTTTTGCTTCTTTGGAGTAGGAGCTGGGGAGCTGAGATGCCCCAGCAGGGAGGCTGATAAGGACATTCTTAGCAGCCAAGCTCAGCTTGGTTTTCAAAGCTCTTGTCACAATGGCCACTTATCCTGGAGGGGACTTGCACCCCAGCACCATGACTCGCTATGCTGGGCTTCCCTGGTTTGGGCTGCTTGATTCACATTTACTGCTCTGACATCAGATGTGGGGGCAGTTCCACCTCAGTGAATACACAGCTCAGGGGGGAAGGCCCCCATGTTTAGCAGCTAGCTGGAATTAAGGGCTTGTTGGCAGATAAAGCCATTAGCCCATCAGAGAGAAGTGACTGGATCTGGGGGTATTTAGGAGGCACAACCGAAGGGCTTGGTGAATTACTCTGGGAGCATAGTGGGTCCAACTATGATGCCAGGTGGGGGACAGAGCCCTTTATCAAACAGGTGGAAACAGATCGAGAAACATCTTCGAAGGGAAGACAATGAGATCATGAATGAGTAGCTGTGAATGTGTCGAGTAGAATATGCTTGTGCGACGTTCTCTCGGAGACATGGGAGGGGCAGCTGATTGTACGAGCCCTGGTTCTGGGTACGGATGCGGGAATTACCAGTTTCACGATAGATGGAGATGGAGGCCCCAAGAAGAGGAGTTTCTTTATACTGTGAAGCAGCAGGTAGACAGAGGGAAAGAAATGCAGAAGCTAGCGTCTTAATTTGAGGGACGAGAGGAGGATAAGACCTTAGATAGGGCCATTAGACTTGGCAGCCGGACCTTACTGGGGATCTGCAAGTGGGCAGTTTCGGTGAGGGAGTGGGAGCAAAAGCGAGACCTTCTTCTGACAGAGACAGACAGGGAGTCCCCCAAATCCCATTTGTCCCCCACTGAGCACATGGCCTAATTTCAATCCCCAGTGTCCCTGAGAGCTCAGTGAGGCCGTGTGACTGAGGACTGGCCACAGGCTGGGAGCGGAAGTGGTATACTATCACTTCTGAGAGAGATCTGCTCCCCACCATCTTCCCTGGGCCCCTTGTCTGAGTTTCCCGGCCAGAGGAGAGGAGTCAGGGGGCTCAGGCCAGGGAGGCCAGCAGGTGCAAACCCCGGGGTTCACAGCGGACCAAGCACAGTGCCAGAAGGGGTCAGAGCGGATCATCGAGCAGCACCGCTGGAGGACCATGCAAGACAGGACTGATGGAAGTACCGCGGGATCAGGCTGAGACCTGGCCAGCACACAAGGTGCTCCCCGGAGGGACAGAAGGTGCTGGGGGTGAAAGACAGCAGCTTCAAAACATCTGCAGGTACAGGGCACACACTTTACATGTTCGTACGCACAGCCACGTTGGTCCTGGGACCCTGGCTCTGAGTCTACCCCTCAAGAGTGGGCTGGTCACCTGCACTGTGGCGGTCCTGGCCAGCCTTGTGAGGTGCTGACAGGAGGTCATGCCACATATAAACCCTACGTCCTGCCCTGAGTCACCTCCCACGAGATGGCTTCACCCTGGTGCTCTCGGCTCTGCGGTGGACCAGGAGTCACGTCAGACCCTCTGGGGTTACGACCTGGTTCTGCTCCTCGCTCACGGGGGGCCTGGGGCAAGGCCTTTCCCCCACTGCCTCAGAGCTTCTTGTCTGCAGAGTGACTAGATCAGGCTGGATGATTTATAAAATCTCTCTTATAAAGAAATGCCACCCTTCCCCTGAAACAGCTGCATTCAGGAAGCTTCGGCCTGGTTCTGCAGCAGCCCGGGTCTCTAATGGCAGTTTCCAATGCTTCCCACCAAGGAAACCTTGCAGCCTGCAGCCGGTGTGAGTTACGAGAGACCCGCAGACCTCCGAAAGGCCTGGGGGCAGGAGATACTTCCCCAAGGGAAAGGAGGCTCTCAAGGAGTAGCCAGCATGAATACTTGCATTAAGTCAGCAAGTTGGTCACCCCTAGGAGGGTCTGGGTTCTCTCTTCTTACTTTCTTCTTTTTCAACATCTACACTTACAATAAGGCATTTTCCTCTTGTTCCCATTTCTTGTGCCCTTTAGGATGGCATTGCTCTGCCCTCCGCAACTCCCTTGGTTCAGGGAAAAAGAGAATTGGAAGAGGATGGGGGAGTCCTCTGCCATTTTGCTTTTCTCGCTGAGACCACCTTCGACTTGTCTTAGTTCTGCTTTTCCTGAAATAATAGTTAGACGGGACTTTTGAAAGGAAATTGCTCTCCTCATCTGCCAAAGTACTTGGTTTTTTTTTTCAACTAGGGGACAGATTTCCCCATTCTGTTGTGATTCATACTAACAATTTGACTTGTCCTCTGATCCGATGCCTACTTGTGGAATGGGAAGGTGGCCCAGGAGTGTACAGAGCAGATAGGAAAACCAGCCTGGAACAGAACATCTCCCATGAGAGTCCAGCATGGGTGGGGGTGTTGACCGAGATGGAGGGCTACCCAAAGCAGAAGACAAGCAAGAGTCATGCTCAGCATGACTATCCCTTTGTGACCCAGCTGGGGTGGCAAAAAGTCCCATCAGCCATTGCTCTGCAGGCCCCCAAAGGTGCCTCCTGTATGGAGCCCAGTTATGGCCACAGGGATGACGACCAGGAGGGGAAAGCAAGACTCAGGAGCCACAAAACAGCCTGAGGAGACAGAAGGTGACCACCTCTCCAGGACTAGGAAACGTATTTATAATTCCAAGAACTCGGCCATAGGAGAGACCATAACCACCTTTATTATCCAAATTCTAGAGGAAATAATTCTGCACACTGCGGAAACTACTAGCTGCCAGAGTGCACTGAGGGGACTCCTGAGGGTGGCCTCCCGGCCCGGATCCACTCAGAGCTCCGAGACGTGCCTGCGGGAGCGTCCTGCAGAGGCCGTGTGCTGAGGGCGCGGTCAGGAGCTCCGAGGAGGTGACCTGGACACCGGTCCCCCTGGACACAGACACGGAGGGAACCCTCCTCCCCCAGGCGTGAAAAGGACCAAGGCTCCTCTGTCGGCAGAGGAGGACGACCCTTGGGTTTCATCGGGGCAGGCAGCCGGCCACAGGGTCCGGCCGGGGCACCGGCACAAAGTTCATGGGGCACAGCAGCAGAGGGCACATCTTCTCATGCTCCTTCAGTGTCTCGCTCAGGTGCTTGAGCTCCTCTGTCAGCTTCCCGATCTCTCGCCGCAGCACAGTGTTCTCCTGCTCCAAGCACTCGTACTCCTACGCAAAGACACAGAGTGGGTGAAGTGGTTGGTGCAGCCCCATTCCCTCCCTGGGGTGCTGGCCTCCTCCCCTGGAGAGCTCCCTCCGGAACCGTGCCCCCTTCCACCACTCATCTTTGTTTGCTTCCTGTTTCTCTCCTCCCACCAGGAGGAAAGGTCCAAGAGGGCAGGGCTGTGCTTTTGGAATCAACCTGATTGGGATATGATTTACGTCAAATAAAATACACTTGTTTTATGAGTCTCATTCAGTGAGTTTTGGCGAATGTCAACGCGGATCAAGAGAACGTTCCCGTCATTCCTAAAGGTTCCCTCGTGCCCTTGTGCAGCCTGCCTCCCCTCCCCCAACTGCTGAGCGGCTCTCTGAAGATCTCTGTTGCGGTCACCTCTGTGGGCCCGGCACCTGGAACAGTGCCTGGAACATAATACACGTTTGCTGACCACATGAGTAAATGAAAGTATCCCTTGTTTTGGCTCCGCCCCAACTCTCATCTGTGAAGTTTCCACTATATCAGACTTTGCAGAGGCTCACACCCAGAGGGGCTCAAAGAGACCCCTTGGTCCAACCCACACAATTTAGAAACCAATTTAGAAACATCCAACTTATGCTGGGCACTGTTTTCTTCAAAGGACAGTCCCTGCATTTCTGAGCTGCTCTACTAGAAAGCTCCTCTTTGCACTGATACAAAATCTCTCGTTCCTTCAAACCCATCTACTGGGCTTGGTTCCACCTTATGGCCCACACAGAGTCAATTCAATACCTTTTCAACATTGCAGTTCTCATAACATTAGGAGACAGCTCCATACCACTTCCCCTTAGGTATTCTCTGAGCTCAACTGTCTCAGGTCTCCTGAGTTCCTTGGGTTTTAGGACTTCTGGTCCTTTTCCCCTCGTGGGGGTCATCCCAACACAGGCTCTCACCTGCTAGGATCTCTCTGGAAAAGTGTCATGCCCAGAGTGATTCTGGGGATGGCTTGACCACGCACAGGGAGATGCATGGGGGGGCCTGCCCTGGGGCCGGACCCAAGCCTTCTCCCTGAGCTTGCAGAGAAGTGCAAGCTCTGTCTGCCTCTGCTGCGTCTGTGTCTATATTTGGACGATGACTGATGTTCTGAAGATTAAGGGCGGGCTCTACATCCACTTCTCCCAACTTTCCCTCTGTTCACTTGGGCATCTTCCAGCCTAGAAAAATCTTTCTGAATCGTGTCAGCTCATGGATCATGATACTACACAGCTATAAACTGTCCGTTAACTTGATAATTAGGTCTTCCTTTTCTTCCTCCAAGTCACTGGTAAGTTCTACAGTACTTGGCCAATGGCAGAGCCCTGGGGCATGCCAGTAGAAATCATCTCAAAGCTGACAACCTTATTTAAATCTTGCTGCAATTTTGTTGACCATGCATTTCCTGAGGTGGGGACCCAACATTATTATCCATCACATCTTTTCTCTTCCTAGTAGATTTTCAGAAATATCACTTTAAAAGTCTGATCTTTTTTTTTTTTAAGATTTTATTTATTTGACAGAGAGAAACACAGTGAGAGAGGGAACACAAGCAGAGAGAATGGTAGCGGGAGAAGCAGGCTTCCTGCCGAGCAAGGAGCCTGATGCGGGGCTCGATCCCAGGACCCTGGGATCATGACGTGAGCCGAAGGCAGACGCTTAATGACTTAACGACCCAGGAGCCCCAAAAGTCTGATCTTTTTACAGGTCTCTAAAGCACATGCAAATTCTCAATTCTGCCCCTTTGCTAATGCTTTTCTCTTCTACTGGACTACCTTCCTCCTTTTCTGTGTGAGCCCAGCTCAAGCCCCCTACCTCCAGGAAGGCTCCCCTGATCACAGCACCTAATGGAACCACAACCTTCATTATGTGTTCTAGTCAATCTCATATCACATTCATTCTTACTTACACTAAATAAGATTGCTCCCCAAAGATCAGAAACGTATAGCACCTAGGAGCCTCTGCTTCCCTCTCCTGTAGCGGCACCTGATGGGCCACACTGCCCGGTGACTCCTCTGCCTCCTTCTCTCACCGGCTTCCTTCCCTCCCCACCTCTAGGCACCAAAGGGGCTGCACACGAGGCCTTCTGAGTCTTCCCCAGGCAAGCCTTCTGGGTGATCTGGAATACTCTTCAAGGCACCAAGCTGCACCCCTTCACCTCGCAGGCTGTCCCAGGTCAGGCTGGCTTCACTAGCTCATGGGCCCCCTTCCGCCTTCAGCCCGGCCAGCCCCACTCCTCACGCTCTCCCCTGGCCTCTGACAAGCTCTAGTCCTGGAGCCCGAATTCCATCTGCAATGCAACAACAAGCCCTCCGTGGGCCAGGGGAGGCTGTGGATGGGAAGACGGTCATCGCGGGAAGGCTGCCAGCAGCCACCGTAAAATGTAGAATAGAGGTGAATGGTTCCAGTGAGCTAACATTTTAACTAGATTCCAAAAAACAGGAAAGTCTCTTGCTGTGGCAGATTATTCCATTTCTGTATTAGCTTGTTTGCTTATTGAGTTTTGTGGCAGGATGCCGTGAGCTCCTGAGCCTTATCTCGGGAAGCCAGGAGGGGCCACGCTGCCCAAGGTCTTCCTGAAGTAACACTGCTTCCCCCAAATCCCAGCCCAGCGGGCCCCTTGTCTGCCTTCTCTGCGGGGACTTTCTCTTCTGGGATTTGACTTTTACTCATAAACTTGCTGAGGGACTTTCATGGAGCTGAGGGAATAAGAAGGAGAGAAGAAGTCAAGATCTTCTGGTGAGATCAAACAACAAAAATAAAAGGAGGAGCTGGGCCAAGTGGAGAGGAGGTGAGAGGTAAACGGGGGTGAAAGGGGAACAAGTAAGACCCACTTCACACCGAGAAGAATGTACCTGGACTTGACATTGGTAAAAAACATCCTACAGGGCCAGCACCCCCTAAACAAGGAATTATCTGGCCCCAAATGTCAACAGTGCCGAATTTAAGAGACCCTGGTCTGGGCATCTAAGAGAAGTGGACCGGGGAACGAGGGGCTGTCTGGGGGTATCCAGGGTCCAGGATGAAAAACTAGCAAACGAGCTAATGCAGGTCCCCAGGACCAGAGATGACAGTGAAGGTGGAAAGGAAATGAGGGGTGGAAAAGGGCATCAGAAGGGCACAGCCACACACAGACCCCATTTCACAGGCAAAGAAAGTGAAACTCTGAGAGGCACAGTGACTTTTCCAAGGTCGTGTAGGCTTGGAACCTGACTTCAAGGTCAACTGCAGCCCTTGAGCAAGGAAGTAATTCTGCTTTCACTTGGCAGTGCCTGGCCCCAAATTTCCCCACGGTGGTTACCAGCAGTAAAGGGCTGTGAGTGCTCAGGATTTTACAATAAAGCCTATTCCCAAACCCTACGTTGATCTTCCCAGCAGACAAACTGTGTCATCGGGGAGGGCTGTACAAACTGGTGTCATCACCAGTTTCTGAACCAAGGGGGGACGACATGAAGCATCCTCTTAGAACAGGCAACAGCTGAAGAAGCCGTGACAACACAGACCACAACCGAATTGCCCAAGAAATCTGTCAGTTGGTGACATTTGGGGTTCCTGAGGATGGCATCACTGCCTTCCTTTTCTGACTCAACGTTCTTTCTCAGTCTTACACCTTGGGCTGCCTGGCTCAGTCTGACCCATTTCTGAGACACCTTTCTGCCCGCTGTAGAGAGCCGGGCTGTTCGCGCTGGGCCCTATTTGTGGATGTGGACTAGGGCGGGTGCCTAACGTTCAGAGATGAATAGGGGCTGAAATCCCCGTGAGAGGTGTAAGCGCCTCAACAGGATGATTTGAAAAGCCACAGGGAGCGCTGAGGTACACAGACACGCTTTAGGAACCGCTTCTCGGCACCACACTCTTCCAGCAACCACCTCCCTGAGGGGAAAACTCGGGCTGAAGAGTGACCCCAGCCTCCCTGTGGCAGGGCCTGCTCAGGCTCTCCCAGCCCCGCCCTCCAGGGAGGCCCCGCCCGGACGGTCCCTCTTGTCCCTAAGAGCCTGGGGAGGTGGCCCAGAGGCTTCTAGGAGCTGGGACTGGAGGAGGTCTCTCAGGGTGTTGGATGTAAGGGAGACTGGAGGTGAGGGAACGAGGTGGGCAGGAGAGAAAGGTGGGAATTCTAAACAAGCTCTAAATAGTCCCCTTCGTGGAATTCAAGAAAGGCAAATCAAGATCTTGAGTTCCTTTGAGATATGGAGCAATATCACCCCACAGGATGGGACAGAGAAAGGACTGAGTACAGCCCTTCTCACAGGCAAAGCTCCCCAGGGAGTGGCAGTGGCCCTGGCTACCAGGTGGCAGCTTTCTGCACCTGTTAGTGTCTCCGAGAGAGAGGGACTGATTCCAGGTTTGAGGTTTCTGAGAACTGTGTCCGGTCATCACTTGCCCCATCCTTGATGTGGCCTGGAGCCCAAGGGGGCCTGACGGGCTTTTCTGCCATGACCCAGAACAATACGCTAGGTACTATGCCCTCAGCTCACTCCCTGGGGGACAGTAAAACAATTTTTCAGCACATTTTAAAAACCAGACACCCCACCCTCAACACACAGATTTTTTTTTCAAAGTTTAAAAAAAATACTCATTTTTTAAAAATATATTTACTTTTTTTCCCTCTATGTTGGCCCTGCAGAACAAAGATCCCCATAACTGGAATGCTCTCCCTGGAAGGAGGTGAGGAACAAACAGAAGAGCTATTATTCATGTGCTACCCTTCAGCCCCAAGATGACATTCCTCTTCTATGGCAGGACTGGGATGTATTTCCATTTTCCTGAACTGGTCACTTGCTCCCCCACTGCCCCTTGTGACCAATAACACTTGTATGTAGCTAGTGACATTAAAGGTGTGGACTATAGCTTTGGGGTCTGTATATGGATGGAGCCACTGTCCTAGCCTTTTGGATGCTGTGTTTCTCAACAAGATTGGCCTTGATGAATTGATCTGCCAGCGGTGGGTAAACAGGATCTACTCTTCCCACTCCACAGAAGCAGAGAAGGGAGTGTTCTCTCGTGGAGGGCCTGGGTTTCAGATCAGTTAGCCCCATTTCCCCAAATAGCATCTGCCATAATTGGTCATGTGACACGGTATATAGACAGCAGAAGAAGCAAGGAACCCTATAGAAGGGCCCCCACCACCATGGTTCTAAGAGGGATCAGGCAGGAGTAAATGTACCGCCCCTAACTTTCCCAGGCAGCTGGCTCATATCAAATCCAACCATGACAGATACTGAGAGAAACCCATCTTCTTTGACACTGTAGGATTTATGTTACCTTCTGAGGTAGGCAAAATAAGGGCCTCCCAAAGATGTCTACATCCAACCTCTGGAACCTGTGAATATGTTACCTTATGTGGTAAAAAGACCTTGCAGATGTGAGTAAGAATCTGAACGTGGGGAGATTATCCTGGATTATGCAGGTGGACCCAATGTAATCACAAGGGTCCTTAGTGAAAGAAAAAGTCAAGAGTCAGAGGAGATGTGACAATGGAACAGTTTCGGAGTAATGCAGCATGAAAAAGACTTAACTAGCCAGTGCTGGCTTTGGAGATGGAAGGGGACCACAAGCCATAGAACCCAGAAGCTTCTAGAAGCCAGAAAAGGCAAGGAAATGGATTCTTCTCTGGAACCCCTAGAAAGAATGAAGCCCTCTTGACACCTTGATTTTAGCCCTGTGAGACCCATTCCAGACGTCTGACTTCCAAAATTGTAAGATAATAAATCTGTGTTGTTTTAAGCCATCAAATTTGTCATAATTTATTACAAAGTCCGTAAGAAATGAATATACCTTCCTTGAAAACTCCTATGCTTCCAAAAATAGGAATGAGATCTTAACTCCTCTCTTTGTGACCCAGCATCAACGCCTTGTCTATGGTAGTGCTAACAAATATTTGCGGAATGCAGGAAGAGCAGGAATCCACCTGCTCTTGCTCCGTGGAAGGTCTTGTCCATGTCATTTAGCCACCACCACACACATAATCACTTGGTACTTACAACTGAGTGTCCCCTAGTGTTTCCTTATATTAATGCACCTGGCTTGCATGAGAAGCTTCTTGAGGGAAAGGACCCTGGTTGTCCAGCTGGTACACAGGGTCTGAACACAGGGCCATGGCCTAACTGGGCCACAAGTGCCCTCTGGGGTTATCTGGTAACACGATGCTAGAATCGGGACAGCTTCAAATGCAAGCGGAGAGGAAGAAAGGAGGCAAAAGACATTCCAACTCCTCTGAAAACTTTACAGGACCAATTCAGGCTGGGAAGGATCTTCTCTGACCCTTATCTGAAGACCCTATCTCTTTTTAGGGCCCAGCCTTCCTACTTCCAGGAAAGAGTCTGATATTCATAATTTATGCCCACTATGAATTTCTATCAGTGGGTCACCTCTCCCTGGAGTATGTGCATCCTAAGTCTGTTCTCAGTTCACTCTGAAAGGGTTTTCAGAGATTATTTTCCCCCTCATGACACCTCGGTGTCTGCTATGCTGTCAATACCCCCAGACCCACCTTGCTAAGACAAGCTATGACAAGACAGCAGGCAAAGAAGGGCTAAATTGAAATCCTCAATTATTTACACCAATCTTGTCTAAAGAGGAGCGTTCAGAACTATCACCAATTCTTTGCAGACCCTTGGATGCCTTTGAGGCCAGTGCCTGATATGGGGCAGTTCCCACGTCCTGTCTGTGAGATTATGAGGGATTATGCATAAGGGTAGAGGAAATCAGAAGAGTTCAGGGTAAATCCCAGGTTCCTGATGTGGATGATGAGAAAGGTGGTTAGCTCCATTAACTTAGCTTGAAGACAGGGAGAAGAGAGAGTCTCAGGGTAAACACAGGTATCAGGGCCACGTTGAATCCAAGCAGCCTGCAGCGGCCCCATCTGAAGACATCTAAGCAGACATTGGAGATATAGGGTCGGGCGGCCTGGAACTGAGGTCCTGCCTGGAGTGATCAAAGTGGGGAGCTAATGCTGACAGAACAGATGAATCGATCATATCTTCCAGGGTGGGAAGGAAAAAGGGCAGATTCTGAAAGCTTGGTCAACACCAACACTTAAAGAGACCTGACAGAGGAAGAGAATGTAGCAAAGAAACTGAGAAGAAACGTGGTTAAGAGGGTCAAGTGGGAAATGCGGTCTTTTAGAAGCTGAAGACCTTGAAAGAAGGTATCACGAAGGGGGGAGGGTCAACGGCGTCAAACATTCCAGCAAGGTCACGAGTCTAGAAAGAAGCCCCTGGACGACGCGAGGCCAAGGCACCAGCGGTACCCGAGGCAGCAGCTTCTGGAGGAAGGGTCTGTGTGTGCGCGCGCGCACGTGGCCTGCGTACGGTCACGTGCGTGCGTGTGCGTGTGCGCGTGCGTGCTGGGTGGGGCGGGGCAGCAGAAACGCTAGCACAGAGGGCTGGGAAATAAATAGCATTGAGCTTATGGAGACAGCAGGGAAGGAGCTGGAAGGAAAGAAAAAAAGAGGAAGACTCCTCTGGAAGGAGCAGGGAAGGGAGAAAGGAAAGAAAATAAATGGGGCAGTAGCTTGAGAAGGAACTGGGATCTAAAGGAGGTTTTGTTTCATTTTGTTTTTATTTATAATGAAAGGTACTTGAGAGGAACAACCAGCGGACGAGGGATAAAGATGTCAGTGAAGAATCAGAACACTGGGCTGGAAGGACGCGGTGAAATGAGATGTACGTGTCCAAATTGGTGGTGACCAGGACATGACCTTGGGGCCACCACCACAGCTCCTCTCCGTGGCCCTAATGTGGCTCTGCCCCAACCACAGGCTCACCTCGTGGAGTTTGTCAGCCTTCTGGGTCTGCTTCTTCCGACTTCTCTGAGCAGCAACTCGGTTTTTTTCTCTCCTTCGGACCTTCCGGTCATCATCGTCTGGGCTCTGGGGGTAAATGTCTGATTAGGTGCGCTGTCGGGGTGCCTTGCTTCGCCCTCTTCTGCCCTCTTTCCTCGGCATTGCTTCACCATTTTATTTACAGTCCTGGCCGTGCTGGTTGCTACATGGGTGGGGCAGCAGTAGCCCCTTGTTCAGCCGTGTGCCCCGGCTGAGTTTAGCTGTTCATTCCCATGACCCCCTGAGAAATGCATGGTGAGACTGCCATTTAAAAGATGAGGATAAGAAACTCAGAGGGGGTAAGGAACTTGCTCCAGGTATCACAGCTAGTAAGTGGGTAAATGGGAAGTGGAACTCAGGTCTGTTGGACTCCCAACCAACGTTCATAAACCTCTACCCCACAGGGTGTGTGCCTGGAAGAGGTGCGGTGTCAACGTCCATCTGAGAACAGGGAAGGCAGAAGGCATGTGCTCTCTGGAACTTGCTGTGTGGCAGGCCTTCCACCACCACACACGAACTTGGTACTTTTGATACTGCATGCACATTTTACACTGGTAACTAACTGCAACCACATAATTCTACCAACACACCTCATTTGAACAATGCTTGATGGACACTGTGTTTCACAGGTCAGAGTGAATCAGAAAGCAAACTGATGATGTGTCTTGAAAGCTCTTAGCTTTATTTGAGATGTAACCAAACCTAGTCGAATCCTTCAAGAGTTATCCTGAAACAGGCAGGCTAAAAAAAAATGTACCTACCAAGGTAAAAACATTTCAGTTATAGAAAAAACATGGAGAAGTGGAGAGTATCTGCTTTCCAGAGCCCTGTAAGAAGGTACCAAAGAGGCGGGGAAGTGGTATGCTACCTTTAAACAGTTTAAAAGTCAAGAGGTTAGTAGGATACAAACACAGGAAATCTACTCAATTATTAAAATTAATGGAGAGCAAATATTGATATATAAAACAATGGGTAATTTCAGTTATTTTATATGTCTTGTATCCCAAATATAAGAGGCACGTATCTTCTCCCCAAGCTCTCTCTGGTGACTAAAGAATTTTCAGTATGTGGAAGAATATAAGCCTATAGAAGGAGACAGACAACATATTATAAATAATATAGCAAATGGATGTGATCTGGAAGTAATGGTTAAAGGATGTAGTTTTTCAGATGCAAAGAAGTCTTTGTTAACATAACCAGGACACCACAGGGGCAAAATGTGGTGTACAGGACAGAACTTTGGCTTTAGAAATAGATAGCTACTGGTTTTGTCTCTTACTGTCAATACAGCTCGGGGGAAATGGCTTAAATTCTCTGAATGTTCTATTTTCTCATTTATCATTAAGTGTGAGTCATTCATTCTTTCAATAAGTATTAACTGAGTACCTGCCATGTGCCAGGCACTGTTTTAGGCACTGGAGATGCATGCCCTGAACAACTGATCGGTAATCACTGCACAAATCATTCTAACAACCTAATGCTTGCGACTAGCATACAGATAAAATGAGATTTTTATCCTAAAGCAAAGCTCCCAGCACATGGTATGCCCTTAGTAACCCAAGGAGGTTACTATTATATAGTAATGAGAGGTTACTACTATTATAGTAACCTGTGGAGGATGCCATTTTTTGAGTCTCCCGTAGTGGTTGTCTCCAAATCATGCCTTTTTGTTCACAATTAAAAAGTCATAGAGCCCAAGGAAGCAACCTGCATCCTGCCCTCTGGGAACGGACACTCTAAACTGGATGTAATCACCTGTCCATATGGTCACAGCTGAGAACCCAGCAGTAACATTTAATTAGTCCCCAGAAAGAGGGGAACAAAGTGTTAAGATAATCATAAATTATTAACCATATCTTAGTCATAAAAATCTCAAGAGTTTATTACTATATTCATTCTATAAGTGGGGAAATTGAGACTCAAAGAAGTTAAGCAAAACGTCCAAGGCCACTCAATCTGTATGTGGTTAAACCGAGGTCCAAACTCAGAAATGTGTGACTCTCTAGCGTCACCTGATGACACTCTGTGCCAGGCATCGAATTGGGAAGGGGGGGGGCATAATGATGAAGACTCCCTCCAAAGCAGCCGAGTGGGAAGTTCTCTGATGGCCATCCCCGCGGGCAACTTTATCTGTTTCCTGAGTACGCAGTTCTAAACGTTGCCAAGGACAGCACAGAGGGCCGAGGGGTTTCCACCAGCAGCGGAATTGGAGTTCTCCCACTGCGGGGGTGCCCCCCGCCCCGAACCCTTAGGCTGATGGGTCCCGAGTTCCCCATTCGGACGGTAGATGTTGGAAGTGCCTGGACACGAGCTGCCCCTTCGGGCCTAATTTCCCCTCTGTGCACCCTGGCGGCTGCGAAGGGCCACGCGCGCCGGCGGTGGGGTGGCAGCAGGCGCCAGCGCAAGGACGGCGACACCGAGACAGCGCGGATCCCACGTGCGGGGAAGCGTGGACTATGCCTGGGCGTCTGCGCCCTCTGGCCTCTCCCCTTCCCGGAGTGCAGGAGCCGGGTCACCGTTCCAGACGCCGCGGGCACTGTGCGTGAGCTGGTGACCACGGAGCAGAGGCGCCCGCGGGGTCCCTGCCCTGCGCCCCCACTCCTGCCGGTGAAGCGCCCTTCACTCCAGCACTCAGCGTTCACCACCCCGGAGCCCCAGACCCACCTCCTCGTGCCCCTCGGCGCTCCCATCCCCGCATGCCCGCGGGCCTCCCTGAGCCTCTAGTCCACTACCTGTGGCTGCGGCTGGTTCCCGGGCGCCACGACGGTCCTCTGCAGAACGCTGCCGGCCGCCGGGAGCACTTGCGACATGCCGGGTGCTCCTCCGGCCCGGCGCGCCCCGCCGCGCAGCCTCGCGGAGGAGCGGCCGCGCGGCCCGCCGCGTCCTGCACGCGGGGCGCTGCCTACCGGCACTCTCCCGTCACCCGCATCCTCGCGCCCCCGCACCTGCCGGCCGCCGCCCTCCGCCCCGCCCCCTCGGGCTTCCCGCTCTCCCAGCGCCTGCGGCCACCGCGCCGCCCGGGTTTCCCCTCCCCCGGCCCCGGCCCTCCGACTTGCGCGTCCCCGAGTCTGCCCGCCCCTGCTTCTCTCACTCCCGCCCCGTTTCCTCCTCTCCCCGCCCTCTCGCCAAACCTCGGATTTGGGGTCCCAAATCCCACCCCTGTCGCGGCTTTCCGTTGGGCCCCTGCGCTTCTTGGAAGTCACGTGATGGCTCCGGAACCCGGGAGGGAACGCGAAGCCCCCCCACGAGAGGGGATACTGGGGCGGCCAGGGGGTCAGGGAGACGCACCGCAGCCTTTGGGGTCCTTCGGCCGCTCTCGGGGAACACAGGCTGAGAAACACAAGCGGGTGGCTTGGGTTCGGGGGACGGGGGTTGTTTCCAGGCCCCATCAAGACATCTTCCTGCGCGCCTGGGGCCCCGCCTCTCCCTAGCGCAGGGGTCACAGTTCTCGGGACTTTCTTCGGGGCGATTGGTCACCCAGGCGCCACTCTCACTCCTTCCTGCGCCGCGAGGCGAAGGCCAGGGGCCGGCCGGCCAGCAAGCTTTCCCGGGTCTTGCTGCGCACCCTAAGAGCCGCGGCACCCCAGGGCCTGTCTGCGGGGGGCTCGTGCCTTTCTTTCCATAGATGCCGAAGGGCTGTGGGAGAGTGCGAGGCGGGGCGGCCCCGATGGTGAATTCCCTCCGTGTGGGGTGGGGAGGAGGAGGTTGTCCTGAGAGCGAATGTGCCACGGTGGACGTCACTATTGACAGAATCTGAACCTCATATGCTTTTTCTTTTAGATTAAAGTGGCACACGCTCTGCCTACAAGTTAAAATGCATGCCTTAATGACAAACTGGGGACGGGGTAGAGGTATTGGTGCATACCCCTCCACCTGCCTGCCAGTGAAAAGATACAAAGTCAAACAATATTGTACTTGGTCCCACCAAAGAAAAAACGAGTGGTTTCGGGTTTGTGGTCTGCATACTTTGAGCCCAGGAAAGAAAGATAACCGCGAACCTAGATGGGCGGGTGGGAACCAGCACCAGGAGGTCGGACGTGCCTTCCGACTGTGGTCGCTCTAGTCTCAGTCTCGAGGCTGGTGGGCAGGAGTAGGGGATTGGGGGCGGGCACCAAGGGCTCTCGGGCCAGCACACGTGGCTCTCCACCAGGATTTAAGATCCTGGCAACAGCTTTGAGACTCAGCTTGAGTGAACTTGGTTGCCTGGCCAGGAGCAGGAAAATAAGTGGACAATCTTGTCTCTGGGATCAGGGTTTTCTACCAACAGAACAGAGGGCTGAGGTGCAAGGCACCGGGGAGGACTGAGGGTGGGAGTAACCCTTTATAGGGATGGTGACTTACCCCTATACCATCAGGGCTACACAGCAGAGCCATCTTTACTCTAGGTTATCCGCTTAGATTTGTATTCTCATCTCCCATTTATCCTTTCATCATGCTACATCACTCACAGTTGCCCCAGAGCTATTACTTTTGCAAACCACACAGGTAGGTACACAGTATTCCTACTACAGCACTACACACACACACACACACACACACACACACACACACACGCAATAAATTCATTGTAGTACATAGGCTGAGAGCCCTCAATTCCTGGAAACATAAGGACTGTAGCAAAGTCGGAAAACCTCTGGGTCAAGTGGTCTTGAGTTTTCAGAAGCGCTTTCATTCTCCAGTGCTGGTTAGGAAGGGAAAGGGTAAGGTGAAAGCACAGCGGACATTTAGGTGCTGTCCCATCCTACCTTCTGGGTATTGCCGCTTTGCTGTTCCCACGGAGCCGCACCACACCCTAAGTCCTCTGGGGCTCTACCTTCTACCTCGCTCCCCACAGAGCCTGGATCCCTGTCCTAGTACAGGAGACCTCTTCATATAGGAATAGGTCTTCTGTCTCTTCAAATATATTTAAAGGAGTACTCTTGGTTAACTAGTGAGCCTTTAAGGAACAGGTCAATTTGACCTATTACACATCAAAATGAATGGATTAAATAATTAGATACAGAAAGTAAGATCAGGGAGATAAAACAGAATTAAATTATTTATTAAAGCCCTGAGATTAAGACATCATGGATAGAATTTTCTAAGACCACATGCAACAGGAGATGTCACATTGGAAAGATCTGAACTGTACAATAATGCTAAAGTGCCTTTAGGTGAGAGCGTGCCTAGAAATTACAAAGAGATGGGGAAAAAATATTCACAATTGCTATGACAAAGGGTTAAAATCTCTACTATTTTTTACAGCCCATGAAAATAAATAAGAAAAATATTGAGACACCCTCTGAAAAGTAAAGTGCACCAGGGACATGAACTGGCATTTCCCAACAGAGGAAATAATCAAGAAAAATAGGTATAGGAAAATATATATATTAGCATGAGAAACATTTAAAAATATTAAATTAGCAAAATAATAAGTATCCAATGTTGGTGAGAGTGTGAAATTGCTGCTTTCATATTTCATTGGTATTGTTGTAAGTGGGTACAAACTTATTAGAAAGCAAATTTTTTGTCACTTTTAAGAACCATGCAATAATCATACCTTTTGACTTAATTTTCCTTAGAAAAATTCTATAAAATCATCATAGGAAGATCACTGTAAATACTAAAGAGAAAAATACTGTATTAAGAGTAAAAAATTGTAAGCAACATAAATGTCCAATTATAGGGGAATGACTGACTAAAATATGTTTTAGTCATGGGATAGAATAGTATGCATCTTTAAAATTACAAGCATGCAGAAAGATTTGCCACATGGAAGATTTATTGGATATAAGGTAAAGTGAGAAAAAAATTAGGTCACAAAAAGTGCAAGTATAACACGTATAAAAATGTGTGTGTAACACTACTGTACTCTACGCTTAAAAAAGGGCTAAGATGATAAATTTTATGCTGTGTTTTTTTTTCTTACCACAATGACAAGATGTATGCATATGAGAAAAAGTTGGAAGAGAATATAACCAAGTGGTAGCTTTTCTGCTGTGGTGGTGGAATTATAAGTCATTTTCCTTTTCCTTTTTTTTTTTTTTAAACTTTTTGGAGAACATCTTATTATGTTAACATCTTAAAACATCTTATATTTACAAGTGCTAACTATTGCTTTCCCTGATACTAAACTCATTTGTCACACAAGAATGCCAACATCACTTTGACCAAGTGGGACGCTCTAGTAATTTCCTGTTTTCTTGGTTTTCTGTAATTTCTGGTTCATTTTATTCTAAGTCAGAAGGAGGAAAAACAACAGTGAAAATGAAGGAAAGATAAACAAGAACAGACATTTCGAGTGTCTCCTTTTCTTCTTTTGCCTTTCCTTTTTATCCATAGTTTTTCCTTTGAACCAGGGGAGAGAAATTACATGGTTTGGCAATTTCCTATTAGTACCACAATGACCCTGGATTACATCTATATGGTCAGGGGGTGGAGGTCCAGGAGATTTATAGCTCAGTGATCAAATCCTGTGATGATTCACTTCATAAGATGACAGTTCTTTATAAAAACAAGTTGCTCAAATGCTAGAAAACCCTGTCACTACTCACTCTCTTTTAGGGAAACTGGCTTTCCGGTAACTATATGTTCCCTGCTGTTTCTCAGAAGGTGGTCTTGTGGGGTTCTGGTGGGGCTAGAGAAAGGGAGGTTGAAGGCAGAGACTCCTGTGTTTACCAGAAATCAGTCATTGTGTCAGGCAATGGAGAAAGCAAAGATCCATACCTCAGGGAGCTCACGTTCTAGAGGAGGGAGAGAAACGCTAAACAAAATGTAGTATTTTATAGGGGGAAATGTAGTATTTAGATGGTGGTATGTTCTATGGAGAAATATAAAGGAGGGATGAGAAATTGGGCATCGTGAAATGAGACCAAGCAAGGTTCTCCTGAAGGAGGTGACACAGGGGGCCATGTGAATATCTGGTTGGGAGTGGCCCAGGCTGCATGAACAGTAAATGCAAGAGCCCCTTGGGAGCATGCTTGATCATTCCAGAAACTATAGGACACTGGAGTGTGTGAGGTCAGAGGTGAGATCAGAAAGGCAAAGGGGCAGGCTTTTACTCAAAGTGAGATGAGAAAATATTGGACTTTTGAACAGAGGTGTGACATGATCTAACGTTTTATAGGATCCCTTTGATCTAGGTGTTAAAAACAGTCCCACAGGGTTAAGGAAGAAACAAGAAGTGATGGCAATAATCCAGGAGAGCAGGGATGAGGGCTTGGAAGATGCTGAGAGCAATGGGGACCAAGACACATGTGCCAGGAAGTCAGTGTCTATGGACTTGCCATTCTTCACTTGGGTAGGCCCCTTTCAAGACCCAGAGGGGGCCTAGCAATGTGTCTATATGGTGATAGGCTGTAATAAGATTTGCCAAAATGGGATATTTTAACTATAAATGCTTAAGACCACTATCTCTTTTCACCCCAACCTCCCCTCACTTTCTTCATGTTTGGTGGTGTTGAACTGGCTATGGGCATCTGGGGGACTTTGCCAAGGAAGATTCATCGGAGCTGTACTTCTGTATCGGGATATATGTATGTGGTTTGCAGTCACTTCTGTCTAGAGTCATATTATTGCTAATTATATGGCTGCCAGGAATATCCCTACTCCCCCCCCATGCTAACTCACCTGAGGAGGTTCTTTGTACTGAGAAATGAACATTTCACACAGCTCCAAACCAATGTGGATGGTGGAGAAAGGTTTGAAATGTATGGCCCCAGAAGCAATTCTATGAAAATTCTCCAGATCAGCACACATGCAAAATTGTAAGCAGGGGACTGAGTACTTGTGTATGTCTAGTCAAAAGAGCATCCTCTCCTGCCAGGAATAAAATCAACAATACAGCTTATATGATTGTAAATACACCTTCAGGGGTTTTTTTTCTTTGCTAGGTGGCATATTTTATAAAGCTTGATTATAACATTTTAATTGCTGTCTGGAAATATGTTCTGGAATATTTTCTTATCTTTTTTTTTTAATTTATTTGACAGAGAGATCAAAGTAGGCAGAGGCAGGCAGAGAGAGAGAGGGGGTAGCAGGCTCCCCACTGAGCAGAGAGCCTGAGGCGGGGCTGGATCCCAGGACCCTGAGATCATGACCTGAGCCAAAGGCAGAGGCCTTGATCCATTGAGCCACCCAGGCACCCCAGGAATATTTTCAATAAAAGTTAAAAAATACAGACTCCTGATTTGTTCATATATGAGGGGCACCATCCTTTATCATTTCTAAATATATGTATTAAACAGAGGAAAATATATAAAATTAATGAAATGTTAAAAAAAGGGTGAACATAAGCAATTAACATCAATGGAAAATTTTCTGACATGAAAAAGCAAACTGTAAAAACAAATTTCAGATTATACTAGAAGCAAAGACATCAGAAGAAAAGATAAGTGTCAGATGGAAGCAATGAACAGGGTCTCGTATGGTCTGATGATGCAATAACGAAGTAGAGTGGACCATACACACTATGGAAAAACACTTACCATTTTTGCTGCTCTTGTGTTGAAACACTGACATTGACAAAGGTAAGTGCCACTATAGTGAGGACGTCAGTAGTGATTGCTTGACAGGTGTCACCAGTTCTAAGAACATTTAGGATGAATCAGTGGAAAACAAAAGGAAATGCCCTGAAATATTACAACTCACACATTAAAAAACTTAGAGGTTTTTCCAAATGTGACAGTTCTAAAAAATGACATTACTAATAATGTGTCGTGAAGGAAGTTATCTGAACATTTTTTTTTAAGATTTTATTTATTTATTTGACAGAGAGGAGAGAGATCACAAGTAGGCAGAGAGGCAGGCAGAGAGAAAGGGGGAGGCAGGCTCCCTGCTGCTCAGAGAGCCCAATGTGGGACTCGATCCCAGGAGCCTGAGATCATGACCTGAGCTGAAGGCAGAGGCTTTAACCCTCTGAACCACCCAGGTGCCCCTATCTGAACATTTTTAAGTCAAATTTTCATCCACATGGAATGACTGGATTATCTTCCTGCTCCAGTTATAGAAACACTACATTACAGAAGCATTATCTTATGAAGAAGAGAACAAAGAGTATGCAGCTTACAATTGTAAGAAAAAAAGCATTATAGAGGTATGTCAGGGAGGTAATTTAAAATATGGTATTTTTCTACTGTTTTTGGTATTTGTCAGGTTTTTTTTAATTTGTAATTTATTGTACATTTTTTAGAATGAGAAAATTCCTTTCCTAATGTTAGCCCTATTGTGTGACAGCCAATGACATGGTAGTAAAGGCGAGCAGGTAGCTGGCTAAAAGTTGGCCAGCTGACTTTATAACCTTTGATATTTTTATGATTCTTGGTCATACATGATAATAAAATCTAGAATTGACTGAAAAGTATATAAAAGAGAAAGACTCCCCATTGTCCATGCACCCACCCATACAGAGATTACTCTTAATATTTTAGCATATTGTGATGGTCAATTTTATGTGTCAACTTTACTGGGCAAAGGGACACCCAGATAGCTGGTAAAACATTATTTCCGGGTGTTTCTGCAAGAGATTAGCATTCGATTCAGTAGACTGAGTGAAGAAGATCCTGCTTCACCAATATGAGGACTGTCCAATCCATTGAGGGCCCAAATGGAACAAAAGGGTGAATTCTCTCTCTCTTTTTGAGTTGGGATATCCACCCATCTTCTCCTGCCATTGGAGGGCAGAGTTCCTGAGCTCTTCAATTTTGGTCCGTCCAACTCTGAGACTACTTACACCAGCAGCTCTCCACACCACCCCCAACGCATGGTTCTCAGGCCTTTGGATTCTAACTAAATTATACAACCAGCTTTCCTGGTTCTTTAGCTCAAAGGTGGCAGATTAAGGGATTCTCACACTCCATAGTCATCAGAACCAATTCCTATAATAAATCCCCTCTTGTATATCTCTCTATATATACCCTATTGGTTCTGTTTCTCTGGAGAATGCTAATACACATATATTACTTTCCCATATTTTTTAATGTAAGTATATACACATATATGTGTTTATATGCATAAAACCATACTCCAACCTGCTTTTTCCCTTGAGAACATAATAAACCTCTCTCTATGAACAATAAATCTTCATCTGCATCATCATTTTAAACAGGCATAACACCCCATTATAGAGACATACCATAGCTGATCTACATATCTATTACTTTACTCTGTTGTTTTTAGGTTTTCCTTATATGTAAACAACGTTGTCATAAATATCATTGTCTTAGTCAGTTGGGGCTGCCATAACAAAATACCACAGATTGGGTGATTGAAACAACAGAAATGTATTTCTCACAGTTCTAGAGGGGAAAGTCCAAGAACAGTTGCTGATTAGTTGAGTTTCTGGTGAAGACTTTCTTCCTGGCTTGTAGATGGCTGTTTTCTCACTGTGTCTTCCCATAGTGGGGAAAGAGAAAGAGAGATGTCTCTGTCTTTCTCTTTGTATAAGGCCATGGTCTTATTAGTGGGGGCTCCACCCTTATAACCTCATTTAACCTCAACTACCCTCTTAAAGACCCAATCTCCAGCTACGGTCTGGGACGAGGTCTTCAACATATGCATTTGGAGAGGGACATAATACAATCCATGGCAATCTTTGTACTCACATAGTTTCACACCTTTCTGAGCATGGCTTTACATTTAATTCCTAGGAATAGAATTGCTAGTCAAAAGGAATATGCCTACTTTCAAGGTATTCAACCTATATTGCAAAATGGACTTATAATTAATGGTCCTGCCAGCAGTGTGTGAAAATCCAACTAGCTAATTAGGGAACATTTTTAGATGAAATACCATTCAGGGTCAGAAGGATTGAACTTGATTCTCAGGTCACTTGTTGGACTCCTGGTAAAGAAGAAAAAGAAAAACAGGAACAGAAAAATATAAGATGAGGACCTGCCCCAAAGAACATGTCAAGGGTTGTTTTTAGCAACTTCCCTTCAATAGCCCCTTCTAGAAACATCAACTCCCTGAAACTATCTCCCTGTGCCTAGGATTCCCCAAGAGGCATGCAGCCCAGTTGGAAACACATCAGGACGTTTCCTCCAGACAAACTTCCTACCCCTCAGGCTTTTCTCTCCCTCACTTCTCAGAGAGGAAAGACAAAACAGCAAGTCAAACCTGGCTGTTCTTGGTACCTCTCCTGAAGGTATTTGCATTTCAAAATGAAAAAGTATTGATGATGGCATTCACACAAAGGACAAATATCAGATAGTGGAATTGTAGGCTCCCTAACTCTATCAGGGGGAAGATATTTGGAGAATGTGATTTAATCACACTGTGTTAGGCTATTCCCCTCTTACTCCTATGTATAGAGTTGGCACTGAAAAGACTGACTCTTGATTTCAGCTCAGGTTATGATCTCAGGATTGTGAGATGGAGCCCGTGTTGGACTCTACTACTTAAGATTCTCTCTCTCTCCCTCTGCCCCTCCCCCCTTTAAAAAAAAGTTTATATATAAATAATTGTGTAAGTTGCATCACCAGCTATGTCCTTAACTGTGAGGACTTCCTTTTTTTTTTTCTAGATTTTGTTTATTTATTAGAGAGAGAGAGAGCGTGAGCAGGGGCAGAGGGAGAGGGAGAAGCAGTCTCCCCATTGAGCAGGGAGCCTGAGATGGGGCCCAATCCCAGAACCCTGAGATCATGACCCCAGCGGAAGGTAGACGCTTAATGGACTGAGCCACTCAGGTGCCCGGAGGACTTCCTTTTTGACTAGGCATCCATGAGCACCAAATCTTCCATTGTTAGATAGCTAATAATTGGAAGGCTTGGCCACCAACTCGCTTTGACTGAGCATATTTCAAGCCTCTACTGCCTGCTTACTTCTGGGGCCAACACCATAGACACGTTCATATCACAATAACCTCTGCCTTGCACCTTCGCATGGCAGGTGAGTTGGCACGGTGGGTGTGAAGAGTATCCTGGAGGCCATTCCTACACCAGTCTCCCAAACTAAATGTATACCAACCCAACTCCCCTTCATTGTCTCTCAAAAATGTACACGGTCATCCTAGTGCCACCCAACAGGAAACGAAATACGCCAAAGAGAAAGTTGGAGTGAAAAAAAAAAAAACCCACAGCCTTAATTAACTGTAATTTAACTATAAACTGTAAAAAAAATCTTTCTTTTGCTAATGTTATGAAAATATATAACCGAGTGAACATAGTGCTATGATTGCTTCCCGGGCCTTGGAAAGATCTACATGATGTCCTCACACTTCACTGGCTGCAGAGTAAATCCATCCCTGCTTCTCTCTCCAAATTTCTCTGGAATTCCTCCCTCCTTTCATTTCCCCCTCTCCCCACATCCTCTTTCACCTGGACTGTAGAACAGCCCTGTAATAGACCTTCCTTCTCCTGCTCTCATGAGCCTCCAGCCCATCTAAAAATGCCAGTTTGCCACATGGCTCATGTACTTAAAACCTTTCCTTGTCATCAGGTGCCCTTTGTCACCAGGATGAAGCACTACTCTTCTTGGCTTTTGTGGCTCCGTCCATCTCTCCAACCTTCTCTTGCTTCTTGAGCCACATCAGCCCTGATGCTCACGTAGTAGGACTGCTTGGGATCCTTCAGACCAGTTGAGTGTTCTCCACTCTGTGTCTTTTGTCTTTCCGCTTCCATCTTCTTTTTTCCAAACATATCCCCTTCTCACCCCTAATGTAGTTGGTATGATGGTATAGCTTTCTTTCGTGGTATAGCTTAAGCATCTCTCCCTCCATAAAGATTTTCCTTGACAATCAGAATTAGCTACATATCTTTTTACTCAATTCCTTAATGAAGTTCAAATTTTTTTAATTTATGCAACAAATACATGAATATACTCTCATTGTAAAAAGGGGAGACTCAACCATTATGGATAAATTGAGTGATCACCACCGCCATTGCCAGTTATTAGTTGGGTGTGTGCCTTTCCAGCTTTTATGTATATTAATGCCCCACTCCTCATTTGTACATATTTCTTCCCCTACTAGATCAGAAAACCCAGAAGAGCAAAAGCAATGCTTTATTCATCACTCTATCCCCATTCCCCAGCCCAGTGCCTGGATGTAGGAATAACCAGCACTAGAAATGACAGCACTGAAGCACAGAGAGTTTAAGGAACTTGCCCAGGTCATTCAGAAAAGTAGCAAAGTTGGTATTCAGACTCAACTAGAACATGTACTCACTGAAGGTTTAATTTTTAATACATAATGAAAACCCACACTGGGACAAGCAGCATTTGGATTAGAAGAGTTGCCCCCAGAGAAGGTCTACCACATACCATCCAAACAGATATGAGTGTGCTTAATGACTTACATAAGCACCGTGGCAGCCTACTTCACAAAAAATTAAGCGACTGGTTTTTCTTTTTTTCCCCTCCAATTTTGTTTCCTATGGAAAGACATCTAGTAAGAGTGTTTTCACTAGTTATACAGTGCTAATATCTAGGGCCCTAAGTTACAGCATACCATGAGAATTATAATAGCCAAGAGGTTGCTCCTTATTCTCTTTAAAAAAACAATGAGTAAGACCTTTGTGACTCGCTTTTTAAAATATTTTCACTCATTTCCTGTACAACCTACCACTATCTACAATTAATTTGTAATTTCCTTGGGGGAAGCTCCAACTTCTTGTTGTATCTAACACAGAGCTAGGTTCAGAGCACTAGTCATACATCTGCTGAATGAATAAGCTATAAATGACTTCCACTGACAATGCAGCAGATTTCACTAGAAGGAGAACAATAGCTTTGATAGTCCCCCAGACATTCAAGATGAGTGACTGGGGTTATTTCAAGAAAACTCTTTTCTCTCTTAACAATCACCCATGCTCTTGGCTGTCTACAGCTGAAAGAGCCTTAGGTTTCTGTAAGAAAGCAGCCCAAAGCCTGCTTCTCAAAAGAAGCTGGGCTAGTTCCCTCCTAGATGCCAGGTACACAAAATTGGATTAATCTTTATTCTCAGTTTCTTCTACTCTGTCATCATTGGTTTATCAGTGGATTTCTTTTAATTATTTATTGCTTTTTTAAATTTATTAATAACATAACAAGCATCTCTAAATCCACCACCTAGAGGTGCCTGGGTGGCTAAGTCAGTTAAGTGTCCAACTTGGGCTCAGATCATGATCTCAGAGTCCTGGGATTGAGCCCTGATGTGGGCTCAACGCTCAGCGGGGAGTCTGCTTGTCCCTGTCCCTCTGCTCCTCTCCCCCGCTCATGCACACATGTGTGCATGCTCTCTCTCTCTCTCAAATAAATAAATAAAATCTTAAGGAAAAATCCACCACCTAATCCAAGAATCAGTACACTGACAACCTCTCTCATTCACTTTTATGCTCCTTCCTATGCCATCCCCTTTCCCCCTTCCCCTTCACTATCCTAAAATTTGTGTTTATCATTTTGTTGGGTTTTCTACTTAAATTTTTTTTATGTGGAGATATTTTAGGTTTGCTTGCAATGCGATCCCATGTGCCCTTTCCCTAGTTTCCCCCAGTGGTAAAATCTTACAAAACTATGGTATGGTATCACAACGGATACTAATATTGATACGGTCAAGATATAGAACATTCCCATCACCACAGAGATCACGAGTGTTGGCAATACCTGCTACAGTCACAGCCACTGCTGTCTCATACTTGGTCCACTCCATCCTTGATCCCTGGCAACCACTGATCTGTTCTACATTTCTGTAATTTTGTCATTTTCAAGAGTGTTGCATAAATGTAGCCATACAATATATAATTGATTTTTCTTTACTCAGCATAGTTTTCTAGAGATTCATTCAGTTTGTTGCCTGTATCAATAGTTTGTTTTTGTTGTTGTTATTGGTGAGTCGTATTCTATGGTATGGATGTACCACAGTTCATTTAATCATTCACCCATTGAAGGGCCTCTGAGTTGCTTCCACTTCTTAGCTATTATGAATAAAGCTGCTATAAACATTTGTGTGTAGGAATTTGTGTGAATATAAGCCTTCATTTCTCTGGGAAAATGGCAAAGTGTGCAATTGCTGGATCATAGAGTAGTTGAATGTTTAGTTTTTCAGGAAACTGTCAAAGTGCTTTCCAGAGCGACTGAATCATTTTAAATTCCCACCAGCAATGCATGAATGATATCAGCGTGCTCTCCAGCATTTCATGTTGTTACCATTTTTTATTTTAGCCATTTTGATAGGTGAGTAATAATAGTTCATTGTGACCTAAATATGCATTTCTCTAATGGTGAATGATGTCAAATAGTTCATTGTGGCTTAAATATGCATTTCCCTAATGGTGAATGATGTCAAACAGATGTGTTTGCCATCTGTATATGCTCTTCAGTAAAATGTCTCTTTGTCTTTTGTCCATTTTATAATTGGGTTGCTGTTTGTTGTTTTGCTGTTGTGATTTTTATATATTCTAGATACTAGTCCCTTGTCAGATGTATGGTTTGCAGATATTTTCTCCCACTTTGTAATTTGTCTTATCATCCTTTGAACAGGGTCTTTTACTTTTTTTTAAAGATTTTATTTATTTGTCAGAAAGAGAGAGAGAGATCACAAGCAGGCAGAGTGGCAGGCAGAGGGAGAGGGAGAAGCAGGCTCCCTGCTGAGCAAGGAGCCCGTTGTGGGACTCGATCCCAGGACCCTGAGATCATGACCTGAGCTGAAGGCAGCTGCTTAACCAACTGAGCCACCCAGACGTCCCTGAACAGGGTCTTTTGCAGAATAAAATTTTAAGTTTTGATGAAGTTTAACTTACCAATTTTTCTTTTTATTGACCATGTTTTTAGTATAAAGTCTAAGAACTCTTTGACTAGCCCTAGATCCTAAAGATTCTCTCTTGTTCTTTTTCTAAATGTTTCATAGTTTTTCCATTGTATTTTATATTTAAGCATGTGATCCCTGTTAATGTCTCTGTGAGGTATGAGTCTTAGTATCCTTTTCTTTTTCTTTTTTTTTAAGTCTATGGATATCCAACTGCTCCATTTATTGAAAAGACTGTCTTTCCTCCACTGAATTGCTTTTGCATCACTGTCAAAAATCAACTGAGCAGGGCACCTGGGTGGCTTAGTCATTGAGTGTCTGCCTTCGGTTCAGGTCATGATCTCCAGGTCCTGGGATCAAGCCCGGCATTGGGCTCCCTGCTCAGCGGGAAGCCTGCTTCTCCCTCTCCCACTCCCTCTGCTTGTGTTCCCTCTCTCTCTGTGTCTCTGTCAAATAAATAAATAAAATCGTTAATTAAAAAAGTCAACTGAGCATATTTGTGCTCAGTTTTGCATTTTTGTCAAAAATCAAATGAGCATATTTGTTTGGGTCTATTTCTGGATTCGTCATTCTGTTCTGTTTATTTATGTGTCTCTCTGCCAATATCACATAGTCTTGATGACTATACCTATAAAATATCTTAAAACTTGATAGACTGATTTCTGCTAGTTTCTTCCTCTTTTTCAAGATTGTTTCAGCTATCCTAGTTTCTTTGTCTTTCCATATAAATTTTAGAATAATATTGTGTATATCTACAAAACCAGGGATTTTTACAGGAATGGCATTAAGCCTATATATACATTTGGAGAGAATTGGCATCTTTACTAGGTTGAGTCTTCCAATCCATGAGTGCAGTATGTTTCTCCATTTATTTAGATTTTTTACTTCTTTCATCAGCAATTTGTAGCTTTTAGCATACAAGTCCTATATGTGTTTTGTTAGATTAACACCTAAATATTTCTCTTTTTTAAGTTATTATAAATGGTATTGTATTTTAAATTTTGGTGTCCATGTGTTCATTTGATTTTTGTAGGTTCATCTTGTGTCCTGTGAACTTGTTGAACTCACCTATTAGTTTTAGGAATTTTTTGTAGATTCCTTGGGATTTTCTATGTAAACAATCATGTCATCTGAAAATACAGACAGTTTCATTTCTTCCTTTTTGATCTGTATACTTTTTATTTTATTTTCTTGCCTACTGCACTGACTAGAATATTTAGCACTGTGTTGAATAAGAGCAAACGTTATTACTTTGTTCCAGATCTTATAGGGGAATGCATTCAGTCTTTCACCATAAAGTGTAATGTTAGCTGAGTGGTTTTTGTTTTGTTTTGGTTTGGTTGTTTTTTTTTTTTTTTTTTTTTTTGTAGGCGGTCTTTATCAAATTGAGGAAGTTCCCCTTTATTCCTATTTTTCTGGGAGTTTTTATCATGAATCATTATTGAATTTTGTCAAATAGTTTTCCACATCAATTGATATGTGTGATTTTTCTCTTTTAGTCTGTGAAGTGGATTATAGTGATTGATTTTCAAATATTGAAACTGACTTGTATCTTTGGAATCAATTCTATTTGGTCATGGCGTGTATAATTCTTTTTATATATTGATAAATTCTGTTTGCTAATATTAAGGTTTTTTTTTTCCTGTACTCATGAAGTACTGACTTGTCTGATTTTGGTGTCAGGATAATACCAGTTTCGCAAAATTTCAAAATGGGAAATGTCCCCTCTTCTATTTTCTGGAAGAGATTGTATAAGACTTGTGTTAATTCTACTTTAAGTTTGTTTAGAATTCTCCAGTGAAACCATTGGGACCTGGAGATTTCTTTGGGGTGGGGGCTTTAAAATTATTGTTAATTCCTTTAGTAGTTATAAGGCTATTAAAATAGTTTCATATTGGGTGAGTTCATGTTTTTCCAGGAATTGGTCCATTTCATCTCAGTTGTCAAGTCTATGTGTGTGTAATTGCTCATGGTATTCCTCTATTATTCTTTTGATGTCAGGAGGTTCTTTAGTGATATTCCCTGTTTCATTCCTGATATTGGTCATCTGTGTCTTCTCTCTTTTTTTCTCTGTCAGTCTTGCTAGAGGTTTGTCAATTTTGTTGATCTTCAAAAATTCAGCTCTTGGGGCGCCTGGGTGGCTCAGTCGTTAAGAGTCTGCCTTCGGCTCAGGTCATGATCCCAGGGTCCTGGGATCGAGCCCCGCATCGGGCTCCCTGCTCCGCAGGAAGCCTGCTTCTCCGGCTACCATTCCCTCTGCTTGTGTTCCCTCTCTTGCTGTGTTTCTCTCTGTCAAATAAATAAAATCTTTAAAAAAAAAAAAATCAGCTCTTTGTTTCAATGGTTTTCTCTATTATTTTCTATTTTTACTTTATTTTTTTATTATTTCCTTCTTTCTGCTTGCTTTTGGGTTATTTTTCTCTTCTTTTCCTAGGTTTATAAGGTGAAAGCTTGAGAGATTTCATGCTATAGATTTCCCTCTGAGCACTGCATTAGCTGTGTCATGTAAATTTTGATATATTCTATTTTCATTTTCATTTGTTTCAGGTATGTTTTTTAACTTCCCTTGAAATTTACTATTTGATCCATGGGTTGTTTAGAAGAGTGTTTAGTCCAACTATTTGAAGACTTTTTGGTTATCTCTCTGTTATTTTTTCTAGATTGATTCCATGTGGTCAAAAAAATGCAGTCTATATAATTCTAATTCTTTTTTAATTTGTTGAGTTTGGTTTCATGGTCCATCTTGCTATAGGTTTCATGAACACTAGAAATGAAGCATTTCTGCTGTTTTTGGGTGGGGTGTTCTACAAATATCTATTTGATTATGTTGGCTGATGGTGTTGTTGAGTTCTTCTATATTCTTGTTGATTTTTTTCTAATTGTTCTATTAATCATTGTCAGATGTCTTAATTTTTGCCTGTCTAGTAGGTGGACAATGTTATTTTGTGGTCTTTTTTTTTTTTTTTTTTTTTTTTGTAGTCTTGACTTGCATTTCCCTGAGTTCTGTTAAAATCAAGGGTCAAATTAAATACTTTCCTTCCTCCCTAATTGCAGCTTTTAAAACATGTAGTTGAGACTTTTCTTTTTTTTTTTTTTTTTCAAGATTTTATTTATTTGAGAGAGAGAGAGAGAACACAAGCCAGGGGAAGGGACAGAGGGAGAGGGAGAGTGGACTCCCCACTGAGCAGGGAGCCTGATGTATGGCTCTGGTCCCAGACCCTAAGATCATGACCTGAGCTGAAGTCAGACACTTACCCAGCTGAGCCACCCAGGTACCCTGAGACTTTCCTTACCGGTTATTCAAACTTCTTTTTCTCTTATTTCTGTTTTTTGTTCTTGTTTTTGTTCTTACACATGTAGTGACCCTGGTGATGCATCTGAATAGAGAAGTCAGGAATATGTCTCTGGATAATCTCCATCTGGCATAGTACCACAGCAATTAGACACATACTTAGTCAGAAACCTTCAGTGACTCCTTGTTTTCTAAAAAATACATTCCTATCGCTTCTCAACATTTTAGCTAAGATCAAGTATAAAAAATACAGATCTAAACCTTAGCCTGGCATTGAAAGCCCATGTGATGTACTTCTGATTTAACTAATCCAGCTATGTCAATGCCTCACTGTTCTCTAATAAGTTGGCCCTTGCCATCCCCTCTGCCAAGAATGTTCTTGGTTGATCAAAATCCTACCTATGCTCTAAATGTGGCTCAAATACTCCCTCTATAGAGACTTTCTTGATCACTCCAGGTGGAAGTGATTACCCTTTCCATTGTCCTAAAACATCTGTCCCTATGATGGTGCATAGCTCAGTATCATAATGCACACATCTGGTAAACCACTGAGTGGCTTTATGTCAGCGATTTAGACCAGGACTGTGCTGTTGTTACTTTACATTTGTTTCTTGGATTGCAGGCAAAGTGCCTCTCCTTTAGTAATTTTCTAGCTCACATGGTGAGCATTGTTAAAATTCTATCTCAAATGACCAAATTCACCAAAAGTAGTATATTAGGCAAGCCACCAATTTGTTGAGCAGAACAGATTAGAAGAATAAATAAATTAGAATACTGATAAACTCATGCTCTGAAACTATTTCTATATACATGTCAGTTGAATGTGGCACATGTACTAGCAAAACAACTGAAAAATGTATTTTTAAAAATCTGAGTTTGTCTTATAGACAACACTTTACTGAGTTTTGAACTTTTGTTTCTTTAAGCCAGGTGATAGTTTTAGTAGACTAGTAGACTGTATAATATAACAAGACTTAAAAAAAAAATCAAGTCTAGATAATACCCTATGTTATTTTTAAAGTAAGAAATTCCAGGAAAGGTTCATACAACTTGTCTACATTAAAGTAGCTGTGAAATTTCATACCTCACATTTTCATACACCAGGTAATTCCAGTCTTTATTAAAAATCAAACTATTATTTTTTTAAGTCACAGAAGACCAGAAAAAAATTGGGGGGGAATTCTTACCTTATCATAAAAATGAAACCCATTTATTATAGAGAGTTAGAAAATAACAATGGTAATAGTTATTATTAATAATTAATAAACTATTAGTTATTTAATTAATAAATAATTATTGTTACCAACAATAATCCCTTTACTCAGTGATGACTATTGATAACATAGGACTTTGGAAAGGTTGTTTTAGATCTTTTTGGTTTGTGTTTAAACAAGACTATTACTAATAGATTTTTTTTTTTCAACGAAGAGTCTATACCTATCCTTAGTGTCCCAGGACGTAGGAACGCTGATGGTTGGCAGTGAGTGCTTCGTGTTTATTTTCAGTTCCACATGCTGTTCTGCAGACCCATTTCCTCTTGTTCTCTCCCTAGCAGAGGCAGAGAAGTGTTGACCTCTCTCTTCCGCCTCAGAATCTTCCACAGAATGAAACCACTGTACCTTCAACCTGCTTTTCTCCTGGGTGAATCAGTCATCTTTCTCCTTGACATTTGAGTCTCATTTTCCAATTATTTTATCACTTTGAAGTATCCTCAGAACCTTCTAAGGTCTGAGAGCAAGGCATATTTTTCCCAACAACTAATTGACTTGGCTATTTCACATTCTCTTTCCTGAGAGCAGGGGGACTAGATAGATGACTTTGGAGGCTTACTTTTACTTATGACTTCACTCATCTTTTTATGGTGCTTGACCTGAGAATTCTACATGTGGCAAATATTTAGTAAGTCTTCCTGGCTGTCTGACTCAAGAGGGCAGTTCCTAATAAGAGCCATAAATGGTAAAGGCAGTTCCAGGAATTTGCTGGTTACTCAGCAGTATCAGATCAAGCTGGGAAGACAATGCATGCTTCCTGCCCATTTCCCAGCCACTTCTCCCTACATTCATTGTGAAATGGATGGTCACAAAGAATGATCTGAGGAACCCCACATTGCCCCTCACAAGGTGCTCCCTGGCAGGGGACATGCCTTGTGGATTATGTTCTTCAAGGAGCTCATGCTTCACAGGGGCGCCTTTACACAACATGGAATAGAGCTCTGGGTAGTTGAGGCTCACCTGGTTGTCTCCTTCTGGTTTCACTGTTTCTTTTCAAGGAAGCCACTTTTAAATGTAGTGTTATTGAGGCCATTGCTCAATGGCATCCATTGCTGCACTCTGGTACCTGCGAACCTGAGATATAGCCATGTTCATCCTGTGCCTCGATTTGAACCCTTTCAGAAGTGAATGGGAAGACTGCGGGAGTGGGCGCCCAAGCAGTGGCATGACAATGCCAAAGTGATCTTCTTCTAGAGTCTGACTCAATAAATGTTCACCTTTGCAAAAGCATTCCAAGCACTGGAAAGCTTTTACAGAAAATGCCTGTAAGTGCCAGTTCCCAAAGTGGCCCCTTTTTCTTTGCATTTATCCACCAAGCCCTTCATCCATCTTACTCTTGTGTTTTGGATATTTTTTTTAGATCAATACTACTTGCCCAGAATATCACCAATCAACCTCTATCTTCTCCCATCACTCAAAGGGTTTCTGAAACCACCTCTTCCAGGAAGTCTTCCCTGACTCACTAGAACAATGAAACCTCCTGGCCTCCCTCCCCACTAACCACTCTCCTCAAAGAACTTCCCCTTTGTTTCCATAGAACATAAATGCTGCAACTTATTTATTAGTTTAATGTGTATTTTGAATAGGTTGAATAGGATGCCTTCCCGAGGCATAATAATAGGTGATGACTTCCAAGAAGTAGGATGGTATCTAACAGAGGTATAAATGACCCCAACATATAAGAGCAGCAAACAAGCATTGCTGTAGGTATGACTTTGCAGACAGTTGCTCAGAAACCAAACTTCTATATTTCTAGTGACGCTGCTTATTTATGCGCCATTACTAGCCATATGCTTCAGCAGTAGCCATTCAACAGACATGTGCTGAGAATCTACTGTCAGTCAGCATTGTGTTAGATGCTGGAAATGTAATGCCTTCTGGAAGTTTCTAAGACTGCTATGGTGGCCCATAAATGTCGTGGCCCATACTGAACCATGCCTCTCAGTATTCATGCCTTTGCGTAGCCCCCACACCCACCCATTCTTCAATCTGAGTGGACCTGTGACCTGCTTTAAATAACAGAGTGTAGAGGTAATGTGCCAGTTCCAGGCTTAAGCCCAGGAAGAACTGTCAGTTTCTGTTTTTGTGGTTTGGGGAGCCCTGAGTTACCAAGTGAGAAGTCCAGCTACTCTGCTGGAGAGAGGCCACATGGAAAGGCAGAGGCCCTGAGACTACAAGGAAAGGGAGAGAAGTCCCTGCTGAACTCAGCCCTCGGCCTGCTGAGTGCAGTAGCTGGCTGAGTGCAGCCACGTGAGGGTCCACCACCGAGACCAGCAGAAGAACCACCCCAATGAGCCCAGCTCAGATGGCAGCTCTATGAACAAGTAACCACTTGGTTACTGTTTTAAGCCACTTTTGGGGGACGATTTGTTATGGAGCAATTGATAACCAAAGCAAAACCAAATAAAGAACAAAAACACTGATCATTCCTGAAAGTAGAAAGGGAGTATATGATCTTCCAAAGTGACTTCAAGATATGTCGATAGGTTAAATCCTTCCAAGTTTAACAATCAAGTGGACTCACGGTAGCAACAGGTTTTAAAGAAACAAACAAACTAGCCCATACCAAATTCTTGGATAAGAGTTGACATGTCCATCTTCCTTAAAAATAAGCTATCATATTAGTGCAATCCCAAAAATTACCAGCGAGATTTTTTTTGGCATCTGATGCTAAAGTTCATGTGGGGAAATACGCAAAAGAGCCAGGAACTTTCTGGAAAAACAATGATAACAAGTGGAGGAGGAAGAATCTTAAGAGAAAATAAATATATCGTAAAACTATAAAAATTAAAGCAATTTGGTATGGGCATTTGAATAGAGCAGAATAGAAACAGACCCCAAATAGATTATTAGGTTTTATTAAATGGGAAATGTGGCATCTCAAATCAGTGGTTACTATCAAAAAGAGGTACTATTAAATAAGTGGTGTCAGGACAGGTAGTTAACCATTGAAAGAAAATAAAGGGATTGGATCTCCCCTATAAACTACTATACTATTGAGTGGTAGGAGGGAAAAAAAAATAACTAGCATTTGTCCAGCTCTGAATATCTAGTTCAATCCAATTAATGAAACAGTTTTTAAGAATTAACTCTGGCTCTCCTGGATGATTTGGTATATTTTAGATTTCTTTGTTCCTCATTAAGATTGTATATGGATGTTGGGGGGAAGAAGGGTTTCTAGAGCCATCTGGGCAGATACTTGTACCTTCTTTGGTCCCTCTGGTTTCCATGGTGATGCCCCTATCCACCTGGTGTCTGGGCACATCTGACATTGTGGTTTAGAGGATCTGGTCCAGGCTTGTGGCCCTCCCTGACCATGTAGCTCACCTCAGTTCCCACTGGCACTGCATTACCCACGAGGATGGCTGTGACTCCCTTTAATGTCTAGACCAATGTAGGATGATTCAGTCACTCTTCCCAGCATCCCTCTGATGGGCTGCCCGCCACCTCCACTGGCTCCTCCCACAGTCTTCCACGTGGCATGTAGGGTTCTCCAGATCCCTTCTGTGAAACAGCAGAGCTAAGACAGGTTCAGGGGCTGAATTGTGGAGCACCATCACAGCATTGATTTAACCCTCCTGTCTGATTGTGGTTAGATGGGGGAGCACAGGGACGATGTGCTTCCAGGCCGTGTCCTCTCAGAGTCCCTTCATTCTCCGCTAGTCTGAGACCCCTCTCCAGGGAGAGGATGTGGGGTTCTGAGTCTACCGGCTTCATCCTTTTCATCTTCCCACAGTTCACAGGAGCCAGAGGGACAAAGGTCTCCTTCCTCTCCTAGACTGTGCTTACAGCTAGTCTATCAGACCAGGCTATTAATGTGTGATACGGAGGTCAATGGAATTGAGAAAATCCTTTTCTCTATAAGCAAAATAGAACTTGGAGTACTTGCTTTGATGCCCAGCTGTTCCATGGCCCCTTCTTCCAAGCAGGGCTCATGGTCCCCTCCTCATTACTGAGGGGCAGTAAGTGTTAGTGCTTCGCCTTAGACGTGGAAAGCCCAAAGGGAACAAGGGTAAACTTAGGGAAACAAAAATAAGTCAGGTCAGTGTTTTCAAAACATCATTCTCGTAACAGATGGTGCATAAATTTGGAAGACAGATACAATTCTGAGCAGTCATCAACTCAAATTGTTTCTTTTGTAATTTAAATAAATATCACAAACATGCCACCAAAGAGGGCAATGAATTAAATGTGTGTGGCACATAATTCCCAAGAACACTCGATGACTCAACTGGCGGGAAATTGCTTTAAAACCTTATTCTGTTTGCTAGTTGGAATTTCTTACAAGTGTAATTCTGAACAGACATGATGGTTAGCTTCCCTCAATGAAGGAATGGTTGGCTATGGTGATTTATATGATGATTTATACTTTCATAAGAAACTGACAGCAAAGGGACATATAGTGGTTCCACTTATCCTCAGGGGATATGTTCCAAGGCCCCCAATGGATGCCTGAAACCATGGATAGTACCGAATCCTATATATACTGCTTTTCTCCATACATACATACCTGTGATAAAGTTTAGCTTAAAAATTAGGCATAGTAATATTATTAGTAGTAATAACAAATAACTAATAACAAAATAGGACAATTATAACAATATACTATTTAAAAAGTTATGTGAAGGGCACCTGGGTGGCTCAGTCAGTTAAGCATCTCAGGTCATGATCCCAGGGTCCTGAGATCAAGCCCCACATCAGGCTCCCTCCTCAATGGGGACTCTGCTTTTCCCTCTGCCTGCTGCTCCCCCTGCTTGTGCTCTCTCTCTCTCTGTCAAGTAAATAAATGAAATCTTTAAAAATAAATAAAATTAAAAAGTTATGTGAATGTGGTCTCTCTAGATATCTTACTGTACTTACTTTTCTTCTTGTGATGATTTGGAATGATAAAATGCCTATGTGATAAGACAAAGTGAAGTGAATAAGTCAGGCATTGTGATGTAGCATTAGTCAACTGCTGACCTTCTGACAATACACCAGAAGGAGAGTCACCTGCTTTATCCGGTTGTCCGTGGATAACTGAAATGGAGGAAAGCAAACCACAGATAAGGGCGGGTGTGTGTGTGTGTGTGTGTGTGTGTGTGTGTGTGTGTGTGTACTGTATTGAATCTCCGTAAGATAATCAACTGCTTTAAACCACATTGGACAATTTCTTAGATTCTGCTATTATCTGGCAATGTTAGCTATTCATTAACTCCTGGAAAACTGAGAAATGTTTGCTGTTAGCATATGTTATCATAAATCATGAATGAGGAGCAGAGGAGGGGGAGAAGAAGGAGGGGAAAAGGAGAAGGAGAAGAAGAAAAGAAGAGGAAGGAAGAAGAGGAGGGAAAGGAAGAAAAAGAAGAAAGGGGAGGAGGAGAGGGAAGGGGAGAGTGAGGAGGGGTCCAACAAGGGGCCTGTTGTGTAATGGCACTGGTATCTGAGACCCAGGGCAAGGGCCTGGAGTCACACAGCCTTGGCTCACTGTGATAGTGGGGTGATCCTTGGGACGGTGGCTGGGTGTGCACTCTCTCTGACTTCTCTCTGCATCATGAGAATGGACATAATCGCCTCTACCTCATGGATTATTCTGAGATTTCACAAGATGATGCATGTGAACTTCTTAGCATGTTCCTGACACATAGGAAGGACTCCGCCCACTGTAACTACTAGTAATTTATTACTATTAGCTTCAGCAAATCAGTTTGTAAGATTGTATTTAAACATTCACAGGCAAGTATTTTTGTACAATTCTGGGCATATAGGGGGCTCTTCACATGCTTGTTTTAAAAATATGCTCCTTTCTGAGTTCTGTGATTCACACTATTTATTCATGGCCTTTCACCTGATTTTGTGGATGGTTACAGTTGTGGCCTCACTGAGTCTCTTCCTTTTCTCTGGGTGATCTGTATCTTCATCTCCCAAGAGTAGAATATATTGTGACTTCTTGTTGCTGGAACAAATCTGACCTTGTGGGTTTGTTTAAACAATTCTTTTCAAATCAGATTTCTAGGGAGATATGAAAGAGAAAAGGAGTTTGTTAGGGAAAAACATAGTTTCTGAGCATCCTAAGGCACTGATCCGAGGTATTAAATAGTGAGGGAAAGCACAGGTCTTTCCGCGCATTACGTGTACCACCTGACAAGCCCCCAGAGAGTGCGCCACCTGCACAGACAACACAGGGGGCAACCCTGACCACGGTGTCTTTGTTCACACGTCTCGGAGCATCCCTTCTGTTTCCTTTCTCCTCAACACATATTAACAGCTGGGGGTGGGAGAAGGAGGTGCAGGCAGAACCCCCAGCAAATCTAGCCCAGTATTTCAGGGAGGGCAGTCAGAGAGTGCTGGGGTCAGGAGCTAGGGGTCACGGAGTCCATCACCCAGACCGAGAGAATGCAGTGTTTACTTATATTCTTGAATTCTTCTTCCTTTTGAGTGTAAAGGACAAAAGGAATGATTCATTTTAGTAAGAAGTATATCTAGAGAAGCCATCATTTGCCAATTCTGATCATTTCCTTTAAAAGGAAAATTCTTGGTTGGGCTTCTAACAAAGAGATGTTGTAGTATCGAACTTTGCCAGTAAAGTACAGGAATTCCTTAGTACTCCATCATAGCTGCTGAAACCAGATGAACCAACTTCTTGCAAGCAGCTAATTCCTCAGAAGTCTCGGAACCCTGTGGGTTTCAGTCTTATCTTCCTTTGGGAACCTGGGACCTCGGCAACAGTAGGGTGTGTGTCCCCCACCCCCTGCCACTCCTGAGTCTTTCCCTCTGCTCCCCCTTGACCACCCTATTGGATTCTCCCGTGAACAACGGTAGATGGCTTGGGGGCAGGGTCTGTTCCTTGGCTCGCAGGTGCGTAACCAAACACACCTGAGCATCCTGTTTGGATTCATTGAGTATTTGTGGAATAAAAGAAGGCATGTATGGAAAATGACTTCATTTTATTTTATTTTTTTAAAGATTTTATTTATTTGACAGAGAGAAACACAGCAAGAGAGGGAACACAAGCAGAGGGAATGGTAGCGGGAGAAGCAGGCTCCCTGCTGAGCAGAGAGCCCGATGTGGGGCTCGATCCCAGGACCCTGGGATCATGACAGGGGCCGAAGGCAGACTCTTAACGACTGAGCCACCCAGGTGCCCCGACTTCATTTTATTTTTTAAAGATTACTTATTTGCCAGAGAGAGAGCACAAGCAGGGGCAGCAGCAGGCAGAGGGAGAAGCAGGCTCCCCGCTGAGCAGGGAGTGTGGGACTCCGTCCCAGGACCCTGGGAACCTGACCTGAGCCAAAGGCAGCCCTTTTGGGGTTAACCGACTGAGCCACCTGGGATGTAAAATGACTCAAAAGAAAAGGAGGCTCAAATGCAGGAACAAAGGAAAAAGCCACCAAACCAATGGCACAGCCAGGGGGCAGGGGAGGGAGGCCTAAGGGGCGGATGGGGGGATGCAGGCAGCAAGGGCCCTGAGGGGGAGGGCAACCTCTGGCTGCTTCGTGGGGAAACCAAACCTCAGAAGAGTTTGAAGAAACAAACAAACAAAAAAAGTGAAATGCTCTTTCGTATTTTTACGGACTGGTGAAGAGGGGCAGGGAGCAGATTCCCATCCAGGTAACACCAGAGGCAGAAGTGGATGGAGTTCCAGCGCCGCCAGTGACAGGAGTGGGCGGCAGAGCCCCGCTTGTGGGCAGCAAGGCAGGCCTTAAAGTCTCTGACTAAGTATGAACCCAGAGGCATGGGAGCCACTCTCTGACTGAGGCTGATCAAGGTGAAATACAGACTGTCCGATCCCTCACAGGCACGGGGATCAGCCGGAGCAGGGGACTCCGGGTTTTCTTACCTGGCTCCACCAGGCCACACAGAAGTCAAAGGAATGCAACCCAAGGCAAAGGGGGCCAGAGAGTCAGTTTGAGAGTGTGAATGCCATCCTCTGCTCTGATATCCTCTGGGGCCCGGGGAGTAGACTTCAGCTTCAGTAGTCAAGAGCCTCTAGAGTTCTAATTCAGGCAAGTTTCCCAGGGATTTGCTCCCTTGGGATCCCACCCTCTCCCATTCCCCACTCCCCACCTCCTGCAGTACAAAGCCCATCTTCTAAACTCAATTAATAGTGAATATGAACGCCAACTCATTAATGTCTGAGATTGTGATCTAGAGGAAACTGACAAGTCAGAAATTTGCAATGTGAAATCATTCATCCATTGACCTAATATTAGTGAATAGCCCCCAGGGTATAAGCAGTGATCATGGGAGGACTTTGAGCCCTGAAGTTTCAAATGAATATAGCATTAGTTTCCCCCAAATCTTTTCATAAAATCACTACAAACCTCTTCAGTGGTTCTCTAGAAAGATACTTTTTCATCATTTTTATACATAGAGTCTTCATAATGGAATCCTATTTGCAAAGCAATAGGTCAGGGAGAAAAAAAAAAAAAACCCTCTAAAGAAACCAAAACTAAACTCTCAGCTAAAAACAAAGTCTACAAGTCTTATCTGAAATACACTGAGAGAATGGAACTGAAACCCTGCTGAAGCCTCCGGGGGATCATTTGTTTCTTAATTCTCAATGATATGAATAATGAAAGAATTGAAGATTACTCATAGTCACTTGCATATTGTGTGAGTTTTAAAATCACTTAAAAATCAAATTTATTTTTTTTCAAATTTATTTTTATGCAAGTATTACGCACACATAAAAGAATCAAATCTATAAGGCTTATAAACAAAAAAATCTCAGTTCCTTGGCTTGCTTCACCCACCTCGGTTCATTCGCTTTCCATTCTCTTAGCTGTTTGTCTGCTTTTTCTGGTATTTGCTTGAATGATATCCACCTTGTGGTGTCTTTTGGTTCGGCTATTTCAGGGATTATGCACTGATTTTTACTTGTGGTGAAGATTTTACTTCCCAGCATTCCCATTTTATGGGTGATACTCAGGTGGTCACACAGTTACGACCACACGAGTTGTCTCAGTATTACAAAATGAACTTCTGTATTGATTGGTCCAGAAGCTCCCTCCGTGCCTGATCCCTGTCACCCTGGCTGCTCCAGCTCCTGTCCTGGGACACCGTGGACTTCCCCAGGGCCCAGCAATTAAAGGAGTACCCTGAACTCCGCCCAATGCTTTCACAACTACTTGCCATGACTGCCGAATGCCATTCCCAATCCTCTTAGCCTCCCAATATAACTGTTCCAATTTTTTACTGAATTCGGATTTAGGGTGTTCCTTGTTATATCTGTATGAACACTGGTCATTGTGAAGCTGATCTGTAACTGTGACTACATTTCTTGTACAGTTTTCTGCTTATACTGGAGTGAATAATTATCTGATTTCTTATTTGGTTTGTTTCTCTGAACATCTGACTACCACAAAATATCTCCTTTATACAGTTTTCCAGGTAGTTTAGACTGTCACTCCTTTTGTCAGTTATATTTCCTCCCCCTGAAAATACCCCTTTTCCAGTCCTACCTATTCCTATTGCAGCCTGGTCTGACGGGACTCTTCTCCAGCTTTGCTGACTCGTGTCCTGTGGACTTGAGTTTGCTGCTCTCCATCTTTAGCTTTCCTTTGCTAGATCTCACGGCTGCTGCTTTTTTGTTTACCCTTTGTAGTAGAGCACATCCACTAGCACTGTCCCAAACAGCATATTTTGGGAGTAAAATATGTAATTTTAAAGTATGTATTTATTTAAATTTTGCATGTCTGAGAATAGCTTTAGGTTAAACTCTCACTTGACTGATACTTTGGCTGGGTATAGATTTCTAGGTTGCAAATCATTTATACTGGACGTTTCTAGGTTGTACTGCTCCAGAGACTTCTAGATTAAAAATTACTATTTGGAGCACCTGGGGTGGCTCAGTTGGTTAAGCGTCTGCCTTCAGCTCAGGTTATGATCCCAGAGTTCTGGGAGTGAGCCCCGTGTCAGGCTCTGTGCTCAGGGAGAGAAACTGCTTCTTCCTCTGCCTCTCCCCTGCTCATGTTCTATCTCTTGCTCTCTCTCAAGTATATAAATATAAATATATAAATAAAATCTTTAAAAAAATTACTGTTTAGTAGTTTGATGCTGTGCCAATTCCTCTTCCTTTATGATCCTTTTCCCCTAGGGGAAGCTTTTAGGAACTTCTCTTTATCTAATGTAGTGATTGGTAGTGCCTTGGTGGAGGTGATTTTGGTTTTTTGTTTCTTATCTTCATTTCTTGTGCTGAATACTCACTGGGCTTTTTCCTTCTGGAGTCTTGGTATCTGGGAATATTTCTTGTATTATTTCTATTTCCTTACTCTTGTTAAATTGAGATATACTTCACATCCCATATAATTCACCCATTTAAAGTGTACCATCCAATATTCACCAATCAACCATCACCACTATCAATTTATTTTATTTATTTATTTGACAAAGAGAGAGAGAGATCATAAGCAGGCAGAGAGGCAGGCAGAGAGGGGGGGGAAGCAGGATCCCTGCTGAGCAGAGAGCCCAATGCGGGCGGGGCTCGATCCCAGGACCCTGAGATCATGACCTGAGTAGAATGCAGAGGCTTTAACCCACTGAGCCACCAAGGTGCCGCACCACTATCAATTTTAGAGCATGTTCATCACCCCAAGGGAAACCCTATACCCATTAGCAGTCACTCCCCATTCCTCCTACCTCCCCAGTCCTCCATCCCTGGGCAACCACTAATCTATTTTCTGTTTCTATGGATTTGACAACTCTGGAGATTTCATATAAATGTTATCATACAAAAGTTTTTTGTCAGTGAATGATTTCTATCACTTAGCATGCTTTCAAGTTTCATCCACATTGTAATATGTGCTGTACTTATTGCTAAATAATATTCCATCAATTGGATATACCATATTTTGTTTTTCTATTTATCAGCTGATAGACATTTGAGTTGCTGCTACAAACATTCATGTACAAACTATTGTGTAGGCATGTCTTCATTCTTTTAGGTTTAGACCTTGGAATTAAAACTGGGTCACAAGGTAACTGCATTGTTTGATAATTTTGCTCCTTGGTTCTTTTCTGCACTTTCTGGAAAGGATATCAATTAGATATTGGCCCTCTGAGTTTATTCTCTTTATTCTTATCTTTTCTAAATTGCCATCTGTTGATCATCTTTTTTTGTTTGTTTTTTTTGTGTTTTTTTTTTATCATCTTGTTTTGCTTTTGGGAAAATTTCATATTATTTTCCAGCCTTCCTACTGAATTTCTTTCAAATTTTACACCTGTAATTTTCAAGAACTCTTTCTTGTTTCTTGTTTTTGTTTTTAATAAATGGAATATTTTCTGTTATCTCTGGGAGGACAGTGAATATTCTGAAACTCTGTTTTGTATTTATCTCTAGGTTTTTTGAGGTCTTATTTTCTCTTTGGTTTTAGTGTGCTTGTTTTCATTCATTCAGTTAACCAATATGCACTGAGAAACTGTGTGCCAGGCAATTTTCTAGTTGTTTGGGATACATCAGAACAAGGATTCTTTCCTTTGTGGGACTCATAGTCTTTGGTCTCTGCATTTAAACGCCTCCCTCAAGGGGCACCAGAGTGGCTCAGTCAGTCAAGTGTCTGACTCTTGGTTTCAGTTCAGGTCATGATTAACGTCATGATCTCAGGGTTGTGAGATTGAGCTCCATGTTGGGCTCCGTACTCAGTGGAGAGTCTGCTTGAGAATCTCTCCCTCTGCCTCTGGCCCTATCCCCACTTGCACGTGCTCTTTCTCTAAAAAAAATAAATCTTTAATAAACAAATAAATGCCTCCCTCAAATGTCTGGTGAATCTTGATTTGTGTTTATTTTTTTAGATAAACATATAATAAAATGCATAAATATGTAGCTAAATAGTTATACATACATATATAGCCATGTGAGCAACACTCAGATCAAAAATAGAACATTTCCTTTATCCAAGAGTTCCTTTACCCAAGAGTTCCTAGTGCACAGTCCCAATTAATATCTCCCCTCTCCCCATGGGTAATCACCAGATTAGTTTTGCCTATTCTGATTTTATACACAGTATGCAGTCTTTTGTGTCTGGCTTCTTCTTTTCTTTTTTTAAGATTTATTTTATTTATTTGCGAGAGAGAGAGAGAGAGAGAGAAAGAGAGAATGAGAGAGGAGGTCAGAGGGAGAAGTAGACTCCCCGTGGAGCTGGGAGCCCGATTCGGGACTTGATCCCGGGATTCCGGGGACATGACCTGAGCTGAAGGCAGTCGCTTAACGAACTGAGCCACCCAGGCACCCTTGTGTCTGGCTTCTTTTATTCAACATAACATCTTTGAGATTCTATAGAACATCCATGTTCTATCAGTAATTCATTTTTTTAAAAATTCTTGTGTTGTGTTTCATTATATGTATATGCCACAATTTATTTTTTTCATTCTACTACTGATGGATATGTGGGTAGCTTCCAGTTTTTTTTTTTTTTTTTTAATTATGTCCACTTATTTTTTAAAATGAAATACAAAAATGTTTCTGGAAGCTCTATAACACTGAATGACTGCAGTATAGGGTGATTGGACTGGCCAGCTGTATATGTGGTTTGGGATCTTCAAATATCACACTATTCTTTTCTCTCATATTGTTCAGTTTCTCTAAAGGATCATCTAAGATGTGTGAGCCAAATGACCAGTATTGTGGAACTTCAAATCTCACCATTCTAGTGGAGAATTTTATTCTGACAATTTGTTTGTTCTGAGCTTCACCTTTACTCTCCAGGGACTCTTTAATTCATTTTTTTCCAGAAAACATGCCCCTCTGGCAAAGGCAGTTACTGACAGTGAGTGGAGGGGTGGTGGACACAATCTTCTTTATAGGCTCTTCCATCTCATCTCAGCCTTTTGCAGTGTCCTCCATTTTTCAGTTCTCCAGAGGTTCTCCAGAGATTCTGGGGGCAAATTGGCAAATTTCTCTTACCAATGTCTCTCTTTGCAGACACTTAGATTTGGTTTTCTTCTGATCTGCTAATTCATTACTGTTTCCTCCATACACATTCTTTCTTCATACACTATGGTCTAGGCAACATACCTCCTGGTTTCATCATCAGATTTAGTGTGTGTTTCTCTCATTCTTGCTTTTTTGGAGGAAATGCTACACAGGGAGAAAAATGGATTCATTGCCAATTCTAAAAAGTGCAAATTTCTGGGGTGCCTGGGTGGCTCAGTCGTTAGACTTCTGCCTTCGGCTCAGGTCATGATCCCAGGGGCCTGGGATCGAGCCCTGCATCGGGCTCCCTGCTCGGCGGGAAGCCTGCTTCTCCCGCTACCATTCCCTCTGCTTGTGTTCCCTCTCTTGCTGTGTTTCTCTCTGTCAAATAAATAAAATCTTTTAAAAAAAAAAAAGTACAAATTTCTTATGTGCTGACCCTGCCTCTCTTCAAGTGCACCTATAGCAAGTCTTTCTAGACAAGACCTATACATATAGCCTTACCTGATGGTCCTTGGTACACCACGCTCTCTCCCAACCATCTGCCTTGGGAATTCTCTTCACACTGCCAGGAACCTTCCTGATTGTTTGCCTAAAATACTCAAAACTGCTGAAATATCACCTCCTCCATGGTCTTTCAGAGCTTCTTCCCAAAGTTTGCCACATATACATCTATTTAGCATTAGCTGCTTTGCATGATCATTGTTTACATGCTCATTCTCTCCTTTAGAATATGGGCTTCGTGAAGACAATGTTTATCCTATGAATGTTTTCATTTCTTTCACCAAACCAAGCAGTAACAGTGCTTATAGAATGCTCACTATGTAAATTGTGTGCCATCTACTAGCCTAAGGACTTTATATTATGAACACATTTACTTCACATAACCACCCCATGATACAGGTATTATCATCATCCCCGTTACATTAGAGGAAACAGCAGCACAGAGAGGTTAAGTAACTCTAATATTCCATATTCCAATACTATTTAACTACTAATATTAACTAATAATAACTAATGATCTGGGTCTGAGACTATGCTCTGAACCTGACTTTTGAACTGAGTAGGTGCCTAACATGTATTTGAATGGATGACTGTGAAGGGAGAGAAAGAAAAACCATGGCCTTCAGCAGAAGTCAAACAAATTGTCTTAGAGATAGCTATATTTTGGAGCAAACAAAAAGTCCGATTTTATTGAGTTTGTTCTTCATGCAGCCCAAGCCTTAATGACCCAGAGAAAGTCTAGGATAAGATTTCTGTTGTCTACTGTTATGGACTGAATGTTTGTGTCCCCTCAAAATCCCTAGTTGAAGCCCTAACCCCTGTGTGGGCTCTATTTGGAGATGGGGCCTCTAAGGGAATAATTACAGGCGGATGAGGTCATATGGATGGGGCCATGATCCAATAGTATCAACGTCCTTATAACAAGAGATACCAGCACTCCCCCCACCCCATGCATACACAAAGGAAGACAGACCTCACCAGAAACTGAATTTGTTAGCATCTTGGTCATGGACTTTAAGCCTCCAGAAATAGAAGAAATTAAATATGTTTTTGAAGCCATCCAGTCTAATACTGTTATAGCAACTCAATCAAACTAATAGTTTCCAATGGCTGAAGTTTAGGAAACCCATTTTCCTTCACTTCTTTCAGAAACCAGCTGCTTTAACAGTGTTCTCTCTCCCTTGGAACTGGATTTGTCCTTCTTGTACTGTGCTTTTTTGTTTTGTTTTTGTTGAAAGCAAATTTTAAGACTCCATCCAATCCAGTCTTCTTTTTACCATGAGGAGACCAACATCTGATTTTGGTTTCCTTCAACACTGCCTACAACTATAGACTTTCTTACTTTTCATTATCTTAGCTAATTCTTGACTGATGCAGGAATCCAGTTTCTCCTCCTAAAAATGTATACTTCAGGCACCTGGCTGGCTCAGTTGGAAGAGCATGTGACTCTTGATCTTGGGGTCATGAGTCCAAGCCCCACGTTGGGTGTAGAAATTATTTAAAAAAAATAAATAAATAAACTTAAAAAGCATTATACTTACCGAATACTTTCACTGGTATCAGCCAGGCTTATCCTAATTAATAATGCTAATATACTGTCCTGTCGGTGGTATTTCATTTGGAACTCTGCTATAACTGTGGAGTGACACTCTGGGCTCTCTGAGGGATTTCAAGTTTCAGTTGTCTGGGAACTTTAAAATATAACAAACTTTTTTTAAAATTATACAAATTTTCAAATAGGTACAAGAGTAGAAGGATGGATACCTCTTCACAGAGATCCAACATTATTAAGATTTTTGCCACAATTAATCTATTCCTTTTTTTTTCTTTGCTGACATATTTCAGAGCAAATCCAAGACATCAAGTCATTAAATTCTCTGTCTCTTACTATGTATCTCAATGTGTCTCTGAAAAAAAGAAGACATTTTCTTATACAACTACAAAGCATTATCTAACCTAGGAGAATTAACAATAAATGTTTTGTTTACAGGCTATTGAATGAAACAACTCATACAGAATTTTATACTATAAAAAACATAGCACTGTAACAATAGTGCTATTGTAGGCAACAAAAAACATAGCACAGAGTAACAATATTCTATAGCTTCAAAACAATTTTAAAGGGAAATCCGGTATGTTCTAAAAGGCAAATTGTTTACCTACCATTCAACTAAACCTGAGCTTCAAGATCTCTACAACAACTAAAAAATACACAGTATCAAGATTTCAGTCTTTGTACATTATTTTAATTAAAAACACACTGCAATTACAAATATACAGATCTGGAATTGTAACATTAAAATACAGAGTGCAATAAAGTGGCTTTGTAAATTTTCTTTGCTGAGACAGACTTTGTCACATTTTTATGATTGTTAAGACATAATAAGTAAGAATTACAGATTTCCCAACATCATGATTAGTAAATTCCTCTGCAAATGAATGAAGTTATACAGTCATCAAAGGAGAAAAGAAGAAAAGTTAGATGGCCCTGCCTACATTGTATTAATGTGAGGAAGAGACACAATAAGAGCTGTAAGAAACTATAGTGAAATGTTAGAGCTATAGGTGATATAGCTTTCTTAGCCTTCTACCAGTAACATCTTTGATAAACAAACATCCTTAAATGTAAAATACTTCAGTATGATTGCATCTATATTTGTTCCACAATGACAATTTGTTAATTTTTAATCCAATATAAAAAAATTTTAATCCAATATATATTTTTGAACTGCAATCATGTACAAAGATATAATAAGAAATATTGAAAAGAAACCCTTAGTCCCAAGTCAAATAATGTTTAGAAGTTGAAAGGCCTGTAGAAAATAAGTGTGGACAAGAAACATTGGCTACATGCCAATTTTTATTTCTAAGAGAAAGTCTTATATAAATAAATCATCTTCTTTGTCTTACAAAACAAAAACAAAAAGTCCTAAAAATAATACCACAAATCCAAATTAGCTGAACTTGGAGTAACAAAGTCAAAGCCAGTCTTCTCATCTGCATATCAATGTAATAAATCAAACTGCATTGGGGAAAAAAAACAAACTTTATCTGCTCCTAGCTCCTAAACAGAACTGATGATTACTTTTAGCACTTAGAGACAACTGTGACACTGCTCTTTTTAAAAGAAAGATATATACTAGAAATCCAATAGAATGCGTTACCGTGATATTCCACAAAAGCTGGAAGGCAGCCGAGAGCTAATTATGTTTAAGGACTGTAAAAGCTTGCACTCTTAATGCCCACTGATGGGCTTTGTGCCAATATTCAAAAAATATACCCTTCATCTATTAAAGACGAAATGATGAGGAAATACAATTATTACATTATATCCCAGCACAGGGCTACTATATTTGTATAAAGGAATCACTAAATAATTATTTGTCTTTTTAATGAAGACCTGTCTAGACATTAGGCTATAATTTAATGGTGACAGTGTTGAATTTCAACTCTCAAGACAAACAAGACCTTATGTGTCAAGATTAATTCTCTTTGGCCGCAGCGGATACCATCTTCTCTGGGGGCAGTCTTTAGTTCGCCTTCTTTTCACAACCAGGTCATTGGCTTTCCTGGTTGGAGTCTCTGTTGGTGTGGTTTCTATTTGTGTTATAAAGCTCTCAGGTTTAACATCTGGTTTCCTATAACAACCGGAAAAGACTTCTTGGTGGACTCTCTGGAGCTGGATAATAGGCTGCATCTTTAAAACTTGGGAAAATCCATTTCCTTGTTCAATTAATGCAGGCAAGGACTTAAACAAACAACAGTAATACTTAACATTAATCTCAGGTTGGAACACAAACAGACAGATACAACACTCTAGATTTTAATTCTTCAGGTCAAGGCTTTTTCTATTTGGGTCATGGACATTTGGCTTTACCTTAAAATACCAATATTAGTTGAGGATTTAACCAAAAACTAAAACTAAAAAGATACATTCTATTCCTACGATGCCTGGTAGTAAAATAAAACTTTGGCAGCAGGAAGTAACAGAATTTCAGAGGTGAGAATTTAATGTCTGAAATTCCATATATTAGGATAGAAGTATTTTTGAAATCTTGATCATCAAAAGCAGGAATCAGTACATTTTTCCTGTAAAGGGCATTACATCTGTTACAATTACTCAACTCTGCCACTGTAATGTAAAGAAGCCACAGACAATAAATGAATGAATGGAAACAGCTGTGTTCCAATGAAGTTTTATTTGCAAAGACAAGTCGCAAGGCTAGGTTTTTGCCACGAGTTTCCAACTCCTGATGATGAGTACCAGAATATCGTGGAATCAATACAAATCACAAAAGAATGTTATAGAAAATTATCAGAACATGGGAGATTCAGGAGAGTTTTAAAATAATATTCATCAACTAGAAATCTAAATTTTTCCTGTATGTATAAAATAAATGTCAAGAATATAAACAATTTTATTATAACAATATTAAGATATCCAAGTTGGATATGCAGCATAATATAGCAGGTAAGAATATATATATATATATATATGTGGCTCTGGAGCCAAATTCCCAGGATTTAAGTCCTGACTCATTTATTTATTTGGGCAATCTATAGCCTCTCTGTGCCTCAGTGTCTCAACTATAAAACAGGAAAATTAGCAGTATCTATTTCAAAGGGTTATAGCAAGGATTCAATAAGGTAACATATGTAAAGCAGGTAGATGGTACCTGACCCATAAAGGCTCACTAAATGTTAGGTGGTATTATTATCTAAAATTGTTTGATAGACTACTCTCAGAATTCAAAAATATAATCAATCTTCAAAGAAGCCCTCTTACACTGTTGGTGGGATTGCAAGCTGGTGCAGCCACTTTGGAAAACAGTGTGGAGATTCCTCAAGAAATTAAAAATAGAGCTACCCTATGACCCTGCCATCGCACCACTGGGTATTTACCCCAAAGAAGCAGATTCAGTACAAAGAAGGGCCACATGTACCCCAATGTTCATAGCAGCAATGGCCACAATTGCCAAACTGTGGAAAGAACAAGATGCCCTTCAACAGATGAATGGATAAAAAAGATATGGTACATATATACAATGGAATATTATGCCTCCATTAGAAAGGACAAATATCCACTTTTGTATCAACATGGACAGGACTGGAAGAGATTATGCGGAGTGAAATAAGTCAAGCGGAGAGAGCGAACTATATTATGGTCTCATTTACGTGCTGAGCATAAGGAAAAACATGGAGGGCACTGTGAGAAGGAAGGGATGGGGAAGTGGGGGGAAATCAGAGGGGGAGATGAACCATGAGAGACTGTGGACTCTGAGCAACAAACTGAGGGTTTTGGAAGGGAGAGGGTGGGGGGTTGGGCGAGCCTGGTGGTGGGTATCGAGTAGGGCACGTATTGCATGGAGCACTGGGTGTGGTGCATGAACAATTAACCTTGTAACACTGAAAAAATAAACATATTTGGGGAAAAAAAATAAAAAAATAAATTAAAAAAAAAGCCAGATATAAAACTGGCATGTACTGGTGCCTCCTAAATGTTAATTATTCTGTTATTGTCTCTAATAAATTCATTAAAGATCTACTTAAAAGACTACTGAGAATTCCTGTTACAATAGACTAAAATACATATGGATGTTGAAAGCAAATACCTAGATACATTTTGTTCATTTTATAACTTTTTGGCATGTAGCTTTTACCTTCATGGCTTCACTGATCTCCTTAGCTATTGTTTCTCCTCTGCATTTCAAATTTTCCACACGAGAGGCTGCAAAGAAACCGCCAAATATTATTTTGGGTTTTTTATCTAACACAAAGTCATAAAAGACATAGATGCTATTTGGACAAAAATCTGTTAGGACTATCCACCTTAGGTCAATTTTTCTTAGAATACTTTGTAATCTATTAAAATAAGTGTCCTTATTAAATTTATTTAGATAAATAAAAAGATGTGGAAATGTTAAAACAATAGAGTAAAACTGTTTTAAGATGATAGGTAACAAGAGTTATATTAGTAGTCTTGGCACTGTGTGCTGCCAATAGCCTCATATTTGTTCTGTACGTATCTACACTGTTAAACATCTTCAAGCCCTGTCACCACATTTTAAATAAATATAGGCTAATATTTGATATCTGTATTACTGAGTTTTATATAAATAAAACATCTCTGAATTTGGAATATACAATATCACACTGCATCGAGGATACCTAGATGGGATTTCTGGGGAAGAAATCTGGATTAGATGGTCAGTAATATTAATTTTTCTTTCCTTCCTCCCTGATGCTTTACTGAATCCTAACACATTTTATTTCCTTCCAATCTTTGTTATAAATGTTCACGGCTACTTTACAACAGAACTGCATATTCAACGATATAAAACAATAAAAATCCTGCTAAAACTCCAAGTAAAACTGGATAAGAAAAATCATTACTCAGGGCACCTGGGTGGCTCAGTTGGTTAAGTGTCTCCCTTTGGCTCAAGTTATAATCCCAGGGTCCTGGGATCGAGCCCCAGATAGGGCTCCCTGCTCAGCAGGGAGTCTGCTTCTCCCTCTTCTTCTGCTGGTCCCCCTGATGTTCTCTCTCTCTCTCTCTCTCTCAAATAAATGAATAAAACAAACAAAAAATCATTCCATCTTGAAATCATCTACAAATTAGTTTTTAGAAGAGTAGTTGTCACTAGTTGTCACTAGTAGTTGGCATTACTTCAGATCTAAGCGGATACATAACCATGTTAAGACAGCTACAGCCTTACTGGCTTCAAGAAACCAAGCAAAAAATTTCTTTCATAGCTGCTATTTTTCTTTTCTGACTTTCCTTAGGTCAGAAAAGTGAGAACACACTTAGAATAAAGGGGGAATGAATAGCAAAAGTAACTGGGAGAAAGAGAGTATTCAAAGAAAGAGAAAAGCAAAGGCAAAAGGATGGGCTCTGTAAAAGGGTTCTTAACCATTTTTGCCACCAGAGATTTCTGTGGCAATTTGATGAAGCCTACAGATACCTTCTAAGAATAGTTCTAAATGTATTAGTTTTTTAACTGAGGTATAAGTTACATATAGTGAAATGTAGATCTCAAGTTTAACATTCAGTCACCTGTGATATGTGCATACCATGCAAAGGACACTTCCATCACCCTAGAAAGTTCTTTTGTGTCCCTTTCCCAATCAACTCTCTCTACAAGAAACAACCACTCATCTGATTTCTATCATTATAACACTGCTTTTGCTTACTCTAGAATTTCAGAATGTTTTGAATTTAAAAATACGATTATTACAAAGTTAAGATAGGTAATACATGTGCTTCTTTATTAATGGTTTAAATAACAAGATCAAACAGCAGGTCTAATAATTACATTATGAAAATAAAGAGCATAAACAATATTGTGAGGTACCTGCAACAACTGAAATTGAAACTATCTATGGTGGGGCACCTGGGGTGGCTCAGTGGGTTAAAGCCTCTGCCTTCCACTCAGGTCATGATCTCAGGGTCCTGGGATCGAGCCCCGCATTGGGCTCTCTGCTCAGCAGGGAGTCTGCTTCCCCCTCTCTCTCTGCCTGCCTCTCTGCCTACTTGTGATCTCTCTCCTCTCTGTCAAATAAATAAATAAAATCTTTAAAAAAAAGAAAATATCTATGGCTTTTAATAGCAAAAAAAGTTTACAGGTACTGCTAATACTACCACTGTGACCTACATTCCACATTAAAGGAAATGTTAAATCTCAGTCTGAGATTAGTAAAAATAATGTAATTTTTTTCTATCCAAATTCATAATCCTCCTTTATTCTAAGGACCCTTGCCTTAGAATAATATGCTAATTTCAATTCTTTTAAGATTTAGGGACATTTCCCCAAAGCACTTAGGCAATTATTAAATTTCCTTCAGAGGGTCACCTGGGTGGCTCAGTCCTTAAGCATCTGCTTTCAGCTCAGGTCATGATCCCAGGATCCTGGGATCAAGCCCTGCATGGGGCTCCCTGCTCAGCGGGAAGCCTGCTTCTCCCTCTCCCACTCCCCACTCTCCCCACCCCCTGCTTGTGTTCCCTCTCTCACTCTCTCTCTAATAAATAAAATCTTTTTAAAATAACTAAATAAATTTCCTTCTGAGAACGACAAATACATGATCCATCTCTTGTACCCTTGTGGCAGTCTGGCTTCTGGCCAGACCCGCCCTTCAGCTCTCTCCCTCAAACTCACACACCTGTGTGGGAGTTGCCCATTCTTCCAACATTTATTATGTATTTTCTGTCAACGAGGCCCAGCACTAGGGACTCAGAGTAAGGAAAAATGGTCTCTGCCCCTCAAGGAACTTTCAGGTTAGAAGACACACACACACAAACACAGAAACGAACCAGTACTTGTTGAAAATCGGCTCAAACTTTTCCTGTGCAGCCTCACATTTCCACGATCCCTGCCACGAATTCCACCCTCTGCCTGAACTGAGCATTCCCTGGCTACAGACTGCCGCCGGTCCTGACAGTTCTAGCAGAGTACCTGGAAGACTGCAGTGCGCTGATTTGGTTAGAACAGCTTCTCAACCCTATCAGACCCAACTTCCTCCTTTAGAACATGTTTCGTAAAGTTCTCCTTACTATTCCAAACAAAAATAGATGATATTTTTGTACATATAAATACAACACAATGAAAAAATAGACAGTTATCATAATAAAATATTATTTAATATGTTTTACATGGTCACATCCAACCATATCAGAAGACATAATGAGGTACTCAAATAATTGTACCTATTATACTAAGTTTGGACTTAAGAAAATTTATATTAGAAGTCATTCTATATAGAAAACAAAAGACCAGATAAACAGAAATAGAAAAATTAGTGTTTTATGAGAAATAATGACTATACTATTTGAATATGATAAGGAGGAAATAATGGAGTATGGATAACATAGTGAGACAAAGTATAGGGTGTTGAAATGGTGAAAAGTAGAAGGTTCAATATTTCTACAAATGAAATAGCCTTATTAAAAATGTTATGTCAAAATAATTCCCTACATTATAATATGGGAAGGTGTAAGATTAAATCCTACTCTGCAATTCCACCATAATTCTGACATTTGTTATATACATTTACTTAAAAAGATTTTAGTGATCATACTATCAAAAGGCAATGAGGAAGGGCGCCTGGGTGGCTCAGTCGTTAAGCGTCTGCCTTCAGCTTGGGTCGTGATCTCAGGATCCTGGGATCAAGCCCCGCATCAGGCTCCCTGCTGGGAAGGAAGCCTGCTTCTCCCTCTCCCACTCCTCCTGCTTGTGTTCCCTCTCTCACTGTCTCTCTGTCTGCCAAATAAATAAAAAATCTTTAAAAAAAAAAAAAAAAAAAAAAGGCAATGAGGAACATAGGATAGACTGGGCCAAAATGAGAATATGAGAAACTATAGAGAAGATATGTGGTAGATTTTGTGGACCAATTCTGGATTGCAGATTCAAAATCTGGGAAGAGATTTTGTGGGAGTTTTTTTAAAGATTTTATTTATTTATTTATTTGACAAAGATCACAAGTAGGCAGAGAGGCAGGCAGAGAAAGAACGGGAAGCAGGCTCCCCACTGAGCAAAGAGCCCAATGCGGGGCTCGATCCCAGGACCCCGAGATCCCAACCTGAGCCGGAAGGCAGAGGCTTAACCCACTGAGCCACCCAAGCACCCCTGGGAACAGATTTTGAATAAGAATAAACACAAGTGATCTAAAAATATAATCAGAATTTTAAACAGATTTTTAATATTAAAATTTTAATATCCACATAACTTATCATTATACAAAAAATATAAATTTTAGAATTTAGTGCGGCAATAATAGGAAATATTTTTAAATCATTTCTTGGGCACTTGAGTGGCTCAGTTAAGCATCTGACTCTTGATTTTAGCTCAGGTCATGATCTCAGGGTTGTGAAATTGAGCCCCACATAAGATTCTCTCTCTCCCTCTGTCCCCTACCCCAGCTTGCATCTCCATGTACACATTCTCTAAAAATAATAATAAAGAAAAAAATCATTTCTATTAGTTAAAAAATATGAGATTCCTACATTTTAGGTTTCTGTTAACTTAGTAACATTTGATTCTAGTCCTATAAAAGGACTCTCAAATCTTCTATAACGTTATTTCCCATGAGCTTTGTTGCTTTTGTAATAACCACATACTGTACCAAAATCCTTTTCAGTTAAAAATGCTATTGGAAATACTCCTAAATAATTCATTGTCCTTTGAAAAAAAGGAGTATGAAAGTTGTAACTGAACCTAAAACATTTTCATAGACTGAAAATGTAGCTCTGGTTGCAAAGATTCCTTTGTTTAGTTTGTTTCTTTTTAAAAGTTTTATTTACCTTTCCTGCACATGTTGACTAACAGAGAAAGAATATTTGAAGAAATATGATGATGTAAGTCAGAGTGGTTACCTCTGATGGCAGGGGAGTACTAACCAAAAAGGAAGGTAAGGAAACTGCTTTGGGTACTGGAAATGTTACATAGTACAGACTGTCCAAAAAGTCAGGAAGCAGGATAAATATGTGTTCATTACATTTTCAGATAATATACTCATATCTCTTTCTTTAAACTCAAATAACCTTTTAAGGTAAAATATTTCTAAATTTAAGGCAATGGGTCCAATTGTTAATACATAATAAATTACTATTTTTCTTGTTTCTAGACTTTTTTGGATACTTTCAATTGTAGTTATTGTATACATGAAAACATAATGGGCACATTATTTGAAAATATACTGTTTACAAATAAGTTTATCCTATGTTTCCCAACCATGCAGACACAGCATATCCAGATCAAGGTGGCAGTTACATGTGTTTGTATGTATGCATGTGTATGAATTCATCAAGCTACGCACAGTATGTTATACTTCAATATATACACACATCCACACAACAATGAATAGAATCTTTTTTAACATCTACTTTAGAAAGATATGGTAATTTATATTCTTCATTGTTACTGCATGATTTATGACATAATCTATCACCCAAGGGATTCTTAAGTTTTGTATAAACACATGCTATTTTGAAAAAAAATTGTCCATAAACCCACACTAATGGACAACAATATCTGTTATCTCTTGGAAAGCAATGACAATGTAAAAGTGCCAAGAGCAGTTTATGTGCAGAATGGAGTTAGGTCCCAGGTTTGGATAATTATAAACAGATTTTCACACATGAATTTCTGGTGGAATATTCTAAAGTTGTGCTGGACATATAAGACATTTAGTGTTGCTGGCTCCTAACTACAAAATGTCAGCTGTATCCTCTCCATTACTGTGGTAACCAGAAACTTACCCCACTTTCTCAAAAGGGCCGCTAGGGGGCATTACCGTCTCCAGTGAGAACCATGGTATTCTTATTCATCTGTTAGCACTTCCTTGGGAACAAGAACCTCATTCTCTTAACTCCCTAGTTAAGGAGTGTTGAACTCCCTAGTGTTGAACACAGTGCTTGACAAGTAGAGCAGGTGCTCAATATGTACGATGACACAAGGCTATGACAAGAGTGTGCTGTGGAGGCACAAAGAAGGGCGAGGTCAATCCAACAAGGGAATTGAAAAAAAGTTTCCATAGAAGAGGATCTGATGCTGGATGGCTGGGGTGAGTGGGAATAGGAGGTAGATGGTAGAGGATGTGCTATACCAAAACAAGGGAATAAATCAAGAAAGAAGAAAACACAGGAACCAGGAAATATGATTCAAAACAGAAGTACAGGAAATTCCTAGGATGATGAGGAAAGGAACAGATAGGACAAAAGTTTTGTAGAAGCCTAGACAGCAACTAGTCCAGATTAGGCTAGGAAGACAAAAGGCTCCCAGAGGAGTATCTCCAAGAAAAAGGAAAAGGTTTTAAAATGGATTTGATGAGTTACCTTAAGTGTTTACTATATTTAGAAGAATTCTATAGTTCTACTAAAGAGTTTGGGAAAGAATTACTGATAGACACAACAGCAAACAAAACAAACAGAAAAATAAAGCAATTATCATTCCAAAGAAGGATGGAAAGCTGTTCAAGAAAAATATACTCACAGTAATGATTACCTGACTCATATGAAGAACATTTATATAGTCCTAGCAATAAGTACTAAATACTACTAATTTTTTTGACAAAAATGAGAGATTAAAAATGAACCTGATGAGTGCAGTTTATTCTCTGAGAAGAAAACAGAAGTACAGAGAAGAAAAACACAGTGGCATGACAGCTGTCTCTACTTAGTCCTGACAGCCCACTCCTTTAGTAGTATGGGGTGGCACCCATTGTCAATCAATCTTGTGTAACAACCATTAGCAACCCCGTGAGGCAAGCAGGTTTCATCAGCCTCCTTTTATAGATAAGAAAACAGAAGCTGTGAGAACTGAGAAATGATCTAGAATAGAATTAGAACCACAGTTCCTAGAACTCAAAGCATATGCTCTTTTATATTCTATATGTAACTTTCCAAAATAACCTGCTGTCCAGAATTATAAGAATATAAGTTAACAAATGGTCAAAAGTTAGCTTCAACATAAAAATCTCTTAAAATAAAAATAATGTCTGGTATAAAACTGAAAAAAGAACAATTCTAGAATTAACTCTGTTTTAACTATTAACATTACAGTATCTTTTTTTTTTAAGTTATGTGAATTAAATTCCTTTCATTGAAAACTAAGAACAGCAATAATTTTAGGAATAAAAGCAAGCACACAAAGATTTGAAGAAGCACTAAAAGGGGGGGGAACAAACACATAATTAAAAATGATCACTAAAGGTATGAATGTTGCCTATAAATGCATCAAAAAAGGCATTGTCCAACATTAATATCTGCTTAGAAAATTTCAAAATATATAAACTTTTACTCCCTCCCTCAAGATTATTTTAAATGAATTTTTCACTTCCTGTAACTAGTAAGAGAGCGTATAAGTACTCCTGATATACAAACACCTGACTGAAGACTGTATCACACACAGAGGGCCAGTCTCTGCCATGTTGGAGATGGCAGATGGGCTTCCTCCAGAAGTGTTTCCGATGACCTTCTCTTCATAGCCTTTATGGGGGTATCTCTGTGACTCCACTATCCTCTCACTGCAAAGGTATTTAGAGATCCAAACTGTACCCTCCAAATCCTATGTAAGCATCTGTAGTGGAACAAATGTACATCTGAAATGTGATTTTCCTAATATTTTCAACGTAAATGAGTAGTATTTCAGCTACATTATAGGAAAAAATACGTCTTTAAAGGATAGCCTAGAAACTTGCCCATTTATAATACCACTTGCAAATTATTTCAGAGGGGAAATGCATTTCAAATTCTAAAGCTCAGACGGGATAAGAATTTTTAAACATAACCACTTTAAGTGGCTGACTACCTGTAAATATTCTGGCAGTGGCTTAAGCAAGTTGGCATAATTAGGAAAGAAGAGGAACTGTCCCCAAGTCTTCTGCTTGTAGGGTCAGCAAAAGAACTGCAAGTATCAAGTCTACTGTAGAGAAACTTAAAATAGCTCCTTGTCATCACTACATGTTTAGTGAAGGACAGGGGAAAAAAGGGAGTCTCTTCAATTAACTTCAAAGAACATTTTTTAAAAAGAAGACAATATAGAAGCAATTATTAGTTTTACTAATAGGATCACAAAAGGTTATAATTGACAAATGAAAACTCATCTTACTGGTAGACAACTAATCAGAGGTTTGCTGCAAGAATATTAAAAAAAAAAAAAGTTTGCTCTTAAAAATGTGGAAGTAGGCACCCTTGAGGACACTGCCTCCCCTAGGCATTTGCTTTCTAAAACATAGGGAAATGAAAAAGTGGAAATGAAAGATTGGGTAATCAACCTAGTTTTGCTTTCAGGTCACTACACTGACTAAACTGGGAAACATGGACTTCTAAAAGCCTGCATGAATGTAGACATTCAGCAAAAAAGCACTAAATGAGGGCTTCCTTTCTATTCCCAGTGTATTTTATGTGCATAAATGAGCAAGTAAGCCTGCATTACACAGGATGTCTGGCTTATACTGGTTGTTAAAGGGATGATTAAAGGCATGAATAAGAACCATGAATTGAAAAGTAGCACCCCTGGTGAAAACGAAACAAAGAACTAAGCAGTGATTTATGACTTTCTGGAAGGTAACCCTTTGCTACAACTTAACAGAGCTGTTGAGCACACCTACTAGGTCACAGATATATACAATCCTCTATATCCACTCCCACCTCCACCTCACCAGCATCTTCCATAGTGAAGAGTTGTATCTCTTTTAAGGTACTATATGGTACCTTACCTATGGTAAGGTACCAAACTCCTACCCTGTGTTTGCTGGCCTGGGCTAAGTCTCTAACATTATCCTATAATGTTCTTGCTCACCATTCTCTCTACTATAGCCTCAGTGGTCTTTTACTCCATAAATACTCAAGCTCACTCTTGACTTAGGTACTTTGTTCTAGCTCTTCCCTAACTGAAAGGCTCTTCCTCTTGTCATAAAATAAATTCCTTCTTGTTACTTCCCCAGAAAGTGTTTTTCATCACCTAAACACATCACCCTACCACTGTTTATTTTTATATTTGTTTATACTTTTTTTCTCACAACTAGAACACAAGCTCCATAGAGCAGGTACGTTGTTTGTGTTGCTCACCATTATATCCTCTACAGTGAGAACAGTTCTGGCATATAGTGGACATTTGATAAATATGTTAAGTGCATGGATGAATAATAGTCACTCAAAATTTATTGAGCATGATACTCTACGCTGGTCACATATAATGCAAATACAAAGTAAAAAAGCTCATGGAGCTTTCAGTTTTGTGAGACCATAAACAAGGAAATACAGAAATATATTGTAACGTGCTATTAAGGAAATAAACAAGTATTATGATAGAGTACTGGGAAGAAGCTATTGTCATTAGGGTGGTTAGGGAAGATCTATCTGAGGAGGTAGCATTTAAATGACAGAAAAATTGAGATGGCAACTTTAGAAGCACCAGGGAAAAGCATGTGTGAAAGTGAGGCACTTTCAAAGAACTTAAAGGTGGACCACAGGGCTACGGCAAAAAGGAAAGTGCCCAAAATGAATTTGGAGAGGTAAGTGAGGGCCAGATCATATAAGGGAATGTTAAGATGTTTGAAATGTGGGGTGCCTGGGTGGCTGAGTTGTTAAGTGTCTGCCTTCGGCTCAGGTCATAATCCCTGGGTCCTGGGGCTCCTGGGAATGTCAGACTCCCTGCTCTGTGGGAAGCCTGCTTCTCCCTCTCCCCCTGCTGGTGTTCCCTCTCTGAGTGTCTCTCTCTGTCAAATAAATAAAATCTTAAAAAAAAAAAAAAAAAAGAATGTTTGAAATGTAGTATATATATTTTTTAAATTGAAAGATTTTAGGATTTTAAGTAGAGGAATAAAAACAGATTTGTGTTTAAGAGTATCTTAGACTTCTGGTCAAGCTGGTCTTGGAAATTCACAAAACTCCCCACCTTTGTCCAAAACATCATTGGATAAATATAGAAAATTAAAAAGATACCCCAAGGCATATACAAAATAAACATTTCTATGGATCTTAAAAGAGTGGAAGAGAAAAAGCTGTAAGTCTGGCCAAAGTTGTGGATGTACCAGTAAGCAGATGGTAAGTAGGCAGTAGGCAATCAGGAATTTGCTTCTATAACCTAAAAGGGGCCCACCCAAAGTGCCTGAGAGGAGCAGGAAATGGGAAGTCAGCTTCACTATATGAAACCAAGGGCCAAGAGTTTTCCTACCCTGAAAAGGAGGCTGAAAAAGACCTGCCATTAACCATGGTCAGGAGCTGAGGCGTACATTAGAAATGATAGGATGTAGATGATGCCTCAAAGCCTGGGCCTGGACCAAGCTGTCTGCTGCCTTAGTGACTAGATCTACTATCTCCTATATTACAGTGGAACAGAGGCCTCATGCTGCCAACTCAAGATTGGCTCTTTGCTGAGACTGTTCAGGGGCCAGATGAAAGGCAACCACAAAACTACTAGACAGGAAGGAGGGAAAGCAGTGACAAGAAAATAGGCGCATAAATAATCTTAGTGAAGGAGAGTCTGCAAATCAAATTTCCAAAATACATGAAGAGATCACAACCATGAACGACAGCCAATATAACTAATGCCAAGGTGAGAAACTTACTGCAGATGGCATAAAAATAGAGCAATCTAAAAACAATTCCAAAAGTTTAGGATCTGGGACACTTGGGTGGCTTAGTGGGTTAAAGCCTCTGCCTTCAGCTCAGGTCATGATCTCAGGGTCTTGGGATCCAGCCCTGCATCGGGCTCTCTGCTCAGCAAGGAGTCTGTTTCCCCCTCTCCGCCTGCCTCTCTACCTACTTGTGATCCCTCTCTCTGTCAAATAAATAAATAAAATCTTAAAAAAAAAAAGTTTAGGATCTTCTCATAGCTGAAGGAAATCATAATAGCACAAAAGAAAAATAAATTATTAAATAAAAATAATACAAAAATAGAAGAAATAATAAAGAAGCAAAGTCGAAAGTTGAGGTTAAAGATTTTCTAAAAGATGGGAGTCCTTTAACTGAAAGGATTCTTGGAGACATGAGTGGAAGATGGGAGGAAAGAGGATGCAAGCAAAACAAATAAAAAATCCCACTCCCAGGTGCCTGGGTGGCTCAGTGGGTTAAGCCTCTGCCTTCCACTCAGGTTATTATCTCAGGGTCCTGGGATGGAGCCCCACATTGGGCTCTCTGCTCAGCAGGGAGCCTGCTTCCCCATCTCTCTCTGCCTGCCTCTTTGCCTACTTGTGATCTCTCTCTCTTTCTCTGTGTCAAATAAATAAATAAAATCTAAGAAAAAAAAAAAAATCCCACTCCCCCCAGTGTACATAATCTACTTAAATAAAATTGTGTGTGTACAAAGCACATTGTTGAGTGAAAAAGTCACAGAATGTATTATGTAATACTTCTATAAGAAAAAATAAACAACTTAAAACCCCCTGTGCCTGTCTGCTCACTTACAAATACAGTGATAAAGATCTAAAATCAGACATATCAAACTGATTGTCTATTTGAAGGTGTGTGGGATCAGGCAGACTTGGGAGGATTTTCATTTACTACTATACATACACCACTAGTTATTTAAAATTTCATATTAAACTTGTATTTACTATGAGCGCAAAAACTATAAAAATATAACATAATTTAAAATACAAACACAGGGGTGCCTGGGTGGCTCAGTGGGTTAAGCCTCTGCCTTCTTCGGCTCAGGTCATGATCTCAGGGTCCTGGGATTGAGCCCTGCATCAGCAGGAAGCCTGCTTCCTCTTCTCTCTGCCTGCCTCTCTGCCTATTTGTGATCTCACTCTGTCAAATAAATAAATAAATCTTTAAAAAATAAAATACAAACACACATCTATGGCAGTTGAATTGGAGGATTTCTACCATATATTTAGGTTAAAAGAGTAAATTGCACATAATTTGAATATATGAATGAATTTTCTGTAAAATAAATTACCCCACAAATGTCCAGTGCATATGTATTCCTGTATGATTATATAAATGGAGAAAGATGGATAAATGGATTTGTACCAGGTTAAGATTAGATATCTGAAGGTGTAGTGAATGGAAGAGAGAGAGGAAGCCAAAAACAAAAAGTAAAAAATAGAATACTATCTTTATTTTTTAAATGTATATGACCAGTTTATATAAAATTTGTATTTATTTCATAGATACTTCTCGAATGTACAATGTCAGATAATGATCTTAGAGAGCTAGCATGGAATACAGAAGTACAAAACAAAGTCCTTATTCATGGGGAGTTTATAATATGATGGGGGGAGGGATGAAGATGATAAAACAAACAGAAATTATATGTTGGTTAAGTGGTGAAAAAACAAAAGCAGATTAAGGGAACAGAGTATGACTAAGGGGGTCAGAAGGGAATGTGACATAGGTTGTCAGGAAAAACCTCTCTGATGAGTTAACTTTGGACAGAGAGCTGAGTGAAGTGAGTCAGACAGGTGGTTTCAGATAGGAACCACCTGTTCCTGTCATTTCTCAGCAAATGAGAAAGCCACAGGGCAAGTGTGCGTCTGGCATGTCCTTGGGGAAACAGCAAAAATGCTAGTGTGGTTGTAGTACAATAAGGAAAGGTGAGAATGATAAGAGACCAAAGTCACAGATGAAATCAGAGAAGCAGCCAGGGACCAGGTCAGAGAGAATCTTGTAAACCAAGGGAAGTAGGATGGTGAGCCACTACAGGGTTTTAGGCAGGGGGTGACGTGATCTGATTATGCTTTGAAAGCAATTCTCTGGATGCTATGCGGAAAGCTGGAATGGAAGGGAGACCAGTGAGGTGACTATCATAGTAATCCTGCTGAGAGAATATGGGTAAGAGAGGTAGTGATGGCTTTGGTGGGAAGTGGCTGAATTTGGAATATATTTTCAATATAAGGGCACCAAGATTTGCAAGTGGACTGAAGGTGTAGGAAAAAAGCAATAATCATGAGTATGTGAGTTCATGTAATGTATTTCTTATGCTTTTAACATTTTTAGAATGTGAATGTATTTTTATATAATCAAGAAAAATAAAGTTATTTTCAATGTTAAAAAATAAGAAACAAGTACACATCAAACACCCTGCTAGATAACTAAAACTAAACATCTAGGCATATTGTGTAAAATTGCAGAGCATTAAGAATTACAGAAAAAAATCTAAGAAGTCAGGAGAGAAAACGGGACTATTTATAAAAGAATGGCAGTTACACTCTCAGAAGACTTATCAACAATGAATGTCAGGTATGCGGACTAGAAAGGGAGAAGTAAAACTGTTTCTATTTGCAGATGATATGATACAATCTTTTATATAGAAAATTCTAAAGAATCCACTAAAAAACTATTAGAACTGATAAATGAGCTCAGCAAGATCAATACATAAAAATCAATTCCATTCCTATATAATAGTAAT
>CM053618.1:31068333-31105723 GCA_028646535.1 Procyon lotor
TCTTCATTTTTTATCCCAAGGAATTGGGTTGGAGCATAAATGATACCCAGGGGTTGATCTGTCCATCCAGTTACATTAGCTCCCATTGGCTTTATTTTTCTGGGTTGTTAAAAAGAAAACCACAGGCCCAAAATGGTGTTATGTAGGTTAAGTCCCCAAGTCAGTAAACCAAGGCTTAATACCTAACCTGACTGCAGTTTCAACCCTCCAGAACCTTTAACCAGGCAACAAGGGAATTTCCTGGTCAGCACTAGGAAGTTTACTTAGGAGGGGGACCTTGCCTAAAACAATGGATTCTTTGCTAATAATTGCCTTTTTCCAACTCCCTCTCTCCCTTTAAAAGCCTTTTACCTTTTCTGTAGCCCTTTGGAGCTCCCCTCTGCTTGCTAGATGGGATGCTGCCTGATTCATGAATCAATTAAATGAAGCCAATTATACCTTCAAAAATTTCCTTAGTTGAATTTTTGTTAATTAAGAGATTGGGTGGCAGGGATGGGATCCAAAGTGAAATTTGTGGCAGCATCTGGGGACAACACAAAAAGCAGGGGTGGTACCCACGAACACTTGGAGTTCACTCTCTCACATTTCCAAGGGCAATGGATACGTCCCTCTTGGTTCTGAGCTCTTGTGTTTGAGCTCCCTATCTAATTGGCTTTCCTTAACTGGGCAGATCAGCTTGAACTGACATGATTATGCCTGGAGCCAACTGAACTGGCCTATTTGCATTATGCCTGGAGCCAGCTGGAGCCCAGTTGAGTTGGCTACTCTTGCCAATGAAGCTGTCAGCGTAGAGCTCAGGAGAGCTAGCAGTTTTGCTTATGGCCCGACTCTGCTGGAGAAAGGTCTGCCGGGAGCCAAGGCCCTAGCCTTTCAGGCCATAGATCCCCTGGGGAAAAACCTTGGTGAGGTTCCATGGGAATCGATGGTATGTGCACAGGCCCTTCTTGTGGTCAAGATGAAGTAACATCGCTGGGTAATTGCCAATACTTTAAGGTGCACATGTTGGTTCGTCTTGTTTTGTGGAGATAAAGGCTACTGCTAGAGGGGATCTCAGAGGCCAAAACCCCACAAAAATTGGTGGGCATGGGTCAAGTCTTTAAAGATTGCTAGAGCTCTAGGCACCTTAAGAAGACTCCAGTGATAGGATAAGTGGGTCACAGAAAGGGTTAGACTGATACTAGGTCACCTGCTAACCTCAAGAAAATTTCAGTGTAATGAGGTACACTGTCAAACACAATCCCCAAATCCAGTGGCATGTTCCTTTTAAGTATTACTTCGGCTCTAAGAAACCTAAAGGCTTAGCTAATGGGATCCTTAAATCCTAGAGTCGAGTGTGACACCTTTCAGCATATCTTATGTCTAAGAACCATAGTCCCAGAAGTCTTAGATATGTAGCAAAAACAGCAAATCTCCCTAAGCTTGTTTTGTACCCTGAGGAACTTTGGTCAGTAACTATCAGGCTGAGGACCCCAAAATAAGCATGGACCAAAATGTCAGTTAACCAACTTAAAAAAATACTGCTGTAATAGAGTTCATCATTGTTTACTTATTAGCTTTCATGAGAAATTAAGGTTTCTAAGAGCTAAAAAATTCTAATAAGGGAAACATACTCATGCAAAAGAAGTAAGATGTATATTTTCAGTTAAAATAAATAAGAGGGATAGGAATACGTTTTAGCTGAGGGAGAAGAAAGTAATTCTGTCCTAAAGTGAGGCTGGTTATTTTAAGATGGAAACCTCAGGACAAAATCTAAATATAAAAAAGAAAATTGCAAAAGATTTGTGAAAAAGGAATCCTTGGAAAGGAATTTTATGGGTGGTCAGGACTGACTAAGATTAAAATAAGTATGTTTTAATATCGAAAGTAAGTTGGTACAAAATTAAAATTTGGTTTTCTCAATGTTAAAAGGACAAGGGTGTTTTTGTTTTTAGACTTTTGGTCTGCTTAAGTCTTTTTGACCTGCAACATTCCAAAAGATTTGCTTAACTAAGTAGGCTCATTTGATGTGTTAAATTATATAGGAAGCATTACCAAATTAGAAGTAATACTAAGTTTTCTTTATATTGTATTTGTAAGATTTGGGCACATGTGACAAGTCCATTCTGCTTCTACAAACAATGGCCCCTCACAGCCAGACTTTTCCCATCCTGATGTCCTTGCCCACTCCTGAATAGCAACAGTCCACTCCTGAATTTGAGAAATTGAACGATGGTTGTAAATTAAACAGTCATGGCTATGGGAAAACCAAGACAGTTGCTTGTTTTTTCCCCAGGTCCCTGGCAAATCCCATTTTTTTGGGTTTTGCATTCCCTTACCCACCATGAGGCATTTACATGGCTCAAATTATAAATAGACATTGTTGGGGAGACTAGTATAATATTGCAAGAGCAATGTCTGACTTGTCAGGTCCATAATCCTAAAAAAATTATTCTTGTCTCCAGGGGCCTCAGACATATTCCCTTTGGACCATTTGAACACCTACAGCTGGACTTCACTCAACTGCCACTTCATATGGGTGATCAGTATGTTCCTGTTATTGTTTGTATGTTTTTCCAGATGGGTTGAAGCCTTTCCCCACAGAAAGTCTGATGCCTTTACAATGGGTTAAAAAAAAAAAACCAAAAAACTGTTTAAAAAATGTACTTCCCACTTGAGGTACACCTTCTGTAGTCTCTGGTGATTGGGGCACCCACTTCATTGGGCAAATCACACCAGCCTTAACAAAAACCTTACAAGCTTCTTAAAATTCTACCACTGAACTACTTTCTGCTGACCTGGTTGTCTCATGAAAGTGTGATGAGCTACTGTAAGTCTCTAATGTCTATCATCCATAGGTTAAAGAAGGGGGCGCCTGGTTGGCTCAGTGGGTTAAACCCTCTGCCTTCAGCTCAGGTCATGATCCCAGGGTCCTGGGATCAAGCCCTGCAGGTTCTGGGATCAAGCCCCACACCGGGCTCTCTACTCAGTGGGGAGCCTGCTTCCCCCTCTCTCTCTGCCTGCCTCTCTGCCTACTTGTGATCTCTCTCTGTCAAATAAATAAATGAAATCTTTAAAAAGAAAAGAAAATGTAAACTTCTTTAAAAAAAAAAAAAAAAGAAGAAGAAGGTTAAAGAAGGCTCCTTGGTTTCCAATTCAAGGATTCTGTTGGTCACAGTTTAGAGCCTGATGATTAGGTATTCTGAAAATATTATTCCATTCCAAAGCCCCATTGAAAGCGACTTTACCAAGTGCTTCTGATGACCAATACTGTTGCAAAAGTAGAAGGCATTAAGCCTTGGTTACACACTTCATAGCTGAAGGGGGTTCCCCCTGATTCCTCTATAGATGCTGGAGATCTCTAAATCAAATTGGCAAGGAAGAGAATTAACTGATATCTTCTGCCCAAGACAACACATCAAGACTTCATACCTGAACTAAACATGAAACCCTTACTCATTTTCCTTTCCTTGATTCTGGCATTGGCTCAGAAGGATAATGCTCTCATTTGTATCTCCCAGGCCATTGCTAAAGGGGTGATCTCTGGAATTGAAAGCAACCTTTTATTTCAGGGTAGGAGAAAATCTAACTATGCCTCTAAATGTTTACAAGCTAAATAAGACATCTCATTGGTCAGTTCCCCCAAATTTACATTGTGGAGTTAGAAAGGAACCACTAGGAGGGTTTTAGTCCTTTTGACAGGTTCCTAATTCCCTGGTTAGGGATAAATGTAAATTAAGGCTATGATCAGGAACTTTTCTTGATTCCTAAAGGTACTGCAAAATCTGCTGCTAAAGCAATAGTGGCCAATTTTTTACTTCTTTTTAGATACTTATAGTTTTCAGGACCACAGTTCTGGAAAATAAAATAAATAGGTGTGCCAGAAGGTGATACATTTAATTGTTTGGATCTTAACGATAGGGTTTTGGAATACAGGTGAGGTTTGGTAGGGTGGAATTTGGAACCAGTGACCAAGAAGGAATTCTTGAGACGTTTTTGGTGTAAAAAGATGGTTTTATTAAAGCAAGGGGCCAGGACCTGTGGGCAGAAAGAGCTGTGCGCTGGGGTTGTGAGGGGTAGCTGATTATATACTATGGGGTTGGGGAGAGGTAAGGAAAAGGGAGGTCTTCAAAAGGATTTTCATGTTAAAGAAGACTCACGGGATACTGGAGGCCTTGCCATTGTCAAGGTTGTTCTTCCTTCTAGGAAGGCATTAACATTAGGATATTTGGGAGCTTCCTGGAGGAACATACACTCTGTCCACTTCTGTGGACAGTCAGTGGGCTGCTGGTTATAAGGACATTTAATTGTAGCTAGGATTCTGGAAGCTGGGATATTGATAAAAATGTTTTGTTCCTGTAGATTGCTAAGACATTTGTAAACTGAGGGAGACTCATGTCTTGCAGGATTATGATCTTTATAAGTTAACTGTTTTTCCTTTCCTTACGTTTAGGGAAGTCAGGAGTGTCTGAAGAATGTCACATATATTCCATGGAGGGGGTTGTGGGGTCTCAGCTTCGGCATAGTCCTCAGTTTGCCTTCTGCTCCCTCGTCATTAAGAAGGAGGAATTTATGTTGGATGTGGATTTTTAATTTTAAGTCTAATTTCTGTTGATTTTTTTTTTTTCATCTTGGAAAAAGGATTCCAAGGATTCCCTTGGAAAAAGGCTATTACATTCTTTTGTATCCACTTCAGAATTTGGTCTTTGCATAAGTGCCATTATGACAGTTCTTTAGGGGGCACCTGAGTGGCTCAGTGGGTTAAAGCCTCTGCCTTCGGCTCAGGTCATGATCTCAGGGTCCTGGGATCAAGCCCTGTTTTGGGCTCTCTGCTCAGCAGGGAGCCTGCTTCCCCCTTTCTCTTTGTCTGCCTCTCTGCCAACTTGTGATCTCTCTCCCCTCTGTCAAATAAATAAATAAAAATCTTAAAAAAAAAACCAATTCTTTAGGATGGGAGCCCTGTTTAATTTTTCAAGCATCAAAGTTTCTCTGATTCAGAATATCTATTGTCTGGTTACGGATGAGTAGGGTTTATTCATCTCAACAGTGAGTCAAACCTAAGCCAAGGACACAAGAGGCATCCCACAAAAGAGTGTAAAATATGCCACCCTCACAAGATCTAGAGAGTTCATTTCCAAAAATAGACTGTAAAAGTAAAGGCCTTTGTTGCTTATTTTTATGACCAGTAAAAATATGCACTCTGGTCTTCACTGTCTGGAGGGTGCACTTACTGGGGTCTACCTGGTGGCCAGTTGAATAGAGTGGGGTTCCAACACATGCTCTTTGGCTGGCTGTGTCAGCAATCAGAGGAATTTGTCATAAGGGGTCCCAGAACATAAGGTGCCTTTGTTTTCTCAAACTTTGTTGCTTGTTAGTGCTGGAAAAGTCCCAGATTAGTGATCTGTGACTGGGGGTGTTTCATGTTCCTGTGGGAGACTAGAGACACTGTTTTCACAACAGCATCCTTATTGCCTATGCAACAACAAAGCCCTTTGCTATCATAGTTTAGGAGTGAAGTTTTGGGATCACGGGGGCTATACTGTCTGCAATTACTGCAGGGACAGCTCTTGCATCTGTGGTAAAGATTTATTCTAAGCTTGGGAAATTAACTGAAGGACTTCCCATAAAAAGTCTTATTGGATTGTGTCACTATTGGAATAAATATACTAATGGAGATCCTACTTGTTAATAGCCAGAAGATGGGTCTTTTGAATTGGAAAAACCTTTATATTTGGAAAATTTTTTAGAGAGCTCTCATTCCGAGCAGCTGCCCTTTGGTATTTATGGGAGGATCAAATTTAAAGGAAAACACAATAAAATTTTAACAGCTAGCCTCAGGGAATCAATAAAATGAAAGAGCAAAAGTCAGACTTAGAACAAAAATTAAAAAACAAATCTGACATAAATCCCCCTTTTGCTCTCCTTAATCCCCCACTCTCAGTCCATAACCCTCTAGATATTTTGGATCTGGGCCCCTGGTCTAAACTCCTGTTCTCAAAACCCAGCCCCATCTCCTCAGCCAATTTCCTTAAATCTTGAAACTCCACCTTCCCCAGAAAAAAACCCTTTAACCACCAGCTGCCCGTTACAATTTCCCTTTCTTCATGAGATTTGCAGAGAGCACTTCTGCCTGATTTCCAGGCCCAGGGAATACAGTTTCCTTATGTAAATACTGAATGTCAGGAAGTGAATTTAGCAAAAGTGCCCAGGAAGAGCAACAGAGCTTGCTTTGCTATCCCTTATAATTCAACACCTCCTACTTTCCAGGGCTCTGTCAGTTTCAGGCATCCTGTGCCAAGTCCTTTGTGGGTGTATCCTGGACCTCCAGGGCAAAGAATTCACGTCCCCAGGACAACAGCAGATCTTTTAAATTATAAAACCCTTTACCCCTGCTCTTGGAGTGATGTGAAAATGTGGTTCGGTAAGCAGTCAAGAAAGACTTCCTTTTTTTTTTTAGATTTTATTTATTTATTTGACACAGAGAGATCACAAGTAGGCAGAGAGGCAGGCAGAGAGAGAGGGGGGAAGCAGGTTCCCTGCTCAGCAGAGAGCCCAATGCGGGACTCGATCCCAGGACCCTGAGATCATGACTTGAGTTGAAGGTGGAAGCTTTAACCCAATGAGCCACCCAGGCATCCCAAAAAAGAATTCTTGAGGTGTCTTTGGTACAAAAAGGGTGGTTTTGTTTTGTTTTATTTATTTATTCTAAAGGGTGGTTTTATAAAAGCACAGGAATAGGACCTGTGGGCAGAAAGAGCTGCACTGGGGTCATGGGGAGTAGCTGATTATATACTCTCAAGTTGGGAGGCAGAGGCACTGTGTAAGTCTCTAAGGAATTTGGGAGCAAGGTTTCCAGCACCTTGAGGGGCTAGCTGTTGTTAGGAAAAGTCATTTACTACTGTCTAGTAAAACCTTAGTCATGAGACCCTTCAGATGTATATCAGTGGGCCATATGCTTGGAGGATGATTACCTACATATATTTTGGGGTGGGGGGTAGGGATAAAGGAAGTTTCCCAAGGGATTTCCATATATTAAAGAAGACTTATAGGATCCTGGAGTTTGCATTAATGTTAAGCTAAGGTTGCTTTTGCCCGAAGCAAAGTATTAACAGGCAGTTGAGCTCCTAGAAGAATGTCACTCAGCCTGTCTCAAGGACTTGTCAATGGGCTCTAAGTTGTAAGGAAATTTAATTTTTTCTTTTGCCTTTGTTCTATACATCCTACTGAATTTAGAGATGAATTAGGAAGATTAGTGGTTATTTACAACCCCACTCACAGGGATCTACACCGGCTATGAAAGGGTGTTCTTTCTACACATGATTTTATGATGGTTACGATACAAGCTAGATGGTCCCTGGAGAAAACTCCCTCACAGAGGAAACAGATGGCCTGAACCTTTCCCAGGCCCTCTTGCACATGACCAGGGAACAGCTCAGCTAGAGGATCAATATAGGAGCTACATTAGAGGTATTAGACCCTCAAAGTAAATTGGTCTGAGGTTGAACTATGTACTTACAAAGAAGAGCACATAACAGTCTTTGTTGAACGTTTTATGCAAACTTTTCAAAGGCAAACTTTGTCAAATTCAGAAGCCCTGGAATGTAGGAATCTTTTAATTTCTTTAGTGGGAAATTTTCTCCCTGATATTAAATAACAAATCCACATGGTTTGTTAATCAGGGCAACCATTAAGCATAATTATGGAGGCAGCTACTTGATACTTTGAAAAGAGCTTGCAGGAAAGCAGGATTAAAAAAGAACTCACAGCAACAATTCTTGATTTGCAACTTTGAGTCTTTGGAAAGGTGAAAGAGAGACTGAGAGTAATTCAAGGCCCATTCAGAGCTCTCCGTATTTGCCTCCAGGCAATCACAGGTCTTGCAAGAATCCAGGTCACTGGAAGAGAAGTTGTCCTGTACTTAAGAAAAAATAAAGTTTAAGAAGCAATGTCCCTAAATCCCATCACCCTGAGAGAATTTGTTTTTCTCCTGAGGTACAATTTGCCCTTAAATGACCGTGTCAGCCAGGCCTGAGTCACACTCCAAAGCCTACCATTAACCTTAAAATAGAGGACCAGGAATGGGATTTCTTAATTGACACTCATGTGACTTTCTCTACCATCTGTTCAGAGGATTTATCTCTACCTGTCACCTCTGATTCTAATCAGGGGGTAATCAAACTAAGCAAGGAGCTCTTCTAGATTCCCTCATCCTCCTAAAGGCACTGGCTGAATGAGGCCAAAAAGCTTCAGATTTAAACATCAATGGGTGCAAACAACTGTTAACTACTTAGGACAGGAGAGATCTCAGAGCATTCAAAAGCTGACTCCAAAACACCCTGAGTCACTTCTGTTCATCCATCTCCCCCAGACGAATAAGTGGTTATTATGTAAGTCTTGGGGGGGGCAGCTGACTATTGCAGCCAATGGATTCCTGATTTTGTAGACTTTGCTAAACCTCTGTATGCTCTTCTCCCTGAGATCACCCCAGGGACCATTTCCTGGCTTTCAGAGACATTACCATACTTTAAAGCTTGGGAATTAATATTGTCAACACCCCCAGCCCTAGGCTTACCTAATTTTAACAAACCTTTACATCTATACTGCCCTGAAAATAATGGCATTGCTATAAGCATTCTAGGGCAAACTTTTGGCTCTCAGATACAACCTATAGCATATTTCTCATGCCAGTTAGACCCTATAGCATTGGGTATGGCCTCGTGCTTATGTGCAATGATTGTTTGGGGTTCAAAATAATGCTCACGCTAAAGCATTACATCCTGTGGTGGCCTACCCGAGACTCACGATAGCAAACCAGAGCAAATCCAGGAAAATGGGAACAGGATACCTTAGAATGGATCCTGAAATCTTTCCTGGGAGAGTAACCCTTGAGTGAGAGAAAATCATTGGCTTAAGAATTATTCAAATTGGGGCGCCTGGGTCATGATCTCAGGGCCCTGGGATTGAGCCCCGCATCGGGCTCCCTGCTCGGCAGGAAGCCTGCTTCTCCCGCTACCATTCCCTCTGCTTGTGTCCCCTCTCTCGCTGTGTTTCTCTCTGTCAAATAAATAAAATCTTTAAAAAAAAAAAAAAGAATTATTCAAATTGGCTTCTAATGTGACAAATAATTGCATTGTAAGATAATGATGGAGAATTACTCTTGGATACAACATACATAACTTTCTGAATTAATAATCTAATCTAACCAATGTACATTTTAGAAAAACTCATAATGCTTGTGTTGGGGCTCAGTGTAGTCTACTCCAAAATAAGCTATGTTGGCATCTTGATTATTTTGAATTAAAGTTACTTAAGAAACAGCCAGTGTAAAAGGATAGATACACTGACTTTTCTTTGTCTCCAGAAAGCAAGAAATTAACCTCCCATGTGAATGGTACCCTCCACGTATTAGTAAGTAGAGAGACATCCTTATCATCAGAGATAGAGGATTTAGGGTGAAGAAGCCTATATAAACAAAGCCTATTACTTTTATTAACTGACAACCCCCATCCATATTCTGTTTAGAATTCCTTACTAATTGAAGTTCCCAAACATGTTTTCTTTATCCTGTCAAATCCTCACTAATTTATTGTTTCTTTGTTTAAAAAAAAAAAAAAGTGGCCTGCCTTAGTCATATCTGTAAGACCTCTATGTATACAAATTAAGTTTGATTCTTTCCTGTTATCTGTCTCATGTCAATTTAATTCTTAGACCAGCCAGAAGAAGCTTGAGGGTAGAGAAAAAATTTCCTCCCCTACATTTGCTTTACATACTTTATGGTTTACAAGTCCCTTCATCTGTTATCTCATTTAATTCTCACAATAGCTCTGTAGTGATATCAGCCCATTTCACAGCTAAGGACACTGAAGCCCACAGATGTAGAAATCTTCCTCCAGCTTGCACTCTAAGAAGATTTGAATACAGCCCCTAGCCCTCAGATACCAGGGTTGCGCCCAACAAATTAGGTCTCTTATAAGCCTTTTGGATTATCCGGGAACCAAAAAAACCAACAGTGGCAAGATACCTTTGCATCTTCAGCAGCCACCCTGCATTAGTCTCAAGAGGTTTTTTGTTTTCTTTTTTACCCCAGTCAGCAGAGTTAGGAGGTCTTTTTTTGCTGACCCTTCATATAGTTCTTTAGGAAATTTGTTTCTCTGGCAATGTGAACTGCTTTCCTCAATACCAATCTCATTTCTTCTATCACAAATTCCTGTAAAGAGAGAAAGAAATTATGACTTTTGTACTTCTGAAATGTATTTTTGAAGATTTGTTTTTGTGGGAGGCTTCTTCTTCTGAGGAAAAAAGATAAATTAATAAAATAATTCCCAAGTAAAATATGAGGTTCAAAAAATCAATAAAAATAGCTATGATTTACTAAGTACCTACCTTAAACCTTTAAACTCTAAGCTTCGTGGGGGTAGGTACCCATTTATCCTCAGCACCCTGAACAATACCAGGTATAGAGTACATGTTCAATAAATACCAGAACATGTAATAAATTGATACCAGGCACAATGTAAAAATGTATTTCTCATTTAATTTACATGCATAACTCATTTAATTCCAAATCCCTCCTGCCTCCTACCACACATACACAAACATATGACTTCATGAAATAGATCTCTTTATCTCAGATGAAGAAATTGATATTAAGAGACATTGAGTAATTGATTCAAGGATACATGGCTGATAAGTAAATAGTCTAACTGTAAAATTTCTCTTGATAAGGGTTCTATGAATAGAACAAAATTGGAATGGCTTAGACCATAATGTTCCATCACCAGGGTAACATTTCAGTAGGCTGATCCAAACCAGTGGACTTCAAATAGACTTTGAGTTGCTGTACAGTAAAGGTAATTTATAATAACATACATGTAGAAACAGTGGTATATTTTCTATATATACGTAGTTGATACTTGTTATTGCAGTAGTTATGTTCTATAAAGTGGCCCCAAACAGTGAATTATCAAATACTCAGCCACAGTTCCTAGGGGATATACAGGGTTAGGTTCTTGTGAGCCTCTGGGCATAACATATTTTTTTTTTAAAGATTTTATTTATTTGACAGAGAGAAACACAGCGAGAGAGGGAACACAAGCAGAGGGAATGGTAGTGGGAGAAGCAGGCTTCCCGCTGAGCAGAGCCCGTTGCGGGGCTCGATCCCAGGATGCTGGGATCATGACCTGGGCCGAAGGCAGATGCCCAACGACTGAGCCACCCAGGCGCCCCTGGGCATAACATTTTTGTCAACCAATCAATATGTAACCTTATTTTAGTATGTTTCTGTTTAAAGACACATTATTTAATATATACTGTTGATTCGCTAACATTGGACTCACAACCAAAAGCATTATAAGTCATGCCTGAACAAAGCTTATCTAACACATATAAGGCACATTATAGCCTTCTTGCTGCTTATGAGCACTAGACAATACTTTGGCACTATACTTGGTTGGGGGGGCATCCTAAAAAATAATGACGCTAAATATATCAGGAAAAGGACACTTGTTTATAGTATGAGAGCTGAAGCAAGAAAGAGTGTCCCTTGTTTGACCTTAGCTGGGAATATGCATATCAAGGAGACTCAAATTTTTGCTGCTCTGTGAATTTCTGGGAATGACAATGAAAATGCCACAAATATTGATTTTGAGATAACAAATTTTTATGAGTAGGCATATTAGCTAATATGGAATTCATGAATAATGAGAATGTTCTCTCTGTGTATACCTAATATTTGCAAAGCCCTTTTCTTAATTTTTGTGTTTTTTTTTTTAAGATTTTATTTTTTTTTAAGTAATCTCTACACCCAGTGTGGGGCTCAGACTTATAACCCCGAGATCAAGAGTCATATGCTCCACCAACTGAGCCAGCCAGGTGCCACTCAAAGCCCTTTAAAAAGTCACAGGTTATGCACATTACTTATCGCCATTTAAAAGACTGAAACTGAGTGAATAAAATCATAAAATCTGGGTGAATAAAATCATAAAAATCATCCTGTTACTGTGTCATGCACAGAGTCGGTTTCATAGGTGTGGGACCTCTGCACTAACACAAGGATCCTATGCTCCAAAGGGCCCCACACTTGGTTTAATGCTCTACTGTTGCCATCTTGAAATTTTCTATGAATTTTCAATAAGGGGCCCTACAATTTCATTTTTCACTGGGCCCCACAAATTATGTAGCTGATTGTCACTGCACAGCAAGTAAACAGATCAGTAACTGGAGGGACAAACAAAACAAAACAAAACAAAAAATAACTGGAAGGCCAAGAAATATTATTTCTCCAATTGAACAAATTCTTTATTTCATAGTGCCTAACTGATATATTAAAGTTACCATTTGGGGCACCTGAGTGGCTCAGTTGGTTAAGCTTCTGACTTTTGGTTTTGGCTCAGGTCATGATGTCAGAGTCGTGAGATCAAGCCCCTTGTCAAGCTCTGTGCTCTGTGGGGAGTTGGCTTGAGATTCTCTCTGCTCCTGCCTCTGCTTGTGCTCTCTCTCAAATAAATAAATCTTTTAAAGAAAGGTTACCAGGGGTGCCTGGGTGGCTCAGTCATTAAATGTCTGCCTTTGGCTCAGGTCATGATCCCAGCCAGCCCCATGTCTGGCTCCCTGCTCACTGGGAAGCCTGCTTCTCCCTCTCCCACTCCCCCTGCTGTGTTCCGTCTCTTGCTGTGTGTCTCTCTGTCAAATAAATAAAATCTTTAAAATAAATAAATAAATAAATAATAAAAAATTTAAAAAGGTAACCACTTATTAAGGATTGGCTATATTTGGTCATTTAATCCTTATGACACTCTGTAAGTTGGGTATTATTTCCACTTAACATATAAGAAAACTGAGTGCCCAGAGACAGTAACTTAACTAAGGTCATACAGTTATTTTGTATGTCATATGAAAACATACCTTGTTTTCTTTTCTTTTCCTTTAGTCATGTCCCAATTTGATTTCATCCCCTAGAGAGGATAAACAGTAAAAGTGTTAGAGGGGATATAATTCAAAAAGTTTAAATTCTGACAAATTAGTATCTCTAGTAAAAGTTAAGTTGAAACTGATGACAAAAAATAAGGTATTTAAACTATTTAAATAAAACTATATTTTGTTTCCACCACACTGGATAATTAATTGGTGATTGGAATAGAGTTAGCCTTATTCAGTTCAATTCAATTCTTTAGGGTTAATTGAGTGTGTAAAATATTTTGTCTTCCTTCAATTTAAACTTGCTAGATCCAAAGTTGAAAAGGCATCTTTTCTCTTTTCATGTCTGCAACTGACATCTTGTCTAAAGAGAAAGTTTACTTAAATCATTTGAATACCAAGGGTTCATTTTCTGGTGGGTTGTATATTTTCTTTTAGGTTTGTGAGCAAACATTACTGGATTTATACATTTAAGAAGGTCAGTTTGTCAATTCCTTTTTATTGGGGTACTACATTATATGAGCTTGAACTCCAATTTTTTTTAAAGATTTTATTTATTTATTTGACGGAGAGAGAGATCACAAGTAGGCAGAGAGGCAGGCAGAGAGAGAGGGGGAAGCAGGCTCCCTGGACCCTGAGATCATGACCTGAGCCGAAGGCAGAGGCTTTAACCCACTGAGCCACCCAGGCGCCCCTTGAACTCCAATTTTATTGTGAAAGGTATGCTGCCTAATATCGAGGGTTTTCTAAGGAGACAGGAAACAGAAATAGAAAATGGAAACGCTGTGCCTGTCAGAGGTGTCAAAATGAAACTGCAGTTCAAGAAAAAATTATTTTCTTCTCCTATACTTTACCTTAAAAAAATTGTTTTATGCTATTAAAATTCGTAGAAACAAAATAAGGATAGGAGACTTAGATCCCATCAGACATGTTGGATTAGAGGAAAATAGCTTTCTTTGTTTTTCCCAGTCTTAAAATTTTGGGAGCCAACCTAAGCTCAACCTTCACCTGGGAACCAAGCCCAGCCAGACCTTCAAGGCAGAAGCCAAGTTCTCAGGTGAGCCAAGCCCAGCTCAATCCACTACTGGCCATGAGAATAAATGTTTATTGTTGCATGCTGTTGAGTTTTGCAGCATTACTGTGGCAATAACTGCCTGAGGCAGTTCTTTACCAGCTTTCAGAAAATTCTCGTCTTCCTTGGGCTTTGGATAGGGGGAGGGGTAAAAAAGGTCAAATTCCATTCTCCCTTAAACCATTTCCTTTTGTTCAGATTATTTTCTGCAAGTACAAATACATGTAAGATTTATGTGTTGGCCAGAGAACGTTGAAATACACCTCTTCTCCTTTTGTGTATCCAGGAATGACAAACCGGTGATGCTGGTGGGTTTCCTAAAACAGTTTGTGTGATTTTTGTCACTTCAGTATGTTTCAAAGTGTCCTGTTCAAAGTGTAAACAACCTACAAGTCTAACAATAAATGGACTAATCAAATATATTATTTTAATTCCCTATGAAAGATTACCACACTGTTATCACATATTTCATTTTTATTATGAATGACATATATGTAATGGCATGAAAAATTCTCATGATATAATAGTAAGTGAATAGGAGTCAAGATTTATAAGTAATATACTTTTCATTCATTCAACAAATATTTATTAACCACCTAATATGCATTAGGCAATGTGCTCGGTGCTGGTCTCAATTTTATTTAACAGATTTATTGAGATGCAATTAACATACAGTAGACTGTACATGTTTAAAGTATGCACAACTTCATAAACTTTGAATATACATACAGCAATGAAACCATCATCACAATCAAGATACTGAACACAGTTATCACCCCCAAAAGTTTGCTCATGTCCCTTTATAACCCCTGTCTGCTGCCATTGTCCTCAACAAACACTGTCCATTCCCAGACAAACACTGATTTGCTGTCACAGTAGAGTAGTTCACATTTCCTAGCATTATATATGAATGGAATCATATATATTCTTTCTTGTCTGGCTTTTTTTCACTTAGCATAATTACATTAAGATTCATTCATGCTACCATGTGTATCAATAATGTGTTCCTTTTTTATAACCGAGTAGTATCCATTGTGTGGGTATACCATAATTTGTTTATCCATTCAGCTGTTGATGGACATATGGGTTGATAGAACTTTTTGGATCCTAAAAATAAAGCTATGATGAACACTCATATATACATTTTCTTGTGTACAAATAGTTTCTTCATACACTTGTATAGAGACTTGCACTGTTGTTGGGTAAATACTCAGGAATAGAACATATGGCAGATATATGTTTAACTTTTTAACTACTGCACTGTTTTCCAGAGTAGTTGTACCATTTTACATCCTAACTAGCAGTATCTGAGAGTTCCAGTTCCTCCATATCTTCGCCAGCACTTGATTTGGTCAATCTTTTTAATTTCAGCCATTCTAGTGGTAGGCAGTATCTCACTGTAGTATTGATTTACATCTCCCTAATAATCAGTGATGCTGAGCATCTCTTTGTGTGCTGACTTACCATCTGTATAACTTCTTTACTGCTTTGAAAATATAATTTCTCTGTTTTATGGCTTCTATTATTCCTTTTTTGAGAAGTCAGCTATTAGTTCAACTGCCTTTCCTTTTATTTTCTCATTGCTTTTAAGATTTCCTTTTAATTTTTTTCAAATTCCACTAGAAGTGTGGATTTAACAAAAAAAAATCTTGACTGCTATTCTTTGAGCTTCTTGAGTCTATGGAGTGGTATCATTTGTCAATTCTGGATATTTCTCAAACATCTTTTTATGTCTTGTCTCTGCCTCTTTTTTGTCCTCTGTATTTCCCATTTCATGTAGGTTTGACCTTCTCACTGTGTCCTCCACATATTTTGCTTTTTCATACCTTTTGTCTTTTTTGTCGTTCTCTGCTGCGTTCAGGATAATGACTTCTGATTTACCCCCAGTCCTCTAATTATCTCTTCATCTGAATCCATATCTGCTACTAAACCTATAGCATTTAGGTTTAGCTAATTAATTTATTAATTATTTAATAACATTTTTCTCATTTCTAGAAATTCTTTTTGGCTTCTCGTTTCCTGAAGAGAGCTGTAAATTTATTTTCTCATTTCTTTAGATGTCATATGTGTAATTGTTCTATAATTCATCTGATGTTTCTCACGTATGTAGATTTCATGGTTTTGTTGCTGCTGTTTTCACTTTATGATGCCTCATCTACCTTTGTGCTTGATTATCCTTGGCCGTGTGCTATTTGTTGTCTTTGAAAAAGTACTCTTGGCGATTCCCAGATGCCTAGGATGAAGTTCTTCCAGAAAAGATTTGAGTTTGCTTCTGTCAGTTACTTGGATGTACTCCCAGACTGGAACCCCTTTAGCTAAATTCTTGCTACCACCCTTGCTCCTCAGCTTGATATGTCTTGCACCATTCTTGTTTTTCAGCTTGACATTTCTTGCAACCACCTAGTTGTGAATTTGGGCTGAAAATCCATGTGAGAGTCAGGAAGCACTTATAACTTTTCATGGAGGGATTTTCCCCCAGAGCTACACTTAATGCTAAAGCAACATTCTTCCAGCAAGTTCATGATGGAATGTGAGTTCATTGCTTATTCACTCTCACCCTGAGGGGGTAACTTTTTGGATGCCAACTTAATATGGAAAAGGTCTACTTTAGACTCTCTACTGTGCATAGGCTTTGGGCTTTGATTTTTCTGTCCCTTGTCCTCTAGGCTAGCAAAATTACTTCTTTAACCTCCAGGATCAGAAAATGTCCTCAGGCAAGCACAGGTTCTATCTCTCTAGGTCTTTGTTCTTGCTTTTTCTCATTTTGGACCTGATATTTTCTTTCTTTCTTTTTCTTTCTTTCTTTCTTTCTTTCTTTCTTTCTTTCTTTCTTTCTTTCTTTCTTTCTTTCTTTCTTTTTAAGATTTTATTTATTTATTTGTCAGAGAGATCACAAGTAGGCAGAGGCAGGCAGAGAGAGAGGGGGAAGCAGGTTCCCCTTTGAGCAGGGAGCCTGATGTGGGGCTCGATCCCAGGACCCTGAGATCATGACCTGAGCCGAAGGCAGGGGTTTTAACCCACTGAGCCACTCAGGCGCCCCAGACCTGATATTTTCTAACTCTCTTATCATTTCATTATTAACAAATTAAAAATTTTTTTTTCTGCAGAAATTTTAGTAGTTTTCACTGGGACTTATGTCTGAATAATCTAGTTCACCATAGTCACTTAAGTGAAAGTTCTGTTCATCTATATAAAATGTTAATGTGAGGTTTTTTTTAATGTCTGAGAGTAGCCTTTGTGTATAGAAGGGACTATTAATAGTTACTTGGATTTCAAATTAATGTTGATTTTATACATATATATTATAGGATTTTATTTATTTTTCTGAGAGAGACACAGCAAGAGAAGGGAGCCCAACATTGGGGTTCGACCCCAGGGGCCTGGGATCATGACCTGAACAGAAGGCAGACACCCAGTGACTGAGCTACCCAGGCACCGCTAATATTGATTTTATAAAATTAAAACATTAAAAACATTTCTATCAACCTCTGATTTCAACATATAATTCTTGTATTCTATCTATAAACTGAGTTATTTTTATATATAGCTCACCCTCATTTTCTCAGTTAACCCAAGTTGAAAAGACTAAACACTTTTAAGTAATTAGTCCATTTACAGACTTATTTAATACTTTAAATATTTTAAAGTTTTGTAAATATAACATATTTGATCTTTAAGTATTTCCTGTGTCTGAAAAGACAAATTGATAGCCCTAACAAGCAAAATCTTCCTAAATATTTAACAACACTTCGTTTTTAAGTTTCTGTTCTTTCTTTTTTTTTTTTAAAGATTTTATTTATTTATTTGACAGAGAGATCGAAAGCACAAGTAAACAGAGAGGCAGGCAGAGGGAGAGAGAGAAGCAGGCTCTCTGCTGAGCAGGGAGCCTGATGTGGGATTTGATTCTAGGACCCTGGAATCATGACCTGAGCCAAAGGCAGCCACTTAACCAACTGAGCCACCCAGGCACCCCTTAAGTTTCTGTTCTGCCATAGCCAATTTAATGTCTTTTTAAGACATTAAAAATGTCTTAAAATTTTTTAAGACATTAAAAAATGTCTTTTTCTGTACTTTTTATAATAAAATCCCTTTGGATGTTTCTTTCCCAAGATGTCTCTTGGGAAAGAAACATCCAAAATATTAAATTGGTTGTCTTTGGATCAAGAATGATTTTAGCTTGTCTACCTTATGCTTTTCTGCATTTTCTTAATTTTCTACAATTAATATGTTTTATTTTATAATAAAAAGAAACAACAAGAGTTCCCTTAAAGCAAGAATCAACACATAGTATTGACTTCAAAAACAAAATATATTCTCTTACTACAATCTTCTTTTTTCTTTTTTTATGTATTTAAATTCAATTAGCCAAAATATAGCACCTCGTTAGTTTTTGACGTAGTGGTGAATGTAAAATCCTCTTTTTATGATTTTTTTCCCTGAAGAAACATCAAAAACCAAGAAGACCTTCCAAAACAATAATAAAAATGGAGTGAGATGTGGGGTGAGGGGCACAATGGGGGGGTGGTATTTTCCAGGAGGAGAAAGAGGAACTGACTATGAATACTGGCTGCGAGGTTAAGCAATCACTGATATTATTTTGTCCTTTGTTTGCAGGACAGTAGCAATCATTTGATGTTTAGTTTGTCAGCATAATGACTTCCATGAAAAGAACCAATGAAATAATTACAAAGCTCAAAGAAAGCAAACGACGTCTCCTGGAAGAGATAAATGAAAAACGTGAATCCAACTGCCTTGTGGAAAGAAGCAATCAAGTCAGTTTACTGAGAGTTCAAAAGAGGCATTTCAGTGGTGCCTACAAGTCTTCTACTCACACCCAAATCAAAGAATCTATTCCTGATAGTGGCAGGAGCTCCTGGGTCACACTGAGTCTCCTTGCTCACACAGAGAAAAAGCACTTTCCTGCAAAAAGTAAGTAGTTATGGTAGGATTCCCACTCAATTGATGGGGGAGGGGTGAAGGGTGGGGGGTGGTGAGTAAACTTGGGGAGAGTTTCTGGGGTTGAGAGAGTTTCAGGAAGTATCGTTCTGGGATAGTTTAAAGGAAATCTGCCTGAAGTAAAAAACGTCAGTAAACGAGATTAGTTGATATAAGATTTACTATAGACCAGAGATTTTCAGTTTCTTGTGCTTAGAGAATCCCAAGTTCCATCTCCAGACTGATTCATTCAGTAGGCTCTCCTTTGGGTCCCAGAATCTGCATTTTCAGCAGGATAAGGAGATACTGATGGCCTGAGAACTCTATTTTGAGAAAAGTTGTTGTAGATAATTGTGATAGCCCACAAAAACTCCATAGATCTCTCACCAATTTCTGTTGCCTCTGCAAAAATTTCACCAGCAAAATTGAGACACAATTGAAATGATTTTGATGACAAATATCAAGCAAGAAGCCCTGAGTCACAATAATAAAATGTGGAAGGAGATTGGCATGGGGGTTTGTGGTGGTGGTCATATTATTTTGCAGGAGGAGGAGAAAGAGAAAGGGTAATTACTCTTGATTGAGAATACTTGTTTCTAAGTCAAGACAAGCAACTGATGGCATTTTGTCCTTTATGTAAAAGGAAAAAAGAGTGCAATTGTATTAAATACAAACAACACATGATTAAGTTAGATCAGAAACAAAAGAATCGCTATTTTGGAGATTTAACTTCTTTGATGAAGCAGTTATGACTTTTCATTTGCCCCAAGCTCTTAGTCAGTGGGATAGAGAGGTGATACAGGGTGGCATGGGAAAATGAGATTCTCCATTGTGCTTCAAAGTTAATCTGTACCAGCCGTGTGTTTATTTTACTCAAAAAATAACTGTACAGGGAGGAATGCCTCTAGTGTTCTAAGTGCATCTGCGTAATCTTTTATTCTGCTTGAACTTCTTAGAACTAGACGAGTTATGCCACAACTAGTAGGTTAGTTTTCACAAGTTTAATGGTGGAGGGTAACATCCACCTTCTATGACAAACAGTTTACCACGTCACATGAATACACATGGTTTTCTACAAAACAGTCTAATTTCCGTAGAAAATGTAATTTCCATAGCCAACATTAATGATATCAAGGTTATAAACCAACAATTCTAGAACATTGAAATAAACCTTTAAATATTGCAGAAAAGCTCTTTGTTCCTTTTAAGTAAACAGACTCAAACAGAAATTCAACTTTATGATGACAAGATACAGATTAAGCATAGATCTAATTTAAATGTTATGGTTATTAGCATGCAAATACATGCTTTTTCTTTTTTAGACTAAATTAACAGTTCTGGAAAGGTGGCCTAGGAAACCCCTGAATATTCAGGTCTTTTCCGGGACCCACAAGCTCAAAGCTATTTTCGTAACGATGTTGAGATATTACTTACCTTTTTTACTCTCGTGGGAGTACAATAGAGTTTTCTAGAAGCAATTTGATTGCAATCACATCATTCTTCTGACCATTAAATGGAATGGGGACTTTAAATTTTTTTCTCTGTTTAAATTTCTGGTGTGGTAAATATTGAGAGGTACAACACACGTGAACAAAACTTTGATGGGGTTTTTAATAATTTTTAAGAATATAATGGATCTTGGGGTGCCCAGGAGGCTCAGTGAGTTAAAGCCTCTGCCTTCGGCTCAGGTCGTGATCTCAGGGTCCTGGGATTGAGCCCCGCATCGGGCTCTCTGCTTAGTGGGGAGCTTGCTCCCCCCCCCACCCGCCTGCTCTCTGCCTACTTGTGATCTCTCTCTCTCTCTGTCAAATTTAAAAAAAAAGAAAAAAGAAAAGAATATAATGGATCTCGAGACCAAAAAGCTTGAGAACCATTTCTTTGACCAAATGGTAGGTAATTATTGACCCAGTACTTTATATTCTCAAAAGCTTATTAGAATTTTTTCACCATTAATCTCTACTTAAGAGGCCTGGGTGGCTCGGTGGGTTAAGCCTCTGCCTTCTGCCCAGTCATGATCTCAAGGTCCTGGGATCAAGCCCCGCCTTGGGCTCTCTGCAGAGCAGAGAGCCCGCTTCCCCCTCTCCCTCTGCCTGCCTCTCTGCCTACTTGTGACCTCTCTCTGTCAAATAAATAAATAAAATCTTAAAAAAAAAAAACCTCAAAACATAAGGTCTTTGGTTCAACTTGAATTTTAATCAAGGATAAACAAGGGGGCTTATTATTATTATTATTATTATTATTATTATTTTAGTTCCACAAGTAAAAATTATGTGGGTATAGAGAAGGGTGCTGACATTTTTTTGAGTGCTAGTTTATTCTGAATACTGTTAAGATTTGAAAAGGTTAACAATAATATCCTTCTATTCCTGAGTTTACATCAATTGAGAGATGGATGAAGGTAAAACTTAGCTTTGTTACTGGAAAACTATCTGTACTGGAAAAATTGACTTAAAAGCAGTGAAAGTTGGGCATCTGGGTGTCTCAGTTCGTTAAGCAACTGCCTTCGGTTCAGGTCATGATCCCAGAGTCCCAGGATCAAGTCCTGCAGTGGGCTCCCAGCTCTATAGCGAGTCTGCTTCTCCCTCTGACCTTCTCCCCTCTCATGCTTTCTCTCACTCTCTCCCTCTCAAATAAATAAGTAAAATAAAAAAAAAAAGCAGTGAAAGTTAAGCTCAGCCCAAAAGAAAACTTACTACATTCCAAACCAGAAGTTCAGCCCTATCACACTAGACTGAAAACAGATATGAGAGAGTGTCCTGTCCCCCAGGAGGCCAGCAGATGCAAAGAAAAAAAAAAAACCTCATTCGTAAAAATAAGGTAACACATTACTTATGAAATGTGATGAACATATTACTCCAGTATACTATCAACAAATATGTATTTTGAATTGAATGATAAACATCATTAACTGTAAAATCACATCCTCTTTTTTTTTTAATATTTTATTTATTTATTTAACAGAGAGAGAGATCACAAGCAGGCAGAGGCAGGCAGAGGGAGGGGGGAAGCAGGCTCCCCACTGAGCAGAGAGCCTGATGATGGGCTTGATCCCAGGACCCGATCATGACCTGAGCCAAAGGCAGAGGCTTAACCCATTGTGCCACCGAGGCGCCCCATCCTCTTTCTATAAGATGGCCCATTTCTCACCATCTATAGTTCTTAGGTGATCTCAATAAGATAGATTGCTGGTCTTCAACTGTTACAGGGTTTGAAAATCTCATCTCTATTTTTACGACTCCCACATTTCTATTTCTGGCCCTGACCTTTCTCCTGAGTTGGAGACATCCATCCTGCAACACCATACCCGGTGTCCTTTCCCTCCAAGGTGTTTGTCACTCCCTGATGCTCCCTGATGCTATCTGTTTTTTCAATGCCTTATCTATTCCATTCCTAGAATGGTGTCTGGCATTAATTAGGCACTCTGAAAATATTCATTTGATGGTTGAATAAATATTGGGACATAGAATATATTTTTCCAGAAGTCATGGTAAAGCTTACCTCATTCCTCTCGAGACTAGTAGCTGTGCCCTTGGGCGATGGCTCACATACCTAGAGTTTCCCATGGCACATTTGTTGTTGTAGAATAATCTTTAGAAATGGAAGAGGATAATAAAGAGTTAAATTTTGCTGGACCTATACAGTAACAATTAGAAAGTACTTTACACTCTTCCTTTGTACATACCTATGTTAGAGGACAGTCTAACACAGTCATTCAGCAAATTTTTATGGCACTGTTCCATGTGTTTGGCAGTACACTGATAGAAAAAACCCCTGCCTCATAAAGCTTAGATTTCAGTGGGGACTTGAGTGGATAGAGGCAGGGAGTTGTAAGTGGGTAAGTGGTATGGAGAAACATAAAGCAGCAGGTTGGGAGTGAATAGCAAGTGCCGGGCAGGGGATTCATTGCTGCTCACGATGTGTTAGCATCAGGGCATGTGGGGCAACCCAGAACTCCTGGCTGCTTTTTCCCCCATTATTTTTATTTTATTTTATTATTTTTTTCATCATGATAAGTATACTCTTTAATCCCCATCACCTATTTGACCCATCCTCCCACCGCTGGTAGCCATAGCCTATGACTCTATAGTTGAGTCTGTTTCTTGGTTTGTCTCTCTCTCAGAACTCCTGGCATCTTGAGGCAGCCCAAGTAAACAGGGATAAGGAACAGAATGAGATTAGTCTTAACGGTCTCCAGCGGTGGCGAGGCCATGAGTGTTAAAGCTGAGAAAGGTTGGGGACTTTGCTAAGAGAACTTGGAGTTCTCGGGACTCCTCTTTGCTTCTATCAATAGGGATGTGAAGACCAGGGAATGGGTTTTTTTAGCTGGAGATCTCCAAGTTCTCTTTTCAGTCTTGCACTTGGAGATGTGGAGGCCAAAAGAGAGGCAGTCTTACTTAAACATACTAGCCTTAAAAACAGAAGATGCAGGTATCTAGTTCAGGTTGTTATAACAAATTTCAACAAATGGGCTGCTTAAGCAACCTATATTTCTCATAGTTCTGGAGGCTGGAAGTCTGAGATCGGGGTGCCTAACATAGTTGGGTTCTTGATGAAGGTCCTCTTCCTGGTTTAGTGAGGACGGTTTTCTTGCCATGTATCACATGACAAAAAGACCTAGCTAGCTCTCTGGCCTCTTCTAATGGCACTAATCTCATTTATGAAGACTCTACCCTCATGACTTAATTACCTTCCAAAAGGCCCCAGCGCTTGATGCCATCACACTGTGATTAGGTTGCAATATAGGAATGGGGGGGGCACAAACATTCAGTCTCTTGCACTTGGGTTCAAGTTCTGCTTCTGCCATTGACTAGTGTTATGTGCTTAGTCATTTCATGTTTCTAAGCCTTCCTTTCTTTATCTGTGAAGCAGTACTCCTCCTCTCTGCCTTCAGGGTTATTCTGGAACTATGAAATGTATTATACATTATATAACAAGTGGCTTCTTTTTATTTTTCAGATAATGCCATATTTGGATAAAGTGCATCTCCAGAGACACACAGAAATATAATCTCTTTGATCCTTCTTCAATGTCTGTCTTATTTACAAATATTAATTATAAAAGAAGCAAAAAAATTATTCACTGGATCACCAAGAAAACATTTTATTGTCACATAAAATATATCTTTATTCATTCCATCCCATTATTTAGACTTGGATGTTCTGGAGAGGTTTTGAGTGATTAAAGATAGTCTTAAAGATGAATGACCAAAAAGTTCACTTTACAGTGATCTTCTCTTTTGTAAGCTAAAATGTTTTTAAATTTTTTATAAGTTTATTTATTTAAGGATTCTCTATACCCAACATGGGGCTTGAACCCCTGACCCCAAGACCAAGAGTTGTATACTCTTCCAACTGAGCCAGCCAGGTGCCCTAACCTAGAATGTTTAAATAGCTTGTTTCTGAAGTTAGTAGAATGTGATCCCACTAGTCAAGTCAAAAACTAAAGTTTCTCAAAGTTAACACTTGCTTCTGTTGCTTAATTGCATTAACTTACTCTGTTGAAGCTATGATTTTGATAACTTGAAGAAGTACATACTTGAGAAGGTAATATAAGGTGCCTACAGAGACTTTTGTTCCATTTCATCGCCCATCCCCAAAGTTGGCATTGCTAGAATCACTTTGTGGCCAAACCCATTTGGCCACCATTACCTCTGTGTCACTGTTTCCCGGATAGCAGGCTATTTTTCAATTTTAACCTGGCATGTGTTCCTTGTTGTAGTCTGAGGTCATAGCCTATTCCATTTGGTAAGCCAAGCACTGCCTGGCTTCTTGGCATTTGTTTTTACATCAGTGAAATATTAACCTTGTATTTAGTTGCCCTTTGCCTCCACAAGATTCATAAGCTAGAGCATTTTCATTTTAGAAGGGTATAGATCACTCAACTGGCCTAAAATCCTACCTCAGCTAGGACACCACAAGTGCCCAGTATGGATAAGATTCATTAACTCAGAGAGTATGTTAAAAAAAAAAAAAAAGCCAGACCCAAAACTAATTTTTTGCTTCTCAAAAGGCAAACTTCTAGTGTTAAGAACTATGAAGGTTAGCCTACCACAGCTTCGTGAACTTTGACAGAAGGCAGAAGACTCCTAGCTCTGAGGCAAAGGACTTTATTACTCCCAGCACAGCAAGCAGCACCAGCCACACGTTTAGGTGGGTCCCCCTTGCCCTCTCCCAACTCCTCCATGGCAATAAGGAACTGTCCAGATAGATGCCACACACACAGAGGTTTTGCCTCACACCTGAGGAACTCTGAGCTTAAGACACTCAACCTTTATTATACTGGATGGTAAATAAACCTGCCTTCTGTTCCAGTGAGACATTATTTCTGCCATCCAAGGTCCTTGGCTACAAGCATCCTTGAAGAGATAGTCTGGAAGAAAAGCTGTCAGTGCCTCTGCTCCCAAGACAAGCAGAAAAATGTGAGAGCTCTATGCAGAATTATCTCTCAACACCAAGCAGCCCCAATAAAGACCATCAGATACAACATCATTCCTTGGGTTCGCTCTAAGATGAATCCTGGGGAATAAACACATAGTGAATGAGTGTCCGGTTACATACTATGTAATTAACAATCCTTCTAGGTTCACTTCTTTCTAATCCCCTCCTACCTTCTCCAGGTTTTAAGGAACTCTTTGTGGTTCTCTGCCTTATTCTGTTATCCTCCCTTCTCTTGGCTTCCTTTAGCTTAAATACCACCTTCTGCTGGAAACCTTCCCTCCCCCAGCCCCTTTCCCTATTAGGTGTTTCCACATCCTGCTCCTCTACAGCCAAGGGATAAAACAAGAAACTCACAAAACCATATATATTTTGAACTCTGACCCTACTGATGAGGTTTCGGAATTTGGGTGAGGTTCAATGGGATGGAGTCCAGAGCCCACAACCAAGAAAGAATTGAGACGTCTTTGTTGTAAGAAGGTGGTTTCATTAAAGCACAGAGATCTCAAGGAGTGGTGATTATATACCTGGGAGTTGGGGGAAATAATGAAAAGGAAGGTTTCAAAAGAACTTTCAAATGCTAAAGAGGGTGGGCCTACGAGGGACCTAGAGATACCAGAGGTGAGGTCTTGCCGTGGAGTTAAGGTTGTCTTCCCCCCTAGCAGGGTATTAACATTAAGATAGTTGGGAGATCTTACATGTCCCACCCAGGAGTGGGGGAAGGGGGAGGTTGCAGAGGGTCAGCTTGTGCTTTGTCTTCAGCCAGTTCTGCTCCCTCAACACTACCCGAAATCACGTAGGTCCATCCATCTCCTCGACCTCCTCCCAGAAATGTTTCATAACTGTTGACGCACGTGTTCTCTCATAAACATGTGGGGACCAGCATTTTCCTCCTTTTCTGCTCTGGCTCCCTGTTCGGCTGCCTGCAGGTGAGTTTCCAAGTCAAGGCCACTAATGCTTCTGCAGGAAGGCTTCCTGTGGCACCCCTGGTACTTCCGCATGGCCCACCACCATCACTGCTGAAGCTGTTGTAGGGATTCAGAATGAGCTGTCCTAAGATGTGCCATTTTGGCATGTAGATGACTCCTGAGTTCAACACCGTCAAGGCCTCAAAGACTCAGGAAGAAACTGTGACCTTCCCCCTAACTGAAAGAATTTAGATAGAGGACCTGCTCCAAGAGGAGAGCTATCACCATCGATGACTGCGTGAATTATGAACTAGGTGTGGAATAGGGAGGAACCTAGCAAAGTCTGTTACAAGTCCTCTCTGGGTCCCATTATTTCTGTATGGCCCAGCAAACACTCCTGTTCATCTTCCTGTGAATTGCTTTCCTTCTCAGGGTGACTGAATTCCTCTGATTTTCTGAGAACTGACTTCAAGGTGATAGTTCCAGCGAGGATGAATGGAGGCATCTCCTTTTTAAACGTTATCTTTCCATTACGAAATGAGCATCAACCTTTCTCACCCTGTAGTCACACAGGCCTTTCAAAAATGAGTCCTTCTTGCCTGAAGGCCTTCACATCGGCTCCTCTCTGCCTGGGAAGTTCTTTCCCCATTCTTCTCAGATCTGGCCCCTTGCCATCCTTCAGCAACTCAACTAGCATGTCGTGTCCTCAGAGGCCTTAATTGACTACCACATTTGAAGTAGAAAGAACTTTGTCGCACAACTACTTATTACTAGGCAGGCAAGAATACAAGTCATGGAATACGTTCTACAAGTTCAATGAAATCCTTGCCCTCGCCTTTCTACTCATGGACCAGTAGCAACCGCAGTTTTTCTGAAATATGGGATCTTAGGCATAAGGGAGGAAAACTTTTCCTCTCTTCCTTGGTAGGTTCTTTGGCTGGTTAATTAAGTTGACGTGAGACAGAGTAACAGGAGAGAGATAAATTTCATTTCATTGGAGAGCTCACAAAAATAGGAGACTCGAAGTGACCAAAGCAAAACTTACCTTTCAGACAAAGAAACAAGAAATTTGTGAGGAATTGACAAGTCTGGACTTGGAGTAGTAAACTGGTAAAAAAGAAACAAATGTTAATACAGCCTCTCAGCGCTAAATTCCCTAAGACAGGTGATAGGGATGTCTCCTTACCTCCTGATACAGGAGGGTACCTTTCACAGGGGAGACTTATTTCCTTCTTGCAGGGGGATAAAGGAGGCTCAGAGTGTCCTCGCACAGCTGCTACTTAAGTAACTTTGATTCAGAATAGCCAAAATAATATGCAGAGGGGCATATTTTAAGGGGGCCTGCCATGGACCCCATCACAGGTTTCACCCCAGCTCTGCTGAAATGGAACCTATCTTTTAACAAGATCCTCAGCTGACATTAAAGTTTGAAAAGCACTGCAATTTAAGGCTCACAAACACCATGGAGTCACTCCATTTTCCAGCTCATGGCTCTCAACTTTGGCTGCACCTCAGAAACATCTACTGAGCTTTCCAAAAATTCATTTTCCTAGACCCCTGATTCCAGCAATTCTCATTTAAGTGATCCGGGTCAGGTGGATGTGTGGGAATTTTTTAAAAGTTCCTCTGGTGATACTGCTTTGCAGCCAGGAATGAGAACCACTGCTCTGGCTGGGACTGAGTGAGCCTTCCAGTTAAGTCCAGGTGACAGGATCCTCTTTACGGGGCTGAATTCCAGACCAGAAGAAACCCTGGGCCTCAGGCATCATTCTGAAAAGTATAGGCCAGGGGTCTGCGAACCATTTTCTGTAAAAGGCTAAAGGCATTTTAGTCTTTACGTCCATGTGATCTCTGAATGCAACCAGTCAATTCTGTCACCAAGAACAGACACAGGAAAATGAGAATAACCGTGTCCCAATAAACCTTTATGGACACTGAAATCTGAATTTCATATAATTTTCACATATTGTGAAATACTATTCTTTTGATGTTTTTCCAACCATTTAAAAATATATCTAACTTATGCAATAATTATATATCTAGCTAATCCAAATATCTGAGCTAATTTCAGATATTCAATGACAGTTCCAGACTCCTTCTTTTTTTTTTTTTTAAGACTTTATTTATTTATTTGATAGAGAGAAAGAGATCACAAGTAGGCAGAGAGGCAGGCAGAGAGAGAGGGGGAAGCAAGTTCCCTGCTGAGCAGAGAGCCCGATGCAAGGCTTGATCCCAGGACCCTGAGATCATGACCTGAACTGAGGGCAGAGGTTTAACCCATTGAGCCACCCAAGTGCCCCAACTCCTTAACTTCTATTTACAATATATGCTTTGAGTTGGGCCCAAGATCAGAAAGTTAGAAGAAGCAGATGAAAATGGACTTACATACAGAATCCCTCTATTAGCTATGGATTGCAGAAAGTGCTTGTTAAAATGGACTTCAGATTTGTTTGCTGAAAGTATTCCACTGATGAATTTTGGGATGGTGGTGAGGATAGAAATGTGAGACACCCTCAGGGAGGAATTTTGTAGACTGACTGACTACAGCATCAGTCAGAGTTTCTAGTTCAAGAAACAGAAACCAACTTAAAATAATTTAAGCAGACAAGGAATTTATTAAATATATTGAGTAGCTCACACAAGCTCCAAGGAGGCCAGAGGACTGGGTTTGTAGGCTACTGAGCTAGAAACAACGCCCACATTGGGCCACAAGGCACAGGAAGACTTCCTTTGGACACTGGATACCACAGTACCAGCAAGTCCACCAGTACCTCTCAACTGGGTGCAGCTGCCGCCTCCCACCCCAGCATGGTATCCACACGGCCTGTTTCTTTATCTTTACATCCCTGGCTTCAGATTCCAAGTCTGAGTTGGGTGCAACTTATAGGTGGAACTTAGGCCATATAACTGTCATAGTTGGTAAGAAAATTTGGGAAAGCAAGTATTTGGCATTTTCAGTTTCTAGAGTGGAAAGATGGGCTGTGTCTTGCAAGGTAAGAGATTCCACAAATACAGGAAAAATGGAGAAAAAGAATGAAAATGTTCAATGTAGTGTAGCCTTTGCATTATCCCCAAATCAACATGTAACTTCTTGCTCTAAGAATGTCTTTTTAAAATGCTTTCACGAGTTAAATCGCCATCTGCCACGGACTGCCAGTGCCTTATTCCTTAACAGTAACTGGACACATGCCTGGAAAGCTCTCCAGGCTCTATAAGGAGGCCCATTTTTCCTTCTCTTCCTTCCTTCTTTCCTTCATTTCCTGAAGGGTTTCTTGGTGGCAACTGCTTTAGGGTATTGATCTTCTCACCAATCATGATTCTTTTTTTTTTTTAAGATTTTATTTTTATTTTTTGACAGAGAGATCACAAGTAGGCAGAGAGGCAGGCAGAGAGAGAGGGGGAAGCAGGCTCCCTGCTGAGCAGAGAGCCCCATGCGGGGCTAGATCCCAGGACCCTGGGATCATGACCTGAACTGAAGGCAGAGGCTTTAACCCACTGAGCCATCCAGGCGCCCCACCAATCATGATTCTTAAAGATATAAGGAACAGAAGCGAAATCTAGCTAATTTAAGGAAATGAACTTGCTGAAGGATATTGGATAAAACCTCCAGGATGGCTGAGAAACCAAATTCTTGCCACCGAATTAGAAGCATAAGGACCACTGCCACAGCCCCTGGGCACAGACCCTGCAGTGAACACTGCCAACCTTGCCAAGCTGGACTCTAAATTCACTGCTATACTGCCCACCCTCATCAGAATGGAGTCAGTCAGAACTGGCCTATTCATGTCCCTGGAATAATTCAAACTCAAGGGTGGGCATGGTGTCAGTCACTTGGTTGCAAAGAAGGCTGCAGAGTGACTGCCTGGCACCCTCAACTTCTACAAGGCGAGAGATTCTCTAAAGAAAGCAATTCACGTGTGTCACGGCCAAAAAAGAAAAAGACAGTCAGGTGCCCATCCATATGAACCTCAAGACACCTTCTCTCTCCTAACGCTTCCCTTAGTTACTGCCTATCTACTCAAATTCAGAGTTCTTGATTTGAAATACTTGAAGGATGGCTTTTGAAGGGTATTAAATTAATGCAAAGGTCAAATTGGGTTATTTGGAAAAAAGTGCTGGAATGGAAGTCAGCGGATTATAATCTCAAATGCATCACACATAAACTGTGAGCATTTATATGATTTATTTAAATTACTTGGGCTTCAGAAGCAATTCACAGAAAGGTCCTATACAGAGGACATCAGACTTTTAACACTCTCTGCCTTTTTTTTTTTTTAAAGATTTTATTTATTGGGGCACCTGGGTGGCTCAGTGGGTTAAGCCTCTGCCTTCGGCTCAGGTCATGATCTCAAGGTCCTGAGATCGAGCCCCGCATCGGGCTCTCTGCTCAGCGGGAAGCCTGCTTCCTCTTCTCTCTGCCTCTCTGCCTACTTGTGATCTCTCTGTCAAATAAGTAAATAAACTCTTAAAAAAAAAAAAAAAAGGATTTTATTTATTAGAGAGCAGCAGGCAGGGGGAGAGAGAGAAGCAGCCTCTCCACTGAGCAGGGAGCCTGATTAGGGGCTCAATCCCAGGACTCTGGGATCATGACCTGAGCCGAAGGCAGACAGATGCTTAACCTACTAAGCCACCCAGGCACCCCAATACTTTCTGCTCTTATATGCTATGCACAGTTCTCTGTATTTATTATATTCAACTATTAACTTGGGAAATGTTATTTGTACCAGTCTTAATGTGCAAGGTATAAATAATACAAGGGTTGTTAATGAATTACAGAGATGCTCACCCAAGAAGTCATCTTTTTGGGAGATGTGCTTGCTTTGGAATTAGCCAAAAATAAGGAGGGTGAGGAGGGCGTACTAGGATGTTTTTGCTTGAAGCCTCGTGTTTAAGCTTGTAACATTCAAACACCATGTAATTATGTAATTTCTTCCCACTCTATCTTTTTTGACTGACTTTGTAATTATTAGTACAGACTCTGTGATAGTTTTAAAAGGATTGTGAAAAAAAATAAAAAGGACAGTGAGATTTGCTTATGATTGAAAAACTAAGCTCTAAAAAGCACAGAAGTTACTGGAAACCCTTTGTAAATTACTCAGATCCTGCAAATGAAATGTCAGTTCAAATGTGTTACTGTGAAGTATTTAATCAAAAGCATGAAAGGGGCAAGAAGGGGCAAATAAAAAAATTAAACTCTGAAGTATGAGTGTAGCTCAAGCACGCAAAAACAAGACTCTTCTTTATATTCAGCTTAGAAGAAGGATCTGGGAGAGGGGAAGGAAACATGCAACAGCAAGAGGATGGTGGAGGATTATGAAAAAAAGTAGTGGGCAGGAGATAGAGAAGCAGCGGCAGCAAGGTAATCAAATGAATGCTTAGTTGCATAATAATGAAAGAAAAGAGTTGATATTAATTTTTCTTTTTTAATTAATTTAAAAAAATGTTTTAAACTAGATTTTATTTATTTATTTGACAGAGAGAGAAACAGCGAAAGAGGGAACACAAGTGGGTGGAGTGGGAGAGGGAGAAGGAGGCTCCCCACTGAGCAGGGCCCCATGCGGGGCTCAACCCCAGGACCCTGGGATCATGACCTGAGCCAAAAGCAGATGCTTAACGCTTAATGACTGAGCCACCCAGGCACCCCTCTTTTTCAATTTAAAGAATGATACATATTCATCTGATTCTTACCAGAATAAAAAAAGACAAAAGCTGGAATAAGAAATGCTTCCTTTAGTAAAGAAGGTCACCATATGCTGGCAGAGGGGATGGGGAAGAAAAGCCCGTCTAGCCTTTCACTTGGGGGAGGGTATTCCTACAGAACATAAAAGATCTGCTTTTCTGGACCATGAAAGTTTATTCCTATTTTTCAGAATGCTTATTAGGAAATCTCTGAATAGCATTGAATACATTCATAGGCAGGAGATGAAAAATATGCACCTCAGAACAAAACAAAGTCCCAACCACTTAAAAGGTATAGAATATTAAATCTCCATTTCAAAGAGTAGATTGAAAGAGAACATATCTAACTTGTCAGCTGCAGTCAGTGGACTTACTACCTCCATTGGCTTATTTACAAGACATGTAAGAGCATATGATATTGCAAACCTTGTTTCAGACCACAGAGAAGATGTAAAAAAAAAAAAAATTGGTTTGTTCTCAAATGGCCTGTAATTTCTAAAGGTGAAAACATACAGAAGGTAACCCTAGTAAAAAGGAATGTGTGTTAAGTGTCATCAGACTGGTTTTGTAGAACCTCATTCCTCCTTTATTATAGTACTTCTCACATTGCTTTGAAATTATTTGTCTACTCTATTATATTTTAAACTGAAGGCAGGGACCATGTCTTATTCCTCTCTGTAGCCTATGGACCTAGATTAGTGGGAAACCTATTGAAGAGTCTCCATAACTTGTTTGTATGATAAATAAAATGAATAAACTGATGAGGAAATGAAGAAAGTGGCTCCACAGTTTAGATGGCAGGGATCGTGTCTGCTGGGGTAATGAGGCCAGTAGAAGTCATTCAAGTTGGATCTTAAAGGATTTAAAAGTGAAAGTTTGACAAAGGGAGTGTGGGCAGATTGGGTAGGAAACAGGCAGAAGAAATACAGAGTTGAAAGAGAGAGCCAGAAGTCTGATTTTAATAGAACCTCCCACTACATGTAGGAATTTCATCTCTCATAATGCTGATGGGTGGTCAAGTGCCACAGGAAGCACCCTCTTCTGTTTCTTAGCTAATCTAGTTTGGTTTGGACAGTCTGCCCTAGAACTAGTCTTGAGTCCTCTTAAATAAATTTCAAACTATTAAAGATTATGTAAAAAAACTTAGCTTTCTAGGAAGTTAATTTTTTCTGTGATAGGTTCTTTCCCCAGTATTTGCTGCTTGTATAATTTAGTAAAATGAAATACCCAGGCTTTGGTACAGGTCACAACGCCTAGTAAGATTGGAAAATACATACAAGATTTTTAAAAATTGTGGTAAAATACACAAAACATAAAAATACCACTTCAATAACCTTTAGGTGAGTAGGTTAGTGGCATTATGTGCATTCACATTATTGTGCTACCGTATCCAGCATCCATTCACGGAACTCTTTGCAGCCAAGATTTTTAAAACTTAAAAATATAAAATATCACTTTATGCAAAAATAATCAGATACATTTTAATCAAGCTATGTACTATTTATTTATTTAAAGATTTTATTTATTTATTTGACAGACAGAGATCACAAGTAGGCAGAGAGGCAGGCAGAGAGAGAGGGGGAAGCAGGCTCCCTGCTGAGCAGAGAGCCCGATGTGGGGCTCGATCCCAGAACCCTGAGATCATGACCTGAACTGAAGGTAGAGGCTTTAACCCATTGAGCCACCCAGGCGCCCCAAGCTATGTGCAATTTAAACATGTGACAATATTCAGACTGAAACTTAAACTCAGTTTATTACCTAAACTTTGGGGCTTGGCATTTAACGGTGATTGCACCAACTACTGGCCTTATAAGTCAAAATGTAACATCAATATAAAAACATATACATTTTTCCCTTAAAAAGAAGTAATTCAAAGTACTAACAATTCAATTTTGCAAACCCAGAAAAGAGATCTCTGACAGTGTAAGAAATGAGATGATCTCCTTCCACTAGATAAATCCTATGGTGGTAAAGGATCAAACATAAGCGGTCCCAGCAGCGCTCATGTCTTACCTGGGGGAGCCTCTCCTGCCAGAAGAAATGGCTTCAGGTCATATGATGGTTCTACTTAATGGGGAAAGGTAAGAAGCAGTGGTGTTTCCCACTCTCCTGCTAGGACTCCATTAATTATAAAGAAACACAAGATAGACTCAGAAGCCAGGGTTTCAGGATCCAAGCCTGGTTTTAGGAGAAATATTTCTCTAAAATGATAATCTTCTATATCCTTGCATAATGGCTTCCTCTGTTCAGACTCTTACTCAGAACACATCTTTCTCTCAAATGCTTCCCCTGCGGCATTTGGTTTTGAAGCTACTTCAGGAGCAGGTGCTGAAGCTTGGGAAACAGTCTCAACGCGTTCTGTGTTGTCACCTCTACAACTTCTTCTACTGGAATCCCCTTTACCTGGGCAATATATTCTGCTGAAATGGCAATGTTTTGGGGTTCATTTCGTACCTGAAACAGAAGAAAGCAGATAGTGGATCAGACATGACATGACACTCAAGGGAAGAAATCTTGGAGACCATGGATAAAACAGAACACAGTGAGTTGGTAAAAACCAATGAGCTCTTCTTTGTTTTAACAGGCAGGTTAGGAGAGGCAAGGAGGCAAGGCTGGGGAGAAGGCCCTGAACTTAAGCTTAAAAGCTACAGCCGCAAGGCTGGCCTGTACAACACTGACTGTGAGTCGGTGTTGCTCTTGAAAAGAGCCCTGGGGTATTACCCTTGAGGTCCTGGCACCTGGGAGATGAAGCAGTCTGCAGGTGGTAAACACCTGGTGAACTGCCTGACCAGATGGATTAACTGTGCTTAGTTTGTTGCATAAGTGACCACTTGTAAAGGTCACTGCTCTACGGCCTCTTCACCTCACAGGTTATATTACGGCGGGATTCAAGAATTGCTACCGTATGTTTGGAAGACTAAACAGATTATGTACTGGTATGTCACTAATTCTAAGATGCATTTCCTCCTATTTAACATCTCTGAAATTGATAGATGTTTTACTTACATTCAGTGGCATGTCATAGCATACCTGGCTGTGTTTTTTTCTTTTTTAATGGTTACAAAACAGTGGTGTATAGTATTTAGATTTTATGAATTTCATTATTATTATTTTTTTCTACTCAGGATGATAATGTTCAGAGGAATAAGAGAACTGCTAAAGTTAAAAAAAAAAATGACCTCAATAATTAGCCTAAAAAAACAATGAAAAATGTGCACCAAGATTTTTGCTCAAGGACGTTCAACATATTGTTTATGATATTGTGTTGGAAACAACATAAATGACAATATCAGGTTACACATATTATAGTCTGTTCACACACTAGAATATTATGCAGTTATCAAACATTATGAGAACTATATTTATTGACCTATACAGATATTTACTGCATAAAAGCAAGTCATGAAATGTGTTCAAGTGAATTCTACTTTTATGAAAAATATATATGGACATATATGGATATTAAAAAGGCTGGAAGGATGGTTAAGCGTCTGCATTTGGCTCAGGTCATGATCTCAGGGTCCTGGGATCGAGCCTCACATCGGGCTCCCTGCTCAGTGGGGAGCCTGCTTCCCCCTCTCTCCTTTTCCCTGCTGCTCCCCTTGCTTGTATGCTCTCCCTCACTCTGTCAAATAAATAAAAATCTTAAAAAAAAAGAAAATGTTATTTTAGTGCTTGCTTTAGGATTTTTCACGTACATCTTTAATTAAGTAAAGTCTATCTTTAAGTGATATTATATCCTTTCACAAATAGTAGAAAAATCTTCCAACAGGAAAACTTCCATTTTTCCCTTTTCAGCCCTTATGCTATTGTTTTCATGCATTTTATTTTTGTATATATTGTAAAGCCCACAGTATATTGTTACTGTTTTTGTTTAAATAGGCAATTACCATTTAAAGAGATATAAATAACATGAAAACTCATCTTACATATTTACTACATAATGTAAACGACAATAATAACGTTAGAATATTACAGTGTGGATTAAATGAAATAACGTATATGAAATGCCTAGCAATGTCTGGTATATAGCAAATGCTCAAGAAATGTTTATTTTTGGGGCGCCTGGGTGGCTCAGTTGTTAGGCATCTGCCTTAGGCTCGGGTCATGATCTCGGGGTCCTGGGATTGAGCCCCGCATCGGGCTCTCTGCGCAGCGGGGAGCCTGCTTCTCCCGCTACCATTCCCTCTGCCTGTGTTCCCTCTCTTGCTGTGTTTCTCTCTGTCAAATAAATAAAAATCTTAAAAAAAAAAAAAGAAATGTTTATTTTTCTTAGTTGCATGTTATAATGAGGCTCTGTTTCTTTCAGTACAAATGTTGATTTGGTCATGGATTTAGTGATGTGATCTTTGCTCCACATTTTGTAGAGGAAACAGGGATTTTTCTGTGTGTCTTTTCTTAAAGATTTTATTTATTTATTTGAGAGGGAGAGTGAACGAGAGAGAAAGCATGAACAGGGGGGGAGCAGACTCACCCCTGAGTAGGAAGCCTGATGTGGGGATTGATCCCCGTACTCCAGGATCATGACCTGAGCCCAAGGGAGACAATTAACCAACTGAGCCACCCAGGTGCCCCGAGAAAATAGTTTCAAAGAGATTAACTTGCCCAAAGTCACACAGGTAGTGGGTAGCAGAGATAGGATTTGCATCCGGGTCTTTCTGACTCTAGACACTGAGCATTGTTTCACTATACTGGTCTGGCTCTCATTATTATGTAAATTAAGACCTGACCAATATCCAAGAATATTTGCTGGAGCACAACAACTATACAATTAATAAAACCTCTCAACCAAGCATTAAAATAGGATTCCAATGGGGGCGCCTGTGTGACTCTGTTGGTCAAGTGTCGGACTCTTGGTTTCAGCTCAGCTCATGATCCTGTGGTGGGGGGATCAAGCCCTGCATCGGGCTGTGCTCATTGTGGAGTCTGCTCAGTGTGGGATTCTTTCTCCCTCACATTCACTCTCTCTCTTTCAGATAAATAAATAAAATACTAAAAAAAAAAAAAAAAATAGGATTCCATTGTATTTACACTGTAATGAGAAACACAGCTAAGGTGAAAATAACTCAAAAGAAAGACAATATAGGGGTGCCTGGGTGGCTCAGTGGGTTAAGCCTCTGCCTTCAGCTCAGGTCATGATCAGTCCAGGCAAACCCCAGAGGATCTGAATGAGTATCTGACTTCCCGGTCGCAGCAGGTAGCTTGGAGTCTGAATTTAGTGAAACAGGGTGTAGTTCTTCTCCACACTCTGTGTGGTCTGGCCATGCAGGTTGGAAGAAGTCAGTCTAATTAAAGATTGTGCAGTTCCTAGTGACAGGTGCCAAGAGGTTATGATACGGGTTTCTTGGGTCTGATGTATAGTGTGAATAAATGCTTGCAGCTCTTAGCCCTTTTCCATCAATGAAGCACTTTTTAAATATTTTTCTTTGTATGTAAAGGAGGAACTGTAACTCTCCATAGCTGTACATATA
>CM053618.1:31105823-31133281 GCA_028646535.1 Procyon lotor
TAAATAAAGTGAATAAAGTTTAGTGTTCCGCATTCTAGCACCTGCACACACACACACACACACACACACACACACACACACACACACACACACACACACACACACACACAAATGTTATTTTTTTTTAGGATCGAGCCCCGAATCGGGCTCTCTGCTCAGCAGGGAGCCTGCTTCTGCCTCTCTGCCTACTTGTTATCTCTCTTTCTGTCAAATAAATAAACAAAATTTTGAAAGAAAGAGAGAGAGAGAGAGAGAGAGGAAGGAAGGAAGGAAGGAAGGAAGGAAGGATCTAAATAATGTAGAAATTAGATCATCACTTACCTGTTTTTCTGGTCCTAGTGCAGGTGAATCGGTTTCTAAGCAAATTGAAGTTAAAGGCAACTGTTTCACAAGTTTCTGCTTCTTAGAGAAAAGACAAAGCTAGTCAGTTTAAAACATGAGACATAAGGATAAAGAAAAGCATTAAACCCATATACCAATGCATCCTACTTGGCAGAAACCTAAAATTCATGCTTCCCTATTCAATTAATTACTAAAATTTTCAACTGTTACTAAATGTTACCACAATAAATGTAGTTACCATCCGTCGCCATACCAGATTATCACAATACTATTGACTATATTCCCTGTGCCGTACTTTTCAACACCATGACTTATTTCATAACTGAAAGTTTGTACCTCTTAACCCTCTTCACCTATTTGGCCCATTTCCCCACCCCTTTCTCTTCTGGCAACCACCAGTTTGTTCTCTTATGAGTCTGTTTGCTTTTCTTTGTTCATTTGTTTCATTTTTTAGATGCCACATAAAAGTAAGATCATATGGTATGTCTTTTTTTTTTTAATATTTTATTTATTTATTTGACACAGAGAGATCACAGGCAGGCAGAGAGGCAGGCAGAGAGAAAGAGGGGGAAGCAGGCTCCCTGCTGAGCAGAGAGCCCAATGTGGGGCTTGATCCCAGGACCCTGGGATCATGACCCGAGCCGAAGGCAGAGGCTTTAACCCACTGAGCCACCCAGGCGCCCCGGTATTTGTCTTTTTATGTCTGGTTTATTTCACTTAGCATAATACCCTCTTGGTCCATCCATTTTGTTGAAATGGCAAAATTTCGTTCTTTTTTATGGTTGAACACTGAAGCACTGTTTATAACAGTGAAAAACTAGAAATGGCCTAACCTTTACTTAAGGTAATGATTAAATAAATTATGGTATGTTCATCTTGCGAAGTGTTCTGCAATCACTTTAAAGATGAGGTAGCTCCATACTTATAGACACAAGCAGAAATCCACAAATTTTCCTAAGTATTTGGAAACTGAGCAACACATTTTGAAATAATTGATATGGTCAAAGAGGAAGTCACAAGGTAAATTAGGAAATATTCCAAACTGAAAGAAAGTGAAAATACAGGATCTATCAAAATCTGCGGATTGCAACTACAAGATCTGGTTAGTGCTAATGCAACTATAACAGTAAAGGTTTATATGAGAAAATAAGAAAGATTTTAAATAAAGTTCTACCTTAAACTATAAAATGAAACTATAAAAAGCATAATATGAGGGCACACCTTGTTTTATTGTGTTTCACAGATAGTGAGGGTGTTTCTGTTTGTTTTCTTATAAATCAAAGGTTTGTGGTAACCCTGCAGGTCTATTTGTGCCATTTTTCCAATAGCATTTTCTCATTTTGTGTCTCTGTATCACATTTTGGCAATTCTTGTAATATTCAAACATTTTCATTGTCATTATATTTCTTATGCTCATCTAGGATCAGTGATCTTTGATGTTGCTGTGAATGTTCTGCAGCACCATCCACTGTGCCCATACAAGACGGTACGTTTATTTTTATTTTCTTAAAAGATTTTATTTACTTATTTATTTGACAGAGAGAGTGAGAGAGCACAAACGGGGAGCAGCAGAGGAAGAGGGAAAAGTAGGCTCCCCACTAAGCAGAAAGCCCGATGTGGGGCTCCATCCCAGGACCCTGGGACCATGACCCGAGCCAAAGGCAGATGCTCAACCGACTTAGCCCCCCAGGGACCCCAAGATGGTAAGTTTAATTGATAAAAGTCTTGTGCGTTCTGATTGCTCCACCTACCAGCCATTCCCTTGTCTCTCTCCCTCTCCTTGGGCCTATTTCCTGAGACACACAATACTGACATAAAGCCAACTAAAAACACTACAATGGCCTTTAAGTGTTCAAGGGAAAGGAAGAGTCACACATTTCTCATTTTAATCAAAAGCTAGAAATGATTAAGCCTGGTGATAAAAGTAAAGATAGGCTGAAAGTGAGACCTCTTAGGCCAGTTTGCTGAGTTGCGAATGCAAAGGCGTTCTTGAAGGAAATTAATAGTGCTGCTCCAGGGAACACACAAATGATAAAGCAAAACAGCCTTCTTACTGATATGGAGAAAGTCTGAGTGGTCTGGATAGAAGATCAAACCAGCCACAACCTTCCCTTAAGCTGAAGCCCCATTCAGAGCAAGGCCCTTCAATTCTATGTGGCTGAGAGAGAGAAGGAAGCTGCAGAAGAGCTTGACGCTAGCAGAGGCTGGTTCATGAGGTTTACAGAAAGAAGTTGTCTCCATAACAAGGTGGAGCTTGAACCAGCTTGTTCAAGGTGCAACAAGAACCAGCAGGTGCTGATGGAGAAGCTGCAGCAAGTTACCCAGAAGCTCTAGCTAAGAGAATTTGTGAAGGTGGCTAAACAACAGATTTTCAATGTAGACAGTCTTCTTTTGGAAGAAGATGCCATCTAGGACCTTCATGGCTAGAGGGAAAAAAATCTATGCCTGCCTTCAAAACTTCAAAGGACAGGCTGACTCTCAGTAGGTGCTAATGCAGCCAGTTGACTTTAAATTGAAGGCAGTGTCTACTTACCATTCCAAAAATCCTAGGGCTCTTAGAAACGGTGCTAATTTATTCTGCTTGTGCTCTATAAATGGAACAACAAAGCTGGGATGCAGGCATACCTGCTTACAACATGATTTAATAAAAATTAAGTCCACTGTTGAGACAAAAAGGATTTCTTCCAAAATATTACTGCTCATTGACGATGCACCTGGTCACCCAAGGGCTCTGATGGAGATGCACAAGGACAGTAATGTTGTTTCCATGCTTGCTAATACAACATCCATTCTACAGTCTGTGGATCAAGGAATAACTTTGACTTTTAAGTCTTATTATATAAGAAATACATTTTGTGAGGCTTAGTAATCACATAGTGATCTTTTGGATGGATCTCGGCAAAGTAAACTAAAAACCTTCTGGAAAGGATTCACCATTTTACATGTCATTAAGAACATTTGTAAGTCACAGGAAGAGGTCCAAATATCAACATTAACAGAAGTTCGGAAGAAATTGATTCCAACCCTTATAAATGACTTTGAGGGGTACAAGACTTCAGTGGAGAAAGTAACTGCAGATGGGTGGAAACACTAAGAGAACTGCAAACAACTGGAGCCTAAAGATGTGAATTAATTGTTGCAATTTCACAATAAAACTTGAATGAATGAGGAGTTGCTTCTTAGGGGTGAGCAGAGAAAGCAATTTCTTGGGATGGAATCTACTCTTGGTGAAGATGCTGTGAAGATTGTTAAAATAGCAAAAGATTTAGAATATTACATATATTTAGTTGATAAAAGAGTGGCAGGGTTTAAGAGGACTGACTCTAATTTTGAAAGAAGTTCTAGGGGCGCCTGGATGGCTCAGTGGGTTAAGCCTCTGCTCAGGTCATGATCCCAGGGTCCTGGGATGGAGCCCTGCATGGGGCTCTCTGCTCAGTGGGGAGTCTGCTTCCCCCTCTCTCTCTGCCTGCCTCTCTGCCTACTTGTGATCTCTGTCAAATAAATAAATAAAACCTTCAAAAGAAGTTCTACTGTGGGCAAAATGCTATCAAATAGCATCACATGCTACAGAAAAATAATTCACAAAAGGAAGAGTCAATGGATGCAGCAAACTTCACTGTTGTCTATTTTAGGAAATTGACACAGCCACCCCAGCCTTCAGCAGCTGTCACCCTGATCACTCGGCAGCCACCAGCATTGAGGGAAGACCTCCACCAGCAAGGAGATTATGACTCACTGAAAGCTCAGATGATTGTTAGCATTTTTTAACAATAAAATATTTTCACTTATTTATTTTTAAAATTTTGCTTATTTATTTGAGAGAGAGAGCACAAGCACACACCAGCTGGGAAGGGTAGAGGGTAGAGTCTGAAGCCGACTCTGACCTGAACAAGGAGCTGGACATCAGGCTGGATCCCATGACTGCGAGACCATGACCTGAGTTAAAACCAAGAGCTAGACTCTTCACTCACTGAGCCATCCAGGTGTCCCACAATAAAATACTTACAAATTAGGGTATGTACTTGTTTTTTTGGACACAGTGCTATTGCACACTTAACAGACCACAGTACAGTGTACACATAACTTTTACATGTACTGGGAAACCAAAAAATTCACTTGACTTGCTTTACTGTGATACTTGCTTTATTGCAGAGGTCTGGAACCGAACCTGCAACATCACTGAGGTATGCCTGGATCATGACCAAGTAGAATTTATCCAAGGAATACAAGGTTGGTTCAACATTAGGAAATCAATCAGTAACAATTTACAGGTCAAGAAAAGAAAACCAGTATGATCAGCTCAGTAGAGGGACAACAAACACTTGATAAACATTAAATGTAAATAAGGTTGATAGAAATAAAGAGTTTCTTTAAAAAGAAAAAATATTGGCAAAATCCAACTTTTTTTTTTTTTTTTAAGATTTATTTATTTATTTGAAAATGAGAGAGAGAGTATGAGCAGGGAGGGGCAGAGGAAGGAGAGAGAGAATCTCAAAGCAGACGCCCTGCTGAGCACAGAGCTTGATGCAGGGTTCAATCCCAGAACCCTGAGATCATGACCTGAGCTCAAACCAAGAGTTGGACACTTAACTGAGCGAGCCACTCAGGTGCCCCAGATTATCTGTCTTTTTAGTTGGTGACTAGTAACGGTGTTTTATATATTCTGTATACTAGACCTTTATCAGATATAATTTGCAAATATCTTTTCTCATTCCGTGGGTTATCTTTTCACTTTCTTGATAGTGTCTTTTGAAGCATAAGAGTTCAAAAATTGTTTTATTGTGGAAGTTTTCAATTTTGACAATGTCCAATTTACTTATTTTTTTCTTTGGTTGTTTGTGCTTTTGGTGTCATATTTAAGAAACCACTGCCTATTCCAAGGTTACAAAGATTTTGATTTGTTTTCTTCTAATAGTTTAATAAATTTCAGCTCTTAGGTTTAGCTCTTTTATTCATTTTTTGAGCTACTTTTCATATAAGTATGAGGTAGGAACTGACGATTAATTTTTATAATGTAACTAGAATAGTATTACAAGTGTGTAATAAAAGCTCATGTTTTAAAGGGTATTTCACAAAGCATAAAATGAGGCTTAGTTAAGGAACTTACCTGTCCACTTCTTATGATAGAAGGAGGAATTGAGAAGAAGTACCCAGCTCTTACACCTTCCATTGCTACAGATGGCCGACCATCAAATGCATGCAGGAGCACTTTGTCAGCACCTGTTAAGGATTAAAGATAATTTAGCGTTTCATTTCCTTAACAAGAAGTTTTCCCACTAATCAAATTGGGCAACGCAGATTATAAATTTTGAGCAAATGTTGGTCACTATAATATAAAGATGAGGTTCTATGACTTCCTTTTTTTTTAAGTTTTATTTATTTAATAATAAGTAAATAAAAGTTCCCCATATGGAACTTGAACTCAAAACCCTGAGATGAAGAGTCACATGCTCTTCCAACCAGTTGCCCCTATATGATTTTTAAAGGGTAAATGTACAGTGGTCAAACAGGAAAATAAAAAATACGGCACATTCTTAATCTTTAGAATAAAATTGAAATATAATTTTTTAAGGCCCTCTGAGGGGCTCAGTCAGTTAAGGATCCAGCTCCTGATTTCAGCTCAGGTCTTGATCTCAGGGTCCTGAGTTCAAGCCCCACATTAGGCTCCACACTGGGCATAGAGCCTACATAAAAAAAATAAAAAATAAAAAATTGTAAATAAATATTTAAACTTCTTATACCACCAAACCTTTTCTAGAATTTGTAAACTGTCAAATTATTGTTCCTAGTAGGTTTCTAGGCAGTGAAATTATCCTTAACAAGAATGCTAGTGAAAGAAGAAACAGGGAGCTCAATGACTCAGAGACTCAATAGTCAGGACTGGCTTCACCAAATCACTTCTAGTTCTTAAAGGATGGCTGCTCAGCCTGCACAGAAATCATGCTCTCAGTAATTCCAGTGATTCTCATCACTGAGAAAGACAATGCTGTCTAGTTGCAGGCAACTCCATTTACTTTACTATCTGATGCTATTTTTTTCAAACAGTAGGCATGATCATTGGTGAGTTACAATCATAACTGAATTAAGGAATCAATTCAGTGGGTCGTGGCTGAGCAACATATGCTTATATGTATGTGTGACTGCATGTATGTATATGCACATATTTATATATGCCTATCTGCACATACGTATAGATGTACTGCTCCTTAAACTTTGGTCAGTTTTCTGTACATTTCATACTGAGTCTCAAAGTCTTAGTACCAAAAAAAGCACTCAAGTATATTTCTTACTGTGGATGATACTTTAGAAAGTCTGAAAAGTAATGCTATAAGATATATTTTTACTTGAGGAGCAAGTGGTGAAGATGATAGTGCATTTCAAGTATGATGGCCACGACCTGTATAACACCATTGTCTGAGGCAGCAGCCAGAAAACATGCGAGACAGTAATCCATCTTTGCTTTGTTTTTTCATCTCTCATTAATCAGCTGCTTAAGCTGATTAAAAAGTCAGAGCTGTTAATTTTTAAATGAAGGAATATAAATTACTTGATCCAATTTTTCATCTGCTCTACGCTGGCCTTCTGAATGTCATAATCACACTTGAAAGTAGGCTGACTTGCAAAATCACCTAAGTTCATTTCCACCTTCACCCTTGCCCCATTCCCTTCCCTTTAAGAAATTAAATTAAAACACGACTTATTCTATGAGAATATGGACTGGAACTGTCAAATGTAGGCACACTTTTCTCAAGAACCTAAATACCTTGCTCATTTAAGAGGCTGATGGTGGGTCTTCCAGCAGAGCGTGAGTGAACATTTCTGTTTAACAAAAAAAATTCCTTTTAGGTACTTAATCTGAAAGTATTATTTTTGTTCTATTAAAGTAATTCAGAGAAAAAGAAATACAGAGTTCCATCTAAGGAGAATCATTATTTAATTTTCTCTATAGCTATTAATATAGAAAGATGATTAATTAACGTACAAAGGCAAATTTAATCTTTTGGCTAACTGGACCTGTCGGATTAGGACCTGTCGTTGCTCTTCCTTCTGCTCATCAGTGCCAGCAAATCTGGGGGAGAAATCTAGTCCTACCTGTAATAGAAAAACAAAACAGGTTTACATGTTTATGGTTTAATGAATTCAAAAGACAAACTATGAAGCAGTGCTGTCCAAGAGAAATACAATGGGAGCCATACATACAAGCCACATATATAACTTTACATTTTCTAGTAGCCACATTAAAAACACTAACAAGAGGGGCACCTGGGTGGGTCATTGGGTTAAAGCCTCTGCCTTCGGATCAGGTCATGATCACAGGGTCTTGGGATTGAGCCCCACATTGGGCTCTCTGCTCAGCGGGGAGCTTGCTTCCCCTCACTCTGCCTGCCTCTCTGCCTGCTTGTGATCTCGCTCTCTCTGTCAAATAAATAAAATCTTAAAAAAAAAAAAAACAAAAAAAAAAAACCCACTAACAATCAGGTGAAATTAATTTTAATAATATTTACTATTTTTATATATTTAATAATATATAATTATATATTTTTATTTTATATATATTTATATATAAAAATAAATATATAAAATATATATAATATATTTTTATATTTATAAAAATATATAAAATATATTTTTAAAATATATTTTAATTTAATTTAATATATTTTAAATAATTTAATAATTTAAGATATTTTAAAAAATATAAAAATATATAAAATATATTTTTATATTTATATATAAAAATAAATATATATTTTTATATATTTAATAATATAATTTTATATATTTTTAAATTTTATATATATTTTATATATTAAATATATAAAATATATATTAAATATATTTTATATATTTAATAATATATAAGTACATATATTTAATAATATGTACATCCAAAACATCATTATTATATAGTAATATGATAATTTCAACACAAAATCAATATAAAAAAATCATGCATTATTTTACATTCTTTTTTTGGGTACTAAGACTTTGAAATCCTGTGTGTTTTATATTAATAGCATATCTCAATTTGGACCAGTCACATTTCAAGTACTGTATGTGGTTACTACATTGGACAGTGAAGATTATAAATGACTGCTTCCCTATTTTTTTTTTTTTTCAAAGATTTTATTTATTTATTTGAGAGAGAGAGAACATGAGAGCAGAGAAGGTCAGAGGGAGAAGCCGACTCCCCGCAGAGCTGGGAGCCCGATATGGGACTCGATCCAGGGACTCTGGGATCATGACCCGAGCCGAAGGCAGCTGCCCAACCAACTGAGCCACCCAGGCGCCCATGACTGCTTCCCTATTATTATCCTATTATCCCTATAGTATTTCAGTATACATTGCTATAGTCTATATTCTAAATTTAAGTGTTACTCTTTTGTCTTTGATTAGAAGTGCAGTTTATTACAAAGCGATAAAAATGCTTCATGATTGTAAATTATTTAATAAAAATGTTCTTTAATTACAAACTCTAGACTATTTTTAAATTTAAAAAATATTTTATTTATTTATTAAGTAAGTTCCATGTCCAGTGTGGGGCTGGAATTTATGACCCTGAGATCAAGAGTCACATGTTCCACCAACTGAGTCAGCCAGGCGCCCCAACAAAATCTAGTGTATTTAAAAGTACGTTTGTATATACTGTGTTAACTAACTATAGAGATGATGATCATATTTAAGAAAAGGAAAAAGAGAACAAAGTGCACAGAAATGCTAGTAAAGTAGTTTTCTTTTCATTAACATAAGTTTATAGTTGGGCTTTTTACTGTCTTCCCTCATTCTTTTTTGCTTATTGAAGAAGTACTGACAAATTATTATCCAGCTAGATGAAGTGAATATAATTATCTAAGTCATTTATAATCACAAATAGTGAACTAAAAAGTATATTTGTATATAGCATATGAAAGTCTAGATGAGCAGTCATTTGATCAGCTATTTGGTGTTACCTCTCCAATTGCCACCAACTGATCTTTATAATTCTCCATAATGGGCAAAGCTACATCCAAATCCTAGGGGGAAAAAATAAATTTGTTTAAATAGAAGGGAAAGGAAAATGATACTTTAGAAAACACCTTTTATATACCAGGCACTAAACTATATTGGGCCCTTTACATACATTCAATACCTTTAACCAGTTGAAGAGGTAGTCATAGTCATCCTTGTATAATGGTGAGCACTACTATCTAGAAATTTGGGTAGAAACATCCCACACCCAGTCAGGTTACAAGAATATGACTTTCAATGAAAAGTCTCACTTAAATACTTCCAATATTTAGGAAGAATTTCCTGACATTTAGGACTGATTTGGATTTCCTCATGGAATAGTTGACCAAGAGAGAAGAAAGCCATCTTTGGTAGTCACCTTTGTGATTGAGTTTTTGGGGAGTGCACTGTGTTATGACCTCCTCTTAGGATACTAATGGTTTTTGAGTTTTTTAAAGCAACAATCCCATATATCCTCTGCACCATTTTCACTGATTTCTTTTGTCTTTATAATCCTGCTTAGCCTGTTTTTGTTCTAAAGGTTCAATAGTATAAACACTAATTATCACACATATGTTTGTCAATTATTGAAGTAAGGAAGTACCATTAGTTTCCATGATATTACTGTGTCCGTTTAAAGAGAATTTACTCTGTGAGAGTTCTCTTGTAAGACAAAGGAAAGACAAATATATTGAAAACTTGCTTCTAGATATCTTTTAAACTACTTTGAGAGATTTAGTCTCAGAATATGTAAATTGCAAAGAACTTCTACTAAGGATAATTAGAACAAAGGAGAATTAAGAAAAGAGGTGAAACAGATGGTAAAGGTGTAGGAGGAGATTCTACAATTATGCCTCTGGAGACAGATAACACGAGGGACAGAGTAGATCATGGCCTTAGAAATACATTCTAGTAGACTCGATAAAGAGGATTTACCACTGTCATTAGGAGCTAAGAGACCAGAGACCCTAGAGACCTAGAGACCAGAGAAGGTGTCTGACAACAGCTGAGGGGGTTAAATGTCATCAGCCAAAGCTTTTTCCGTATCAAACATCCAAACTGCTCTGTCTCTGAAGTTCAGAGGGGCTGGAGAAGGTGGAGATTACCCAGGAAATGGTTGAAACCTGGAAAGTCTTAGAAAGAAAGTGTACATTTGGATGAAGACCAGATAGAGGGAAAAATATGCTTCTTGGAATAGCTATTATCTGTGAAAAAAGCAAAATAAATTTACAGTAGACTATTCCAACTTCTCATGAATCTGGAAGTTTCTGGAAAGTCAAGGATAGTAAATAGAAATTAATAAAATTCATATTACTAATTTTACATGTGTGTATTTGTGTGTGGGGAGTCTCTATTGTTTTATTTCAATATATGTAAACAGTTTTATAAAGACATTCATAGGTCTATTTCTGACTTCATTTCTTTTCTCATCTCTTGAATAATGTTCTCAAGTTCTTTAAACGCTAGGGTTCTATTATGGGGTATTTATTTATTTATTTATTTTAAAAAGATTTTATTTATTTATTTGACAGAGAGAGAGAGAGAGATCACAAGTAAGCAGAGCAGCAGGCAGAGGGAGAGTAAGAAGCAGGCTCTCTGCTGAGTAGGGAGCCCAATGTGGGGCTCGATCCCAGGATCCTGGAATCATGACCTGAGTCAAAGGCAGCTGCTTAACCAACTGAGCCACCCAGGCACCCCTATTATGGGATTTTTAAAGATCCTATACCTCTACACCCTATGACCAGGATTACTACTATTGTATAATTACTAATGATTTACAAATGAGGAAATTGAGACTTTGCAAAGTGAAGTGCCACAGATCAAAGAAGCCAGTAGACCAGGTCTCTGTGACCTCAAAGCCTGTGCTATTCCCACCCACTAAGTTGCCCAAAAGAAGAGAGAAGGGAGAAGGAAAAAAGGGGAGGAAGGGCAAAAGGGAAGGAGAGCAGATTTACTCTGAATGATTTTAAAGAATTACAATAGCTTTTTTATTAAATAAAATATTTAGTTTTCACAATCTTGAAAACAGGATGAGGTGCATAACACAAATGAGTGAAGTGGGCCAAGCAAGGATGGGAGGCAACTGCAGAGCACATGCCCTGCCTGCAGGGGGGGGGGGGGGGGCTTGGCAAGCCCTGCCTGGTAGTAATATTTACTGAATGAGTAAGTTCAGGTATATGCTGAAAGACTGTGTGACGCTAGGCAACTTTAATTTTATTTTATGAAGAGAGAAGAGAGAGAGAGAGAGAGAAATAGAGAGAGAGGAGGGGCAAAGGGAGAGAGAATCCCAAGCAGGCTCCACACCCAGGGCAGAACCCAAAGTGGGGTTTGATCTCATGACCCTGGGATCACCACCTGAGCGGAAATCAAGAGTCCAACGTTCAACTGACTGAGACACCGAGGCGTGCCAGCAACTTTAATTTTATGAACCAAGTAAGTTTACTTAACACTTACTACCTACCAAGCTTTGTACCACATATTAGGGGTTTATAATCTAATCATTATGAGAAACCTAAACTAGGGTACGGACTACAAGCACACTAACAATAAAAGAGGAACAACTGCTTATCTCTGGTGTTTTCCAGAAGGTTATCCTAAGATTTTATGAGTTCATCTCTGCTTTGAGAATCTGAAATTACCTATCTGTTGTTGCTATTTCATTAGTTTTTTAAGTTAAACGGTTCTGTCAGTTCTACATTTATGCCCAAATATGTCAAATCCACCCACTTCCCCTTGCCTCCGCTGCGAGCACTCTGGTCCAGGCTGCCATCGTCTCTGATGGCAGAGATCAGAGTGATCAGCATGACTACTCTACTGCAGTAGTCTTCTCACTCCTCCTGTCTGCCTTTTTTTTTTGCACTCTTCAAATCTGTTCTTCATACCACACCCAAGGGGATCTCTTCAAAATATAAATCCCATCTTGTCCCCCTCACTTTGAATCCCCCCACGGATGTGAACTGAACTCCAGCAGGGCCCCGGCCAGGGTGCTTCCTGCCCAGTCCCTCTGACTTCCCATCATGACTTTTCCTTCTCTCTGGTCACATCAGCTCTCTTTCTGTTTCTTGACCACATCAAGCTCATTCCTACCTTAGGACCATGCTGGGTTGTTTCCTTTGCCTACAATACTCTGAGCCCTCTCTCTGCAGGGCCAGCTCCTTGGTAGCATTCAGGTTGCAGTTCTCACGTCACCACCTCAGAGAGGCCTTCCTTGACTACGAGCCAAAAACCAGCATCCACAATCACTATCACATAATCTTGTTTTATTGTCTTAAAGCACTGACTGCTACTTACAGTTTTCCTGTTCATGTATCTAATTGTTGATTGCTAGAATCTAGCTTCCATGAGAGGGATAGCACTTTGTAGTGCTTAGAGCAGTGCTCAGTGCAGCAGGTGCTCAGTAAACACTTGTTGACTGACTAACTAAATGAATGCTTATTCATATAAATTTCTATATAAATGAAAGAAATGCTGTCCTGCTATGATCCCCAACATTTTGGGAACTGTATCTCTCTGGCAATTTAATTAATTTTATCATCCCAGGAGAACAACTCCAGCTACAGGACAAGTATTTATTATTACCTGAAGTGAATTAAAAGCAATTTTGTTTCAAAATAATTAGAGCTACCTGGGGTATCCTAATGTAGGAATACAGATTCAGTATTATAAAAAATGAAAGACCTTGTATCTTAATTTATTCATAAGTAACAAAGTCTTTACTTCTTCAAAATGGGGGGCTATCAATCCCATTATGTACTAGAGCACTAAGAAACTGTATCTCCCAGATTCTGAGTCAGGAGGCAAGTCTGAAATATGAGACACAGTGGCTACTGTGAGTCAGTGTTTTCAGAGTCGGTACGGTGTTTTCAGAGCCGGTATAAAAGCAGTACAATTTAATAGATCAAGAGCATTCCTTTAGAGACAGTTTAACATTCAAGAAAATACTGTGTACTTGAACTCATTTGTTCCCTTATGGTACTACATCTATGAATTTGTATCTTTCTTTTTCTGGATATTTTATTACTTTTTGGCCAAAGCAATATGACAACATGGTAAAAAATGTGAAAACAAGTCACTTATAATCCTACCCGATCATCACAGCTAATGTCATTTCTGTGTTTTTCCCTCTAGTCTTTTCCTTATGGAGTATATTTATACATTTTTAAACATTTTCCTCATTGCTACATAAAATAAACACTATAGTTGTCATCTTCCATGCACGCATTCCATATATACATATATTTAACACTCTACAAGTTAATTTTTCCTTTATTTCTTAGCCTCTGGGCTGATTTCTGTTTTTTCTCTACTATAAATAATGCTGCAACAAATACCTTTGTGAAAGGTAGCATTTCCTTCTTCTGCATTATTCCCTTAGAATATAAATCAGAAGAGGAGCATTACTGAATCAAAGGTATCATTTTTTTATGCTTCTTGTTTTATATGACTTTTACCTTTGACGTGACACATCTTTGGTCTCCTGATGAAACTTCTTGAACAGGGTGAACACCCAAGCAGGGCAGGACAAACCCCTTATACCTAAAAACGTAGGACAAATTAAGAAAGTGGAATATTAAAAAAAGCAAAAATAAATAATAAATAAATAAATAAATAAATAAATAAATAAAAAGAAGTGGAATATTGAACTAGTAGACAATGTTATCCTAAAGAAACAGTATGAAGGAGTTTTTATGTTGATGTGATTTTCTTCTTCTCATTCACTTTAAAATTGAATGACCTCTGATAGTACAAATATGACATCATAACTGTATCCTTATTAGCAACTCTTTAAATTCTTTTTTTTTTTTTTAAAGATTTTATTTATCTAGTTGAGGGAGAGAGCACAAGCAGGGGGAGCGGCAGAGGGAGAGAGAGAGAAGCAGACTCTGTCTAGCGGGGAGCCCAACACAGGGCTCTGTCCCAGGACCCCGAGATCATGACCCATGCCAAAGGTTGACCCATGCTCAACCAACTGACCCACCCAGGTGCCCCAGCAACTCTTTAAATTCTTAATGAAAAGCAGCACCTTTCTGAAAGCTGCATAATCTTTTCGAATTCTCCTGAATGTTCAGCAACCACCACAAGAGCCATAACATTGGCCTGAAACAAAAATGAATACAACAGAGTTTCAAACAATATACATCTAACATAACTGAAGAGAAACTTAAAGTCTTCTGTACTTTTAGTTATTCTTGCTCATTCACACTCTAGCAATATAATCATGATGGCTATCACTGAGTACTTACTATGCTTCAAGCACTATGTTCAGTAAATATAAATATTACTTCACTTAATTTATACAACCTATGAGGGAGGTATTGCTGTAATCCATCATATTGATCAGGAGTTTTGGATGGAGTCAAATAACTTGCTCAAGATCATTATGCCTGTGTAATTCCAGAGCCCATGCTCCTAAATAAGCTGCCATATTGAAAGATGGCTATGTATGTAAAAATGTATGGGCAACCATTTCTGACTATCACTTTAAGGGAAAGCTACAAAGTGGTAGTTACAATGAGTTTCATAAAAACTTCTAAAAATCAGTAATTTTTTCCTGAAACAAATCAAAATGTCTCAAATCAAAATTATAAAATTTTATAATTTTTATAATTTTATAAATTATAATTTTTATAATTTCTCCCAGATCTCTGGAATAATGTTAATTTTAGAACTGATAGATGGACCAATCTGTTCCATATAACTGGTAAGCATGGTAGCTGTGGGAAAAGGTTTTGGGTTCAGACTATCCTGTCTGTATTACTTTACTAGCAGTGTTATCTTCGGATAAGTTAATCTCTAGGTCTGAGTTTCCTTCTCTATCAAATGGGTAATGGTTGGCTATAAAGTAGTAGCTTCTTCATAAGGATGTTGTGAAACATTAAAGGAGATAATGTACAGAAAGGGCTTAGTTCAGTGCCTGGCATTCAGTAAACAGTCAATACTACTTATTATTAACAAAGCAACATAGGCATAGTGTATCTAAATTTCAAGCTGTTCTAGCTTGAAATTAATAGGAAAACAAAGGGCAATTATAGATATTGACTTACTTTCTTGGCTTTCTCCAACACATCATCCAGATCCTAAAAAAAGCGTATGTAATCACAATTATTTTAGATGAATAAGTAACTGCTCTTTGGCCATATATACCAATGTAGTTGAGGTACCATAAAGAATGACAACAATGGCAAGGAACAGTGTGATAGAATGTGAAGAGCTACACAGACCCACCTTCTGTTTACTCTTCCTCTCAGTAAAATCTGGCTTCTGTTCCTACTCCACTAAAACAGAAACTGTCATTGTCAAATATAAAGGACACCTCTGTGTCCTCCTCTTACTCTACCCCTCAGCAGCATTAAGAACTCCTCACTTGTCGATGCCTTCGTTCCTGAAATATTTCCTGCTCTTGGCTTCTGCAATACCGCTTTCCAGCAACCACCACCCTCCACTAGCTGCTACTTTGTCTCGGTAACTGGCTCTCTCCTCTATCGGATTTTAGGACCCTATGCTCCTCCTTCTGTACACACCTCATTCTTTTTTAATGGAAATCAGATCTTGTCACTCTCCCCTAAAAACAAAAACAAAAACAAAACCCAAACACTTTTATTGGGTTCACATTGTCCTTACTGACCTACCTCTCCTCTCCCCTCCTGCAAACCTCTACACCTTTTTTTAAAATCAAAATAATTTAATAAAGACAAAGACATGTTTTAGGAAACAAGAGCAGTGAGCAAGAAAAACTCAGATGCAAACCTCTAGTCTTATTCCAATGGCTCTCTGTAGCTCACCCTCCACCTAACCTTTTTTTGCAGCTTGAATGCGTCCAATTCGATCCTGTCTGGAGCCTGCGACCTGCTGGCTTCTTACACCACCATCCACCCACCTCCTTGCTTGGCTGGCTCTTTGCCTTTCTGGTTCCAACTGAAGTGTCACCTCTTGAGAGGTCTTTCCCCCTAAGAGACTCTGCCCTTCCTTCCATCAGCCTGTTTCCAATGTAGCGGGTAAAACACTCTGTAACTCTGGTTTTATGTGGGGTCTGTTCCTCCTGTTTGCCTCTCCCCCCATTAGCTCTGGAGCACCCGGCGCGCCGGAAAGTGTCGAAAGCACACTTCTCCCGGGCAAAGTGGCTCCCCGCTCCCACCGGCCGGGCCTCGCCCTTACATACGCTGTCAAACTCCGGGGCCGAGAGGTGGCAGTGACAGTCCACCAACCCTACGCCCACCGCCCCCATTGCCACAGCCACCGCGGCCCTTCGCTCTCCCGCCGAGCCTCAGGCGGAACGTGACCGCTGCAGCTGGCTGTTTCCGGCCGGACGCGACGCGAGCTTCTTTCCCCCGGTGAGAGCCCGCCCTTCCGCTCCCACTTCCCGCCCGCAGTTCGAACTGGAAACATGGCGGGGGTTCCTGTGTCGGTGGTCCCTTCGCCTCCGCGGGACGTGGAGAGGGCGGCCGGGGCGGACGACGGGGCCTCGGTCGCCGCCACCTCGCGAGAGGACTTCCGGGTGCGCTGCACCTCGAAGCGGGCGGTGACGGAAATGCTAGAACTGTGCGGCCGCTTCGTGGAAAAGCTCGGGGACGCGCTGCCAGAGGAGATTCGGGAGCCTGCGCTGCGAGATGTGCAGTGGGTACGGGCCCAGTAGCCATCTCCTATCACCCCTTCCCCTCTTCCCCTCTCAGGGCTCAGAAAGAGCCTACGGCAGGCTTCGCAAAGTTAACGGTGCCGCCCGCTCCGGAGAAGAAGCCCTACAAACGCACGGGTCGAAATAGATGCTAGTGTCAGCTGGGTATTAATCGCTTAGATCAGCGCCGTCCAGTAGAAAAATACAAGGCGAGCCATGTATGTGATTTGAAATTAAAGGAAGAAAAAGGTGAAATTAATTTTAATGTTCTGTTTTATTTAGTCCACTCTATCCAAGATAGCGTTTTAACTTGTAATTAAAAAAAAATGAGCGAGATCTTTTATTTTTTTGCGTTCGTACTAAGCTTTTCAAATCTGGTGGCTTAAATTTAGAGCTCATCTCCTTTCTCACTAGCCATATTTTTAGGCTTCAAAAATGACAAAGTGGCTAGTGGCTCCCCCCTTGAACAGTGCGGGCAAAAACTAAAGGAGGAATTCTCCAGGAAAGGGTAATCCTGGAAGTCAGCCAGTCACTAAACTAACAACTGGTCTTTACTTTTGCCTGTTTTAGAACTTCACGTAAAGTCAGTGGAAACATTTTCCCTCCAAGTCTAAAGTAGATAAGGAAGCTATCTTGATTAATAATTTGTCTGGACCTCATAACATTTCCCCTTCCTTTCTCACATATTTTGCAAAGCCCTGAAGAATCTAGTGTTATGTTTTTTTTAAAGATTTTATTTATTTATTTGACCGAGAAAGACACAACCAGAGAGAGAACGCAAGCAAGGAGAGTGGGGGAGGGAGAAGCAGACTCCCTGCAGGGAAGGGAGCCCTGTGCGGGGCTCCATCCCAGGACGGGTGGGGGGGATCATGATGTGAGCCACCCAGGCGCCCCAGAAGCTAGTTTTTTTAAGGAAAGACAACAGCAACAGTTTGAGGGATTGGTACTTGCCTTAAGGAAGCATACAATATGTCTGTATATATATATTGTAAGCATACAATATATCTGTATACATATATTGTAAGCATACATCTGTAGAAAATAAGTTTAAAAGCTCATGATGCAGCACATTTGTGAGTTCAAATGACCATAGTGTGAACAATAAAAATAAACGTCAAATGGAAGAAGAATAAAGAAACGGCCCCTGGGTTGTGCGTCTCTGTTCCAGTTTTGAATACAGTAACACTGTCACTACCTTCTTGCAAGGAAGGGAAGAATAGAGACATACCTCAGGACATTTTTAGTAGTTTTGGGAAAAAGACTGTTTTATTGTATAATCTTAGAATTTGCCCCTTTCTAAGAAGTGCTAACCTATTTAGAACCTTTACTTTCAGAAAAAAAGGAGCTTGGCTTAACCTATTATACTTTTTAATGGATGATAAAGTGAATTGGAAGAGAAAGATTTGAAGACTTAAACTCAAGGAATTCACTTGTGTTTTATATTAAGAGCAGATAAAAGGCAGAGGCTTTAATTATGTTGACATATCTCTATTTAAAACACGTAATATTGTAATGCATGTTCTAAAAAATCATATTGATATGATTGTGCAATGAATATTACAGTTCGTATTCTCAGATAATCCTTAAATGTCCATATATAAAGTAAGGATTTTATTTTATAAAATCTTTAAAGTGTAGAGTGTATACTTTAACTCATAGTCATTATCAGTCATTATTTGATTTATGCTCGTTTTTACTTATACAAAATGTGTAAAATACATTCTCATAAAAAACAGCAAAACAGCATAAAGCGAATTTGAATTCCTCTCCCTCACCCCTCCTCCATCCTGGAAATAACTTAAATATTTGGAGGGCCCAGGTGGGTGTAATCCTTCTATATCCTTTTTTTGGCTTTACAGCTTTCTTTGTTGTTTTAGTTTTTTGTTTGTTTTTTTTACAATAATAGTGTTAGGCTTATGTATTTAGCAGTTTATCTTTTTTTTTTTTTCTCTACCAAATCTGTCTTCGACTACTATTTGTCAAAGTTATGTGGAGATATACGTTATTCTTTTCAGGTATTGCGTGATATGGATATAGCATATTTAACCATTTTCCGAATTTGAATTTAGATTTTAGATTTTATTTTGCCCTCGATATTTCATAATTTCAAATAGTGCTTTAATAAACATTCCTAGTACATCCTTTTTATGTTTTTGTGAGAATAGTTCTTTAGGATACATTGCTAAAAGTGAAATCATAAGGTAATAGGGAATGTGCATTTAAAATTTTAAACAAATTACCTTAGTCCCTTATTTTTTAATGTATCATAAACATTTTTAACCTTTCAAAAAACAGACTAGTACAGTGGACACCTGTATATCCATCACCAAATTTAACAGTTATCAAAAATTTGTTACACTTCCTATTTATTTATTTTTTAGGTAGGTTCCATGCCTAAGGTGGAGCTGGAGCTCCTAACCCTGAGATTAAGAGTCATGTGCTCTACTGACTAAGCTAGCCAGGTGTCCCTTTACACTTCCTATTTTAAAGCAAACTCCAGATCTTACGTAATTTAATTTCTCTGTACCTAAGTGTACATCTCTAAAAAAATACAATCCTTTGTGAAGTAGAAATTAATTTTACTTTGTTTTAAGCATTTTTCCCCTCGTTAACACTAATGCTCGTTCAGCAGCATATGTAGTATTTATACCCTTGAGATTCAGCTGAGCTCAACTTCATTAGCTTATATTTTTTCTTCATTAAAGAAGTATATAAATTTTGCATCAAAATTTCTCAGATGTAGCATAATGGTTATCAGAGCTAAAATGTAGGTAGAATCAATGATTGAAATGGAATCTGCATTGAAAAGAATACAGTAATAGGTTAGTCTATTTTTAATTTTTTTTTAAAGATTATTTATTTATTTATTTGACACAGAAAGAGAGAGATCACAAGTAGGCAGAGAGGCAGGCAGAGAGAGAGCGCGGGGGAAGCAGGCTTTCTGCTGAGCAGAGAGCCAGATGCGGGGCTCGATCCCAGGACCCTGAGATCATGACCTGAGCCGAAAGCAGAGGCTTTAACCTACTGAGCTACCCAGGTGCCCCAAGTTAGTCTGTTTTTCTTGATATTCTGTATTACAAATCTGAAGTTCTTATTTTGCCAAAATGTTTTAGTTCAATATTTAAAGTTATTTTTAGTGACTTGAGTATTGTGAATTTATTTCAGACTTTTGAATCAGCTGTACAAGAGAATGTCAGCATTAATGGGCAAGCATGGCAGGAAGCTTCAGATAGTTTTATGGGTATGTGATTTAACTTTCCTTCTGTCATTAATTTCTGAGTTATTTTTGTAGCTAATTTTATCTTGAATGCTAATTTTTAATTCCCATTTTCAGTCTTGTTTTTTTTTAAAGGTTTGTTTATCTCTCTATCTATCTATCTATCTATCTATCTATCTATCTATCTATCTGAGAGAGACAGCAGAGTGAGACAGCACCAGCAGGGTGGGGGGGTGCAGAGGGAGAGGGAGAAGCAGGCTTTCTGCTGAGCGGAGAGCCCCATGCAGGGCTCCATCCCAGGACCCTTGGCATCACAACATGAGGCAAAGGCAGTTGCCCAACCGGCTGAGCCACCCAGGTGCCCCTCAGTGTCCCTTCTTTTACAAATTGTCCTTCACTGGGAGGAAAAGGGGAACAAATCTAGAAGGCTACTGAGGCAAACTACACAGTAGGTACCTTGGTTTTTTTTATATATGCTATCTAGCATTCTCAACAAGGTTTCATCTGATTAGTCTTTGAAAGTATCCTTGTCAGTAGTTTACTGGAAAATACTGTACAACTATCTCCAGATGAAGAAACAGGCCCAGAGAATTTCTATGATTAAAACCTTAAAAATCAAGTTGTATTTTTACAAGTGATCATTATAGTAGACAGCGAAGTACCCTTAAAAGTATGAAGTTAAATTAAAAGAGTACCAACCATGTAAAGGATGAGGTAAATATATGGAGAAACCTCCTTAGAAACAGAATACTTTCTTTTTAAGATTTAATTAATTTATTTGACACAGAGTGAGCGAGAAAGCACAAGCAGGGTAGCTGCAGAGGGAGAGGGAGAAGCAAACTCCCTGCTGAGCAGGGAGCCTGATGCTGCCCCGATCCCACGACCCCTGGGATCTTGACCTGAGCTGAAGGCAGATGTTTAACTGACTGAGCACCAAGATGCCCAAGAATACTTTTTTCAAAGCAGAATTAATTTTACCCTAACTAAAGGTGTTGACATATCTAAAAAAAAAAAAAAAATCAAAGTTTTAATGGAAAGAAAATGGTTTGTGGATAGTGTAAGAAGGAAAAAATTTAATAGAAAATAAATGATTTGTTTGAAAAAAGAGTCAGAATTCTCTAGCAAAGTCTAGGAGCAGGGCTATCCTAACAAGAGGGTCTTGTCTTTCCCCATGGTGATATTACAGAGTCTGACTAGCATAACTTGGTATCGCTGCTTGGTATTACATGCTATCCAGTTATACCCTTGAGCTGATTTCAAATGCATCAAGTAACCCTTTGTGGTTATAGTTTTTCTTCTCAACATGAAGATAATACTTTGCCAGAAAACTTCACTGTCTGATCCTTGGGATTATTATAGTTAACTCTTCAAAGTCACCAAAATTTACTTTCTGGTTTATATATTGAAATGGTAAAAGCCATAACATTAGATTTCCCAAATAACAATGATTGCCAATTAGTAGAGGACAGGAAGTGTATCACCATCACCATCAGTATTTTTAAACTCTGCAGGCTTTCCTGTGTCTTTATTTGACTCTTGTTCTGTGAAGTCACTTTGAAGTTGCTTTATTGTTTGCTCCAGGCTGCCTTAAGCAATATGATTCATGAATTTATAGATTAAGATACATATTTTCTAATAGGTTGGCAGCCTGGGTAGAGTGTGGTTATTCTTTGTCCCTTTTCCTCCTTATAACAGTGAGGGCAAATAGTTGAGAATACTATAATTTTACCTTCTTTCACTGGCACTTGATAATGACATACCATATTCTAGGACATAGATGAAAACACGTGGTCCTTACTGTTTAAGAACTCAATGGAAAGAAATGGACGAGGAATTACTATACTGTTTAGGAAGGGGGGATAAGCCCTAACAGATTGTTGTTAAATTAAATGCATTTAATGAATGATGGCGTGCTAGATAAAAAGGAGGAAGGATATTTGAAGCAGAGAGAACAGCATGTGCAAAGGCACAAAGAAATGATATGTTTGGAAAATGTCAGAAATGAATTGGGGAAAACTAATGGCAGGTATGACCAGAGGTAAGTTGAGGCCAGATAACAGAGAGCCCTGGGAGCTTACTAAGGAATTTGCAGTTTATCTTATAGGCAATGAGGAGCCAGTGGAGATTTTTAAAATAGAATTCACATGAAAAGCTTTGTGTTTTAGAACACTGACTGCTGGCTGGGTAGGGGATGGATTGGAGAGGGGTGAAATTCAAAGCGGGCTGATTTTGGAGAAGTTATTGCAATAGTACAGTAAAACATGGTGAAGACCTGCTCTAAGACAGGAGGAAAGGAGAGAAAAAGGTTCTACAAGTAGGATTAAAAGGGTTTGTATCTGATCTAATATATAGAAGCAATAAGTAAGCTTCGCAAGGGCAAAGGTTTTTTTTGTTTGTTTGTTTGTTTGTTTGTTTTGGTCTGTTTTGTCCACTGGGATCATTGTAGAAATGAGGAAACAAATGAAAGGAAAAAATGAATATACAAGTGAAAACAACTTTGTCCCTTCCTCTGTAACTACCCAGGCTTGACCAGGTACATTTAAGAATTAAAGTGTAAGTTCTTGAGAACAGGGACTGTATTTGTTTTTCAACACTTAGCGTGGCATATAGTAGGTACACAGTAAATACTTGTTAAATTGGTGACAAAATCTTCCCTGCTCAAATTGTTTATACATTTTAAATTTTGTAGCTTTATCATTAGGTGGCGCTGAAAAACCATTTTCCTCCTCCATAGAAGATTTAGCTGGGAGACTTTTTTTTAAACTGTGAAATAGTACATTATTTCAGGCTAATGATTGAACTTTTTAAATGGGTAAGTTAAAATTTAGGAAGGGCTGCTCATCTAAATGAGTATTCAAAGTAAGCAGTGACTTTTCTCATAATACTCTCAAAAGAATTTAGTTGGTCTTAGTATTTGTTACATGAATGAGATATACCTGATGTGATTTATTAATCTTTATCCAATATGTATGTGTGTGTATATATATGCTGATATGTCAGCATTGTTTGAAAGTTTCCAAAAATATCAGTTTCAGAATTCTTTTTTTTTTTTTAAGATTTTATTTATTTAACAGAGAGATCACAAGTAGGCAGAGAGGCAGGCAGAGAGAGAGGGGGGAAGCAGGCTCCTTGCTGAACAGAAAGCCTGATGTGGGGCTCGATCCCAGGACCCTGAGATCATGACCTGAGCCGAAGGCAGAGGCTTTAATCCACTGAGCCACCCAGGCACCCCAGTTTCAGAATTCTTAATGAAGCTTCTACTTAATAAAATAGATACATTTCTAGCATAGACTATGACATAGCAGAACAGGTATGATGTGAGACCAGTTAAGCCAATGACCTAACTCTTTAGTTTAGTTTAGTTTTTTTTTTTTAAAGATTTATTTATTTGAGAGAGAGTGAGGGTGTACATGTACATGTGAGCACCTTGGGAGTGGGGGGGGTGGTGGCAGGAAGCAGAGGGAGGAGAGAATGCTCAAGTAGAGTCCCCACTGAGCAAGGAGCCACTCTGGCTGGATCCTAGGATCCTGAGATCATGACTGAGCTGAAATCAAGAGTCAGACCTGTAATCCACTGAGCCACCCAGGAGCTCCGTTCTTTCATATTTTTAACTATGTATTCTTAGCTGACTTTCAAAATAAGGTTGATGTACCACCTGCATTCATTTCATCTAGAGTACTTAATTTTGGGCCCCCATTCCAGGGCCTCTGTTGAATCTAAATTTCTGTACTTCTGACAAGTTTTCCATGTAATTATTTTGTTGGAAGTTTGAGATTCACTGTTTTAAAACAGGAAAGCAACAGATAAGAGTTTTAGTTAAATGAAAGAAACTATAAAGTCACTGTGTCTCTTACTTTTTCCTATCCAGTTGTGTCTATTTCAGATTTAGCTTTTCCACTCTGGTACTGTCACAGCTTTGGTGCAGCACATAATAAAGTCAAAACATGTTAGAAACTCTAACATCAAATGCCCTTTACAGTCTAGTTCTTTTATATTTTATCATCCTTCTTTCCTTACACTTTATCCTGCAGCCATTTAGGACTTTTAGTTTGAGAACAGTTTCCCAAAATCTCTGTGATCTTGCAAATACGGTTTCCTCTGCCTAAAATGCTGCTTCCAGTTAATTTTTTGTCTCACCTTTTTTTAATCCAATGGATTTACATTTATATTTCAAAGTTTAGCTCAAATGTTGCTTTCTGTTTAAAATCTTAAATTTCCCAGGTAGAGTTAGTATTCCCTTGTTCTGTGTCCGAATAGCATTTTGTTCATACCTAAGTTGCATTTATCAGGTTGTTTTGCAGTTATGTTTCTTCTAGGCTCTTAGAAAGCAGGGATCATGTTATATTCATCTTTGTATTTTTCTGATTTAGGCCTGGCTTCCCGTAGGTGCTCAGTAATTGATTTTTCAATGAGTAAATAAATGAATTAATTACCAGAGTGGGCATCCATTAATTTACCATATTTGTTTTTCTTAATTATTTTGTATTTTCTAAATTTAGCTTGTTATATTTCTATATGGAATATAAGCAATGTGTTTTAAGAAGTTTTTGATACTGTTTGTCTCTTGAAATAGATTCTGATATCAAAGTACTTGAAGATCAGTTTGATGAAATCATAGTAGATATAGCCACAAAACGTAAGCAGTATCCCAGAAAGATCCTTGAATGTGTCATCAAAACCATAAAAGCAAAACAAGAAATTCTGGTAAGATGATTTATCTTTGAGATAATAAGTTTTGTTTTATGTCTATTTTACTATAAAAAATTAAAATATGAGATCTATGTGAACACATATGACATTTTGTTTTCTTTGTCTTTTCTTTCTCAATTACTACTGTTTGTCTCTTGTAAGATTTTTTTCCTGTCCTAAGTTATACTAGATTTCGAACACAGCTGATTTTAAAACAGAATTTGAGGAAAGAAGACTAACTATAATTCTGAGACAGGGAAGGAAAAATCAATTTATCTTTTTTTTAATTTTATTTATTCGAGGGGGTGCAGCAGGAGAGAATCTTCAAGCAGACTCCCTGCTAAGTGCGGAGCTTGACTTAGGTCTCCATCTCACAACCTCTGGGTGCGTGACCTGAGCCAGAATCAAGAGTCAGACACTTAATTGACTGAGCCATGCACCTCAATAAATTTATATGTTAAGCCTTTTCTTTCTGTGTGTCATTTGTGTTTGGCACATTATTTGTATATGTTTATATATTTTGGAAGACCTCTTTAGCTTAAATTGATGATGATGGTTGAATACCTGTTCATAACACTGACATTTGCTTTATGAATTGTGTGTAATTTGTTTTGCTCCAAAGATCATGATGGCGTGGCAGTAGATTTGCTGGGAATGGCACTGCCTCTGGAGTGAGAAACACACGTTGCTTTAAATTATGTTATACTATTTGTCATTAATTTTTGAAAATAGCATACTGTCACATTTAAATCTTCCAGTTGCTTTTTGTCAGGAATTGTTTTAGACAGTAAATTGTTTTAGACATTGTTCTATGAGAAAAAAATATAAGCAGAATTTTTCTTTATTTTTCTTCCAAAGCATTCTCAAAAAAAAAAAAAAAATACCCTACTCTCTCCTCTCCCACTCAGCCTTGCTTTTTAAAGCTTCCCTATGAAAAACATTCAACATGTATTTCTTTTCTCCCTGTTATTACCTCCTTCTTTCCTGGAAAAAAAAAAAACCCAATTGGTAATCAGTATTGCATAAAAGAAAGAAGGCTGGCAGGCCTAGGTGAGGTACTGCTGTGGAAGTTTATTTTTATTTATTTATTTTAAAGATTTTATTTATTCATTTGACAGAAAGAGATCACAGGTAGGCAGAGAGGCAGGCAGAGGGAGAGAGGGAAGCCGAGCAGAGAGCCGGATGCGGGGCTTGATCCCAGGACCCTGAGATCATGACCTGAGCTGAAGGCAGAGGCTTTAACCACTGAGCCACCCAGGTGCCCCTGCTATGGAAGTTTAAAAATGGGTACAAAATGGATGCATGGGGTGAGGATACTAAAGGCAGCCCTTTTAGAAAACATTTTTGGCTTCTGCTAGCTTTGGGCAGGAGTAAGGAGGAACATTTTACTGTTCTTTTTGCTAAATTAGATCTTATTCCATATCAGCGTTGCCCAGGGGCCATGGTAAACTCTGTATTGTTCCCGTTTTGGTGTCTGTGCTGCTGAAGCCAGCCCGTGGATCCTTCGCTGTAGCTCCAGGATACCCCAGGATGTACAGGCTTCAGTGTGCTGACGCGGTAGTGGCCACTTTTTAAAACAGCTTCTGTGGAAATATGAGTTCTGAGTTCCAAACACTTCTCTTAAAATGAACTTTAGAAAAATTGTTCATAATTTGGAAACTACTTTGTACTTTAAACACAAAATTCAGTCTCGTGACTTTAATTTGCTTGTTTGCTTTTCTTAAACTTTTTTGTGTGGTGCTGTTTCTTAGTGTATGCAGTAGGTGGCAATGCTATAAAAGGTATAGTTCAGGTTTAGTTTGATCTTTTCCCCTCCTTTCCTACAGATTTCAGGACCAGTCTTCCTTCCTTCCTTTCTTCCTCTTTATCTTCTTTCATCTTTCTTTCTTTTCCCTTCCTCCCTCCCTCTCTTTCTTTCTTTCTAGATTTTATTTATTTGAGGGAGAGAAAGCACTAGTGGGGGATGGTGGTGAGGGGCAGAGGGAGAGGGAGAAGCAGACTCCCCGCTGAGCAGGGAGCTCAGTGCTCAACATGGGGCTCCATCCGAGGACCCTGAGATCACTATGTGAGGCGACCTGAGCCATAGACACTGACTGAACCACCCACTCACCCTGCCCCTTTTTTTTTCTTTAAAAGAATGGTTCTTTTAAAGAATAGTTCTTCCAGCTAATAGTATATTTGCTTACATTAGTTGAAGGAAATGTTTATATGAAGGATTAAGTGATTGAATTTGTTTTAATTTATATTGTGTTTAGAAGCAGTACTACCCTGTTGTACATCCATTGGACCTAAAATATGACCCTGATCCAGGTGAGTCAATGCTTATTTGTAGTAGAAGCAAAGCATCTGCTTGTACTTTTTATGAGTTCCTGATACTTTTTTAAAGTTGTCAATGTGAAGCAATGAGCATCCCTTTGATGCTCTAACTTACTACCAGTCTTCTGTGTTTGGCTCTCAATGTACTGACTCAGTAATCTCCAGGAGTAGGTCCTAGGAATTTGGACTTTTGTAAAGCTCTCCCCTGACCTAGACTATATTACATCTTCTTAATCTCTAACTTCTATTATAGTACCCTCCCGTTTCTCACTGCTACTATACTGTCCATTCTTT
>CM053618.1:31139365-31178316 GCA_028646535.1 Procyon lotor
AAAATTGGACAGTCACATGTAGAAGAATGTACTGGACCATTTTCTTACACCATACACAAAGATATGCTTAAAATGGATAAAAGACCTAAATGTGAGATAGGAATCTATCAAAATCCTAATGGAGAACATGAACATAGGCAGTAACCTCTCCAACTTCGGCCACAGCAACTTCTTGCTAGACACGTATCCAAAGGAAAGGGAAACAAAAGCAAAAATGAACTATTGGGACCTCATCAAGATAAAAAGCTTTTGGGGCACCTGGGTGGCTCAGTCGTTAAACTTCTGCCTTTGGCTCAGGTCATGATCCCAGGGCCCTGGGATCGAGCCCCGCATCGGGCTCCCTGCTCGGCGGGAAGCCTGCTCCTCCCTCTCCCATTCCCTCTGCTTGTGTTCCCTCTCTCGCTGTATTTCTGTCAAATAAATAAAATCTTTAAAAAACAAAAATAAAAAGCTTTTGCACAGCAAAGGAAAACAGTCAACAAAATTGAAAGGCAACCTACAAAATGGGAGAAGATATTTCAAATGACATATCAGATAAAGAGCTAGTATTCAAGACCTATAAAGCACTTGGGATGCCTCAGTGGCTCAGTTGGTTAAGTGTCTGCCTTCAGCTCGGGTCTGGAATCGAGCCTCGCATATGGCTCTTTGCTCAGTGGGAAGCCTGCTTCTCTCCCTCTGCCTGCCATCTGCCATTCTCCCTACTGTGCTCTGTCTCTCATTCTCTCTCCCTTTCTGAAAAATAAATAAAATCTTAAAAAAAAAAAAAGGAAAGAAAATCACTAAAGATCTATAAAGCACTTATCAAACTCAACACCCCAAAAACAAGTAACGCAGTTAGGAAATGGGCCGAAGACATGAACGGACATTTCTCCAAAGAAGGCATACAAGTGGCCAGCAGACACATTGAAAAAATGCTCCACATCACTTTCCATCAGGGAAATACAAATCAAAACCACAATGAGATACCACCTTACACCAGTTAGGATGGCTAAAATTAACAAGTCAGGCAACAACAAATGTTAGCAAGGATGCAGAGAAAGGGGAACCGTCTTACACTGTTGATGGGAATGCAAGCTGGTGCAGCCACTCGGGAAAACAGTATGGAGTTTCCTCAAGAAGTTAAAAATAGGGCTACCCTATAACCCAGCAATTGCACTAGTAGACATTTACCCCAAGGATGCAAAAGGATGATCTGAAGGTGCACGTGCACCCCAATGTTTATAGCAGCAATGTCCACAAGAGCCAAACTGTGGAAAGAGCCGAGATGTCCATTGACAGATGAATGGATGAAGATGTGGTGTATACAGGCAATGGAATATTACTCGACCATCAGAAAGAATGAATACTTACCCTTTACTTCAATGTGGATGGAACTGGAGGGTAGTATGCTGAGCAAAATAAGTCAATCAGAGAAAGACAATTATCATTTGGTTTCACTCATAAGTGGAATATAAGAAACAGTGCAGAGGATCATAAGGGAAGGAAGGGAAAACTGAATGGGAAGTTATCGGAGAGGAAGAAAAACCAAAAAAGACTCTTAACTATATGAAACAAACTGAGGGTTGCTGGAGGGGAGGTGGGGGGGATGAGGTAACTGGGTGATGGGCACCAAGTAGGGCATGTGATGTGATGAGCCCTGGGTGTTATATGCAACTGATGAATTACTGAACGCAACATCTGAAACTAATGGTGTACTATATGTTGGCTAATTGATTTTAAATAAAACAAAATAAAAATACATAAAATAAAGTGTGTTTATTTACATTTCAGAGTGAGAAAGGGCCTGATTTAACTTCTTATATAAATTAAATTTTATAATTTTGCAATAATGGAGCTGGCTATTTTCCTAGTAGTCACTGTCACCTAAAAGCATTTGTTGAGTTAGATGCCAGTGACTCTATATGAAATGAACTATTGTCCAGAAGTAAAAATTTTCCTGTACTCTTCAAGTTTCTTTTATCTGGTCTAAAAATTAAACAGACATGAGACAGATTAACAGGAGAAGAAAAAACCTAAATTTTAATTATGTACACATACAGGGTAATGAAATTGAGACCTAAGGAAATTGAAACCTATGGAAATGACCAAAGCAAGCAGTTTTTATACTTTTTACTCAAAGAGACAATAAATTTGTGAGGAGTAGACAGGGAAAAAAAACTTGTGTTCAGGAGCTTCAATTAGTAAGAAATTCTAAACAGAATGTGGGCTGAGGTAGTAAATTAGTAAAAAGTAACAGGGTTTGTTTATACGGCCGTCTTAGGCTCTAAATTCCATATTTCTGGTGATAAGGATTCCCTATCTCTCTACCTCCCAGTACAGCGAGGGTACCTTCCACACAGTAGATTTATTTCCCATTTTCCTCAGGACAGAGGAAGATCTGAGTGTCCTTGCACTGGCTGTTTCTTCAGTAGCTTTAATTTAAAGTAATCAACATGTTCTTGCGGCACATTTTGGGGGCAACCTGCCCTGGCCCCTACACTGCCAAGTAAAAAGTTTTTTTAGGTACTGAGGGTGTTATAAAGTAAAATCCAGTCCCTGGCTTCAAGATGCTCAAATCTAGATAGGGATAAAATATGCAAAGAAAAGCTAGGTAACCACCAGGCAATGTTCAGTGAGTAGCTCCAGGGGTGTAAATGGTCAGAAGAGGATCAGATCTCCAGGGGCTCCAATGATAGACACATCTAAGGAAGGGAGTGGGAATTGAGCTGACCTGGACCATAAAGAATGGGTGGGATTTGGCTAAATTAAGGAAAGATGGAGAGATCATGAGTCAGATTGCATGATAAACACAAATGTGGCAGATTAGAGGCACTGCATGGACTAATATGGTGTGATTTCTTCCTCCCTGTGCTAGTCCTCCTCAGCTGTTGGTATGGCTTCCAGTCTGCATCTCGGCCACGGCCAGCTCCTTTCACAATCCTTACCAAAGGGGTGCTCTATTAGCACCCTCACACTCCCAAGCCTGGGAATCAGGAATTAGTCTTGCTAATACATACCAACTACCATGCTAATGTGTTCCTGTCATTTATAGTAAGAAAAATATATTTGGCTTTCTCAACAAAGTTTCTAGCACAGAGTTTCTCAAACCTTGGGACTTTCCTGGGATGATTTCCCTGTACTATTATTGAAATGACTTTTGGAAAGTACCTAAGGATGGGCTTGGTTGCCAGGGAAACCAACCAGTTGATTGAAGGGTTGGAACTTTCAGTCCCCCACCCCATCCCTTCCATTTGTTTTTTTTTTTAAGAACTCGAGAAGCAAGACAAAAATACACAGAAGGGAAAACCCTGTGATTCTTTTCTACGATCACACACACACACACATACACACACAGAGTCAATGGGGAAAATAACACATGGGAGGATTCTGATTTCCAGCCTCGTCTATTCTGTTTCCCAGCTTAATCTTTCCACAGACTACAACAGCAGAGATCTGGCCACTCAGGTGGGCAGAGCACAGTAATAGTGGTGGAAACTGAAGTCAAGTCTGCTAAAATCAACCCCCTTCCCCAGGAAACATGGCAGATTTTACATTTAGAAGCATTGTTCTGGTTTGCATCTTACCCTCTTAGGCTGCAGGAAACCTTTGCTCAGGAACAGCCACATCACTCTTGATAGCATCTTGGACCTTGGTTCCTCGATGCCATCCAGATCTCATATTGCTGAACTGTTCCTTATTCAAATCTCTCTCAGATGTGGCATTCCACACCCATAATATAGCTCAATCTCGACTCCCTGCCAAGTGATGCTCCCAGTACTGTCCCCTCTGGAAGAAAGTAAGGTTTATGGTTCATATCTCCAAACATATGATATAAAGTATGATTCATACCTAAACTGGTTAATAAGTATCTATCATTGAAGGTTCAAGAGAGAGAAGGCAATGTTAAGAGACTGGAATGATACTACAAAGAGATACTGTTGAGTTTTCCCCTTTCTGTACTCCATTCTTTACTTGGGGAACTTTGTTGGACAAAGCATATGAATTTTGTCTAATCCTTTCTTTGGAAATATCTTCTTTTACTTTTCATATGTTGTAGAAACTTAAAGTCCAAAATCTTAAATCTCACATAGCTCAATTTTCTTTTTTTTCTTTTATTAAGATTTATTTATTTGAGGGGGGAGGGACAGAGGGAAAGAGAATCCTCAAGCAGATTCCTCACTAAGCATGGAACCCAAAGCAGGGCTTGATCCCATGACCCCACGATCATGACCTGAGCCAAAACCAAGAGTCAGATGCTCAACCAAATGTACCACCCAGGTGCCCCACATAGTTCAATTTTCTATGGAATTTGGGCATCCTATCCATAACATACCTAGTCCAACACAGGTAGCATCTGTTGTCTGGATATTGTCTGTTCAATTGCTGACCACCTCTGATAAGAAATCTACCTCTTGTAAGGCTAAGGGTAATTAGTATACACCACCATGTGCTGCCCTTTCAGGGCATTCTCAAAGTACTCTCTGGGGAAGGGTGCTACAATCATAAATTCACTCTGAGAGAGCTTGGAGTATCTCCAGGACAATGCAAGTAGGCTTCACTGGGATCAAATGGAAGATGGGGTCAAATCTAAAATAACATGAGAATAAGATACAACTCTGAGGACAGACATGAGTTGATGGATAATGGCTTTGGGTAACATTTCCTGAGTATATTACTGATTACTATAGCTCAGAGGTCAGGCATTATTTAAGCACTTTGTACTTATTAGCCATTAATTTCTCACAACAGTTTCACGAAGAATATCGTGTTCATTTTCTAGTTGCAGAAACTGAGGCAGAGTAATTGGTCTAAAATCATGCAGCTGGAAAGTGAAAGAGCTAGGATTTGAATCCACGCCAATTAGATCTGGAGCCTGGACCCTAACCTTTATATAAGCTACCATAATAACTGTAACCAAGAATGCCCAAACCATGTGCCAGGCATCATTCACTCCTTTATTCCTCATAATAGCATGTACTATGATAAAACAGCCAAGTAACTTGCCCAAGGTTGGGCAGCTAGTGAGTACTGAAGTTGGGATTCAAATTCAGGTAGCCTGTCTCTAGATATGCTTTTCTCCACTACTCTAAACCCCTCCGATGTTATGCTCCAGGGAGATGGTGATAGTACCAGATACAGAACTTTGCCATGGGCAGGGAAGGCAAATGACAAAGTGGGCAAGAGTAGAATAGGTACCAGCTGGTAAAAATGTGGAGGGAAATTAGATGCTGACTGTTATCCAGGATACCCAGAGGACTCTGAGCCGCATCCTTCTTGCTAAGGACATAGAGAAGGCAAATTATCTCTAAACAGAAGAAGCCTACACAATCAGAAAGAACGGCCTCTTTGCGGCGCCTGGGTGGCTCAGTCATTAGGCATCCGCCTTAGGCTCAGTTGTGATCCCAGGGTCCTGGAATTGAGCCCCGAGTCGGGCTCCCTGCTCAGCAGGCCTGCTTCTCCCTCTCCCGGTTACCCCTATTTGTATTCCCTCTCTCACTGTCTCTCTCTGTGTCAAATAAATAAATAAAAATCTTAAAAAAAAAAAAAAAAAGAATGGCTTGCTTGCAGAAGTACATTCAGGAAGCTGCCTTTGTGCAGAGAGGGAAGTTATTGTTCAGATCTAACAGAAGACAATCGCCAACACACACTGGCTAATGGGGAAATGAGGCCTAATATAATCTGCTAGTTTCTGGTTTCCGGAAGAGGGTGAGAAGTGTGTAGATATCTGAATGATTACTGTGACTATCTGGAATGGACTGGGGCAAGCAAAGAAAGATCCATTTAAAATTCTACCCACTGGATTCCCTTTCTAAACAGCTTTTCTGCAAGCTATGTAGAAACTTTTATGCTACATGAACTATTTAAAAAAATGCCTCTGAATGTTGAATAATAAGTTGTGCTCAATATAAAGCAGTGCGATTAGTATCTTTTTCAGAAATCCATAAAATAAACTTCTTAACCAAGACTGAAGTCCGTTGGATTCCACATTTGGTTGTTTGTTCAGAGAATACAGCTTAATAATCTGAAATATTATCTAAATCAATGTTTAGAAAATCATATTTGCAGGGGAATTTGCATGTTTTTAAAAAAGGAATGGACTCATTTATAAAGCAAGTAATTATTTAAAATATTCAATAGTAATTCAATGTTTGTTAGCTGCAGTCATTTGAAAATAGCAATAAATTTTCAGACATGCTCTCAGACCTCTAGCTGGGAGGGAGAAAATAACGAGAAAAAAATAAGTAAAATACAGGACACTTTAGATAGTGGTAAGGACTAAGAAGAATTAAGCAGGGAAGAGGACTAAGGAGGGGGTGCATGTGACAATTTATATAGGGGTGGCCAAGTAAGACATTAAAATGTACATATTCCTTAGAGTTTAGGATTACCTAGTATTTCACCCGTATTGAGAAGTATCTGATATATATCTGAGGCATATCGGATATACATCAACAAAATAATAATATTAATAGGCGTTAAAAAGAAGATATAGGGGGTTTTAGGCTTCTAGATAACAGCACTTTTTTTAGATTAAACCCATAGATACTCCGGGTTTCAATTTCACTTTAATAATGAATATTTGGAGTCTTTCGGTTGTTTTGGGTTTTTTTTCAAAATTAGTTTCCTAAGTAGCAGCAGGCGGGGCATTTTCTCTAGACGACTCTCAAGGCTACGTACACGTGCTCTTGAGAGCAGGAACTGCTACATTTTCTAATTCCCTAGGGCACGCCAGTGTCTGGAACACACATAACAAGTTTGGTACCTGGAGTCCACCGAGCCCCCCGAATGTGCGCGCCCAGTAAGCACTAACCGGAGGTGGTCGGAGGGAGAATGTGGAGTCACGGGGTCTGCTCAGGCACAACCCGTCCCTCTCGCCGGCCTCCGTCATCAGCGGGGCGGGGGATTCCAACTTCACAAGCCGCAGTTTTCTGACGAAATCTATTTGGACTGAAGCGCTTTCTGGTGCTTTTCCTCTGCCGAGGTGGCACGAATTTCTGAAATGTGGTCCTGTCTGCTCTAAGGGCGGGGTCCGATCTTGACGGACAGCTGGGCTGGGGCGAGGCCAAATTCGTCCTCTGCCAGAGTGTGCACTTGGCCCGCGCGGAGCCCCTCCGCGTGGGGAGGGCGATGAGTACCTCTTTGTCTCCCGGGTTGCTCCCAGTTCCGAGGGGCCGAGGGGCCGAGGTGCCCGGGCCGCCTCCCGCCCGCCCTCCCCTCTGCCCCTCCCGCTCCCCCTCTCACCCCCTACTACCCTTCTGCTCCCCCTCCTACCCTTCTCCTCCCCCTCCCTCCCCCCTCCGCACCACTCCTGCACACACACCCCCCCCGCCCTCTTCCCAGGCTAATTACTCTCGGCGACTGCATCTTTCCCCGAGAGAGAACGCGGGGCCTTAACCTTTCAGTCCCGCCTTCCTCCTCTACTCCCCGCAAATTTGCTCCCGCCTCATTCCTGACAGAAGCCCCCCGATTGGCTCTCGCGCCGGGCGAAGACGCCCGCTGATTGGTCGAGTGACGTTCTTGAGGCGGGGCCTGGCGCAGGGTGACCGCGGGCCCGGAGGCGCGCGAGGACAGCTATTTCGCCTGCGGCCTCCGGCAGTGCTGGCTGAGCTTCGCGGCTTGCACCCAGGCTCGCCCGCCCAGGGAAAGGGTTGCATGAGCGGTGGGCCAAGGGGTTGGGGTTGGGGTGCCGGGAGGGCCTCGGGTCCTGGGCCGGGGGGTGCAGGGAGGGGGAGGAGGGTCGGGGAAGCGCAGGGAGGAGGCCGGAGGAGCTCAGGGACATGGCAAAGCTGGACGATGAGGAGGGGGCAGCCGTGGCACCCGAGCACCCGCCCGCGAATGGATACCTCCTGGTCCCGGACGGAGAGCCCCCCGAAGAGCTAAGCGCCGAGCTGCAGAACGGGCCCAAAGCCGGCTGCTTGACCCTGAACGGAGTGTCTCGGGACAGCCTCGCGGCCGCGGCTCAATCCCTCGGCAGGCCGCAGACTCCGCTGGCTCCAGAGGAGGAGACCCAGACCAGGCTGCTGCCTACCGGCCCTGGGGAGGAAACCCCCGGGGCCGAGGACTCCCGGGTGCCCCAGACGGCGCTCTCTGCGCGGCGCTTTGTGGTGCTCCTGATCTTCAGCCTGTACTCGCTGGTGAACGCCTTTCAGTGGATCCAATACAGCATCATCAGCAATGTCTTCGAGGGCTTCTATGGCGTCTCCTCCCTGCACATCGACTGGCTGTCCATGGTGTACATGCTGGCCTACGTGCCTCTCATCTTCCCGGCCACGTGGCTGCTGGACACCAAAGGCCTGCGGCTCACCGCCCTGCTGGGCTCCGGCCTCAACTGCTTGGGCGCCTGGATCAAGTGCGCCAGTGTCCAGCAGCATCTCTTCTGGGTCACCATGCTGGGCCAGTGCCTCTGCTCCGTGGCCCAGGTGTTCATCCTTGGCTTGCCCTCCCACATCGCATCAGTGTGGTTTGGGCCCAAGGAGGTATCCACAGCTTGTGCCACCGCCGTGCTAGGCAATCAGGTAAGAACTAGAGTGACAGATGAAAATCGGATCCTTAATGGACCAGATAAAGGCATAGGCTGTATGAGCTAGGTGTGTGGATGGACCCTCAGGAGGCAGTTGTGTATAAGTGAAGGAAAGGAGATGTGTAGTTACAAGATAGGAAGCAGCCTTGGATTAAAGAGGGTACTTGATTTATTTTTAAGGACAGAACTTCAAAACGAGTTTGAAGTGACCACCTTATCATCTTGCTTTGAGAATTACCTATAAAATAATTAACTGACCTGGCCCATATATCCCTAAGATCATAAAAGATTCGTCAATTTAATAACCAGTGAGACATAGGTAGATGTTTTTGCCATCCCCAGTGTATTCTTTGTAAAAAGAAGGTGTTGGATTCTGGGAAGTTTTTCTCACTTTGAGTGACCAATGTGAACAGCTTCTGTTTTATTTTTGTTCCTTTTACTTATGTATTTATTTTTCTAAAGTTTATCTTTTGTAGTAATCTCTACACCCAAGGTGGGGCTAAAACTCATGACCCTGAGATCAAGAGTTGCACACTCTTCCGACTGAGCCAGCCAGGCGCCCTTCCTGTTTAATTTCATATGTTAGCAATCAGCAGAGTGCCTGGTACATGACACTTATAAATGACAGCTAAATAAATGGTCTGGTAGTAAAGACCTCATAACATTACTGAGTCCAATTACTAATTTTTAACAGTACGAAAATGCAAGTCAGATCACAGATCATGGAACCCATTCTAAAAGGGTGGCTTATTTTGCCAGTTCTCCCTTAAAGTGCTTCCTAGTCCTTCTAACACCATAGGTTCAAATTCCAGTAGCATTCCCTTAGCATTACGCAGTAGAATGGTGTGTGTGTGTGTGTGTGTGCGTGTTTTGAAATTACAGATTGATTCTTTCATTGGCATTTAAAATTTGCATAATGGAGCCCTGTGATACTTTATGTACGTTGTATTAAGTGTTCATTCAGCTTGAGGAGAATGTAGTTAAAAATCTATATACCCTTGGGGCACCTGGGTGGCTCAGTGTGTTAAAGCCTCTGCCTTCAGCTGAGGTCAGGATCAGGGTCCTGACCTGAGCCCCACATTGAGGCGGAGAGCCTGCTTCCCCCACCCCCGCCTGCCTCTCTGCCTACTTGTGATCTCTCTCTGTCAAATAAATAAATCTTTAAAAAAAAAATCTATATACCCGAACTTCACCTCTCACTATGCCTATATTCCTACATGCTATGTAACAAAAGAATGTTATTTTCTTACTTCCGGTCTAACACTTGTTTCAAGATCACGATAAGATTTAGCTAAAATCCATAAAAAGACTAGCTCTACGTTTATGTTTATCTTCTTTCTCTAAAAGTACAGAAGAAAGGGTAGTTTGAACCATAGTTGTTGTATATTCAAAATAATTTATAACTGATATTTTAGTTAGTTGCTTCCATATGTTTAGATAGGAACTCTTAAAGTATTTTTCAATTACAAAATTATATTCCATATTCATACTTCATTGAACATGACAGAAATATTATTAACTCCATATCTGTGGATTATCTATTTATGGATAATAAATGGAAATGTCTTCTCAAGGCAGATTTCCCTCTGACCTTCAGCACACCTCTGCCTTCTTTGTACATTCTCCTTAGGTGTTCTTGTCCTTCCTAGGCTGCAGTAGCTATGCACCTGTTCATGGCCCTCATTTTTAGCCTAAATTATGGAGTGATCATTAATAATAATATTCAACAGTACTGAGCATTCATTAAGAACCTGGCACCATGCTAAGTATTTTACATGCATCGTGTCCTTGAATTTAATAATATAAGGGAGGAAACATTAGTCTTTCTGTTTTATAGATAAAGAAACTTAGACTGGAAGAGATGATGTTATTTTCCAGAAGCCACACAGCTAACTGGTGGCAGCATTCCCACCCAAGTCCGTCTGATTCCTGCATCTTGACTTTCTGCTGTCCATCTCTACTGCCAGATCTCTAATCTGAGAGACCCTTTAAAAACATGGATCCTGTCATTGCTCTGCTTTGGACTCACCAGTGATTTCCCATGGTACTTAAAATCTAAACTCTCCACTCTGGGTTACAAAACCTTACACTAATATGTCTTCTTCGGCTCCTTAAACAACACTAAGCTTGAGTTTTAAGGGCCTTTGCAGAAGCGTTCTCTCTGCCTGGAATGTTCTTCCTAGGATCACATTATTACTTCCTTACTGTCACTGAACTCTCAGTTTAAATTCATTTTAAATTATCATTTCGTGGCATTTCTTGAGGATCCCATTTAGAGTTGCCCAGTCACACTCTTATTACATCATTATACTATCTCCAGATGGCACTTATCACTGTCTAATATATTTGTGCTTATATATTAATTGTTATTACTCATTTCCCATCCCCACCATTAGATTATAAGTTTCAGGTCTGAGCGTATACAGTTGTCTCACCAGCACTTAACACAATGCCCAGCACATTATAGATTCTCCATAAAAATTTGTTGAATAAATGGATGAGCTTCAGACTCATGTAGCTACAGGCCAGCTGAATACAGGCCATATTTCCATATGACCCCACCCATCCAAATTTACCTCATGTCCTTGCTCCTTTCTCTGCGTTTCTACTGCCACTATCTTAGCTTTGGCCACCGGCAGCCCCTACTTAGAGATTGCTGGCTGATTTTCCTATCTGCAGCTCTTTTCTCTTTTCCTGTTACTCTCCACATCCATCCACTGTGGTCTTTCTGATGTGCAGATCTGTCAGGACACTCCCTTGCACTCTGGTGGCTTCTATTGCCCTGAGGCTAAAATTCAAACTCTCCACTGAGACCATGTGAGACCCTTTGGATCTGGCTCCTGTCAGCTCTTCAGCTTCACCTCTCCACACCCCCATTCCTCACATCCACATGCTTTCTCTGCCCTGAGGGGAATTGTCCACTACTTACAGCTTCTCGCAAGGTCATGCTCTCCTCCTTCCTTTGTACATGGTATTTCCTTGGCTGGGAACACTCTTATTTCACTTGGCTAACTCCAGTTTCTTCTTCAGATCTTTTTTTTTTTTTAAAGATTTTATTCATTTATTTGACAGAAAGAAAGATCACAAGTAGACAGAGAGGCAGGCAGAGAGAGAGGAGGAAGCAGGCTCCCTGCCGAGCAGAGAGCCCGATGTGGGACTCAATCCCAGGACCCCGAGATCATGACCTGAGCTGAAGGCAGAGGCTTTAACCCACTGAGCCACCTAGGCGCCCCCCTTCTTCAGATCTTTGCTCCTCCAGAAACTTTTGCTGAACCCCAAGTCTCCACAAAGTGCTCCTTCAAAGTAGCTTCTCAGCTAGGGTGACTGTATGTTCCAGTTAGCTGGGGATAATCCAGGTGTAGAGCTGTTCGTTGGATAACTACTCATTTAGTCCCTTACACTCTGAATAGTGTTCTTATTTGGATGATAGATCACACGGCCGTCCCAGTCTTAGCACCCTCCATCTCTCCCTCACTGTACCTAGCACTCTCTCCTGTACTCACCTGAATGGTCCCTATCCAGCTTTTTGTAAAGGGGCAAACGAAGAGTTTGGTCACTCTTACTATCTACCTCAGCTTCCTTTCGAAAACCAATCTTAGGCCCTTCTTCCTCATCTCCATCCCTGAAAGAATCTGCTATCTTTCTCTATTGAGCTTCTTTAATACTTTCATTTCTTTCATTGTGATTCGCCTATTAAACTTTATGTTTTTCTTACTAGGTGAAATTCACATAACATAAAATGAGCCATCTAAATTATAGCTCAGTGGCATTTAATACATTCACAGTGTTGTACGACCATCACCTCTACTAGATCCAAAAGATTTTCATCTACCCTCAAGAAGACCCAATACCCACTAAGCAGTCACTCTTAATTCACCCCTTCTTCTGTCCCCTGACAACCAATATTTTGCTTTTCCTCTCTATGGATTTAGCTGTTCTAGATAATTCATGTAAATGGAATCATTCAATATGTGACCTTTTATGTCTGGCTTCTTTCACTTAGCATGTTTTCAGAGTTCATCCATGTTAGTATTTCATTCTTTTTAGGGCTGAATAATATTTCATTATATGGATGTACCACATTTTGTTTATCCATTCATCCATCGATGGACATTTGGGTTTGTTTTTACCTTCTGGCTATTGCAGATAGGGCTGTTATGAATATTCATGTATAATATATGATATTTGTTTGAATACCTATCTTTAATGTTTTGGATATTTATTTAGGAGTGGAACCGCTAGGTCATATGGTAGTTTGATGTTTAGTTTAAAACTGCCAAACTGTTTTCCGTAGTGGATGCACTATTCTAACAATCCTGCTAGCAGAGTACAAGGGTTGCAGTTTTTCACATCTTGCCAACCTTTGTCATTTTCCAATTGTTTGTTTGTTTGTTTGTTTGTTTATTATAGCCATCCTTGTGGGTATAAAGTGGTACCACATTATGATTTTGATTTGTGTTTCCCTACTGATTAATGAGGTTGAGCTTTTCCTTTTTCACATGTTTTTGAACATTTGTATATCCTCTTTGGAAAAATATGTATTCAAGTCCTTTGCCCAATTTTGAATTGGATGTTTGTCTTTTTATTGTTGAGTTGTGAGAGTTCTCTATGTATTCTAGATGATAGACCCTTCTTCGATATATGATCTGCAAATATTTTCTCCCATTCTATATATCATCTTTTCTCATCCTTACTCTGCATATTCTTATTCCTGTTTTTGATTGTAAGCATCTAAAGGGTAAGAAAGGTATCTTAGACATCCTTAAAGCAGAATCATTCAAATAGTAGGAGTTTGTTGAATAGAGAAGGCATTTGTCAGCAACTACCCTTTAACAGTACAGTAGTGGGAGAAAAAAAAAAACAAAAAAAAATTAGAACATGGTATTTTTTTTAAATACCATGTTATTTATTTGGGGAATCTCTACACACAGTGTGGGGGTCGAACTCATGACCCCGAGATCAAGAGTCCCATGCTCCTCCAACTGAGCCCGCCCAGCACCCCAGAACATGGTGCTTAAGAATGTACACCTTACATCTTTAGTACACTAGTTGTCTTCTCTATGTTGTATTAATTACCAGTATGTCCTTTTTTTCTCTTACTGATAGTAGCTATTAACAGGATTTTTATTTTTCAGCTTGGAACTGCAGTTGGCTTTTTGCTACCACCAGTTTTAGTGCCCAACACACAGAATAATACAGATCTTCTGGCTTGTAATATCAGTACCATGTTTTATGGAACGTCATCCATCGCCACACTTTTATGTCTTTTAACAGTAATTGGTAAGCAAATTATTTTCCCTACTGCTTGAAAAGATAAATGCATGGCAAGCATACGGAAATAAAAATAGCTGCCTCTGAACATTTTCATGATAATATCTCGAATGCCATTTGCTTGTTTCATTCTTGCTGTTGCACTTGTTCAGACAATGAATGCTGCACCCCCAAGGAGATGTTATGGCCAGCTACCATCTATTTTAATAGCGTAAAGGGTTTTAGGACTAATTCATCTAATTTCTCTCCCTACTAACTTTTCTTCCCGGATAACCGTGGTTTCCAACATGCCACCTGCCTCCTGTTGCATCTTCCTCTACCTGTCATATGGCTTATGCTAACACAGCCAGGAACAGATTGTTGTCATGCGTTGAAATGATGCAAAGAGGCTACTCCCTTTTTTTCTTTTTTAATGAGAAATCCTTCCAAGGACCCCCAATTTAACAATTAACTGGATCTGAACATGTTGACCAGTGAACGATCCTGGGCAGCGGCAAGCTGTTCAGCAGAGCCTCACACTGGCCACTGCCTGCTGGTTGGGCCACTCCAGCAAAACACTGCTGTCACCACTCGTCCCTGAGTCCTCTCGTCTGGGCCTGTGTCTTGAAGCAGTCAGTCCAGATCAGCTGCAAGCAGCCATCATCAGTTTGGAAGAAGGTTTGGGAAGGTCTGCTCTTTAAAGTTTATTTTTAAGGGGAAAAAATTTTGCTTGCAGGGAGGACACGTTTTTTTCAGGAATGTGGTTGATAGTGTAATTGTAATATTGCCCTTTGGGCTCTCAGGATATCTGAACTTGATTTGAGGAAGAAAGCACCTTTAAAGTTAAAAGATCATCTTTTAATCATTAATGTTTACATGACACTGCATTATAGCTGGAGTTTTTAAATTTATAAGGTTTATTTTCAGATTGGTTCTAATAGTAATGAAAAATTCAAATTTTGTGATTTCTAGATCACAAAGTTTTCAAAGGCATGTAGGTTGAAGACTGTTTTGATAGAGACTACCTTTATAGATGCATTTAATTTCCCTTCAGATAATGAAAAAAATATTCTCTTGGTAGCATATAAAGTATTCTGACATGCCACATCTCCTCATGCTTGGTTTTTTTGTTCCAGTTGGGAGTGACCTTTTTGCTGTGTATAGACTACTGAAAAAGGACAAAATTATCCCTGTACTATTTCAGCAGTTTAACAAAGTTTTCAAAGAAATCTGCAGTTGACCCTTGAACAACATGGGTTTGAACAGCATGTGTCCATTTATCCATGGAGTTGTTATAGTCCTTGTAAATGTATTTCCTCTTCCTTATGACTTTCTTGGTAACATTGTCTTTTCTCTAGCTTACTTTATTTTGAGAATACAGTGTGTAACACGTATAACATACAAAATACGCATCAATCGGTTGTGTTATCGCTAAGGCTTGTGGTTAGCAGTAGGCTATTAATTGTTAAGTTTTGGGGAACCAAAAGTTATACATGAATTTTCAGCTCTAGGGGATTTGTGGCCCTAACTCCCATGTTGTTCAAGGGTCAAGTATATTTTTTGAAAACAAACTCTTAAGTCTGCTTCTTTGGTAGCCATATTTGATTTGCTAGATGACATAGAATTTGTATATATTTTGCATAAATGGATCCTCTGTTAGCAATAGGGGTTATTAAAATGTAAAATCCTCCTTCCTGCGATTGCTTGTGTATCTTCACATCAATTCTGGTTTTCCTTTTTTTTATTGTCTTTTCATTGCTTTATCTCTTTGGAAGAAATGAGAGAACAGGTTCTGTATAAGATATCTCTACATGTGAAATTATATACGTGACACATATGTGTTTAAGCATTTCTATATGAGATGCTACAAATACAAGATTTTTATTTGTCAAAGGAAGGGGACAAAAAGGCAGTAATAATAGGTATGGCCTTTGACCTAGTACCTATGTTATTTGAGAAATTATAAAAGAGACCTATCCGTTTATATTATTACTTATATATGTACTCATAGCTTCTGAATAGACAGTGGAGATGGAGTAGAGAAGAAAGGGCTCACTGTAAATTTTTGCTTGGTGACCTGTAATCTTAACCTTATGATACCAAGCATAGTATAAAAGCAAGATAATATACAGTTGTGGCATGAATGTCTTGGGTTGAAAATCGTAACATTTAAACAAAAAAATTTATCTGTTTTCCTTATACTCAGATACTTGTTATTGAGGAAGATTGGGATTATTTTAAAAATCCCTACTTAAAGGTCCTTAATTACTAAGAGACAATCCAACTTCCTTCTAAATACTTCCCATAAATACTTTGGAAGCCCAATCAAATTTTATAAATTTGGCTTTGCTGTTGCTTTTCAGCAATGTGACATAACCTAAATAGGTATTTAGCAGTCTTTCAAAAATACTATCTTGAGGCTTCATGCCATGTAACACTATTGCCCTCCCTCATGGAGCTTACTTATGAATGTAGTCCATCCAGCATTTCTAGGAATTAACCCATGCCTTCCACCAAATCTCACACTAATACCTCATTCTTCATACCCCACGTGAGTGTGGCCTCTAACATTTGGTGGTTTGGTAAGTACCAAACACGTTTAAAGGCACACTCCATGCTGTGTCATCTAATCCTCATAGCCGTGGGAGGGCAGTACTATTATCATTCCCATTCGGTAAATGAGGAAGGTAGGACACAGCATTGAAGTGAATGTAATCTATCCATGGTCACAGTGAATACTGAAGATGAAATTTGAGCGTAGGGACCCTAACTCCATATTTAAAATGTTATATATAAAAATATGTCATTTTAATTTTTATTTAGTTTTGTTTCTGTTATAGTTCAAATTCCTCTTGTATGAGTGGTAATGCTGTTGTGTATGAAAGCTCTCCTTGTGTAGGAGGGCAGTAAACTCTCACTTAACTCAAGTGTGCAAATTAAAATGCTTACCTTCCTGATTCACTAACATAAGTGGATGAGAGAAACCAGAAGTAAAAGCAATCAAAACATTTAATGTTTAAGGTACTTCAACACATGAGTATATAACACATATGTACAGTACTATTTTTTTGATTCTTATATTCAGGATATGTATAAATAGGCTACTATTGTAAACATTAAACAGAAATATGTCTTACTTAGTCTGTAAAAATTTCAAGCTCCTGAGATAAAAGTCTCTGACTTTTTTTTTTTTAAGATTTTATTTATTTATTTGACAGAGAGAGAAAGAGATCACAAATAGGCAGAGAGGCAGGCAGAGAGAAAGAGGTAAGCAGGCTCCCTGCTGAGCAGAGGGCTTGATCTCAGAACCCTGAGATCATGACCTGAGCCAAAGGCAGAGGCTTTAACTCACTGAGCCACCCAGGCGCCCCAAAGTCTCTAACTTTTAAAAGTAGGTATTCCTGGGGCACCTGGGTGGCTCAGTCGGTTAAGTGTCTGACTTTAGCTCAGGTGGTGATCTCAGGGTCCTGGGATCAAGCCCCGTGTTGGGCTTTTGCACTCAGGGGTAATCTACTTCTCCCTCTCTTGCTCCCCCTGCTTGTGCACTCTCAAATAAATAAATAGAGCTTTAAAAAAAAAAATAGTCCTGAAAATGACACTGTATTCTGTGTAGCATTCAATAATTACAAGATTATTTTGCATATATTATATCATATAATCCTCATAACAACTTATTTTGATTTTATATATGAGAAAACTATAGCTGAGAGACAGGAATTGACTTCTGAGTTACACAAAGATATGAGGCAGAGCCAGTATGCAAACCTGTACATATCTTGTGATAAGTTCATATGTGGAATGTCTGCTTGAATCATACAGGGAGAAATGATGAAACCGAAAGATAATGTTATTATCTAATTCCAAAAAGTAGAAGTAGTCCTAAGCATCGTAGATTTCCTTCTTATTCTTCATGGGAGAAAAGGTTTGAATGTGGTGCCCCAAAATCCTTTGGCTACTTTGGAGAACTGCTTGAGTGGTATTATTATTATTAATTATTATTATTATTATTAATCTTATTATTATCTCTCTGCCCAGTGTGGGGCTCAGCCAGCTAAGGGCCTCCATAGTTAATTATTTTATTGGCATACATTTTTGGTGGGGAGAAGAAAGAAGGCTATCGCTTTTTAGTTTCAAAGGAAAGAAAAAGCCATATTTCATCTTTTGAAGGAAGCAGCACAAAGTAAACAGGGTCATAGACCAGTGGTTTTGTGTTCCTCTGTTTATAGACCGAAACCCAACTTTACTGTATTGTGTAGCTGATAGATATGGGCCTAATTTTGTCCAACAGGGCAGATGACTACCTGAAACTAAAGATAACACATGTCTTCAGAAAATAAATTCAGTGGAGTTGAAGACTAATACAAATTGTTTTCTCTTTGCGTTTGAATTCAAATCTGAGCCATTTGTACTTTACCAGAGTAAATAAGAACCTAATTAAGAGACTGAAGACTCACTGAATCCCATGACTACCTTGTAAGCATGGTTTTACATTCTGAAACTTTGTTTTACCACTGTGTGAGTTGTATATTACCACTATTAACAAAAAGAGATATCTCCTATTAACTGGGACCCAAAGAGAATTTTAGGAAAGGACCACAGGCGTCCTCAACAGTGCAAAGAGCAGATAGGGGGAATAGAAGAGAATGGATTGCAACAACTTAAACATTTTATGTCTACAGTCCTCAGATATAAGAACATTCAAAAGTAAATATTCACGAGTGTATATCCTCCTGAATTAGTTATGACACCTGTAAAACTAGAAGTCTGTTTTAGTTTGATAAGTTTTCAGTATATCCTAATTAATCGATGTTTTGGTGAGCTCTGCTCCCATGAATCCACCTGGACCTTTCCAATTCTAGACGTGTAATTATTGTATCAAATATCAGAAGAAAACAGATACTAACTCAAGATAGTAACATACTGGTTTGCTTATATCAGATGTTACCTGTAATTACAAATTGAAGTAAGTTTAGAAATGGAATTGTTGAATACTTACTAGAATAAAAATCTTGCTTAACTAAGAATGGAATAACCAGTGGGCAAGGTTGTGACACATTATTGATGGTTTTGCAGTTATGTGAATTGGCCAGATCTCTGAGTTGTAGTCTGTTTCAGAAGACTGAGAGGATATTCTTCAGAAATTAATGAAAATGAAAGGCTCACCATGAGACTTTAGCTACCTCTTTAAGCTTAAATTGATTTAGTCTGCTCACTAAGGAAGATCCATCTATTTAACTACCTTTCCATGTGTGTTTCCAGCATTCAAAGAAAAACCTCAGTACCCACCAAGTCAGGCCCAAGCCGTTCTTCAAAAAAACCCCCCAGCTGAGTACTCCTATAAGAAGTCAATAAGGAACCTATTTAAAAACATTCCCTTTGTCCTTCTATTGATCACTTACGGTAAGTGGTTTTCTTTTACTTTCTTTGATGTCTGTATAAAACTGAGCGTTGTAGATTCTTTTCCTTTAATCTAGTGGTTTGAGCTTTAAGTAATGAGATAGGTTTGTTAACTATAGAAGTAATGATGGCATAGGCATAAACTTAAATTTTGAGCTAAAAGCAAAAACTTGAAGACGGATTTTCTTAAAAATTTCTTAGCCTAATTTCTTAATAATCTCTCAATCTAATTTCTTGTGTTTTTAAAATAAAATATAATAGATCTCAAATAGACAAGCATTGTCTTCTCTTTTGAGTTTTCACCGAGTATTTTAAGTCCTTTATGAACTGCCCTAAGCATGTGGGAAATGTCACCAACAATCCCTTTCTCTGTCCCTGTGCAAACTGGCATCTATTTTGACTACTCATTCAATACTAGATATCAGTGTGATCACCTTAACCAGTTCAAACTTGAAAAGCAATTCTTATCCTTCTGGTTATTTCAGGATAACGGACAGATACTCACCCTGACGCTGTAGCTTTGACTGCAGGCACCAACCCATTTGGACCCCTTCAGAGTTTGCTGACTGTTTATTCTTTGTTTTTCATATCAACACCATTTATAATAACCGCCGACACCCCCTACTTCTGTCTTACTTGTCTTCAGAAGTCACTCACTGCTGTTCTTTCTCTTTACATCTTTTTGGGAGTGCACACCCTACCACATAACTGTTTTACGTGCTGTAACAAATCATGCCCTAACTTCTCACTCACCCTTTTACCAGGATTACTTCACCTTTTTTTCCTTTTTTTCTTTTTCAGTGAAAATAGTTGAACACAAAAGTAGAACATTTAATATAGTGAATTCCTGTGTACCTATCATCACCCAGCTGTTATTATCAACATTTCGCTGTTCTTGCTTTATCTCTTTCCTCTACTTTTTTCCTAAAATTTTTTTCCCCTGGGATATTTTTAAGCAAATCCCGGATGTTATATCCTATGATCATTAAATACTTCAGCACACCATAGTTCCTTTTCTTAATTTTCCTGGTTACCTCCACTGGTTAGCTTAAACCTAAAACACATAACTAGGAAGTAGAGAAAATAACAGTGGGTGATTATTATCTGTAAGAGCAAATTCATTTTTGTAGCCTGTTGTTTAAGGAAGAAAGATTCCTACCTTCTTTATCTCTCACTATCTCCCAAGGTAAGACTTTCTTTGAGCCAATTTATAACCAGCCCCTTGTCACAGACACATGTTCACACACACAAATGTGCCTCTACGAGCACATATGCTGTAAATTCTAGTCTCTGTAATTTTGTGCCATTATTCTTTTACCTGAAATGTGCTCCTTTTTTCCCTTAAGCAGTCCTAAAAGAGCTGGCTTAACATTTGCCTCACTTACTCTCTAAAATAAATAAATAGATCTTCAGAAAAAAAAAAAAGGCAGGAGGAAGGCATTGAGAAACACTATGGAGAGTTTGATAATATTCCCCAGGGGAGTTGGAAAACTTTCTTGACCTCATATTCTTTTTTTTAAGATTTTTTTATTTATTTGACAGAAAGAGATCACAAGTAGGCAGAGCAGCAGGCAGAGGGAGAAGGGGAAGCAGGCTCCCTGCTCAATCCCAGGACCCTGAGATCATGACCTGAGCTGAAGGCAGAGGCTTTAACCCACTGAGCCACCCAGGCTCCCTTGACCTCATAATCTTCACCAAAGGGGTGCCTAGTTAGAGATCATGGTTTTGAATGAGTGAGTCACATCTCACCTTTTGACAGTACACCTGTCCCCCTCTGTGACTAGTATATATATATATATATATATACTAGTCTTATATATATATAACTTATATATATATAAGTTATATAACTTATATATATATAAGTTGGAGCAAACTTGTGCATGGGATGGTCTGTATGGGGCCTCTACTCCTAGGACAGGTTTTCAGGGTTATATACAGTGCCCAAAACTTAGGAACCAAGGAATCTAAGGTAACATTTTCTTGAGGTAAGGCTATTTGGAGAGAACATGATCCTTCACTGCATCACTTTCGCTGTTTGCTTTCTGAAACTCAGACAAATAATCTCGGCTCAGAAAATAGTATTTCTTGCTCTTTGATCTTTTATCCTGACTCTTGCTGTCTTTACACTGGTCTGGAATCGATCCAAGATCAACGTACAGTACAGTGGAGTGCCCTCAGGCCGGTTTTCCTTGGCCTCCCCAGGCTAACCATGCCAGGTCCCTATATGTATCTGAACTCGGTGGGAAGTGGGCAACAAAGGCCAGTTACTCGGGGTCTTTTGATATGAACTTTTGACAGCTCTGTGTCTCATCCTGCAATATTCCACTTAAACAGGGCTCGTAAGGGAACTTGACTAGTGGTCAAATTCCTGCAAAAGAAGTAAGGGCCAAGAACAACCAAGATAATGTCAATGAAGAACAAGGTGAGGGACACATTCTCAGATACCAGGATTTATAAAACAATGATAATTAAGCTGCCCTGGATAATCCAGGAATAGACTATTAGGTTACTGGAACAGAGTAGAGCTCACAGTGACCTACTTCTCTGTATCCGCTTGCAGGCTAGTTAGTATGATAGCAATGAAATTCTGCTAATAGAGAATCTCAGTGGCCGAACACGTCAAAAATTCACTTATTCCCAGTGCTGCATGTTCAGTGCGAATTGGCAGCAAGGTGCTGCCCAGCAGAGTTAACTCAGGGATCCAGAATGACAGCTTGGCACCTCCTGTCACTAGGACAGCAAGCGGGACATGTCACTTCTGCTCATATTGAAAGTCACGTGGCTGTGCCCCTGAGAGTCTGGAAAGAGAAAGACTAGAATGCAGTGATCCTCTCATTCCTGCTTTCACTTTCTCTGGCTTCCGTTACCTGTGATCAACCACAGGCAGGGAGCAGGTGCTCCTCCTTCTGACCATCACAGGGGGTCAGCAGTAGCCTAACCCCGTGTCACACGGTTTAGGTCATTCACCCTATTTTGTCTCATCACGTAGGCACTTCCACCATCTCACATCGTCACCATCAGTAGAAAAAATACAGGATGATAAGATTTTGAGGGAGAGAGAGATCACATTTATCTAACTTTTATTACTGCATATTGGAATTTTTCTATTTTATTAGTTATTATTGTTAATCTCTTACTGAGCCTGATTTATAATTAAACTTTATCATATGTGTGTATATATATATGTGTGTGTATATATATGTATGTATGTATGTATATACAGGAAATGTATATATGTATATACATACATATATATATGTATGTAGTATGTATGTATGTATATACAGGAAAAAACATTGTATATGTAGGATTTGGTACTATCTGCAGCTTCAGGCATCCTCTGGGGGACTTGCACAAATCCCGTGCAGATCAGAGGGGACTGCTGTATTCGCAAACAGCACTAATGACCAGAGCGTGTATATATAAAAACTAGATGTTTTGTATAAGAGAAACCATATAGTAAATTGTTCTGGGATAATTGATTATCCATATGGGAATATGGGAAAAATAAAATTAGCTCACTATATCTTACCATGAAAAAAATGAATTGCAATGGATTAAAGACCAAAGGGTGAAAATTAGAACTTTCAAGTTCTAATGTGGGTAACTGGCTTTAGTATTCTTTTTTTTTTTTTTTTTGTAACACTGTTTTATTAAGGTGAGCTCTTTTTGGTTTTCCTAAACTGTAAACAATGGGAAACTGAAGTATCAAAGGAAACACATCAGGGATTATATATAACAGACAAAAACCTTAGAATTTTCTTATTGCCTTTATACAACAATCAATGCATATTTAAATAAAACTGAATTTTTAGGCAAACATTTTTGCATATGCTGCTTTCTCTTTATCTTTCTGTGCCTTTATCTTTTGTTTAACTTTCAGCAATTCCGCCTGGGTAGCTTTACCTTCTGGTGCTATCTCTTGAGCTTTCTTAAGATTAGCCAATGCTTGATCGTATTCTTTTAATCCTTGCCGTCCTTGAGCTCTACGGTACAATGCTTTGGTATTGGATGGGTCTATTTCAAGAGCCTCCAAACAACTGTCGATTGCTCCCTGCCAGTTTGACATCTTCAGTTTACAAGCACCAATATTCAGCACGCAGCTTAAAGCTACAGGTTGTAGCTTCAGTATCTGCTTGATCAATAACAGCCTTTAAACCTTCCACATATCTTAAAACTTTTGTATATTTTTTAATGGCCATATCCCAGTTCTGAGATTTAAAAAAAGTATTTCCAATATTTTTTACATCTTCTGTTATTAGTAAAATTCTATCTACATCTTTTAAATCTACATCTGCATCCTCAGGGAAGTCTGGATGACTGTCACCAGAGCCGTCTTTTGGGAATATGCCCCAATCATCGCCTTCCTTCAATTCTCCGCATTCTGCAATAACGCACAATTTGGCAGGTTTTTCACCTTTCACTTCTACATTTTCCAGTATCCTTGCCACACCCATTCCTTTAATTACTTGGCCAAATACCACATGTTTCCCATCCAAGTGAGGAGTCGGGACTGTTGTGATAAAGAACTGAGAACCATTTGTATTGCAGCCTGCATTTGCCATGCTCAATAAACCTTCCTGATCATGCTTATCATAGAAATTTTCATCTTCAAATTTTTCACCATAAATACTTTCTCCACCTGTCCTGTTTTGATTTGAGAAGTCTCCACCCCGAATCATAAATTTCTTAATAATTTGATGGAAAGGGCATCCTTTGAAATGGAGAGGTTTCCCTGTGGTGGGTCCAATGCCTTTTTCTCCTGTACACAATGCACGAAAATTTTCTGCAGTTTTGGGTACAATATCTGCAAATAATTCTAAGACAATTCAACCAACTCACTCCCCTCCGATGTCCCCGTCAAAGAAGACTCTGGGGTTACAAGGGTTGGAAGGCTTAGTTTTGGGGGACGGGTGCGACATTTTGAATTGCAGTTGCGCTTGAGAGTGAACTCAGAGAACCTCGTGGCCGACCGGGAGCTGAATCTGGCTTTAGTATTCTTAAAAGAATTTCTTGGGATGCCTGGGTGGCTCTGTCAGTTAAGCGTCTGCCTTAGGCTCAGGTCAGGATCCTCCAGTCCTGGGATTGAGCCCCATGTTGGGCTCCCCGCTCAACAGGGGAATCTGCTTCTCCCTCTCCCTTTGCCCCTCCCCCTGCTTGTGCTCCTTCTCTCTCTCTCTCTCTCTCTCATTCACTCTTTCTCTCTCAAATAACTAAATAAAATCTTTTTTAAAAAAAGAATTTCTTTATATAAAAAAGAGAAAGGATGCTTGACTGGCTCAGTCAATAGAGCCTATGACTCAATCTTGGGGTTAAGACTTCGAGTCCCACATTGGTGTAGAGATTACTTAAAAATAAAATCTTAATAAATAACAAACAAAACACATATAAACCCTAAAGGAAAAGATTGATAAATATGATTATATTAAGATAATGGGGGGCGCCTGGGTGGCTCAGTGGGTTAAAGCCTCTGCCTTCTGCTTAGGTCATGATCTCAGGGTCCTGGGATCGATCCCCACATCTGGCTCTCTGCTCAGCAGGGAGCCTGCTGTCTCCTCTCTCTCTGCCTACTTCTGATCTCTCTCCCTGTCAAATAAATAAATAAAATCTTTAAAAAAAAAAAAAGATAATGGCCTTTTAGGGGCCCCTGGGTGACTTAGTCACTTAAGCATCTGATTCTTGATTTCACAACTCAGGTCATGATCTCAGGGTCATGAGCTCAAGCCCCCTGTGGGGCTCGAATTTGGCATAGAGCCCACTTAAGATGCTCTCTCTTCCTCTCCCTGTGCCCCTCCCCACCCTGCATGCATGTTATCTCTCTCTCTCTTAAAAAAAAAAAAAAGATAATCTTATCTAAAAAGACACCATAAATGGGAAAAGACAGGACAGAGACTAAGAGAAAATGTCTGTGATGCATGTAACCAACAAAGGCTTAGTACCTACACTGTAAAAATAACTCCTGCTGCTCAGTAAGAAAAGGGCAAAGAAGTTAAGAAAACCAGAAAGCATTTATGTGTTTGCATATTACTCATATATGATGCTGAACTTTAGTACTAATCAAGGAAATGCAAATCAAAACCAGAGTAAGACACAATACACATGTATTCAAGTTGGCAAAGAAAAAATTTTTATTTTATCTGATAAAAACATATATGCAAGAATGTGAAGTAAAGGAACTCTGCTGGGAGTATAAACCACTACAGTTATTTTGAAGAACAGTTTGGCTATACCCAGAAAATAGACTTTCTACTCCTAGGTATATACTTACAGAAATCCTCCTTACAATAACAAAAACATAATATTCATTGCAATATCATTTTAAATAGTGAAAAACTGGAAAAAGACTTACGTGTCTATTGACTGGACAAGAGATAATTAAATTGAAGTATATTCACATAATGGACTATCCTATAGTAGAAAAAGTTAATGAACTAGAATTTAAAGTATTGACTCAGATAAATCTCAAAACCATAATATTGAGAGATAAGAGCAAGCTACAGATACATACAAAATAATACATAAAGTTCAATCACATGCAAAATAATTCTAATTATTATTTAAAGTTACACATATATTGTAATATCTAAAATGATAAGCGCTGGGGCACCTGGGGGGCTCAGTCGGGCATCTGACTCTGGTTTTGGCTCAGGTCATGACCTCAGGGTCCTAAGATTGAGCCCATTCAGTGGGGAGTCGCTGCCCCCTGCTCCTGCCCCTCCCCACTTGTGCACTGTCTCTCAAATAAAAAAATAAATCTTTTTTTTTTAAAGATTTTATTTATTTGACAGAGAGACAGCGAGAAAGGGAACACAAACAGAGGGAGTGGGAGAAGGAGAAGCAGGCTTCCCGCCGAGCAGGGAGCCCGATGTGGGGCTTGATCCCAGGACCCTGGGATCATGACCTGAGCTGAAGGCAGACACTTTACGACTGAGCCACCCAGGCGCCATGCAATTCAATAAATAAATCTTAAAAAAAATAAAGTAAATAAAAGAAAATGATAAATAACTAACATGAAGATTGGGGTTGTCTCTGAGAAAGACTAGGGGAGAAGAATAGGATTAGAAATCTAAAAAAAATGGATCTGTAGCAAAGATGGCAAAATGTGAATGTTTGACAAAGCTGGGTGATGAGTAAGGCTATTTGTTAAATTATTTTCTGTGCTATTTTCTATGCCTGAAAAATTTAATAGTAAAGAAAGAATAAACTTAAATCTCTCTAGATTAAGAGGCTTACCTGAAGTCCTACAAACGTGCCAGGAATCAGCAGGACCCAAACCCAGTCATATGTTTCTGATACTAACTGTTTTTTATTTTTTCTTTTCAAATATTCTCTAATTAATATTATCTTACTAGTTGCCTTGAAGTCTTGGATGCAGGGGTGAGATCTCTGAGGCAGAGATTCAGTCTCACGTTTGAACATTCATTAGCTCGAGTACATGAAAAGTAAGCAATCCATTCAGTGTTCCTCACGGAGACAGGAGTTATGGTTGGCCTATCTGAGTCTACAGAGTAATAAGTGGTGTGATAACAGACGTTTACTATTGTAATCTCTGGTAAGCTGAGGTGTTAAATTGGTCATTCCACAGTCTGAAATGGAATGACAAGAGTTTTTCGTTTTCTCTGGCAGCTAGCTGTTCTGAGAAATACATTCTGTATTGTCATTGTCAATGTCATTGACATTGACATGTCATTGTCACAGAGTGCTCATATCATGTCATGAACTAATAAATGGTGCATTTATAATTTTCTGTTTATTCTTGTAGGTATCATAACTGGAGCATTTTATTCAGTCTCAACATTATTAAATCAAATGATTCTGACCTATTATAAGGTAAGTTTCTGTCTATACTGTGTCGCATGCTTGGCCAAGAATATTTCTTAAACTGTGTAATTCCTGTTAGCATGATCACAGGATTAAACATTTATTGGGCACCTGGCTCACTCAGTGGAGCGTGCGGCTCTTGATCTCAGGATTGTAGGTTCAAGCTCCACATAGATGTAGAGATTACTTAAAAATAAAATCTTAATGAGAGAAATGAAACAGGAAGGGATAGGGAGGGAGACAAACCATAAGAGACTCCTAGACTCAAGAAATGAACTAAGCGTGGCCCGGGTTGGGGGGGGTGTGGGTGGGTAGGGATAGGATGGCTGGGTTGTGGACATTGGGGAGGGTATGTGCTATTAAGTGCTGTGAAATGTGTAAGCCCGACGATTCACAGACATGTACCCTGGGGCAAATAATACATTATATGTTAATAAAAATTTAAAAAAAATAAAATAAAATCTTAAAAAAAGACTTATAACCTTGTTGCTTAAAAGATTCTCATTTGTTTTAGCTGAGAATACATTTAATGCAATTTATAAAGCACACGAAATGGAAAGCAGAAGGTATTATTGCTGTGACAATAGCTAAGTCTTTTTTCAGTACTTTTTAAAAGAAATATGACTGGTTATATGGGGAGAAAACAAACAATTTTAAAGGAAACCAACCCAGGGGCGCCTGGGTGGCTCAGTCGTTAAGTGTCTGCCTTCGGCCCAGGTCATGATCCCAGAGTCCTGGGATCGAGCCCCGCATCGGGCTCCTTGCTCAGCAGGAAGCCTGCTTCTCCCGCTACCATTCCCTCTGCTTGTGTTCCCTCTCTCGCTGTGTTTCTCGCTGTCAAATAAATAAAATCTTTAAAAAAATAAAAATAAAAAAATAAAGGAAACCAACCCAAATATAAAGAAGTAAATATCAAGCTGTGACCTGTCTTTGCTTTTGAAAGGAGAAAGCAGTTGTATTATATAAAAACTATCAGATTAATCTCCTTCTCAGACTTCTGTGAATTACATGAGAAGTCTAACAAAAATCATTGCACTTTTTTTTTTTTTTAATTTTATTTATTTATTTGACAGAGAAAGAGAGAGACCACAAGTAGGCAGAGAGGCAGGTAGAGAAAGGGGGAAGCAGGCTCCGCACTGAGCGGAGAGCTGGATGCAGGGCTTGATCCCAGGACCCTGAGATCATGACCTGAGCCGAAGACAGAGGCTTTAACCCACTGAGCCACCCAGGCGCCCCTCATTGCCCTTTCTAACCATGGCAGTTTGAGAAAAATTTCTGTAATTTCTCCCATATTTTAGGTTTTCTTTTTTCTTTCTGGTTTGAAAATAGAATGTCCTTGATATGTGCTTTACAAGCCCCTCACTCCCCAAACCCTAACAGATATACTAAATTTCCTATTATATTGCATGCTTACTTTTATCCGATTATTTCCATTGACTTTGAAAGGTATGGGAGTGTGAAGGATCCTTTTGAATTAGAAGTATCTGATTAAGGGGCGCCTGGGTGGCTCAGTGGGTTAAAGCCTCTGCCTTCGACTCAGGTCATGATCTCAGGGTCCTGGGATCAAGCCCCGCATCGGGCTCTCTGCTCAGCAGGGAGCCTGCTTCCCCCTCTCTCTCTGCCTGCCTCTCTGCCTACTTGCAATCTCTCTGTCAAATAAATAAATAAAATCTTTAAAAAAATATATTAAAAAAAAAAGAAGTATCTGATTAACTTCTTATGAAAAATTTTTTACAGGGAGAAGAAATCAATGCTGGAAGGATTGGGCTAACATTGGTAGTGGCTGGAATGGTGGGCTCTATTCTTTGTGGCTTGTGGCTAGATCATACCAAAACATACAAGTAAGTGATAGTAGATAGATGTGTGGTGTACAACCTACGGTATTTTGGGTTTAATGGAAACTGCTTTTTCTTTTAAGAAATTTAAAAGGTATTATTATTACTAAAAGACTTGGATTCTAGACATTCTTGGATTCTTTTCATTTCTGAAGTCCATATATTGTCTTATTTTATCGGCCATACTTACTTTAACTTTGAGAATTTGGATAACTTATGAAGCTTCTTCCCCTCTAATAATAATCATGCACACGTATGTCTTTAGAAGGGATTATTGCTATTCTATAAAAGCCCTTTCTGAGAAATATTTTACTTCTGACAGAAACTTTATCGTTTTCTTTTCTCATGTTGTAAGTTTAAAAACAAACAGTTGTCTTTCCTACCAAAAAATTGTTATTGAGCATAAGCCATTTTGGGTAAAAAGTTTGTACCTAGGAGTGCTTGGCTGGCTCTGTTGGTGGAGCATGCAACTCTTGATCTCAGGGTCATGAGTTCAAGCCCATGTTCGGTGTAGAGTTTACGTAAAAAATAAATACATACATACATACAATCTTGGAAAAAGTCTTTATTTTAAAAGACTTTTTAAAAAAGTCTTTTTTTAAAGATTTTATTTATTTATTTGACAGAGAGAGACCCAGCGATAGAGGGAGCACAGCAGGAGTGGAAAAGGGAGAAGCAGGCTTCCTGCTGAGCAGGGAGCCCCATGTGGGGCTTGATCCCAGGACCCTGGGATCATGACCTGAGCTGAAGATAGATGCTTTACGAACTGAGCCACCCAAGCACCCCGAAAAAAAGTCTTTAAAAGTCATTACCTAAAGTGCCTCACACTATAGCACCACTTAACTATACTATAATACATAATATGAAAACACAGTATTAATTATACATTTATATAATCAAATGCTAATACAAAAGAAGAACTTAGGAATACCAACTAGGAGACTTCAGGGGCAGCATCTTTTGCACTGAGCCTTAAAAGAATAGGTATATATATATTTTTATGATGTGTGATTCTATTCATATAAAGCACATTTATATTGTTAGAAGTCAAGATAGTGACTACTCTTGAAGGCAAGGAAGCAGTGATTGGAGGGGGCCTTCTGGGGGTTGGTAATGATTTCTCCTTTGGTTTTGTTTTTTATTTTTTTTTATTTGAAATGTAGTTGACATATAATATTTTATTAGTTGTAGGTGTAAAGCATGGTGATTCAACAATTATTTTAATTTTTTAATTAAGTTTTTAAATTCCAGTACAGTTAACATACACTGTTATATTAGTTTCAAGTGTACAATATAGTGATTCGACAATTCTGCCTTTCTCAGTGTTCATCAAGAGAAGTGTGCTTTTAATCCCCTTCACCTATTTCACCCATCCCCCCATCATCTCCCTCTGGTGACTGTCACTTTGTTCACTGCAGTCAAGAGTCTGTTTCTTGGTTTTCTCTCTCTTTTTCTTCCTTTGTTTGTTTTGTTTCTTAAATTCCACCTATGAGTAAAATCCTATGGTATTTTTCTTTCTCTGACTGACTTATTTCATATAGCTAGATCTATGCTCTAGATCCATCCATGTTGTTGGAAATGGCAAGATTTCATTCATTTTTATGGATGAATAATATTCCATCGTATATATATATGCCACATCTTTTTTTTTTTAAAAAAAGATTTTATTTATTTATTTGACAGAGAGAGAGAGAGATCACAAGTAGGCGGAGAAGCAGGCGGAGAGAGGGGGGAAGGAGGCTCCCTGCTGAGCAGAGAGCCCCATGTGGGGCTCCATCCCAGGACCCTGAGATCATGACCTGAGCTGAAGGCAGAGGCTTAACCCACTGAACCACCCAGGCGCCCCACACATCTTCTTTATCCATTCATTATCGGTGGACACCTGGGCGACTTCCATAGTTCGGCTATTGTAAATACTGTTGCAGTAAACATAGAGGAATAATTATTTTCATTATTCAGTACTCCCCACAGTAAGTGTAGCTGCCATCTGTCACGTACAAAGTGATTATAATATTATTGACTATATTTCCTATGCTATCCTTTTCATCCCCATGACTTATTTATTTTATAACTGGAGGTCCGTATCTCTTCCGGTCTTGAAGGAATGGCCTTATGTAGGAATGTCCCCCATGTAGACTCCGTGTGCCTGGCTGCTTTGGCTGAGCAGTTGGAGCTGCATTTGGTCCAGGCCGGAGGTCCTGGGGTGCTCCATGCCGCAGGCTGCCCTGGTGGGATGGCTAGAGCTGGAGCACATTCGGGCCGGGTGGTCCCAGGGCTCCATGCCAGGTCCTCGTGGGCAGAATAGCTGGGCCTGGAGCAGGCGTGAGCCGGGGGGCCCTGGGGTGCTCGTGGGCAGTCTGCTCCCTGGCTGCCCTGGCAGGGTGGCTAGAGCCAGAGCGAGTGCTGGCAGGGGTGTCCTGCACCGGGGCTGCCCAGGTGGGACAACGTGACCTGGAGCACATGCGGTCTGGGAGGGCTCCCCTTGCAGGACAGCTGGAGCTGGTGTGGGCTGGTGGACTCTGTTCCCATCTGCGCTTTCAAGGGGCCATTGTAAGCAGTGGCTTCCACAGCATCTCCAACTGTACAGTGAGTTCCAGCAGTTCCCCACTGTTTGCCAGACACTCTAGGGTTGGTAAATGGATTTCCTTCACTCATAGTCTAGTTGCGCCTTAAATCACTGTTGTTTTTTTTTTTTTTTTAAAGATTTTATTTATTTGACAGAGAGAAACACAGCTAGAGAGGGAACACAAGCAGAGGGACTGGTAGTGGGAGAAGCAGGCTTCCTGGAGAGCAGAGAGCCCGATGCGGGGCTCGATCCCAGGCCCCTGGGATCTGACCTGGGCCGAAGGCAGACGCTTAACGACTGAGCCACCCAGGCGCCCAATCACTGTTGTTTTTGTTTTTTGTTTTTTGTTTTTTGTTGTGCCCCAGGGCGGGTGAATCTGCATAGGGAAAGTCCCGTGATATCTGTCTCTGCTGCAGGTTATTGGGTCTGCAGTGGGGTTCCCACTGACAGCCCGTCTGTCTCTCCTGCTGCTCTCTGTGTGTTCCCTCTGCCCTTTATTATGCAGAAGTTGTTCAGTCAGTCCTCAGTTCTTCTTCAAGAGGAATTGCTTTCTATGTAGGTTCTATGTGTCTGCGGGAGGACATGCATTCAGGGTCTTCCTAGACTGCCATCTTGGGCCCTTAAGCCAAGATTAGCTACATTTTCTAACAGGCAGAATCTTCCCATCTGCTTGGGAGAAATGAATGCTTGGAACTATGAATAAATGAATGGAATGAAATGAATTAAATATGGAATTGTCACCCATATATCCTATGTACCTTTCAAGGCCCAAGATATGTTTGGTACCATTATGTAAGCCTTTCCAAAGACCTCCCATGTTGAAATTCTCCAAGATAACTCTCCCATAATTTAAGACAGCACTTGCTGTGGTTTCTATTATGAAATGGTAGCTTACGGTGAAACCCGCTCAATCTGTAGATAAAAGGAACATATATAAAGGATAAAGTTATTACTAGCCTTTGGTCTACTTTACAGTTAGAAAACATGATAGGCATAGAAATGTCTTCTTTGTTGTCCTGATTTTGTTCTCAGAGTAATTGCCATTCATTCACCAAACTTGTGTTGTGGCCGTAGTTCAGCTGGGGATTGTGACAAGCAATATAGAGTCCCTGTCCTTGAGACATTTGTGGTCTAAATGGGGAAATAAAGCCTTCATAATATGAAAAATAAGAATAGAACAGACTAAAATAGATGTCGTATGCCCAATAGATGTCTGTCATGTGACAGTTATGTAGATTCTAAGGTGATAAGGGAATTTGGAAGAAGAGACAATGTCGTAAGCTGCAGGAGTTAGGAAAGGCATTTTGAAAGAGGTGGGATTTGATTTCAATCTTGAGATACAGATAGGGAACTGTCCCACTTGGTGGCACAAAAGTGATTTAATGCATGTGAATATTCCTTCCTGTCTGAACATTGGGTATGGTGCGAGTTTTGTCAGTTACTGTTGTTGAATCTTAAATGTAAGCTTTAAAGTCTGTGCTTTGGTGGAAACATCTTCCATATAAGAGAAACCTAATCTTGAAAACCAAGGAATCGGGGCGCCTGGGTGGCTCAGTCATTAAGTGTCTGCCTTTGGCTCAGGTCATGATCCCAGGGTCCTGGGATCGAGCCCCGCATGGGGCTCCCTGCTCAGCGGGAAACCTGCTTCTCCCTCTCCCACTCCCCCTGCGTGTGCTCTCTCTCTCACTGTGTCTCTGTCTGTTAAAAAAAAACAAATAAGATATTTTTTAAAAAGGAAAGAAAACAAGGAATTTATTATTACCGTATGGACAGAGCAATGGTTAGTGACGTGATTTTTTTTTTAAAGATTTTATTTATTTATTTGACAGAGAGAGAGAGAGACTACAAGTAGGCAGAGAGGCAGGCAGAGAGGGAGGGAAGCAGGCTCCCCACTGAGCGGAGAGCCCGATGCGGGACTCGATCCCAGGACCCCAAGATCATGACCTGAGCTGAAGGCAGAGGCTTTAACCCACTGAGCCACCCAGGCATCCCAGCAATGTGATTTTTATATACCTGGGAAAATCAGGCAAAATACTAACAATTTTGTTTTTGTTTTAGACAGACTACTCTGATAGTTTACATTTTGTCTTTTTTGGGAATGGTTGTATTTACTTTCACGTTGGACCTTGGATACATTATCATCGTGTTTGTTACTGGAGGGGTACTTGGGTAAGCATCGTGTGTGTGTGTGTGTGTGTGTGTGTGTGTGTGTGTGTGTGTGTGTAGGAGGAATGATAGCATGCTGTTATAATTCTGAAGTATTACTACTGTGGTTGTAAATTTTTAGTTCATTCAAATGTCCTGTGATATTTTAAATTTAAAGAATCTGTCCTGTGTATGTAAATGGGTAATTCTTTAGGAATAAAGAAAAAGTGGTTTAAAATTTTTTTTGGTATGTATGAGAAATGAAAAATGGATAAGCCTTCCTTAGTCCAGGTAACTTTATTTAGTTAGAAAAACAACTGACTTCGCAAATTAGAGGTAAATTTTTCTCAAAAAAAGAAAAACTTAGGAACTGCTTTACTTCTCAGCTCTTCTGTTGTTGGGCTGATTGGTGAATAATAATAGGGCCTTCCTTTCACACGTTAAGTTCAAAATACTCAGTTATCTGATCACTAGAATAAGCCTGAGAAGTAGAACGATTACCTCAATATGTGATATTATCCCTCAGTTAATTGTTTCTGTAATTCTGGACTTATTTTCCTAGTTTCTTCATGACCGGTTACCTCCCACTGGGTTTTGAATTTGCTGTTGAAATCACTTACCCTGAATCCGAAGGTACTTCCTCTGGTCTTCTTAATGCTTCGGCACAGGTAAACCTCTGACTTCTCTTAAGTTTGAGATGATTAGTTGGCTGACTATTCTAGTGGATAACAAGTTTAAAAATTGTATTTATTTGAAAAGTTCTGCCTTTCAGTGTTTCTAGAAGCTAAATCACATGAATAAAATAGTTAGGAAAAGTTTTGGGGAAAGCATTGCACTTATTTCAAAGAAGCAAATTGTAACAATTATTTCTTTTATTTTATTTTAGATATTTGGAATTTTGTTCACATTGGCTCAAGGAAAGCTCACGTCAGACTATGGTCCAAAGGCAGGGAACATTTTCCTTTGTGCTTGGATGATTCTAGGCATCCTTTTAACGGGTAAATTAGGGCCTTTTCCTGGCAAACGTACTTAGGTCATATTGTCTTTATATTTAGTTTTCATATCTGTTGATTCTCAAAGGCTTGGCAGAACGATATAAAACAGGATATTACTTGTCTTTTTCCAAGGATATGAATCTACTGATTCATTTTTCAGATTTTAATTTCAGTAATGTTACTGTGCATGAAGAACAAAATCATTGTATTAAGAATCGGTAAAGACTCTGGAGGGGGCAGACCTGACTCTCCCTGGCTGTGTGACTTTAGACAGGTTACCTCACCTCTCGGATCCTCCTTTCCTCACTCACATAGCAGGGTATTAAAAAGCCTGCCCTGAAGCGCTGCTACACAAACTCACCGCGGCGGTTCATGGAAAGCTCCCAGCATCGTGTCTGGCACCGAGAACGTGCCCAGTCCCTTCAGCAATTAGGGGAGTTTGCAGGAGTGGACATAGCCCGTGGAATGGTTAGCGAGCTCTTAGCCTTGTTAGAGATAATCAGCATAGACACGGGCAGGAACGAGAGTAGAGCCCAACCTGCCCGACCGCTAGAGAAAGGGCACAGAAAAGGGCTCTCATCTGCACTTTGTCTGGGTGCGTTAGCGTAAAAATGGATTTAGAAGCAGAGCTTAATGCCCAGCAGCCTCTACACCTGTGTTGTTTCTCCTGTTAGCCCGCTTGGCTGATTTCTTTCTGCATTCCGTTTCCCTATTCAGATGGCAGTGTAAACGCTTTCATACCATGTACACGGTACTGAACAACCAAGCCACATATCCTGCCTCCTCCCCCTTGTACTTGATGCTCCAGTGATCCCTAACTACCTCCGGGGCCAGATTCTTGGCCGTTCCACTCCTGTCCTGCATTCTTGGCGTGGACTGTTTCCTGCCTGCCCGGAATGCCTTCCTCTCTCTTATCTGCTTGACAAGTTCCTACCCATTTTTCAAGCTGCAGTTCCAATGTGTTTCCTCTGGACAAACAGAGGCATTTTTGTCCTCCCATGCTCTCACTACACCTTCTACTTAGCCTACGTGGTTGCAATGAGCCTACATGTTATAGTCGTTCGCTGTCAGTATTTCCTTAGATTGGAGGGTGCCCTAGGGAGAGAACTGTGCTTTTCATCTTCGTATCTTGGGTTCCTAGCATCCTGTATTTGTTCACTAATGAATGAATTGCTAATTAAGTTAGTGGCTTAAGTTAGCATTGTTTCATGCTGTGAGGATGCTCTTGAATGTGATGGTGCTACAGTGCGCTGAATGGGACAACATCAAAAAAGACTTTGTACTGCTTTGAGAAAGATGCATTCATATATACCCTTTGGTAACTCCATTGATGTTTCTCTCTTTCAGCATTAATCAAGTCTGATCTCAAAAGGCACAACGTAAACATAGGAATTGTGAACGGTGATATTAAAGCTGTAAGTAATGAATATTTTTATGATTATACTCCTTTTTAAAAAAAAAAAAGATTGTATTTATTTGATAGAAAGAGACACAGCGAGAGAGGGAACACGAGCAGGGAGAGTAGAAGAGGGAGAAGCAGGCTCCCCGCGGAGCAGGGAGCCCGATGTGAGTCTCCATCCCAGGATCCTGGGATCGTGACCTGAGCCGTAGGCAGACCCTTAATGACTGAGCCACCTGGGTGCCCCTGTGATTATGCTCCTGAGAAATGTGTGAAATCACTGTGTCTAGGCAGCCATTTTATATTCCCCAGTCAGCTGTTGATCTGTCATAATGGCTTATGCCAGAGGCTGTCAGTTGTTTTTACCTTCTGATTCTTTCTGCAGGTACCAGTTGAAGATAGTCCCACAGATCAAGAATCCAAAACTATAATGGTGTCCAAGCAGTCCGAATCGGCAATTTGAGGTTAAAGAAAAAGTCAACATCATGTATAGTTGAGCAGTAAGTCTCGGTTTATACGGGACAGGAGATGGATACTTACTTGAAAATTATTACGTGACCCTGGACTACAATTACTGTCTTGCTTCATTGTTAATGGAAAGCAAGATTTTGCTTAAAATACTTTGGCTCACAGCCTGTTAACACTACCATTTATCTACCGAGCATCCTGTTGTTAATCTCCTGTTGCCGATCAGAAAATAAGCTGCTTGATGGGGATTTTCTGAAAGTGTTTTCTTTTTTATGGAAAATGGAAGGTCAGAGGCTTTCTAAAGGGATAACTAGAGGTCTGATCCCTTTAAGTCACCTAGGAGTACATGCCGTGTAGAACCCAGTGGGCAATATAGTCCCGATTGGCTCCCTTTCCATTCTCCCGACCAACTGTCCATTCCACGTCAGTGGGGGTACCAACATGGCGCCTCCAGGCCTTCAGAGGACAGCGCGGGGAGGAGACCTCCACGGAAACCTCTAAGAGTTCTCCAGTTTCTTCTGTTCTTTTAAACAATGCTTTGTAACACATACTGTCAGTGGCCATCCAAACTGTTCTGTGTTCACGTTGAACCCATGACTTTGGTCTTAGACTGGTGTTCTGATTAAGCTAAGGAGCCCAGACACAGGCTCATCATCTTGAGTTCTCTGCACTGCTTTCCCATCGTGGTCTAAATGCTAATATTGTTCTTTTCACTCCTACTTGAAATAGAGCAATTCTGTACCCACTGCCTCGTTTACCCTCTGTTTTTCAACACAGGCATACCTTGGGAATACTGCAGGGTCAACTCCAGACCGTTCAGAATAAAGCAGATGTCACCAGAAAGTCATTCAGATGACCTCTTGGGTTTCCCAGTCCATATAGAAGTCATGCTTACATTCTTCTGTAGTCTGTAAAGTGTGCAGTGGACTGAAAGAACAGTGGACAGACCTTAAATGAAAAAAGACCTCTTACTAAAAAATGCTAACCATCATGTGAGCTCTCAGCAAGTCATAACCATAGATTACCACTGTGGAATAATAATGACAGAGTTTAAAATATTGCAAGAATTTCCAAAATGGGACCCAGAGATACAAGTGAACACATGCTTTTGGAAAAATGGCACCAATGGACTTGCTCAAGGCAGGGTTGCCACAAACCTCCAATTTGTTTAAAAACAAACAAACAACAACAAAAAACACAGTTACCTGTGAAGGGCAGTGAATCAAAGCACAATAAAACGAGGTATGCCTGTGTACAACTTTCTAGCAAGAAAATGCCGTGTTGGCAAACATGTTGTTGGCTTTTTCATGATTTCTTACATCATGCCTAATACTTCGGCTTGAAGGTTGCAGAGGTGAAGAAATCTATGGTAACGTAGCTCGGGGGTTCTCATTTGGTGGAGACCTCTGGAAATGCTGTCTTCATTCTGCACTATCATGTGTGTGACGGTTGTCCTCTGAGGAATACTGTGCCTGGGTAGCGCTCCCTCGCTGCGTTGGGGGAGTGTATTCTTTTCTTCACCAGAGTGTATGTAGTCTCCACACTTGGAAAAAAGTCTGCTCTGCTACATGTTCAGGGTAAGGAAGACAGGACCAAATGTGTTTCTACAGTGCCTACCACTGAGTTTTGTTTACAATGAGAATTTAAATGTTGTTCCTGTCCTGGCTCTCTTAAGCTGATAGGGAACTATCTTTACAATAATGACATCTAAGCAGCCATGATACTCACATTATGTCCCCATCAACCCAAAAAAAAGCCAGTCAGGTAGACCCGTGAATACCCCTGAAGTGAATTAGCAATTCTGATTTGGGCATATTCTGTGCATTGCTTTATATTGAAATGATAACATTCTCTGTAATCAAATGACAGTAAATTATGTAGATTCTTACCCTGGAGAATGTGTCACCAGGAGAACGTAGCTGGGAATCAGGAGCTCTGGGTCCGTGACCTGCATCTGTTTCTAGCTGTCCATGTCACTCACTGGCCAGCATTTTCCTCCTCCATATAATGAATGTGTTCACTTTGATGCCAGAGATCTTTTTTGAATCTTAAATAGATGGGGTAGATCAAATCACTGAACCACAGGAACTCAAGTCTAGCGAGAGATGACTCCCCTGGAGAATTGGATCAACAGCTATGACGGATACTTGGTGGATATGGGGAATTTAGCATCTGTTTTTTGCTTTTTTCTTCAGTAGGTGATGGGGCAGGCAGAATGTGCTGAATCATTAAATACTTGCATCACAGGTTTTATGGCCAAAAATGTATTCTAAAATCCCTCCTAAAAAATAAAATAAAATAAAATCCCTCCTAAATAATTATTTTTATTTTTGAGCTATCAATTGTTTAAAATAATCATGTACTTGTTGAGTTCCTGAGCTTTTGAAAAAAATTACAGGTGAAAATTGAACTACTTTGTGCTGAAAAGCAGCATACGCATATATGTCATGTGTGTCTTTCTTTGTTGATTACAAAAAGGAGGAAATAGGATGTTCCAAAACACAAAATGGATTGATAATTTTTTCTATATTTTGGGTTAAAGTTGTAACACGTCAAACAAGAATGTCATATA